>OX345692.1:7200000-7830000 GCA_947044815.1 Apomyelois bistriatella | reverse complement strand
TGTCGAATGAAATCATAAAATGGATATTTATTTTTGTGTTGGCATGTATTGTCAAGACAAACTTTGTATAAAAGGGAAATTCCTACGATAACAAATAAAAAATGAACCCCTTTTTTTTTCTTTCAGAGCACTGGACATTGCAAGGGATTTGCTTATGTGCACTTTAAATTTAGAGCTGATGCTGCGAAAGCTATTCAAACTCTGAATGGACATGGATATGATCATCTGATCCTGAATGTTGAGTGGTCCAAGCCTCCACAGAACAATTAAAATAACATTTCCAGAAATTTCATTGTATTAACACAAAGTTTATTGAATAAAGCATAAAATAACACATTGTTTTATTTAACTATTGTAACAAGTTATTGATATTCTATTAACGCGATCAAAAGATATAAACGAAAATGTTGCAATTTTAGTTTAGATAATCGTACAATTTCAAATGGGAATCAAAACATATGGGATACTTCCCGTTAAACTAAAATTTGCTAAGAAGCATTATCATATAGCAGCTATAAACTTAAAATTTATTGTTAATTTTAAATAAAAAAAATTAATACAAAGGAAAGGAGTCTTAAGAGGTACCTTTACATTTTAAATAACTGTGTGGCGGTACGGAACCCTCGGGGCGATCAGATCCTAGTATAGCATTTGTGGCGAAACTAGCGCTACAACAAAAACAACTACTAAGACGCACAACAGATGGCGTTAAAAGTGAGAAAACCGCAATTATATATAACTAGCGACCCGCCCCGGCTTCGCATGGGCATAAAAACCTTGATTCTTCTCTATCTATTAAAAAAACCGCATCAAAATCTGTTGCGTAGTTTTTAAGATTTAAGGGACATAGGGACAAAGAAGGCAACTTTGTCTTATACTATGTAGTGATCTGTGAATTTAATAATAAAATATAATTAAAAACTGTTCTGCTCTCTTTCTGCTAAATATTGACAAACTAAAAAAAGGATTGGCTGGACAGTTATTTGACTAGTTGAAACATCATAAAATTAATATAGCAATAATGTAATGAATGATGAAGGTGGCAAAATAAAACAGTCTGAGATATCCAAATCCTTGATGTTTCAGATAGAAATAGAGTAGGTGTTAAATAGACGATGATCATGGTCTATCTTGTTATTTTCTTGTCGATTGCGGTTTCGGTTAAAATTATTTTAACTCATTCGTTCTAATTAATATAATAAATTCGAAAGTGAGTTTGTTTGTTATGCTTTTACGCCCGATAAATTACTGCACCAATCTTCCTGAAATTTCGCATACTCATAGAAGTATTGAGAAGGACATAGGATTACCTATCATCCCAGGAAAAAGCACTGTTCCCGTGTAAAATGCAAGCAGGAGAAAGCTAGTATTTTATAAAATTAAACAAAAGAGAACTTACATTATTCATAATTTTATTCAAGCAGTTAGTGAAAAGACTAGAGTGAAATACAAATAACAACATATACAATAATAGTAAAGATAAATTTGAGTGTCAAACATTTAAAGCAGAAGTTACCTTGACTACTACCAAATAACATGTATACACAAATAACATTCCCAAACTATTTACAAGTATAATCAGCAATAGATTTAATGAAAATATATTCTAGATATCAATATCATATTTTTCATCATCACTATTAGGTGTGTATGTTTCATCCGGAAGGTGCACTTCTCCACAAAACATCATTTCAACATAATGGAAATAATCTAATGCAATATTTGTGAGCATGGCTCCAGTTGAGATCCCAAGAACTGTACCAAGGACAGGTCTTTGACCTACAGAACTTCTTAAAATAGCCCATAAGAATATTGAGCCTAGGGGCCATAAACATCCACCAAGAAAAGCCCAAGAGAAACGTCTAGCTGGGGCTGCTGCAGCCATGTGTGGACGAGCCCATAGCCATAGACCAGCACCACTGCCAGCAGTGAGAAATAACACATCAGTCAAATCTCTTTTGGGAAATAATCTGAAAAAAGATATATATATATACCAATTAACTCAAAATTATAACTACAACTTAGAACTTGATAAAAAATATTGTGCTAAATTTATTGTTATATTTACTTTTTTAAGCTTTATAACTAGTTTTATTTTTAATTAATCAAAAATTTTGCACGGCGCTTCGGCAAACATGCTGAATATATTGAATTGTAATGTATTACTACTTAATAATATACAATGTCTTACAATCAAATCCCAGATATAAAAAACCTATTTATGTAAAATAAAATCATTAAAAGGATTACCTGATCATTAAATGAGGATTCATCACACTCACTGATAATGTTGTGTAACTGATCAGGCCTTGCACCGGTAAATAATAATACAGTACATTGTCCTTGGTGAATGGAGGCAAATGAATTTTATTCACAGTTTTATTTAGATAATCCACAGTTTTCGGTACAGATACGGGTAGTACCGGTAAACTAGATACCTGTCTTTTTATATTGTGATAGAGCCTTTCTAGAAATTCCATTTTTCATACCCTATTATGCACCTTTTTCAATAATTAAAATGTGCTCTAGATCAGAGCTTATTTTGATGTGATGACGTTGTTACACATTATTTGGCAACTGCTAAGGTTTGTAATGTTATTTATACTGAGTATAATTTTATATTCATTGTAATTTTAATAACATTGAGCGCACTGAACGTACAGAAATGCAAATGCAAGAACTGAAAGAAAAGGCCAGACAAAATCTCAAAATGACATGGCATGACGACATGACTGACAGTGACAAAACTGACAAATACAGTGCAGCGAGGGAAAGACCAATATAGAATATAGATGTATGACATTGATAGATAGTCTTTTTTTTTTACACGTGATACCAATCTCAGTAAAAAAAAAATGAGGTTAGAATCTGAGGTTAAATTTTTGTTACAATTTATATAGCCTATGTTACCCGCGCTATTTTTACGAATCTTTTGACACCTCATTCATTAAAATCGGTCCAGTAGTTTAGACGCTACGGTGGAACATACATAATACTCGCATACATACATACTTACATACATACATAGACTGCCAAAATCATTACACTTCCTTTTTGCTTCGCCGTGGTCGGGAGAAATCAGTCGATTCAATTCACCTTTCGAGTACCATCCCTTTGTTTGATGGAAAACCATCATGCGTGCATGAGCATGCAATGTGTGCCTAAGGCCTAGTTTCCATGGCCGTAAAACACAAATCAATTTAACAATGTCAATGTCAGAATTATTTACAGCAGCCAGCCAGCAGGCCAGCAAGCAGGCCGGCCAGTCAGCAACAGTCCTCCAGATGAGCAGAATCTGCAACTTTCTTCGTGGTTTAACTGTGTTTATATGATGATTTGATAGATATCAACAACAAGAATTAATTAGATTTGTTTTTAGTTTTTTATTACCTACATAAATCCCATTTTCAAATGTTGTGTTATGGTTAAAATCGATTATTCAGGGAAAGATAACCATAAAGATAATGAATTTTGTGTCCAGGAGTATATTCAAAGGCAACAAGTGTTTACTAAAAAGACAATGGATTTATAAGTTTCATTTAAAACCAAAATATATTTCAAACCACGCCATACTTGGTATCGAAACATCTTGTGATGATACAGGTTGTGCTATTATCAATGACAAAGGTGAACTGTTATCAGAGAGCTTAAATTCTCAGCATTTAATGCATTTAAGAAATGGTGGCATTATACCAGATGTAGCCCAAGATCTACACAGGACCAACATCAAACCAGTTGTATCAAATACATTAGAAAAAGCGAAATTATCAGTTGAAAATATAACGGCAATAGCAGTCACTTTGAGACCAGGTCTTCCACTAAGTCTTGCTGTTGGTATGAAATATGCTAAGCAACTAGCGCGAAAGTACAAAAAACCTATAATACCAATTCACCACATGGAGGCTCATGCTTTGGTTGCTAGGATGCATCACAATATACAATTTCCTTTTCTTGTGTTATTGATTTCTGGTGGACATTGTCTGCTAGCAGTTGTAGAAGATGTGAATAAGTTTAAACTTCTTGGTGAGAGTATAGACTGTGCACCGGGTGAAGTATTTGATAAAGTTGCAAGAAGAATGAAACTAAGGAATGTGCCTAAATATTCTAAAATATCAGGAGGTCAAGCAGTGGAACTAGCAGCATCAGAAGCCACTAACCCACATATTTTTAAACTGCCCTTGCCATTAGCCGATTATAAAGACTGTAATTTTAGTTTCAATGGGTTGAAAACTGCTGTTTTACTTCAACTTCATAGAAAAGAAAGAGAGCATGCAATTGTGGCAAATAAACTAATACCAGAAGTAAATGATTTATGTGCTGCAATGTTAATGGCCACATCAAGGCATTTAGTGCACAGGACACAAAGGGCCATGGCTTTTTGTCACAATAATAACCTTATACAATCTAATAATAAACATTTAGTAGTGTCTGGTGGTGTTGCTTGCAATAATTACATATTTAATGCTTTGACTATGTTATGTAATGAATCCGATTACAACATTTACAGACCACCACCAAATCTATGCACTGATAATGGGATAATGATAGCTTGGAATGGATTAGAGAAATGGAGAAAAAACATTGATTTAATTACAGACTATGACTCATTGGATATAGAAGCTCAAAGTCCTTTGGGCGAAAGTTTAATTCAAGATGTGATGACTGCCAAAATACCTATGAAAGTTATGAAATTAAAATTATAAATATGTCTTATGTCTGTTGTCTCTCTCTCTCTCTCCTTAAAGGAGTTTCCTTGTTGCATCCTAAGTTGTTGTTATTGACAGGCTGTTTGAAGAACTTTGACACCAATAGGTAGTAAATTAAATAGTAGGGTATATTAGGTCAATTTTGAATCTTATTAAACCTAATATCAATAACATTAGTTGCAATAATAAATTTATAATCATCAATACCATGAAATACAAAATATATTTATTTTATACAAAACAAGTAACAATACCTTACTTTTTCTCTAAATTAGTCCTTTTGACAAGATTGAGTAATGTGACATGCGGGGGGCATGTCACATTGTTCATTGTCCCAGTCTCTCCCACTTGAGACATTGCCGTAATGTTAAAACAATAAATTAATAAGTAAATCCTTATTGTAACAATTTTTATTATATGTTAGTTATGTCTCCTTCGTTCAAGGGTTTTTTCGGTTGCATATTCAGCTTACGCTTCAGAGCCCAGGGTGCAGTTTAAATCATGGTCCTGATCTGGCGCTACTGGTTTTTACAAAGCAAGGTGTTACGAATATCCGCATTCGCAAATGCGGAATATTCGCATTAATTTGACATCTGCATCCGCATTAACATCCGCATCAATCAATGCGGAGTTTTTACGGATGCAGATATATGAATTTTTAAGTTTAATTATAAAACAAATATTGTTTTAATTATGATAATTGAAGCTTAAAATTCTATTGTGTTATAAGTAAAACTAAAAACTGGTGTAATTTTGTTCTAAAATACGATTAAGTAAATAAATAAAAAGTAAAATTTGAATTGATTTTTACAACACTTAAAATTTAAATAATTATCCTTTTAAAATTTCAAAATCCGACCTAAATAACCCTTTTATACAGGGAAACCAGATCAATAAAGGCTGCATAATGGCATATGGTAATGTCTATGTGTGAGTCTGAGATATCACAGTACCGTCGTAGGTTTTTGGCTACAATTCCGGTTGCTCCGATGACTATGGGTACTACTCACAGAACAAAGAAATTATCCGAATAATATATATTTTATGAGGTAGAGATGAGATTGAAACCCGTGTGGTACGTTACACTGTTTATTATCACAAGATAACACGGTACATTCGTTAAAGTTTAAAAGTACGTGGGTAAGATACTCCGAATAAAATAATTATACTGTGAGCGTTAATGTACGGCATTCAAAATGGGCGCGCGATACAGAGACAAGCACATGTACTCTCACGTCGGTGGCGGCTGGCTGACTGCTTGGTCGGTCGCCGCCGCTCGCAGTGGGCGCGCTTGCGGCGGCCATCTAGCGGACCGAATAAACATCAATGAGGCGTGTCTCGATATCGCACGGGTAAGCACCCGCGAGACGCTCGTACAGGCCGATGGGTTACCATATACTCCCCCTCAAGTCCGGGAGAACGCCCTCGCTCCTGGACTGGCAATGTATCATTTTCATCTAATGATTTCAGATCAAGGTTTTCCGATTTGTCTTGATTAATCTTAGCTGGTCGTCCTCGTTTTCTTTTTGGAACGACGGGTTTGGGAAGGGAGTCATCAGAACCAATATAAGGAGTCAAATCTTGAGCATGATATTTTCCCAAGATGTTTTGTGCGTTATCGACTGGTGAGATAGAATAAGTGGTTGGAGATATTACCTTTATGATCCGATACGGGCCGTCTCGTTTAGGCACAAATTTGCCTGTTACTTCTTTTGAGCTATTACTGAGCACACGGGATTTTAGAAGGACAAGGTCTCCCTCTTGAAACGTTTGCGCTGGACGTCGAGAGCGGTCCGCGTATTCTTTGGTTTTATCCTGAGCTATCTCAACGCGTTCTCTTACAGCAGATAACGAATTTAAAAAGTTTCTAAGGTGGGGAGTAATCTGGGGTACAAAATTAGACTTATCCAGAATCGAACGGAGATCATGAACCACCTCTGTAGGGGATCTCATCTCCCTGCCAAACATGAGATAAGCTGGTGTTTTGCCAGTTGTACGGCAGTTTGCGCTATTGAGACAATAGCGTATTACTGCAAGATGTTTTGGCCAGGTCGTATGATTATCCGCTACCATCTGGGATAGCAATGCCTTTAAATCGCGATTTTTCCGTTCGGCTGGATTCGCCTCAGGATGGTATAGTGGTATAAACTTCTGTTTGATACCCAGAGTTGTCAAACATTGCTGCATTACAGCTGAGACAAATTGTACTCCATTGTCGGAGATAATCCTGCGCGGCAAGCCAAATCTCAAGAAATATTCCTCTATGAGGGTATGAGCACAGGCTTCTGCTGTAGCTTCTTTGAGGGCATACAACTCAGTCCAACGAGTAGCTGTATCTTCTACGAGAAGGATCCATCGCTCCCCCTGGTCTCCTGGTGGTAATGGACCAAATAAATCCATGGCCAAAACCTCGTTACGTTGATTCATAACTGGTGTTTGAAGTAAGCCTGGGGGTTTGGCATTGGACGCCTTATAGCGTTGGCAGTCGATGCAGGCTTTGACATAATCAGTGATTATTCTCCGCATGCCTGTAAAATAATATAATTGCGCTACCTTCTGGTAGGTTCTATCAATACCTGGGTGGCCAGCTGTAGGTGAATCGTGAAGCTCCTTGAGGATATCAGTTATTTGGCCAGCAGGAATGACTAGTTGAGGAGACTCGCTATCGGAATCGGGGTTAAAACGATACAGGACACCTTGGTCCATGAGGTAACCCCTTTCGAGCCATCTTTGAGCTGCGATATCATCAGGTCCCTCGAGCTCTTTGATAATCTTTTCCAATTCAGGATCCGCGGTCTGTTCTGAGCGAATTTGGCTAGGACTTTTTGCGGGTAGGTCGCATATGATAGAGCAGACGCCACAATTATCACGAGAATCGTTGGCACAAACTGGTCTACTAAGCGTATCCGCCACAACATTTGCCTTGCCTGGTGTATATTGGAATTGAATATCAAAGGACTGGAGCTTAAGGGCCCAACGGACCAATCTGCCTGCTGGTGACTTTAAGGACAACAACCAACGAAGGGGCTGGTGATCGCTGCCAATTATAACTGGTTGACCGTCTAGGTAAGGCCGGAACCGTTCCACCGCCCACACCACAGCGAGCGCTTCTCGTTCTGTGGTAGAATAGTTACGCTCCGCTGAGCTTAGGAGGCGGCTGGCATATTCAATGGGCCTTTCCTGATTGCCGTCGCCCTGTAACAAAACTGCGCCTAAAGCGTAGTTACTTGCGTCGGTACGCAGGACAAAAGGACGACTAAAATCGGCTTGTACCAGTATTGGAGCGGTTGTAAGCAAGCGTTTCAGCTCGTTGAAAGCTTGAGACTGTTCTAAGCCCCAAGACCATGTTTGGTTTTTCCTGGTTAGTCGCGTCAGAGGCTCCGCGACTTTTGAAAAGTTCGGTATGAACTTACGAAACCACGAACAGGTTTGTAGAAAAGTTCTCAGGTGCTTTAAGTTACCTGGTTCCTTCATCTCGAGTACATCACTCACCTTCCCAGGGTCGGTGGAGACGCCTTCTTGTGTAATCACATGGCCGAGGTATTTGACGCTCTCTCGGGCAAACGAGCACTTCTCCCTGTTGACATGGAGGTTAAATTCGGCCAGGCGTTTGAAAACTGCCTCAAGGTCATTCAAATGACGTTGATAACCTTCAGAAATTATCAGAAGGTCATCAAGGTAGGCTAAAATTGTCACATCTTTTAGTGCAGAGCAGGAGCGTAGACGGTCTATGAGACGCTGAAACGTAGCGGGTGCGTTTCGGAGTCCAAAGGGCATCCTTTTAAACCTGAAAGTTCCCAGGCAGGATGAAAACGATGTTTTGTCTCTGTCTGTCTCCTTTACGCTGACCTGCCAGTAAGAAGACCGAAGGTCTAAGGTGCTCATGTAGCAGTCTCGCTTAGTGCTCTGAATCAAGTCATCAATGCGTGGCATTGGATAGGCATCAGCTTTGGTGATTGCGTTTAGGCGCCTGTAGTCGACGCAAAACCGTACATCACCATTAGCCTTAGGTACCAGTAGTGCTGGTGAAGACCATGCTGATTCACACTCCTCTATTATGTCTTCCTGCAGCATCTTATCGATTTCCCTCTTCATTAGTTCCTTTTTCGCGGGATTAAGGCGATAGGGGGGGACTGCTATGGGCGGGTGATCACCAGTATCAATGTGGTGTTCCGCATAAGGTGTTGGGCCTCCCCCTGCTTTAAAAATGTGGGCGTGCCTAGTGATGACGTCAGCAAGTGCCTGTCGTTCAGATTGATTGAGATGAGAACCTTCATCCGCTCGGAGTACGTCAGTGGACGCGCAAGACACGGCACGAGAGGTAGGTTCAAAACAAAGACTATACTTTATTTTATCATCACCACTGAAAAACCACATTTCCTTAAGAAAATCGATGACGATACCAGCATTAGTTATAAAATCGATGCCTAATAAGGTTTCATTATTTGTAGAATCCGGAAAAATCAAGAACGGTATCGTAATAAGTTTAGTTTCTAAAGATACATCTAAAGTGGTAGTGAGTACATCCATAGTACGTATTACACCATCGGCCAGTTTAATTTCGCGCGTCGAAGAGCGTAGGGGGTGACCCTGACGGAGGAGAAGAGCATACAGCGTGTGACCCGCAATACAATGCTTGGCGGCCGTGTCAATCAACGCGGTGCCGTGGAACCCTAAAATTTTAATTTTAAAGATAGGCCTTAAATCGCGCACTGTAGAGGGTCTCGCAGGCTCACGTGAAAAATCTCCGCTACATATGACATGGTCACAATTAAGAAAATTTTTCTCAAAATTAAAATTACTATTTTTACAATTACGATAATTATTTTCACAGTTACGATAATTATTCCCACGATTATCGTAATAATTTTCACAAGAACAGAAATTGTTTACGTTATCGTTATAATTATAAGTATTTTCGAATGTATGATAATTATGTTCAGCGTTACAATAATTACGTTCACAAGTACAAGAAATATGTTTACAGTTCCGACAACTATGTTCACAATTACGATAACTTTTTATGTTATCTTTATTTTTACCGTTATTTTTACAGGTTAAATTAGTATTTGCAAAACAAAAACAATTATGACTAATATTACAAAAACAATTATTATTACAAACTAAGGTGTCACAAGTGTCACAACCCTTTTGTAACAAATGCCTACGCGTTAAAACACAACCCCGTTTCATTTTGATATTGGGTTCGTTACTGATAATCACTTTGGCCGTAGTATCACACATAGAGTAAAATGTTTGTTTTGTTTCACTAATGTCAGGTTGTATAATAGATTGCGACTCACCTGGCTGGTTCTGTAACTTACGGCACTGGTCCCGGGTGTGTCCAAAACGTTTACAATAAACACAGGTAGGACGACTCTTCTTCGCTGTTGAACCAGTGGGCACTGAGGAAGAAGGTGGTGTCGCGGCAGACTGTGCCGGCGACGCCGTAGACGGCAGCTGTGTAGGCGAACGCGGCGCACCGCCCCGCGCGGGTGTCGAGTTGCCCGCGGAAACCGGGGCGCCCGCGGCAAGCGGCGCTCGCGTTCTCGCGTTCGCACGTTCCGTGGAGGCCGGCACAACAGTAGCCGTAGCAGGTGGCGTAATATTGGTTTTCTTAACTTCTTCAAATGTATCCTCGACCATCCGGGAAAGTCTCAATAGCTCGGAAAATGTCGAGAATTCCTCTCTTCTAATTCTTTTTCTTATTCTACTATTTAGCAGACCATATGTCATATCCAGTTGAGCTGACACGGATATATCTCCTTTAGGTAGTCTGGCTAGCAAGGCACGGACACGTGCCACAAAAATATCTGTGTTTTCTTGTTGTTGAGACTTCGAGAAAATTTCGATATAAATACGGTGTGGTGGCCGGCGGTCGCCATAAGCACTAATCAAATTATCTTTCACTTCCTGCCACGATGAAACCGTATCTTTTATGCCTTTCCACCATGTGGCGGCATCTTCTTTGAAGATGTATGATAATCCGCGTAGGATGTTGGAGTCAGTCACTTGAGCACATTGGCTGTATGCTTCTATTGCATCTATAAAAGCCTCGACCGATTCTTTCGGTTGGCCGGAAAAGGTTGCTTTGCAGCGCGCCAGGGTCGACAGACCTGACAGCGGTTCCGATGCTAGAGTGGAGTTAGCCCGCGCAACGGACTCCAGCAGCTCTTTGAACGCTTCGGTTTGAGAGCGTTGGAGGGACGCGATGATCGAAGCCACGTTTTCTCCCGAAAAAGTGGTATTTGCCAATGTGTTTTCGATCGCGTCGGCTCGTTGTAGCGGTGAGAATGGGTCGTCGCCATTTTGAGAAAAATGGGCGGCGGCCATTGGCGATGTTGACCGCGAGGGGTGTTGAAATTCTTCTGCAGCTTCTTCCCTGCGCGTCAAACTTGCCGCTCTACTTCTAGTGATCGGCATTTTCACTGTTTTAACTGAACACTTTTATTAACACTGCACGAAAAAACGTTGGTGCGCCATATATGAGGTGCTATACAACTGTATTTTGTACAATAAAGTTTAAATAAATAAATAAATAAATAGAGATGAGATTGAAACCCGTGTGGTACGTTACACTGTTTATTATCACAAGATAACACGGTACATTCGTTAAAGTTTAAAAGTACGTGGGTAAGATACTCCGAATAAAATAATTATACTGTGAGCGTTAATGTACGGCATTCAAAATGGGCGCGCGATACAGAGACAAGCACATGTACTCTCACGTCGGTGGCGGCTGGCTGACTGCTTGGTCGGTCGCCGCCGCTCGCAGTGGGCGCGCTTGCGGCGGCCATCTAGCGGACCGAATAAACATCAATGAGGCGTGTCTCGATATCGCACGGGTAAGCACCCGCGAGACGCTCGTACAGGCCGATGGGTTACCATAATTTCTAAATTCTGTGGTACTACTATAGGGTACCTTTCATCCCAGGAAAAGTACTGTTCCCGAGGGAAATACACGCTTGCGAAGCTGCGAGCAAAAGCTAGTACTTACCTATGTTTATAAATTCCAGTAAGTAATAATAAATGACAGTATCATACAGATTGAGCTAGCTACCACAACTAACTGGTATAAGCGCTGGCTATGGCCGACTGGCAGGGCGTGAGTTAAGTAGTTTGTGGTCCTGTGGTATGGCAATTGTCTGGTAACACGGAGTACGTGGGTTCGATTTCCATGGAAATTGCAGGCTTGAATCACAGGTGGCAGCTGGGACTAACTTTTTAACGTTAGACGATCGCGATCGTTAAAAGAGATTTAAAAAAAAAAACTCGACACCACCCTTTGCAATAGTCATTGACTTACGTTACCACGATTTGTTGTCAGTGAAGTTCATTGAAGTCATTTCAGAGTAGGGAGGTAGGTACCTAGGTACCTAATAATTTTGAAACTGTCTCTTCTAGTTATTATTCATTTTGGCGATCTGTGGCTATGATTTTGGTTGTTAAATTAAGTACTTAGGTACTCTTTTCTTTATCTAGGTAGCTATCTTCAGCTAGTTTTTGATACTTAGTGAATACATCTCCGACGATGTATTATAAAGGTACATGCTTAAGTGGACAAACAAACATAAATGATGTATGAGTACCAACATTTCATATGCACCCATAAAGAATAAATTGTAGCCAGGTAGGCAGGAATCCGACCCGCGGTGTTTTTTCTGTTTTAATGTGCATGCCTCTTGCGGTGTTCTCAGTTTATCAGGATTATTCAATTGTTATACGCAGTGATAGCTAGTTCTGTGTGCAAAATGTTAAAATCATTTGGAAATAACGTTTTTTCGCGGCAAGCATTGAGAAAATTAAGATTTCTTAGAAAGCTTAATGTGGCATGTGATAATACTTTTATGAGTTTCAATGATATTCCCGGCCCAAAGAGTTACCCGGTAATAGGAACATTGTATAAATATTTACCTTTAATAGGTAAGTACCCAAAGATTTATATATATATATATACTATGTACTAAAGGATTGGTAACCAAGCATACCTACAGCCCACGTGAGCTGTAAGTACAGTCATTAAAGTCATACTTATTGCAGGTACTTAAATGACCGTTCAAATTAAGTAAATATAAGCACTTGTTTATTCTTCAGGAGACTATAACGCTGAAGCTCTTGATCAAAATGCTCTCCTGAACTGGATACGTTACGGAAGCCTCGTCAAGGAGGTGCCGGGGGTGAACTTACTGCACGTTTTTAATCCTGAGGACATGGAGATTATATTTCGACAGGATCACCAATACCCAGCCAGACGTAGCCATGTCGCCATGTCACACTATCGGATGAATAAACCAGAATCTTACAATACAGGAGGATTGCTATCAACGTAATTTCTTAAGTTGTTATAATTTTAAAATACCTCATTGTGGTGTTAGTAGGTACATTGGCCGGTAATTTATTTTATTGAACGTTACTCGGATTGGAGCACTAAGATGTAAAAGCACCAGCAACCTATAATACAATAGAACTCGCAGTTAGGATCTTTGATTGATTTTGTTTCAGTTTTTTTTCCCATGTAGGTTACTTACACAAGATTCACTTTCATTGGGGCACAATTTGAAGATATTGGTTCCGGCTGTTAACGATAGATGGCAGTCGTTAGGCTATGTCAGATGCCTTTAGGCAGCCTGAAAAATCTGTCAGTATATAGTGAATCTAACCTAACCTAACCCACTGAGATCACGTTCCTATTGGTTTCCCTGTAAAAATGGGTAGGTAGGTAACGGAGGTTTGTTTCGCCAAATCAGGACCATTATTAAAAGCCTCCCTGGGCTCTGAAGCGTAAGCTAAAAAAAATTGAACTAGGAAACACGCTCGAAAGAAGAAGAATTCGGTAATTCTATAGTCACACACTTTGAGGTAAGTGAATACCTATAATACCTATTAAGTATATACCTTTTTGTTGTTTTAGAAACGGGCCGGAATGGTGGCGACTCCGTAGCACATTTCAAAAGGATTTCACTGGACCCCAGAGCGTAAAAGTTCACGTCCAGTCCACTGATACTATTGTTAAAGAATTTGTGCAGTGGATAAAAGATAATAGAGTATCACCCAGCGAAGATTTTTTAAACTTCTTGAATAGGCTGAATTTAGAAGGTAATTTTACTTATGTACCTATTAATTTAGTTAATAAAAGGACGAAAAAACACCTTTATTTTTCCCTATTTCAACAAACTTAGTTCAACTCTACACATATTTTTTGAAGAAAGTAACCTATGTTTATTAGACTTACTAAAAGCTTTGATTATTGACAGAGTTATTATACGATTTTAATTACTAAGGTAAGTAGTAAAAAATTAAATAGTTATAAAGTGACTACAACATGAGGGCTTCCGGGAAGTGCATGAAAAGATTCTACCAGGGGGCAACAAGTAACAACTTTTAATGGATTTTTTATACTTTCTTATATACCTACTTGGTGGTTTAAATAAAATCGTTTAAATTTAATGAAGAAAAAGAAAAGGTATGTTCCGTGCTTACACTTAGATATTTGATAGTAATAAGATCGCCTTTCTTTAGTTAAAGAAGAAAAGTACTTAGTATGTATAATCAATACAATCCAATTATTGCAAAGAATTCTTTATTTTTAGTTATTGGTAAAGTGGCATTCAATGAAAGATTTAACAGTTTTTCTAAATCTGAACAAGAACAAGGTTCACGCAGCAGCAAAGTGATATCAGCGGCTTTCGGCTCAAACAGTGGGATCATGAAATTAGACAAAGGTTTCTTATGGAAAATATTCAAAACGCCATTATATAAGAAACTTGTCGACTCTCAGGATTATTTAGAGAAGTAAGCATTTCATTATATGCGAAGAATACATAGATCGCGAATTTTTTTTTTTGATACAATAAAGTTATTACAAACAAACAAACATTTAACGACTAGGTATGATGCGAAACATTTGACATAATTTTTTTATGTAAAGTACTTACCTACTCTCTGCAAGGCCCAGGACTTTTAAACTTTACATAATAATATATTTAGCGATACTTAGAATGACCTACTTGCTTATCCTGTGTATCCTCTTTCTTTAACGTGGCCAAGCCTATATTTGGTTCTTTTCGTTTTTAGTTTCTTTCCTGTTTTAACAGATTTCAAAAAAAGAAGTTCTCAATTCGTCGGAAAATTTTATTATTATTATTTATCAACTTTTATTTTTATGGTAGATATGTTACCAGATTACTCCAGGAAACCTGGACCGATTAAAAAAAAAAATTATTTAAAAAGTTACACTTCCAATTGGTTCCATATTCATCAGGTTAAGATCTGATGATGGGATTATGGAGAAATTGAGGGAGCTCTTTAAGTTTTATTGCTATTTGGATATTTTTTTATATAAAGAGACTATATGCTGGAACGTTTACCGATTTGAAAAATTCTTATTTCGTTAGAAAGAGCATACTTTTCAGATGGTTTATAGTCATAGATCGAGATCTGATCTAAGTATATTATTATACTAGCATTGGCCCGCGGCTTCACCCGCGTGAATTTCGGGAACAGTGCTATTTCTCGGGATGAATGGTACCCTATGTCCTTCTCAGTACCTACTTCTAACTATGTGTATGTGAAGTTTCAAGCAGATTGGTTCAGTAAGATAAAGCGTGAAGAGGTAACAAACAAACAAACATATACAAACTCACTTTCGCATTTATAATACTACTACTATAGATATAAAGTAGGGATTGCGATTTGGCTGTTAATTCACATTTCATGTAATTATAAAATGAATGCTGGATCGTTTAAACGACTTTAAAAAAATGTAAATGCAAAACAAAAGTAACGAATAATTGTTTTAACAAAAAACAAAAAACAGAACCGGCTCCAATTACTCAACTAAAAAAGGAGAAATTAGGTATTAACATATTTTTGTTTAAATATGCTTCATTATTTTCAAGCAAGCCGTATTGGTTTGTTGTTCGAAGTTTAATAACAAACATTTTAATAAATTTGGATTCATCAAGATTTTAAAATTTTTGATAATGAAGTATATTTAAACAACAATTTATTAATTATTTGAGTAGAAAAAGATTATATTAAGCTTATATAAGCGTAAAAACACGTCAACGTGTCGTATGGTAATACAGATTTCTGCACAGAAATTAAATAAACCTATAGCAATACTAGCTGTTGCCCGCGGCTCCGCCCGCGTGCGCCTCGGTTATATCGCGCCCGAAAGTAGGCTATGTTTGACTCCTAGTGCACAACTATATCCATACCAAATTTCATCAAAATCCGTCCAGCAGTTTAGCCGTGAAGAGGTGACAGAGAGACAGACTTTCGCATTTATAATATTAGTATGGAAGTTTGGATATTATATGTATGTATAGATTATAATTTCTATGGATTTCTATTTTTTTATTTACTAACTTGGATACTCAATTAAGTACTAAAAACAATTTTAAACAGGTGAGAATCTCAGGGCAATTTCAACACCAGAAGTATAAATATCATCGTTCTTCTTATTCGTGTCGGTAATCTTGCAACGACATTGCATGATTTCAATAACTCCCCATTTTCTTTTACAGAGTAGCAACGGACATACTTTTACAACGCGTTAATTTTTATGATGTCGATAAGGAAGTTCCCGATATTTCGCTTTTGCATTCATTCCTTGCTCAGCCGAATATCGATTTAAAGGATATAGTAGGAATGATGGTCGATATGCTAATGGCAGCTATTGACACTGCAAGTATTATTTCTTTTTCCGCTTTTATATACTTAATAAAAGATAACACAGCAACGAATGTTTTTTAAATATAATTGGTTCGCCAAGCAATGTGTTAAACTTTTGCCTTTTTTACTACTAAGTAAAATTAATTCATGCGTTCTTTTCAGACATCGTACTCGACTAGTTTTGCATTATATCATTTAGCAAGAAACCAAGATGCTCAGATAAAAATGTCTCAGGAAATTGAGTCTCTGCTTCCTACAAAACATTCAGAAATTTCGTCGGATACTTTGACAAAAGCTGTTTATGTGAAAAGTGTTATCAAAGAGAGTTTGAGATTGAACCCTGTTTCAATTGGCGTAGGCCGCTGGCTGCAAAAAGATATCGTGCTTAGGGGATACTTGATACCAAAAGGCGTAAGAATTGTTTTTGAATGACTTTATAAACTCATTATAAAAAAACTTATTATTGATTAATGTAAGGATTTTGACCTATAACTAAATTGGTTAGACGTTATGAAAAGATGTTTAGTTAAGGTAGACTGGGCTTATTCCGGGTGTTATGATCCCTGACACATGTGATTTCCCCATAAATTTGAATAATAATATTTTTTGTCTTGGAACCACGTATGGGACGGTTTACGAGATAAATTATAAATATATTTTTGGGTTTTCTACAATATTTTTATTGGAAAGTGACTACTTATTTGATGAACTATTTTCACTATTTTTTAATCCATTCATATCATTCCATTACTAATGTTGGTGCTTTTGAAAATTTAGTACAGAAACTTACCCTAATTTATCCTGAAAACCGGAAAATCTTGTTTAACAGATTGTTTCAAGCACTCACGTGATAAAAAATAAATTACATAAGTAGATAAAATCCTGAAGAACCAAAAAGACCATGGTTCTTACAAAATTAATTAAATATATTAGATTATTATTTTTTAATTATTATTAGTTTTAGTTAATGTTCTCAAAAGTTCAAAACGTTCAGTAAAATTTCTAAACATAATAAACAAATGTATATATATAATAAATAAGCGAGGTCTCTCTCTCATATTTGAACTTTTCTGGTTGCGTCCTCAGCTAATGATTTCTTCAAAATTTACCTTTAAAAAAAGAGTTCATGCTCACTTCTGCGTGTGAAAGTTCTTTGTGAAAGTTTTCGTAAAAGTATTTATGTAGGCAAATATAATGTATATTTATATACTCGTATGTATGTATGTGCATAGATATTTTATTATATATAAGTAAGGGTTTAAGTATGTATATTTATGTATTGTGTATGTATGTTTACGTAGTTTAGTATAATATGCATTAAAAATACCCATCGTGGTAAATTTGTTTATTTTTAAGTACCTATTTTCCCTTGTTACCTTTTTGCGCCGCACAGTTTTTCTTTTTCTCCCAATGGTAGAGAATGCTTTTAGCATTAAGTCCGCCAATTGTATAAGTATTTTGTACTTATGGAACAATAAAGTTTTAATAAATAAATAAATAAATGATAGCTAAGGGCCCGCTTAAGTGAGGTGTTAGATAAGGGTGGGTCTCAAGATAAGAATCCCACTAACAAGAATAACTTTTCTAAATGACCAAGTCTATATTTTGGTACACAGTTTTAAGTACATATAATTATTTTTAGTTCCCTACAAGTTCAGTTCTTGGAACGAAAATCATTTGGCAAGAAACTATGCATCACTTTTTTTTCTGGGTTCTGTAAGCAAACTGTAACTTAGTTGTTGTAAATATTTTTTTTTGTTGTTGTTTGTGGGTATGTTAGTTCTATTTAATGTGTGAGTATTACTACTTACTGGTAATTGGATTCCGTTTTTTTTATTACAGACTGTTGTAGTGACACACAATATGCTGGCTTCTCGATTACCACAGTTCATTAACAATCCATTATCTTTTAAACCTGAGCGCTGGATACGTGGTTCTCAATATTATGAAAATATACATCCTTTTCTCAGCCTACCCTTTGGATTTGGGCCAAGATCTTGCATAGCTAGGAGGCTTGCGGAACAAAATATTGCCATCACTTTGATTCGGGTAAATATGTTTTATAAACGGGCGATGTGTTATATTATCTATTCTATTCTATTAAAGTTTGATTAATAAAATTTTTGGTTTCCTATGAATAAATAATTGGTATTTATTTGTGCACATCGTGATGGTAATGATTTGTGTATATTTTGTTTTCAGATAATGCGTGAATTTCAATTGAAATGGGAAGGCAAGGAGCTAGGAATAAAAACATTATTAATTAATAAGCCTGATCAACCAATATTACTACGATTTAAACCAAGAAGTTCATAGAATAGGATAAAAATAATAAAAAGCAAATAAATTCTTCAATTTTAATTTTTTGTTCCCTAAATGTTACAATAAATTTTCTAAAATAGTCTGATAGCAGTAGATGAATACGGTAATAAAACTGGGTAATTTGGCGAAGACACCACTTCAATTTTTCCTTTAGTAACTATGTTGGGTAGAACTCGCTCTATGACAATGTTTTTCACACAAGATGTTGGAAATGAAATAATGGCATTAACTTCAGACATAGATAATTTAGGAGGCTCGGCAAATAACATAAAGAGGGGTCTATTGGGTACTTGCGGTAGTTTAGTTTCATCTACTATAACAGACTGTAATTCTGCTGGTAAATGGAAATCGGTCATAGGTTCTTCCAATATGATTGGTGTAGACGGAAAAGATAATAGTGGAAGCTCTGGAGCTACAGGAATATTCAATGTTTCCTTTGAAGTGCTGATTTCCTCCACTGATACATGTGAAGGAATTTCTGACACAGATACATATTCAGGTACTTCAGCAATAGCAATTTCATTTGACATGACTTCATGTTCAACTGTGTTAAATAAATGTGACGTTTCAGCTCCCACTACAGAATTAACATCATTATCGACGGCAGAAAGAACAGATCCTTCCGGTGCTGAAATAGATGCCATTGGGGGATGAACTGGTGGAGCAGGAATTTCTATCGGTTCAAATGTATGTTCCTCTATAAACACAGGATTAGGTTTTACTAACAGAGGCAGTTCCGGAGCTACAGCAATTTGTTCTGATACTGTCACAGAAGAAGGCAATGAAATAGGTGTTATGGATGGGAGAACTAGTGGAGATGGAATTTCTATTGGTTCAAATCTAGAATCGTCTATCAATATGGGCTTTGGTTCATCTAGAAGAGTTAGTTGCGGAATAGAAGGAAATTGTTCTGATACCACGACGTTAGAAGGTAACGAAATAGGTGCTACGGATGGTAAAACTGGCGGAGCAGGAATTTCTATTGGTTCAAATTTATGATCTTCTATTAATACAGGCTTAGGCTCAACAAACAGAGGTAATTCCGGAGCGACGGCAATTGGTTCTGACACTGCTATAGTAGAAGGCAATGAAATAGGTGTAATGGGTGGCAGAACTGGTGGAGATGGGATTTTCATTGGTTCAAATTTTGAATCTTCTATCAATGCGGGTTTAAGTTCATTTAGAAGAGGTTGTTCTGGAATAGCAGAAAAAGGGTCAGATGCGACGACACTAGTAGGCAATGGTGAAGCAGAGACGGGCTCTTCTATCAACACCGGTTCAGGATCTTCTAACAAAGGCAATTCCGGAGCTACTGCAATAGGTTCTGACACACTAGCAGGTAATGAAATGGGTGCTGTTGGTGAAAGAACTGGTGGAGATGGGATTTCTATTGGTTCAAATTTGGGATCTTCTATCAATACGGGCTTTGGTTCAACAAATACAGGTAGTTCTGGGACCGTAAAAAAAGGTTCTGATATATGAATAGGCAGTTCAGGTAATGATAGAGATGGCAGTTCAGGAGGGCTAGGTATAAAAATTGAGACGTCACCTTTATTATCTTCTGTAAAGGCTGAATCTTCGTGTGATACTACTATTTCAGGTAATACTGCAGATGGAAGCTGAGCTTCAGGAACTTTGAAAATTTCTGGTTTTTCTACTAGTATTTGTTCCGGTACTGGCTGTGGAAGTATAATATCTGCTGGGGAGGACAGAACGGGTGGTTCAGGGATAATAACAGATCCTTCATCTTTTATTATTGACGTTTCAGAGATTTGATCTGATTCGGGTGTATTAACTAGAAGATGTGTCTTATTTCCGTCACAGTCTTTGAGAACTTGAGGTAATATGACAGGTACTGGAAGTTTCGGTAAAGTATAAGATGGAAGTTCAGGCGCTTCTGGAATGTGTAATGAAATAGAATTATTTATTGATAAATTGATTGGAGCTATGAAAGAAGATATTATTTCATGTACAGAAATAGATGGCAGTACGGGGGTTTCAGGGATAAAAGCGGGTTTGATTTCCTCAATTACTGCCGGTTGTAATTCATCGTCCACATGAATATCAGATAGCTGAGTTTGTTCACCATTAGAAATTACTACAGAAATATTTGAAGTTAGAGGAGCTTGCGAAAGTTCCAACGCAGGCAGTTCTAGAGCTGAAGGAATCAGTACAGGTTTTATATATTCGTGACCATCCAATGAGACAGGTAATGGTGGTAGCTCAGGAGTATCAAGACTAATGGGAGTATTCCCGGGCAAATTACCTGTTAAATCTTCAGTAATAACAGGTGATGGCGGTGGTGGATTGAACACTATTACTTCATCAACTGCAGGCGCCTCAGCATCAGGTACAACAGTTTCCAGAATTTTCACCGGCTCATTAGTTACAATGTCAGCGGGCTTTCCAAATGAGAGAGCAGATACAATAGGCCATTTCTTGCAGTCTTCACTGTTTTCGACAATCATTCCCTGGTGCGGCACATAGGTTGATAATATAATCTGTGGTTTAAAGAAAATGTTTGTTCCATGCTGTATGAATTTCGATATAAATGGAGGATAACTTGGTTGCAGTCCATAGTGTGTTAACTTTTCGGCAAACTGTGGTTTGATTTGCTTCTCAATTATTATTTCAGTTGGTTTTAGAGGGCTTGCTGTTGTGTAGGAATTCGAGAATCCTAAGAGGAACAGAAGTACTCCAGTACCCACCTGAAGGTATAAAAAAGACCATTAATTTTTATACGTTCAAATCGAGATTATTTAATCAGCGCAAAATATTTTTAAACACTTACCATGTTGTTTATCAGGTGGACACTTTTTAATAATTGATATTACTTCAACTATTCTCTAATTTATATTTAAACCATGTATTAGTGAAAAAACAAGTTTACTTTAAACAAAAACAATCACTATTGTGCCAATATACAAACTTGTTCTAATCGCGTTAATCAATCTAATTTATGATTTACTAGTTTTGATGATTGATAATAATATTACATTATTTAATTAGGTGATAATGAGATATTAGAGAATTAAATACTGGTCCCATAATTATTGTTACGAAACTCTTTACATTTAAAAGACCATTTAGTGAAATTATTCCATAGTTTATTTTGTATTTTACGAA
The DNA here is from genome assembly GCA_947044815.1 of Apomyelois bistriatella. NCBI lineage: Eukaryota > Metazoa > Arthropoda > Insecta > Lepidoptera > Pyralidae > Apomyelois > Apomyelois bistriatella. The sequence continues at coordinate 7,808,170 of OX345692.1, read as the reverse complement.
TATCAACAGTACATTTCAGCGAAGAATAATAAAAATGTATAAGGTAATTTAATAACACATTTCTTTCGGCAATGTTTTCGATTTATATTTATTTGGATTAACTTTTTTAAGGATATATCTTTATATTTTTGAATACTTATATCTAAGCTTTAGGCTGGATTATTTATTACTTTAAAAAATAACGATGGTACAAATAGTGTTAATAGATATTTAAGTACATTGGATTTTTTTCTTTTACAATTTTTATACACCGTAATAGCTATCCTGTTTGTATTTTAATTGAATTAAATTATTCATTTCAGTTTGTCATAATTTTTGCCCTGTTCTCTGGATCAGCAATGGGTGCACCAAGCACTCCTGACATTTTAGCTCGCAGGGCGTTGCCAGCTTTGGAGCACCAAGAAGTCCATGACGACTTGGGCCAATATTCTCTCCGCTACGTCACAGCTGAGGGTACCATTGTAACTGAGACCGGGCACTTGATCCCTACTGGTGATGGCAAAGGCCGTGTATTAGTTACAGAAGGCAGCGTTACTTATGTTGGTGATGATGGCAAGACCTATGTTACGAAATACTCCGCTGGGTTAGATGGGTTTAAGGCCGAAGGTGCCCATTTCCCAGTGGCTCCCGAGCCCGTGGCAGTACCGGAACCTATAATTGTGCCAGCTCCTGTAGTTGTATCAGCTCCAGTATTAGCAGCTGCTTCGTAAACATAAAATGTAAAAATATAAAACACTTTTCAAGCAGATTTTTTATTTCATATCCATGATGTAAGATTTTGCATTATTATGGAATAAAAATATTTATAACCGATCGCCTGCATGTATCCCCTGTATCCAAGAGGGTTCTTGGATAAATGTTGTGTTGGTGGAACCCAAATTGAGACCGCTCTTATTCCTTCCTATAATTTATGTATTTATAAACTTACACTCTTCATCAGTTAAGTATATAAAATCTGCAATATTGATGTTGATATACTCAACTTAACTAGTGGTTCTGTGAACAGTAGACCTCACGACCCTTCTCTGTTTAACCTCCTTTCCCCTTTTTTTCATAACTATATATTCTATTCATTCTTTTTTCTCGTCTATTATCAAAAGAAGAATTTTCTTTCATAGTTACTAGCTATTCTGGTAAGACGATCCCAATAAAACGAAACTACTTATAGCGCGTTTTAGTTTGCAAAAAAGTCATCATGTGGCCAGTGACATATGCAATATAACCCTATAGCAAACTTCCCTCCTTTAGTCCCCATTTTCCTTTAATCAAAGAAGCTTTCGCCAAAATAAAATCACATAAATCGAGGAACACGTGCGCCAGCCTGTTACAAACAGATAGTCAGACAGACAACCGGACGAAAGCAAAATTGGCCACTCTTGAAATGGAGACTATATTTAACTCACTGTAGATAAAAATTATGACCGAATCATCACAAGTTCCAGAAAGATAGTATTAAGTATCATAATTTCAGCCACAGGCTCTCTACTGTTGGACATAGGCCTCTCCAAAGGATTTCCAAAATGTCCGGTTGGAAGCGCCTGTATCCAGCGCCTGCCTGCGACCTTCTTCAGGTCATCTGACCATCTGGTCGGTGGATGTCCGATGCTGCGCTTATTGGTGCGTGGTCGCCATTCACGAACCTTTCTGCCCCATCGGCCATAGTATAAGTAGATACACTTATAAAAATATCAAGGAATACATACCTAATAATGACAGGTATGAAATCTCTAAACTATTAGACGTACTCGTTGGAAGATTTTGTTTGCTTTGTTTGCTATGCTATGTTATATCTTTATATACCTCTATATATGAGCCCTGTTTGTTCTACTAATACAACAAATCGTAGAGGATCGCTAAATCGTAGTTATCTAGGAAACTTAAACTATGTACTTACAAGTTTCACGAAATTCGCCGGGTCTACCTAATATAATATGTAAAGAATTTTCTTTTAACTAAATAGTAAGTGAGAGGTAATCTGAGCCTGATGGTTATGTTTTTGATTGATTTTGTTAAAATTCAAATAAATGCTTTTACTATACTGTTATTTGGCTCAAACCACAAATTGATGTGTGGTTAAACAATTGAATTAAGATTTTGTTTTAATTTATTTTGGATGGTCTTTATATATTTTATGGATAAGATAATTAATGCTTTGATGAAACAACACGTATATAAAGTGAATTATTTGATTTGAATGTCATTGTTACCTGTGGAAGAAAAATCAGAAGACACTAAAGGTAAAATATATTGTTTAGTAATACTTATGTTTTAACACATAATATAGGGGAAGCCCGGGCAACACGAATATGTTAAGGGAAAGGCTTAAAAAAACACTCAAATTTTTAATAAACAACAGTCTCTTTATTATTAATTTGTACTTTGGTTTATCATCTTTGGAAAATGCAAGTAAAACCTTCAAAACTATAACAACTTCAATATGAATTTTTGATTTAAAAAAATAGTTCCTATTATCCGTTTTGCCCGACTCCCTCGGGTAAAATGGATACATCCCCAGGGCAAATAGGATAAGTAAAGCAATTGGTGTTTTAATCGTCATACTCATCACAATTACAGCTGCCTACCCCTAAATAAGAAGTACAGTTCTCGTGTGCCCATCTCTTGCATTAGTTGCACTCTATCCAATCTTTGAGAGGCGGTTCAATTATTTTTCTGAGCACACTAAACATGAATCAAATCAAAAATCTTGTTCATCCATCCGATTTTTATCATTAATACTTTTTTGGCTTTTTGCATGTAGATATGCCAGGACCTGCCAACATAGATGTTTTTGAATTTTTATGTGCAGTTTTGCTGGGGCCTGCTAACTACACATACAATAACACAGCTATCCGTTTTGCCCATGTCCGTCTTGCCCAATGCACATATGTTGAAAAGTTATATTAACCTACTGAAAAATTCTACCAAGGAACGAAAAGTTACAAACCCAAATTAAACTTCAATAAACATGCAATCGATCAAACAGAGTCTATCCGTTAACAGTTAAAATATAACACAAAATATCAATACACTTACCTTGCCAAAAATCATAACAAAACACTAAAAACTTTTTTTTTTTCCACAACAAGTGTACGCATCTATTGTTTTGGTTTAACTGTCATGGCGTGGCCGAGTTGCTGCTTAACCGATTGGAGCTTATCGAGTAGCTCCATCTATTATAGGTTTTTAATAAAATCGAGTATTCGTTTTACCCACACTATGCTTCTTGCCCGGGCTTCCCCTACTGTAAATTGAAATTGAGTATAGGCTATCAAAGATCCATAATGTACCTGTTTGTTAATATAAAAGAACTAACTATTCTATGTTGGTTATACTTTAACTGAGGACAGAGTGATTTTGATAAGGTGGCTCAATTATTGGGCAGCCCATGACCTTTAGCAGACTGTTGGAGCTTTCAAGAATTCTGATTAGGAGTAAAGGTAATGTGATTTCATTAATTATATTTTTTTTATTTCAGATGTTTGTACTGGGATGTATTTTTCTGGTTGCGAGTGCCGTAGCGTACCCAGCCAAATTAGAGGAGAGGCCTCCTATTATTGATTATGCAATTCCAATGGGATATTATCCTTCAGAACCGTTTCTGAGAAGCAGCATACCTGTTGTGATTGAAGAACCAAAAGGTGAAAAACACCACGAAAAAGGTGAAACAGCTATTGTCGATGCTCCTCTTTTACATCCTCTTGATGCTCCTGTCGTACATGAAGTTGTAATTGAAAATGAACCAAAAAGGGAGGAATCCGAAAAAGGGGATAAACTAGCTCATGACAAACCAATAAAGCCAGAAGAGGGGAAACCGACTACAGTCAAATTGGAAGTGGCTCACCCACCGATCGTTCGCGTATCTTGGCCCTCTTGGCTGCCACTGCCACAACTGCCACAGCTACCAAATATCAATTTACCTTTCAAGTTACCCCAGATCCCACTAGTTTCAAACATCCTATCGTTTGCTAACAATCCACCATCAATCTTCCAACCAGCCCGCTATCGCGTAATTCCTTACCCTGATCCTATTGTCTTAAAGTAAATTAACACACCAAATCAATAAGTTGCGACACAGATTTGTTCACTTAAGAATATATTATAATAATTTTATTTTATGGGAATTCATAAATTTCAGATACATGTCACACTATTAATATCATGTAATCTATCAAGTCTCTGAACTTAAATGATTAGGTCCTTTACACAAAAATAAGAGTTGTCCTCATCTTTGAAGTTGTAATAAAAAAATAACAAAGATAACGATTAATTTTATTACGTATTCAAAACACATGCCCATAATCATAGATCTTCTACTTCACATATTTTGATGCAGTTTTTTACTGCTGAGTATGTTTATATGTATACCTAGTTACAACGCCTCAAAAATAGGATTGATGTTGGGAAATTTGGGAATGGAAAATTATCTTCTGTCTCAAGATCTTGAGTTAAAGTCTCATGATGATATCAGCCCAGTGTTTTCCCTGTTCAGTGCAAAGTCTACTTACACATGTCCTAATTTGTTTTTACGAATTAAAGGAAAAATTCCTATGAAATTTGATTTAAAAAAATTAAGTAAATCTACAGGTACTCGTTATAGTCACGTGGAAAAAAAAAAAATAATCAAAGAAGTACATACATTATTTAAAACAAATTACTCGACTACAACATTTAAATAATACAACAGTGTACCAAAATTTGAATTTGGCGGCAAAAATCCGCCATAATTTTTGCTTACATACAATTTTATTGTTCTGAAATAGCATGTATGTCTGTCTGTTACGCTTTCACGGCTAAATGAAATTAAATTTGGTATGGATATAGTTAAAGACCCTGGGTCAAACATAGGCTACATCTTAGCGAGATATAATCGAGTACCACGCGGGCAGAGCCGCGGGCAACAGCTAGTCTATGGAGTAAATTCTTAAGTATCTGTTTATCAGAGAATTCAAAAATAGACCCTAAATATCGTAAATATCTTTATCCCTTGTTGTAATATATATTATATCTATTCTCACTACCAGAGCGCGGCAGCAGCAGCGGCGACAAGATCTAAGACAAATAGAGCTACAAATATGTGTGCTAATAAACAGTCTAGGGAACGTGCGCAGTGGAAGAGAAACTCCTGGTGGCCTACTATCATCTCTAAAAACCATGCAAGTTCCAGTGAGTAAGAGTATACATGATGTAAGGCGACATCTCCCTTACTCACTGGATCTTACACGGTTTTAAGAGATGGTACTAAGCCTCTGTCTCCAAAGCCATAAGAGGAGGATGTAAAAAGGAAAATCCTAAGACAAGAGTTTAGTCCTTTGTGTTTTTGGAGTAGGTATATATATATATATATATATATATATATATATATATATATATATATATATATATATAATATAAATAAATATTTTTCTCATTGTAGTTATATTAAACTAAATAAAGTATTTTAAAATAGAATAGTGAAATTGACAACCTTTGCTGAAACGTTAAAGTCAAGTCAAGGTAGTAATAAAAGCTACATCATACATATTATTGTTCCATTTATTTAGTAATTTCCTAGAGAAATCATAACATAAATTTATTTACCAAAGTTATCTCCAGACCATGGAGTAAGTGTAGGAACTGATGATGGAAGGTTAATCTTACGAGCAGGTAAAGGTTGTGGTGCACTTGTTGGTGTAGTGATCAATTGTGTGGCTTCCGTTGAAGCAACGTCGTTCCAGCTGAATTTATTATGACCTCTTGACTGGTGAGATGGACTCTTCATATTAATATTATGATTAACATGTGGTTTGACAGGTACATTTGGCATATTGGATGAGTAAGGTGCTTCAGTTGATGACACATATTCAGTATTTGTCATACCACTATACTGCGGATACGGCACTAAAGATTCAATGTGCATTTGTGGAGCAGCTTCTTGATGGTACAATGGTGCCTGAGGAACTTGTATTGGATTGTAAAGAGGCCGATGGACTACACGATTTTTAAGAGTGTCAGAGAGATCCATCCACTGAGGGGTAGCAGGTGGCGGAGGAATAGTCGCTGGTAGGTGTTTGTTAATAATCTGGTTCCAGGTCTGACCAATAAATGGTTTTAGTGTAGATGCGTCATTAATATTCGGGCGGATCGGCTCTGGCAAAATTTTGACTTCAGGGATGTGTTGAGGAAAGTCAACCATTCTAGTTGTTGGCGCCGGAGGTGTAGAGGTTGATCTTGGTCTATTCATGTATCTTCTAAGGTCCTCCTCCCGGACTTCAACTTGTGGTGGCTGATCTCTCCTAAGTTGTTCGAAATTAAACACTAAGCTGGGTATATCTCGGTTGTAGATGTCATCGTTGTGGTCCATAGGAAGATTGGCGCCCTGGTACGTGTAATGTCCATTTTCCGCAACTGTCGCCGTCGCCAATAACAAGCAGGCAAATGTTGTTAGCATTTTGCTGTCAAACAAAAATATTAAATTAGTAGTTTTAATTAGTTAAGTAAGAATTAAAAGTAAAGTCAAAGAAAAATAGTTTATTGCAATAAAGAACGTTACCTTCTAAATATCAAAGAATACTAGTGCAAATATTGGAAAGTATTTCTTTATATATCGAGCCTAGAGAATGACAAAAAAAACTTGATTTTCAATAAAATAAAATTGCCCTAATCTTTTTTTAATGACTCATTTAATTGCCTACAAATTACTTTACTTTACTTTAATTTATAAATTACGAAATTGTAATGTTAAAGAATGATACGAGTAAGTTGTAGTTAACAATTTTATTAATTAAATAAATAGGTTGATTGAACCAGGTGATTAAGATGATGAAAATGGTGCTTATATAATAAAGTAAGAAATATTAACAATACAATAGAACATAATGTAAATTAATTAGTGGGATGAAGATAAATTTACGCTATGGTAAATATAATGGTATTCAGTATAAATTAGTTTAAATTAAAATAATACCCATTTGATAGTCACTGCAACAAGTCGATATTTTTATAGTTATTGCATGGAGCAATACATATCTTTAAATAGCAAGTTATTGGCAGTGACATGATTTCAAAACTTGCACCCAACTTAAACATTTAAGTTATTATTGACTTTTATATAAGTACATGACAAGTATAGCTATATCCAATTTCTTACACGATACATTTTATAAGACTTTTCACCTAAATATTCATTGAGTAGATATAAAGATAAATTTGTAGGTAATTCTAGATTGACTTTAAATTTAAACGGTGTCTTCTTTTGTCGATATATGTATCTGTCTTCCATCTATGTATTTTCTAGTTCACATTTTGTACCGTTAGAAAACACTCATTTAAATAATTTTATAAGCTTTTAATGAGTTTGATGACTCCATTTTGTGTAAATATCTGCTGGTTTATGTGTTTATACAATATGTTAATTATTTTGCCTTATATGCATTTGTTTATTTTGTTTTGTATATATCTTACATTAAACACATATTTCTACCTATATTGACAGTATATACATTTATGGCTATAGAGATTACCTAAGATAGAATCATTTCTGGGTTTGAAGATATACCATGGCCTGAAGATTAGCTACAGCATAATGGCACTGAGATTAATTAACGATAACTTATTTTATCTCAAATATAAAATCTTAAGTACCTTTATTACAATCACGAAATAGGTAACTTAAGTCGGACATCTTGGTATCTGTTTATATAATTTTAAACTAAGCTTAATTCAAAATAATGGCTAAGACGTTCGCTTCGTTCGAATGTTTAATCGTTTTGTCTCTTACTAATGAACTTCTTGCTTCCACAGTACTGATAAATAAATATAAGGTAACTTCAATTCTTAAATTAAACCATATATGAGTTTAAGCCATATTTAGCTCATTTACACAAAATAATCTATGGTAAAAAATAACATTCGATTCGCAACAATAAATTGTGTTGGCGTTTTAGCTTTATAATTTCATATATTCGTAGATATCTACGTCAAACTATGGGCCGTGGATCGTATGGGGTCGCATCGTGTCCCACATATCTGTTGTTTTTTCGGACTTGGAATCCTTCTCCTGGTGCAGTATTGTAATATATAACACGTCGAATACCAAAAGGATCAATATAACCAAAGCTCCCTGTTCTTTCATTAGAAATACTGGAGTCTTCTTCATGGTACTGTTTAGGCAAATAGTATCTAAATCCATTTTGTCTAAAGGCGACACCATCATATTGTGGAAATTGAGGAGTATACCCATCACCGAGTCTCACACCCGGTCTCTGTCGTCGCAGCCACTCGTCAGCATGTCTATAAGAGTTTGGATTATATACGTCCAAACGTCTGCTATCGCTCGCGTAGTAACCGTCGTCGATTGTATTAGTATTAGAAGAGTCATAATCATATGGACTGGGCGATGGCGATGCCTCACTTGCAGTGATTGGTGTAACTGTAGGTTTAAAGTTATAAGCAGTAGACAAGTCAATCGAATTTGGCGAAACGTGAACTTGTGGAGTTGGCGTTGGGCTAGCGTATGTGCGTGGTGGAGGAGTGACTGAAACTTCCACTGGGAAGGTTGGTGGTCGCCGAGAAGAAGGTGAAACTGGTGATGGGGTGGTGGAACTGATGGGACGTGGTCCTCGAGCTTGATGTATTGCTGATGCTGGCGTGACTCCATAACCAGAATCCGTTGGGGCAGTTTTTGCGATTTTCAATGATTCCTGAAAAAAGAAGGTATTGTTAATTGATATGTCGTCATAATCGAGAAGTGCATGATTGAGTTTAGCGAAAGAAGTTACATTGGATCACTAGACTTGGTTTCATCAATTATACGACTTAGTTCTTTTATTGTATCTTTAGCACCTGCCTAGTTATCTGCTTTTAAAAATTACATACCTATATTTAAAAATATAGGTAACCTCCTTCATTCTGAGAAGTACTAAGTTTTGAATGGTCATTCGCTCCTTTAAGGCAAATACTAAAAGACAACCAACAGCATCATATTCATCATTTCAGCCGCAAGCTGTCCACTGCTAGATATAGGCCTCCCCCAAGGATTCCAGAATGACCGGTTATAAGAGGCCTGCATTCAGCGCCTGCGTGCGAAATTCTTCAGGTGACCATCTGGTTGGGGGGTGTCCGATGCTGCGCTTGCCGGTATGTGGTCAGCCATCGATTCGTCGCGCTATGTGCCCCCGCCCACTGCCACTTCAAAGAGCTAATCCGCTGGGCTATGTCAGAAACCTTTGTTCTCCTACGGACAACCAGCATGATCGTCATTGAATTAAGTTTTATATGTATAAGCAATTTTATTTAGTTACTTACACCAATTGGACGATTCTGTCCAACAAACACCGTTTTCGACTTGTAAATTCTATAGCCATCTTGATCAGCTATGTAGTCCTGCAGACGCAAGTATCCGTCGGCACTGACCCATCCAGTAGTCCCTGTATAAGGTAATTTTAAAGGTTAACTCATAAAGGTTGAGGGAATCGCTGAATGGGGAAATCATGACATAGGCGATGCGGCTAGCAACCCATCACTATTGATTTCCTGTTTCAACTACCATTATGCTAAACGTGGCCTAAGGTCTTATGGCTCTAGGCTCTGTCTAGCCCGTATGGGATAAAGACGTGATTATATGTATGTTAACTCATAAACTAGATTTGAAAAGAACCATTGATTATTTACTGCAACAGTTCTCTTGTGATATCAAAAATAAATATGATATGAAATTTTAGACTATTCTATTGTACGTGTCTTCAAAGATATCTATAATTAATAACCAATGGAAATAGTAAAAAAAATGTTACATTAACTGACTTTACATTTCACTGAAATAATCTAAGTGAGAGATATTATTATTACCAACGACAGATCCATCTTTGAGCCTCCTTTCTTTGCGGTACTGGCCATTGTGCGTTTGGTATAAGAAATAACGTTCGTCATCCTCGTCTGTTTGGATGTGGAACTGGTCCGGATCCTGCTGAGAGCTGTAACCATCCAAGGCTGCAAGTGCCCCACACGCACACACCTGGAAATAAATAAGTAGTGTCGTTAAACTATTGGAGAAGTAAAATGGCTGCGCCTGGGACACGTGCAGCATCTTTGCTAGACTGCTTAGAACTGCCCTAACTGTGATGAAATTTAATGTCCGGAGCAGTTGTTTGATATATATGTACATATTCCTTCTCATTGTTGTATGTTAATGGATAAGTGAAAAAGTTCTGAGTGCATTTTCATTTTTTGGCTCCAATTTGACAAAGAAATCCATAGACTGGTATATATACATGTGCTTTCTAGAATGTAGAAATGAGGAACCAATATATATCAATGGTAGGTAGAGTTCGGTATCCGCTCTACCATGTTGATAATATCAGAGAATTTACTTACTATAAGCCAGATAGTAAAAATTATTCAGTTTTATACAGGATTATTTTATTTTAGATATATCATTAATAGTTACTATTAATATATGTTTTTATATTTATACTTGGTAAAGCCTATTGCTTCCATTTTATTTATTACAATTTGTGAACACGTAATAAAACATTGCTAGACTTTTAAATCTACAATGCTTGGTTTGCATAGGTATTGTTTTTATTCCGTATCTATATATGAATCACCACCCACTAGGATATCATTAATACAACATCGAAGTCGCAATGTTGTTACGGAATATCAAGTAATTCAAGCATTCTAATTGATTGTGCGTAAATCACGACTATCTGCCATTAATGTATTAAATATTGCTTACAAAAAGTTACTTGAGCCAAATCGATATATTTGTTCAGAATTCAAATTCAAATTATTTTTTCATTTCTCATACTCGGAAAGTAGTGTTTTCCTGATCTGAGTATAGGGTAGAAAACGCTTCATGCCCTTCCACGGGCCGAAAAAACCCATAGTGATCACTTTCTTCCTTAGGGCGGGAAAGAAATTTCAAAATTAGAACCTGTTAATTTGGAAGGAAATTGGCAACAAAAATAAATGTGGATGTATAAACAGCCAGTGTTAATTTAAAAAATATTTGTTAGGGTCAGCACTCACTAAGAGCATTTTCAATTGCATTATTGCATAAAACGGCCACTTTTAGCAGTTTTGCACTTTGTAATTATATGTAACTATAATTTAATAATTGAATGTGATTAAAATTAACTTCAGATCCAGAACCATAATTACAGCAGAGGGATTTTTGATAACTTTTGTTTTCAGTGAGTAATGATTTTTAAATGCCAGTGGCGCTAGTGTTCACCGAGGTATCACCTTAAGAGGTTTATTTAATTTTTCATTTTAATTTTTTTTATAAAACTAAACCCGCTAAAACAGTTGACGGTGACCCCTCTGCAGTGCTCTTGGTGTGCGCTGATCTTAAGCGGAACGGAGAGGCCCCCATGAAACGCGCGGTATGTTCTATATTTAAAATTTAAAACTGAATTACCAACACAATATCATTTAAGAAGGCACTAGTCATGTTTTTACTATTATTAATTTTAGATTTTTGTTTTTACTTTCCTTATATTCGAAATGAAAAGTAGAGTGTTTCATACGGGTAAAAGGAATAATTCCTGCTCGGACTATAGCCTCGCACGGGAATTATTCCTTTCCTCCCTTGTCTAACAATCTACTATTGTTTAACATATGAGGTTACAAAAGTTTTTTAACATATAATATTGATTGAGATTGAAAAAGTTAAACAACATGAAAAATTCTGGTTTAGTGTAATATCACTTTGAAATGAAGGACTATAGTAGCTTATAACTTGATATTTTGATGTCTGCTGGGTGTATGTATGTATGTATGTATGTATGTAAAAACTTTATTGTACAGAAAGAACATTGATGATACAACATAGAACACAACAAAAGGCGGACTTATCCCTAACAGGGATCTCTTCCAGTCAACCTGTATAATAAAGGAAAAAGAGTACACGGGCATTAAAGAGGGTACATCGCAAAGATACACATGAAATTGTATATTGTATTGTATAATTCAGGGCTTCAGCAAGCAGGTCTAAAGTACAGTAAGTTATGAATAGGTTTTCGTTATAAGCTGGTGCTTGTATATAGGTAGGTCTAAAAAATTATATTAGTAAATAATCTGAAAATATTTTTTATCATATACGTAAGAATAATTAATAGACAATGTTATCGCATACTTGGGTAATTTCTGTCTGGCATTCGATCAGTCGATCTATAAAACTTTTAATTAATATTTAACTGATAGTATAATAAACCTAGTCGAAGCTGTCAGAAAGAATACACCATCATCAAAGCCATAGATAAAAAAATTGCGTCAGACAGCGCGATTCGAACTTCTTTGATCAAAGCCAACATGGAGTAATCAATACTGACATTACTTAGATATGTGTATAGGTAGATATTGCTGTAGTGCAAGTTAATTACAGTTTGTACCAAATGTTGCTTTTACTACTAGCAAAGAAAATATACACTACGCGAACTAGTGAGCTCTTACAAATACCTGTCAACTAAAAAATTCTTTACAAACTTTCATCTCTTCACTTCAACCATAGAATCAGAAAATCGCCCATGTCTTTATGACACCAGGTTTTTTTTTATATATGAGAAATATATATGTTTCAAAGTTATGTCATTGTCAAAAGGCATTATAGCGAGATTAGCCATGGCCAAAAATACAATGTGAAAAGCCATCCAATAACCATTATGATAAAGTTGTCAGTTAGATCGTCAAAGTGTAATTTGGAGAACTGTAAAGCTCTAAAATGAAAAAAGGGGTAAGCATATGAAGTAAATTAAAGAGAAATTAACGAAAAATTAAGGAACTCACTAGTGACAGACCTAAATGGATGGAAGTCCACTGACAAGAGCCTATCCCTCAAATGAATGATGATGAGGACAAAGTATCTGGAACCACCAACATATTTGTTAGAAACAGGTCCTAGGTGCATAATGTACAAATCCTAGTTAAAGTAATAGTAGGTTCAGCAAGGTCGATAGTAGACAGCGCTTGATTTTGTACCTGTATTAATTTCATAAATCGCGGGTTGGACGAGTGTGGGAGTCGGGATTGTTTATAACAACGGTCTATTAGAGGTGTTGTCAAGGACTATGTCTATAAGTACTGGTTGCTTAATGAGCACGTATTGTAACGTTGTTTAGTCTTAGAACCATTCCTAGATTAACGTAGACTTGACTATTAAAACATGTGTTTTTATTTAACTCATTATCATCATCATTTCGTGTAGGGGATATGGTCAATCAACCATGCACACCCTGATGTCAGAGTTCTTCAGAACCGCCTCTCGCCCTCTGATGTGGTTCCTTTAACGACTACCAGATGGCAGCCGGGACCAACGGCTTCCCGTGCCTTCTGAAGCATGGAATCAGCTTAATTATCAGTCAGGTAATTCAAGCCTGCAATATCCTAACCAAACTGGAAATAACTAAACAAAGTATGTTTCCCGTGGAAATCAAACCAACGCACTATGGGATGCTTGTATGGAGGTTCATGCCCATAAATGCAAAATGCAAAATGTATCTATCCACTGTGTAAGTGACATGGCTCGATAACCAGATAAATTTGCGATATGAAACTACCCTTATTTACTACCGGGCGATTAAATTAATGTAAGATATTGAAGCGCAAACTTATCTGAATTCTACAACCATATAAAGGCTTTTTATAGTGAATAATTTTTAACGAACTTTGCTATCATTTTTTGTTTACTTTTTGCAAGTAACTAAATAAAGTTTTAATATAGATGCTGTAGCTACAGGTATGTAGTATTTAATATTACTGATTAACGGATTATATCTTATGCATATATTGTTAAAATATGTGTATACGTTTTCAGAAAATATTATGACTTTTTTTAATCATTTCTTAAGATTCAAAAAGGTTTATATCTAAAGTTGGGCAGAGTTGGTCTTTGGTTTTGGTACACCAATGTAGCTCTGTTCTTGGGCTTTTAGAACATGAAAACAAAAATTGCTCCAATTTGCTCCGTACAGATATATTAATATTTTTGTTTCATAGGAATATTGAATAGGAATTTAGAGTTGTGATTTGAATTATTAAAAAAAAATTACTATTATTTCAGATCATCAATCTGAACATAAATTTTATACAAGAAACGATTTGTTTATTATTATTAGGCAATGTGCTTTCAAAAATATTAATAAAAAATTAGATTATTTATGTACATACCTTGCTAAAGAGACTGGTTCTGATGAAAATAATTTGAAAAATATTTTCAAGGATTAAAACAGAGTTTAAGCATAAATGGAAAAAATCAAGTCGTATTACAGAAAGATTTAAAGATAATAATATTAGTAATAAAGAATACTTAGTTGAAAGAAATAATAAAAATAACTGCGAATAAAAAATATTCACTTGGTCGGATAAGAATCGGAAGGCGGCGATGATGATTACAACACTGAATATGATATGGACTTTAGTCTATAGATCATACCTATGAATTTTATTTGTTAGATTATGTTTGTTGTTTTTTTAACTACTTTATTAATCCTTACTAATATAATAAATGCGAAAGTAAGTTTGCTTATTTATTTGTTGTTTTGTTACTTTTTCACTTCAATCTTCTTGTTTCACTTCAATCTTCTTGAGATTTAGTATACATGTAATTAGAAATACGAAAAAAAGGACACAGTGTAGGTACCTTTTATTCCGAAAAAGGACTGCTGCCATGGATAAATCACGCGAACGGAGCCGCGGGCAAAAAATAGTGTTAAATAAAGGCACATAAACAAATTAGAATGCATTTTACTTAAGAATCTAACCTTTCAGACTTAATAATAAGCTAAAATAATTATGGGTAAGTTTTCGTGAAATTGTCCCATAGTGCAACGACCCCCGGGTCTACAGGCAAACGCTTTAACCACTTGACCACGGATGAGTTACTGAACTAACATATTTGGTGTGGTGAGGTTCCTGTATAAAAATGTACACCTACTCCTCATTTATTTTAGACTAACATTAATCAATTATGTTACTTCTCCATCATATCTAGCTAGCTCTTGTTATATTTTGGTGATTATTTGTTTTGATAAATATATAATTTATCCCTGAAATAAAATATAAAATATATTTACCTAGACTAGAATTATTTATTACAATTTAGTTCGCACTCTACTCAAAAGAAAATTAAACAAAGAAACATTAAATATGAATTTAGATATATAAATAAAGATAATGCTTATATGGACAAATAAATCACACAGATTAAGTTAACCCCAATGTAAGACTCAAAGACTTGTGTTATGGGATATTAACTCAATGATTCTACCTATATTTTTTAACAAATACAAATATGGATAAAAAATTATGGGAAGTACCTATTTTAAATTCCATCTGAAATAGGAAAATTTACGAAAATTTGTAACATTTACGATCATATATTTTGATCGCGTTGACTAATCTCTGATTGTTGTACAGCGAAATGAGACCCTGTATATGTTATCAATTTTAACCTGATACGTTCATGGGTTCCTCAGAAAATAAAAAGTTTGACAGACAACGGGCAATAAAGTGATCTTATAAGAGTTTCGTTTTTATTGTCTATAGTGGTGCGGGACCCTAAAAAGTACGATACGTACCTACGATATTTACGTAGAATGATAAATCTAGTTTTCTTTATTATCTCTATCTATTTCCTACATTCGCCGTCTAACAGATCTCTATCGTTTCATGTATTTTACAGTTTGTTCATGTACGCTCATTGTTATATACTCATTGTCGTCGTAGTTGACGTGGCTGCGTGCTAACAAATTCTCGTGTCTCATTCAATTTATCATTATTTTATTCATCACGGAATACATTGTTTTTATTGAGATGTCAGTTTCGTTGTGGTGTGCAGAATCCGTAAAATCGGGCAGTCGGCTGTGAGAAACAATGGGCTTGGTTTGAATTAGAGACGGATTCAGTAATTTACTGAACAATAGATGCCAACTGAGCCCCGAAGGCCGTGGACGCTGTGGTGGAGCAACCAAACACATGGATCTACCTGCTTTGATACGTTCAACCTTATCACTCAACAAAACTAGCTCGTTTGTAAAGGATAGATAATAAATGCATGCATTCATTAGCATAAACATTATGTTAATAAAACAGGAATTTATATAGGTGTCGTGTATTAAGAGGGAGTGGTAGTAGACTTATATACCTAGTACCTACCAGGTATTTGAATACTTTATCTTCAGAAATTTTGTTGTTTTTGGTACTTTATAATAACATTATGCTACTTTTCTAGTATTATATCCCTAGTATTTTTAATAAATACAAGAAGGAAATGTTGATTGATGATGACGAAGTACGCCATCTACATCGGCCTTATTCATGGTGTTAACAAGGAATAACAATTTGTTTCCACGGTCTTGCCTTAACCTCGGCAGCCTACGTGGGTAGACCACCAAAGGACCTACGCGGAAATACTCTGACAAACATGCCTGATTAGAAACATGTACAAGTAAGAAAATTGATATTAAATTACTTCGTCGAAATTAGAGATTTGTATGAACAAATGATGAATTTCTCTTGCCGCTACTGCAAAACAGAAACAAGAACAAAACAGAATAAAATAAATATTTAACTGGGGCTCCTTTATAATAGTAGATATACTGAAATTCTTCATCAGCGAGTTCAACTTGCACTTGGCCGGTATTTTTTTTTATTTTAAATACAACAACTTAGACTTAATGTAAACAGATGTTTCAGCATTTACCAATTTCAATACCTATGTAAAATAGGGGGCGATAATTTTTGAAACGTCTAGTTTTAGGTATTCAGTTGTTGAACTAGTCTCTCTAAATACATCCCTATATACTTATGCAGGGCCAGTCAACAATACACACTTACGTGTCCACAGTGAACAATACTAGAAAATATTTCCGTAACTCGTCAACTCTTTTTTTTACGAGGAAACGCAACATTTTTGACAATACTGGTTTCAAAACCGTGTCTGTCAAATTGAAGAGTAGTTAAATTTGCATGCTAATAGCTAGTTGTATTGTTAAGTTCATGACTACGTCATTTTGGATTAACTACAATTGATTAGTTAAAACGTTCACGCTTTGAAATGAGTCATCATTGTAAGACGAATACTGTCTATATACGAGTAGGTATCCTGACATAATAAACTGAAAGCTAAAATTTAACAATAAATATATTTTAGGGAAGATATCTGACTTTGTATGTACCAAATATACTTCCTTGCACAGTGCCACTCTTAAATTTAAGATATTCAATGACACCTCTCAGCTAATCTAGAGCTAGAGCCTGCAGAGCATGCTAAAATATACATAATCATTACATTAATATCCAAAATTATAACCGTTTTCCTAGCGCACTCGGGTAACAATAACTGTTAATAGTTCCATACACAAAGTGTAAAAATTAGATCCTATTTCGCTTTCGCTGCTTATGAAACGTAAGATGTACCTACCTAGTGCCGATACTTAAATATTTCGTTAATAATGTAGTTCTGATATTGCTCTCTGATAAGAAAAAAATGATAAGGTTAAAAATCAAAGGATCTTTTGATAAAAAAGCCTATTTGGATCCAGACTGTTGGTACAGAACTCGTAGTAAGTCTATTTTATTTCCAACTTTATTAATGTTTATTTTTTTAAGCAAAGTTAAGTCATGCTTTTATTAATTTTAACTCGTTTAGTCAGGAAACGCTAACAATGGTTAATTTTGAATTAAAAATCAACAACTCTGTTTACAAAAACACGTGAAGAATCATAGAACAAAAAACAAATGATGTCCTAACAAGCGACGTTTCGACAGACGGATTAATTAAGCTGACGCATGTAGCTAGCTCACGATATAATTAAGTTACCTAAGTCATCACGTAAAATTCAAACAATCCTCTTCAAAATTTGTAAGTAAACCTAATTTAACATGGAAATCATTATAAATTTGTATTGTTATTTTTGTGAGAACTACTGGTTGTTCGATAACAATAAAATTATTAATTAAAATGATAATACTTTTTTTTTTGTTTTTAACAGAAAAACAAAGAAGCTTATGTATAAAAAAAGATCACACATGACATCACCTTAGTTAGCTATACCAAATTGATTCTTATCAGTCGGTAGATGTGATTAGTGATTCAAAAGCCTTATTTTTATTGAATGTTCACCAAAGGTGTCAAATGTTTAACACGTCACACGATAATCTTGACCAGCTGCAGTTCACTTATATAAAAGTGCTTCAATTCACCACTGCTCTGGAAGATGCCTTCTAGCTCCTGGAATGGGAAGGACTTTTCGTTAATGGCAAGTGTATATCACCCACCTTCGACTTGCTATAATGTTCAATGTTTCTATTACTCTTGACGTTGTGAACCAATGGCCGATATGACAAATAGGTTATCAAATGGCGACCACGCACCGGCAAGCTCAGTATCAGACACCCACCGACCTGACGATGGCTAGATGACCTGAAGAAGGTTGCAGGCAAGCGCTGGATGCAGGCCGCTTCCAACCGGTCATCCTTGGAGGAGACCTATGTCCAGCAGTGGACAGCCTGCCGCTGAAATAATGATGATGAATTGAGGGACGTATGTGCTATAAAAAAACATTAGTCATCAGTCAATGTTTTGATGCAAAATTGATTGATGAAGTTTTTCACTCAGCACAATATTACGCAAACAATATACCTACTGATGACGTCGGGTAGAACGTATGTGCTCTATGAAAATTTTTGTCATTGTATGTTAGTATGGAATGTATGTATGACTAATTTTTATGACAAGACGCATCGTAGAATCTTAACAGTTTTAGCGAAATATTACCGTCTTTTCTCTACTATCTTGATTCTGAAATGTAGTTTTATTAAATGATACTTTTTTTGAGTGATGATAAATAACATAATTTTATTCATAACTAGCACTATGTAGATAGTATAGAAAAATAGGTTATGACTAGAACATATTAAATAGGTGGAGTCGCCATATTATTAGAATAGTAGTCATATTCATTAGGTATTAATAGGTAGTGTGATTTAGGTCTATGGATCAGGAAAGTGGAATGTTATGACGTCATAATCTTTTAGTAAGTAGGTACCTTTCTACTTGATTATCTTAATAATATAATGATCTTAATTACAGCTATTATTTTTGAATAATGATAGTATGGTATATAAAAGTAAATTTTAAAAGTAGTAGCTCATTCATAAAATTTATTTGAAGAAAAGCCATCACACATCACCATATCCAGAATGAAATTGGTAAGAAATTAATTAGATATTATAAACAAGTTATATAGGTACTCTTATTTATATATTAGTTTACAGTTCCAGTTCATACGCTAGTCCAGGGAGATACTAAAAATAGATAGCATTTTTTGCCGTGACAAGTTATAGACATACTCGGACAGCTTACTCTGTAGGTACACGTGTGTTTGAAATTAATTGTTACCAATGGTGCGTGAAATAAAACTGAAAATGAATTAAATCAGGGTGTCTTCTCTAAACCATAATATGATAATAATAATAATAAAATATGTGTTATATTTATTGTTATGTATTTATAAAATGTATGTACAAATACAGGATCTTACATTTTTAAAAGGAAAATTCTTTTCTAACCCACTGTTTTAGCAGGTCTAAGAGAGGAAGAATGGAGAAAAGTGTTTAATATAAATGTATATTTTTTAGATTGTGGTAGCAGTTTGCCTAGTTGCCTCTGCGGTGGCAGCTCCTGGCTACGCTGATCTAGCTGCTCGTCGAGCTCTACCCGCCTTACAGCACGAAGAAGTCCATGACGACTTCGGACAGTATGCTCTGCGCTACGTCACCGCTGAAGGCACAGTGGTCTCCGAACGAGGCCGGCTGGTGCCCACCCCTGATGGCCGCGCTTATGTACTTGTCACAGAAGGCCAGACTTCTTACATAGGTGATGATGGAAAAACCTATGTGACAAAATACAGCGCAGGCCTGGATGGAAGTCACGTTGAGGGCGCACATTTACCAGTACCCGTTTCGGTTAAATAAATATTTATTGATATAAGTATTTTTTGTCTTTTCAATTGTCGTCCAAATATCATAGGTAGATACGGTTAACTGTACATCTTAGCTTTTTAAGTTGCACATCAGCGTCCCGGGTGAGAAGAGAAGAGTTTTATAATTTGTGGAGAGTTTTTTTTTTTTTATTATATGAGTTTTTTTGTAAACAGCCCATTTACGAAAAAGCAAAAAAGATCTCTGGTTATTCACCTCATGTGATCAAAACAGATATTCCTACTTGGGTTTTATACGTGGGCGAGTTTAATGAATGTCTTATAAGGACTAGTATTGCTGTAGGTAAACTTGACGAAGGTTACCATAAGTTCGCGCAATGCGGATTTGCGACGAGCGAGCCCACGCGGCTTCAGCCGGGCGCCCTGGGCACCCACGGGCTAGCGGACCTGCGACCAACGTAGCTAGAACCTTGCAATGCCTTTACTGTCCCTAGTATTACCTTCACAGCAAATTTCAACGTAACCACATCGAATAACTTATCGCCCACTTGCACGCAGCGCTGATCTCATATCTTGACAATTCTGTCAAAACAATTATATAAACGTAATATTGTTGCTATGAAATTACTTAGATAAGACCAAGTCAAAAAACAATACATGAGTTATTATTATATAAGGAAGCTGGTTCATTCCATTCATGACAGTTATATAAATTAATAGTGAAATACATAAGATATCATATATATCTATATAGATAGTTGATATAGACAAGGTAAATTATAAGACGAACTTATTTGCATGCACTAAAGTATCTAGTACACAGTTTGCATTGTTTACCTACATTATGTGCTAGTCTATGTGCAACGGACGTTAGCTGATGGTACTTTTGACCCTAATGCGAATTTCGCCAAGCGATTGAAGTGTGGGTGTTTCTATCGTCCGTCGCTTGCACAAACGAGAATATACAGCCAGCAGGACAAATTTGTGACCAAATATGTCTGTAAACAGTCCTCGTGAATCACGAAGATAACGTCATCTGTCTGACTAAACTTTGTTTGCCTTTAGAAATGAAATGATGACAAATTCACCTCTAATAATACACATATAAAAAAGGGTTTGCGGGAGCTCTCTCTCACATGGTTCAGTCATCAAGAATATGTATAATGCGGACGAAGCCACTGTCTCCTTAACATATCACAACCATGGGATTGAATTATCGAAGTTGTTATATCAGGGTTTTTCATTTTTTTATTTACTAGTTGAACCCAACTGGGTGGGCGTAAAGAATGAGGTCAGTCATAAATGTAAAAGCATTCTTGAATACCCTATAGCCTTATAGCTATAGGGTAAAACTGGGAAAACGTTATTTATAGTACATACAACCATAAAAGTATGAAATTCGCGCGGTCTTAAGCAATTTTTTTAAATCTATGTATACTACGAATAGGTTATGACCTATCGAATGAGCTTTGAAGTTTAGTCCATCATTTTTCAAAATTGGTGCCAATTTTGAAAAATGATGGACTAAACTTCATACATCGCTATTAATAAATTGTATGTTAACAACAGGCCGCGCTGTGGCCTATGGTCTTTTGCTTCCCAAGTTCGTCCTAGATTTCTTTTCGTAGGTGCCGCTTCTGTCTGGTCTAAGCTGATGCCTTATCTGCTCCGAGAGTATTTGTTACGTTTGTACGCCATTTCGTAATGATCTGGGTCAGTGGGTTTGAATTGTTGCAATTGATGATCTTATTTCATTTAATAACTTGTATTATTTCTTTTCCTACTTTAAGTAATTAGACAATGAACTTGTTGTTTTGAAAAAAATATACGAGTTTCTTTATATTGCAGCTGAGTTCTATGACAAGTTACTGATTACGTGATTTACACTACTGGTTGCGTCGCATTCCGATCATGACTCGTGAACTTATATATTGTATTTTAATAAGTCATTTCCATCGAAGAAAGAGTTACATGAAAAATCCTTGAACTTGTTTTTGAGGTCTAATGTTTTTACTTCTTTGCTTTTTAAGATAAACGGAATCTGTTGAAATTTGGTGTACGAGTAAGACCAGTGTATGACCTAGATGAACATCAATTTTTTTTTTAAATATACATGCAGACACAATCTGCAGGTAAACATTATAAAACATAAATGACATTAAAAAAGCAGACATCAAACACTAGCTACTTTGTCGCAAGTCAAATAACATTCATGCATGATTGACTAATAAGTACTGTTATGTTTTTGTAAGTGCAAGTTCGCATTTGTTTTCAAAGGAAGGTCATTAGGCTCTTCCTTTTGTCAACGACGCGCATCAGCTGGCAGCGGCATTTCTTATACTGTGCTAATGGCTCTATTCTAACAGTATACGATAGCAGTTCCATGTCAACTAAGCAACAATCAAGCCCTCATCACTATTCAAAGGGTGTGGTGTCATGACTAAAAATATAGGGGTGCTATTCAGATATATCGCCCTCATTTAATTTGAGTATTAAACTTATTACGCGTTTCGGTTCACACACCATGCAAATTAACCTACCTACAAGAAATTTACTTAAGGATTATATTATCAAAAGGCAAAAGTTATGCTCTAAAACATATTATGTTGGATGTTTTAAGTTTTTGTCTATAAATATAGCCTTGACACAGTCTAGCAATTTTTAAAGCATGTCGGTGCAATGATTAATATATTTTTCTTTTGTCTATTGTGTTTATTTAGACACAATGATGCAGTGCTTCCCAAAACAAAACAATAGGGAATGAGTAATGAGTAGTAATGTTACATAGGTATATACACTACGAGTACGAAATAAATAGTAACCCTAGGTATATATATTTTTTTAAATTATACATTAGTATGCCATCACAGCTGCTTTTCTAACCACACCCTTGAACATGGTAACAGTTTTTACAATATTATATAACAAATTATAATTTGAAAGATTCTGCCAACACTGTTTCGGCACTGCTTTAAACCTTGCTGGCTTGCTTCAACCAGTGGTTGCAAGGTTAAGTGACCCAGTGCAATCTGGTTGGTGTTGCAAGCCTACAGACGTAGATTGACTAGGCTTACAGAAAGACAATAGGTATTTACGAGTAGGCTGTCGACGGTCTTCCACACCATACACCCTTTTGATCCTTAACGAATTACTAGTTTATTTCTGTGGTCAGACTTTGGCTCTTTTTACCACAATATAACAGAATTTCGTATTAGGTGAGGCAAAATTAAGCTGGATTGCTATAACTGCATTCCTTGTTGCATATGAACTGATCTTCCGCACGAGTACTTGTCCGTTCCGCTTAAGATTCTGCGCTAACAATGAAAGTGATGCGCGCACAATGCGAAGGTTCTCACGCGACGAAAGCTAGCTGACGTAATCGCGCGCGACGAAAACGGTGCTCGGCGCAGTAATGGGGTGACCATGACCATATTTGCTGTGATTTTCATATTTGTTTTAATTTTTTTGGCATTTCGTAGGTAAGTAATTGTATGTATTGTAATATGCAAAAGAATAACCTGTATCAAAGAAATCACGGCTATGGACGTCTTTTTTTAACGCCTATGTCATTGCGTGCTGCCGAACCTGATAAAATGAAAGATTTTTTTCGCAAAGACAAATAGTACTAGTTAGTAGAATATATTTGAGATTTGATAATATTTTCCGAAAAAAAAATTCTAAAGTTGGATTGTCATTAAATTTATTATGAACCGCATCATAATAATGCTAAAAAACAAACCAAACAATCTTCTAATGCTACCAAAATATATTGTCACAAATAAAAAAATAAGCTCTATTTGTATATATTGATATAATTTGTCTAGTAAATCAAACCTGATATTCTTTTGGTCACCCTACACTGTGGTCACAATATGTTGACTTACCTTGTATAATGTGAGACTATGCTATTGTAATATAATGGAATTTGTGTAATATGTACACAATTTCGTTAACAATAAGTTAATTTGAACTATATTCCTAATCACCCAGGTTACCCAGATGCCTATTAAATTTTCTTCCGGACACGGATATTATCATAGAAGTATTAAAGTCGCGCGGTCGGCAATATTTTTTTATCTATGGTTAACCCATATATACCCACGGCTAAACAAAAGACATAATATGTGAAATGTTATCTTCATGGTCAGAGACGCATGAGACACTCCTGGTGTTGCATGCATATTTACTATATCCAGCAATTGACCACGATACCACCTGATGGAGATTCAAGTAGTTTGGATCCGGACATCCTTCTATTGGTAGAGTTGCATTGCTTTGCTACTGTTTTGCATTTCCAAGTCGTAACTTAAATCAAGTCCATAGTAAGACAAATAATGTCCATACAAAGATCTGCGGTGTTTACATGCTAAGGGATATTTAGCTTTAAATTATATTTAAATTTGCCTTAAAAAAATAATCCTTGTAATGGTAAAGATTAAATAATTTTATCAAATGGATTAGCAGTTACTGTGCATTATTTATCTCGTTTGCTTTCGGTCACCGAAGCACTTACGAGAATACGAAATGCGTTCACAGGTTTTTATGCTGACAATCCATTTCGACCCCATTTGCTAATTCTGGTTCCGCACCTTACTTTATGTAACGACAGAAATATGAAATCGCTAAGTGCAAGAATGTAATATAATTTAATATAGTATTAGTAGTAGTTTTAGATGTAATGCAATAAAAAATTGATGAGCAAAAGAATTAATATCAGTATCCAATCACTGTTTAATTAGTCAAATACGTTAAACATGTCCCATTAAAAGTAAATTTTGCCTAAACTTTAAAAAAAATGTACAATTTTAAGTAGCAATTAGTAAGAATATGAAAAATTGATAATGGAAAAATGTCACACTGACTTAGGTATATATACAAATTTTACAACAAAAAAATCTATACCCAAAATCTGTTGAAAGCTTTTATTCTTATTCCTGGTAATTATTTCTTATTTCTTATACCTACGATAAACTATTTGTATAATAACAAGCCGTAGTAGGTAATTAAATGTGATTAATGTTAACTTACCTATAAAAAACCTAAATCGATATAATATTTCCTACTTAAGTGTCATTGTTTTCATTATTCTGCGTGCACTCTACCAGAGCCTAAAACTCTACCTACCTGAAGGTGCGAGTGCATTACGCTAAACTTATTCGTCTGATCGGAAGTCCGCACATTAACATATCGGATTGAGGTTACGAAATGCTTACATAATAAATACATTGACACATTGGCATGTGCCGAAATCACAAACACTTTCTAATTGAATTGAAATTTAGGATCAAACAAGTCAACTTGTCAATTAAAAATATACAGCGGTTATTACCGTCCAATTATTTTTGTCTCCAATGAGAACATTTCGAATGCTCTTTTATTTCTTAGCTGATTAGATGTAACACATAAAATTTTAAAGGTTCATAAATTTTATGTGCATTTAAGCAGTTAAATTAATTTTCTACATTGACGCAACGAAGAAAATGAGAACGAAATTATGCCGTGAAGCAAGATGTTAAAAGTGATACAATTTAAACTGGAATCTTAAATCCAATAAAATAACACGTGAAAGTAAAAAGTAATGTTTGTAAAGAACGACAGACGTTTATCTAACCGGCAGTACCGGCAGTGCTATGTTGCTACTTTCGTTTATTAGAAAAAAACGTGCAGCGTATGTGGAAATTGCCGAGTATGTTTAATTGCATGCGGACTTAGTCACATAACACCAAAACGGGATAATCAAGGACGGGACTCTGAGAAAGGTCCGACCGCTTTCACCTTCGTATATGTATGCACACAGAGGTCTCAGTCAAAGATATCTTTACGTAAACAGTGTCGTGACCTGAACGTTGTAAGAGTAGATGTAACGATGATTGTTACTTGGGACGACAATATCTATTTCTAAAGTGTAGTGCTCTTTTGTTCACAGTTTGGGTAAAAAATGTTTCTGCGGAAAATCGATTTTAATTTGAAAAATCGATTGAATTCTATAAATTCTACGCCAATGATATAAACGTTAAAAATCCGTCGTAACTTTGGTTTTGAAAAAAAAGTTTGTTATTGCATACTCTACCCGTGTTCCAAATGGCAACCGAGATCGCTCAGCTGATATAAAACAGTAACAAACATCTATATACAAAATTTAAAAAAAAACTATAGTAGCTAGCGATAAAAACTATCCAGGATTAAGAATTAAGAGTGAAGTGAACTCATTTGTTACGTAGGTGGTTTTCAAAGTACCTTCTGATCCGTAATGGTATGTACCTAGGTGCAAATAATAAAACGGAAATTACTAATTATACGAGGGTGTTAGACGCTACCGCAACGATCAAAGTAATCAAAGCATTCATAAGGTATTAAGTAACATTAATCACTGAGCCGATGATGCATACTTACATAAAGCATTATTAATTACGAAAAAAACTTCTCCGCCTTTAATAATTATTTTATCATTTAGTAGGAATTTTGGAACTTCCCTCATCAATATTTCGTGTAGGCGACACGGTCGATCGACCATGTGCACCCTGGTGTCAGAGTTCTTCGAAACCACCTTACGGCCTCTGATGTGGTTCGTTTAAAAGGATTACCAAATGACAGCCGGGGCCAACGGCTTAACGTGCCTTCTGAAGCACGGAATCATTTTTATTATCAGACGATCAGGTGAATTAAGCCTGCAATATAAGAAACTTGAAACAACTAAACACAGTAGGTATGCTTTCCGTGGGAATAGAAACCACGACCCCGCGGTCTACAGGTACATGCGTGAATCGTGCTAGGAAAAGACAGAATCAGGTTTGTAACTCTACCAGCTTAAATTATCAGTACAGTATCTCAGATATGCCAAATGTGACAGAGAAGTAAATACCTATGTCCAATTTTGGAATTCTACTGCTGCAGTTATTCGAATCGTTATCCGAATTCATAAAGTCCCATATAATGAGAGATCCCGTCGGCTCTCAGATCCAGACACAATACAAAACTAATGTTATGTGACATATTCGTGCGCGAACCAAGCGAAAACAAAACGCCCACTTCTACTGTTTTACTTAAACTGACCACATATCTACACCACGCCACGTATGGTTCCGCAATACTCTTGTTCCCAGTTGCTCCAATTAGATTGAGCACGATATTGTATTAGAAATAGTATACCGATTACAATTTGGTAATACCTGTAAGATTGCGATGTGTGCAACCAAACCCGCTGGTTAATAAATCAAATGAGGAAACTGATACAGTTTAAACCTAACTATTATTGTAATGATAATGAATGACAACCATTTGAACTATATGACCTCGTTTTCGCAATTAACTGTAACAGATCAAGGTGGTATTTTTATACCATGACAGTGTATTTCAAAGAATTAACCATGTCGGTTTGTTTAAAAAGGTTTTTTGGGCAGTAAATATAATACATACAACTGGGGCATTGATAAAGTGAGTTGCAGAAAACACAGCATACTTAATCATTAAAGCAAAACATAGTGTACACATAGCAATTTTTTTTTTTTAAATTAGTCAGGAAGTATTTGTTTTTGCAATGACGTCTAATTACTTATTTTATCTATTTTCACCAAAGACTTGAACAATAGTACAATCAGTTATCTCAAGGTTTAAATTAAATGCTCAATTTGTTGTGCAGTATTTGACACTGCGCATGTGTGTGCTGATCATTAGATCCGTTTGTGACATTGAGAAGAGGTTCACACTGTGGAGCCTTGAACGTAGATGGATGCTGAATTTTCTGAGTACACATTGTTAGGAACTGACCTTTGCCGCGGTCGTCTCACTTGACGATAACATTGTCTTTTCTTGAATTAGACATAAGATTATTGCGGGTAAAATTGTCAGATTGTGATTATATATGCGCCTTTGTGAAACTAAATCATAATTTTATGGTAATATTTTAAAAACCGTAGGATAAGTAATAATTCAAAGTATTCAACATTTGTGTGCAAAATTTCATGATGATCGGTCCAGAAGATAAGGCGTGTAAGCGAAACAAATAAACAGACTCACTTTCATTTATTATATTAGTTGGGATCGGATTACATATCCAATAATTGATATGAGAAGTTTAGATTACAATATGCCATGTGGTATTTTAATCAATAAATTCTCCAAAAACAGTACGCAGAAATAGATAGAGTAGTTTTAACGAAATCAAAAAATATATATATCCACTGTCTGGCAACATATTGTTACTATCATTTTATCCTAAATAAATATAAAAAAAATAGGAAGAAGAAACAATATCAAAAAATTAACTACGCAGACTGTTAAGGTTTATAAGAAATATGAATATAAAATTTTCATAAAATGAGTTATGGCTTTACAGACATTTAGACTAGACACCAAGGAGACCTACTTAAAAAGGAAAGATAATGACCCGATATGGCAGAGACAAAGTAACCACATGTGCTTATATGAGATTAACTTTATTACTGTAGAAATATTTGTAGGCGTCAGTAAATTACCACAGCCATGTACGTTTGATGAAACGTGGGCAATTCTGGTCGGGGCCTTGTAGAAATAATAATCCATTGTGTGTAATCCCTGGCTAAGTGTTTGCACCCATATGTATTTGATTGAAAATGTAAAAAAATAACAAAAAAGCTGGTTTTAGCTTACTTAATGTGAAATATGACTTTTTAAGGGGTCCTGTAAGAGCCACTTACATGAAATAAATACTAGATAGAGCCAGATAAAGAAATAAAAAGAACTGTGTCCACATAATAAATACGGTGTTGTGGTACGGAACCCTCAGGGCGTGAATCCTACTCGCACTTTGCTGATTTATTTAATATAATTAA
Organism: Apomyelois bistriatella; assembly: GCA_947044815.1. Lineage (NCBI taxonomy): Eukaryota > Metazoa > Arthropoda > Insecta > Lepidoptera > Pyralidae > Apomyelois > Apomyelois bistriatella. The sequence continues at coordinate 7,779,441 of OX345692.1, read as the reverse complement.
TTATTTAATATAATTACTTATATTAAAGAAATTAAATTAAATTGGGATATGTGTTGCGGGCAGGCGCTGGTTGCAGGCCGCTTCCAATTCCAACCGGTCATTTTGGAAATGCTTGGGGGAGGCTTATGTCCAGCAGTGGATAGCCTGCGGCTGAAATGATGATGATGATGTGTCGCGTGATCATTTTAATTATCATCTTATCAAATGGCCGGTGCGCTATGGTGCCAGCCTTGACTCCGTTGTCGTCGATTGCAAGAAACAATGTTTTCTATCCTATTTGCTATGACACTTTTTATGAACGAGCCGTAATAACCCTGTATTAATTAACCACAATTAAAGTATAAATTTATTATGAATGCGTAAGATTTTACGGAAATACCGACTTATGGATATTCGTTGATAAATTTTACAAGGTAATCTTAATTGTTTATTATAGCTTAATATTTAATTCAAACACAGACTCAAATACAACTCTCTCACTTGAATATTCTTTGACTAGCATCGATTAAAATAATCTAGTCAGCATGTGGGTGACCTTGCAAGCATTCTTTCAAAGACTAACCTGGTGTAGGTGCGTTTGTTTTGCAAGATATCAAGTTTGGTCTAAGTTAGAGTCATTAATAAGGTAGCATCAAGAACTAAGAAAAGTAGTGAGGTTAATATGTTTAAAATATAAATTGATTTTTATAGGTAGGTTTCTAAAGCTTTTTGGAAAAGTGTTTTCTAAAGACTATTTGAATCGTCAGGATTTTCACACATAATATTGAACACAAAACTACATAGCATGATTTTTACTTATTTACTTTTTATCTTTTATCGTGAGTCAAGAACCATTTATTATTTAAATTGTTAATAAAACTGCATAAAAACGCTTATGATGAAAGTTTGTACCAAACACTTCTACAGTGCGACCTAGACCGACATCTGACGGTCATCGCTTTAATTTGGATAATACGAGCTACAACATCACGCAATTATTAAGAGCAATATTTGTTTGATATACTACGTGAAAAAGACAGACATTTTTATAGGAAAACTAAGGCTACGTTCTAAAGAAATAAAAAAATGTAGTAACATAAATGGCTACGTCAAAAATGAACGTATCATTGTTTCATCACGTTTTGATATTCATGGAAAGTATAAAATCACGCTTGGTCTAGCAATTTTTTTTCCATAGATTAAAAAAAAAATACTTATATGGATATTTCACTGGATAGGTTAGCTCCAAATTAAGACATCAAACATCCACCATTTTGACATTTAAATAAATTAAATATGTCAGTTACATTGCAATAATAATTAGGTCCAATAACTTTTGCACTTGTTTATTATAAAGTACAGAAAAACAATGACCATGAGAAAATTCGCCTATTGCGTTGTAACCACAGTTTCACCCAAGTGTTCGTTTTTTCTTTGAGATTTCATTGAGTGAATAAATTAGCTCCGATAACAGTAACTGATAAGCGAAGGAAATGAAAGTGCGTGAGTAAAGACATGGTCTTCTTCAATGGGCTTTGAATTATCTACGTGCTATGTAAACATACCTATCTTACTTGACTCATGTACTGCAAGCAGACTACTGCTTTCCGGTTTAAGAATTACTATTCGTAAAAAGTGACTAAGGGATATGCAATAGACTTTTGCGTACGTATTTTTTTTTACACGTACCGTTAGTAATTAATTAAAAGTTCAGTTTTCCCATTAAAACAGATAGTAGTGAAAATCTTTGTACTGTTGATATTTAACCGACCTTCTTATAAAACTATTGACACATTGACTTATTAACCAAAATATTTATTCATATTTATATAATATTATATAACTAATCATCGTGCTATGGTATTAAATCTGTAATAAATAAGTATACCTATTATGTTTTGGCATAAAATAAATCTATCAAAGATTAACTGCTTCATTACATAACTCGGAATGAAATGAGATTGGTCAGTTCTTAAAAAGCAAATTATATATTCAAATGGGTTCAGTAGGTTTACTGATGTTATATTGTTATGATTTTATATTATTTAATGGACTGTTGAACCACTGTTAAAAAATATCTAAAAATAAGAATCAGTTTTTTAGGCTTCACGTAGTCGGTTATAGTTTTTTAACTTAATTTTTATTAAAGTCTATAAATAAATATTAGACCAAATTTTGAGCCAACATTTTCGTATTTGGAGATAACATAAATACGTTGAGCTAGGTCAATTTTAAAAATCTTACTCCTGCATAAGGATTTTAGGAGTTTTTAGAATTGACTAGGTATTTGAAAAACAAAAAAAGAGTTATTAAATATATCATTATGACGCACTTTCTTTTTCAATAATTCAATTGAACGAATAAAAGTACCAGTAAAACTTCAATTAAATAGAAACAGATTAATTTTATGGGTTTTAAAATTTAAAATCTTGAGTGTACCTACTTATAATAACGAGTAACATGTTGAAAACACTGAAGAAAGCGATGACCCAAGGGAAAAAGTAATAATTAAATTACGGATTCCATAATCGGTGGATTACTAACAGATAAAATTGAGATTTATAATTTGTAAGATTTAATCGAATTCTATGGACTCTCTCTACCTTATTTATACCTACTTGTAACTCAACGGGTGATTTGGTTGTGGAATCTATAACTTTATAGATATATATAGAGCCGAATAATTTGTCTGAATTCTCTTATCTGTTAAACTAATTCAACTTCAAAAATTCTTTCCAACTCCTAGTGGTAGAAAACTCATTTTTCAAACTTGATTTTTTCTTATATGTAAAACATTTTTAGTATATACTTAGACTTATGTAAAGAATAATCTACTATTTCTTTAATCTAATAAGGTTTTTAGAAAAATTGGATTAGCAATGAGGCTGCCTATTGTATTATCTATGTTTGTAATTTCCTTATTGTATATATTTTTGAATTTTTGTCTTTGTCTTGTCTTTGTCTAATATTTCTGCAATTAAGCATCTGATATTTTGAACGCCCATGATGTGATGATGATTTAAGAACACGTGAAAATATATTCTTTTTTGAAAATTACTTATTAGTAAATTATCTGAATACTTATACATATTATAATTTATCAAACTATGAACTATAACAATATTACTCCCGTAGGAAAAATTCCAATAACCACACAAACATTTCAGGCTTGCGGAACTCTAAATTAATAGTTTACAAACTGGGTCATTGCGTCTATAGATCCGAGTTTATGTAAAATTAGTGGGTGTATCTTAATAGTCCACGTGAGAGCAATGCGGCACTGGCGGCTTGTTTGCTACTTATGTTCGGGTCAAGAGTACATGGACTGCTGCAGGGTTACCTCTTACATCTGGTAAGAAAAGAATATACTTTATTTATTACAGGAAAAACGAGCAATTGCATTTGGGCGACTTATACAGTCATTAATCAATCATTCGGATTCACTCCCTGTCACAGAGTAACTATCCGGGAGTAAATTTAATCTGGTGTAGAGTGGTGGAACGTGGACGAAATTATCCAAGAGTTAAATGGAAGAATAAATATATTCCGAGGATAACTATTCTCAAGTTAAGTCACGTTTGGTGAAATCGACCCTTAATGTGTCAAGAAGATGTCTAACTTTATTTGTCGCTTTATGGTGCTAAAAAGCAAATATTCTATCACATTACTTTTTGAAAATATGTAGGTGGCAATCTATTTTCTATATCTTTTATTTATCGTATTTAGCTGGTTCGTTGATCTTGAATTTTTGTCATGGATTGTCATCACCTCGTATTCAATATTTTCCCTTTCCAGATAAGTTATCGTATATATTCTTACGTTTATCGAGTGGATTACTTACCCAAGTCAGTGTTGTATGCTTGCACCTGTACAGTTCGCCTTCGGTTTTTTCAAAGGATAACTAACATCTTTGAAGAAAGCAGGGGAGAATCGATTGATTTTATTTCGATTAGGATGGACAATATAAAGTCTCCACATATTTTCTGAAATATTTTTCCTTTTCACGTTAGCATAATAAATTTGGTATTTTTATAATACAACGTTATTTTTATTACAGTATGAATGTGTTAGCAAATAAGTCAGCCCTAGACGATTACACAAGCGTCAGTTAGCAGCCCGATAATTTGCTCCACATTTCTTTTTGTCTAACCGAGGTTTCGGTGTAGTAAAGGTGGCCATTTTCTTGTGGCTTGCGAACTTTATTTTATTACGATTTTCTTTTTTAGTTCTGATTACTTTAATTTAAGTCTCATTTTGATAATGGGCTTGCTTAAATTCAGGATCCAGCGTTTGCCTGTGATCTGTAGTGAGATCCTCTGATACACGACTTCTACGACCTACTCTGTGCTTGCCAGTGCGTGGTCACTATTTGAGAACTATTTCTCAATATACTGGTATTGTAACATGGTTAAGCCATAATCTGAAGCTTTGTAAATTTGTGTTGTGGTTTTTGATAATTTATGATGATATGTGCAAAGAATTTTATTAGCCAGATATAAATAGAAAAAAACAAGTTAAAATTGAATCTTACTTACTTACTGCAATAATGGGTCGACGACCCAAAGTGGATCCTGGCCTACGACATAAAAGTTCTCCACTTCGCCCTATTCGCCACCTCTTGCCAGGCAGATCTTTGGAGGGCTTCCAGAAAAAAATTGATTCTAAATTCAACTTTCTAATTTTATTTCTTGCCCCACAGGCAATAATAGGCATATTTGATTTTTAGGGCTTTTTCTGTTAGTATTTTCTTTATAAATATATATTTTCATGTACATACTAATGTGAATATTATAAATATCTGAAAAACTAAATCTGCAACCAAATATTTTAATTATTTTAAACTATTTAAAAAAAAAATCATTTTGAATTATTATTTAGATAAGTTAATAATTGTTTTAGCCAAAAAAACCAAACCGACTTCATTTCCTCAACTAAAAAGGATGAAATAATTAATACATTGTTGTTTAAATATGCTTCATATCAAACATTTTAATAAATCTGAAGTCGGTGCCGATTATTTTAATAAAATATGCTAATTAACGAGCCAGCAGCTATTCAACGAATTTGTAAAATTGGCACCAACTTCAAATTTATTAAAATGTTTGATATGAAGCATATTTAAACAACAATGTATTAATTATTTCATCCTTTTTAGTTGAGGAAATGAAGTCGGTTTGGTTTTTTTGGCAAAACAATTATTTTTTACTTTTTAGTTTTGAGTACGCAATACCTTATAACTAAAAAGTTGTAAACACTTTGCATTTTGGAAAGTCGGGTAAACGTCATCAGCGTCGTCTCACCTTATTGACATGGGAATATATCAAAAACGACCCAAATCCCAATTAAACTTGAAGAGTTCCCTCGATAACTCCATGATTCCATCATCAGATCCTAATCTGATGACTATGGAACTATCTCGAAAGTATATCCTTTCTAACAAAAAAAAATAATTTTACCAATCGATTCAGTGGTCTTCGAGTAATCGAGCAAGATATATTACAATCAAAAAGTTGTAAATACGTTGCATTTTTGAAAGTGGGTTAAATTTTCCAGCATTGTCTCACCTTCGTCTCACTTTAATAACTTGGAATATATCAAAAAATACCCATACCCAATACAAAACTTGAAGAGTTCCCTCGATTTCTCCATGATCCCATGATCAAATCCTCACCTGCTGAACATGGGACCAATTGGAAAATAAACCCTCTCGAACAAAAAAAAATTTTTCAAATCGGTCCAGCCGTCTTTGAGTAATCCGGTAACATACATAAAAAAAAAGAAAAAACATAATACATTCCGACGAATTGATAACCTCCTCCTTTTTTTTGAAGTCGGTTAAAAAAATATTCATGAAGAAATTTTGAGTCACGACAGATCTTGATTTTACAATGATGTAGTTTTATGTATTGGTGTGTATTTTAATATATATATCCAAAGGATAATCTGCCCTTCTTAGAGTTTCGTGCACAAAGTAAAAAGAACGGAATTAGTAAACCACCGCTATCTATTTGTCTATCAGTGTCTCATCAACCTTAATAGGTTGAGGCTTAAAACACATGTATTTCTTATTCTGGTTTCTTTTCAACATGCGCATGCTCATTATAAATTTAATTAAATAAAATTTGGTAATTACGACGTTGCAAGTAGACATTAAAGTCTTGAAAACGCATTATTAAATCAAAATATTTCGATATAAACAAGTTACAAAACGAATAAATAAGTACAATGAAATTTAGTAACCCAGTTTTGGTAATAAATTAGAGGACCTGCATAAAATATGTATTTTTTTACGTCAAATTACAAACAAACAACATAAAGAATCCTGGCGAAGCCCCATACATCGTTTGTACGAAAAAAAAACAAAAAATATAGATAACTTGAAACAAATCGCATTAGCAAGAACACTTAACTAATTACACGTTTACCACCACTAAATAATTATAAACCCCGGGTTTTTTTAATTATTCCGTTTTTTAAAAGTCGTCCTTTTGTTTCATTTTCCATCGCCATATTTAAAACAAAACCCACCCAACCACAACTGAACTGAAACATCATGTCACTCTGACAGTTGCTAGCATTGTCAAATCGACATTGACAGTTGATTTAATTGATTATAGTAGAGTACATAGATTAAAAAAAAAATTGCGTCACTTAAAATAGATATAACATATGACACTAAATGTATGGGAACCGGCCGCGCCGTTTGCGGGGGGTAATGGCTGAGGTAAAGGAGGGTAGGAGGGGGGGTCCGTCACCAAATACACACATTACGGAATGAGTTCACAAACTATTCTTATTGCAAAATCAAACAAAAATGACTTTATGATACAGGATTAAGACTTAGTACAAATGCACTGTATTTCCACTCCGACCAACTAAGCAGTCTGAGCCTAGTAGACCCAGGGGTCGTGAGAGCTTATTTAGTTGTTTCCAGTTTGGTTAGGACATTGCAGGCCTGATTCACCTGACTGTCTGATAATAAAGATGATTCTGTGCTTCGGAATGCACGTTAAGCTGTTGGTCCCGGCTGCCATCTAGTAGTCGTTAAAGGAACCATTTTAAAGGCCGGTAGAGGCTTCCGACGAACTCTGACACCAGGGTGTACATGGTCGATTGACCGTCTATACAAAGGTCAGACGTCAATCGCTCCATTGAACCATGATTAATAGCGTACCCTGGGCTCTGAAACGTAAGCTGAAGATGCAACCGGAAAAAACACGCTAGAGCGAAGACATATAAATATATATATAGTATATAATCATAATATAAAATAAGGCCGGGAAAGATGAGCGCACAGTTACTTTAGCCTATTTACGCTCGTGATACCACAGAATATATAATAGTACTGATACCTGGAGTGTCACTAGCGTGATATTACTAGTAAGTACTATTATTTATTGTTAGGTTTGAATACATGATCTAATTAAATAGATAGACAGGAAAACGAAGCCATTTCATTATCGAATTTATATGTACCTACTTATAGATGAGTGTCCTTACAATAAAATTCTCTTTTGAAATTCTGATTGAAAAATTTGTATGCATAAATGCCCGATATATGTCTTCTCTATTAGTCACAGTTTACTTAAGTTCCATAAACTAGAGCAACATTATAAAATTAATTTTACTCGCTCTTTCAAATAACAGCACTGAATATGATAAACTGAACTAATCTTAATGAGCTGGTATCCATAGGTCCTCTAGGCTATGACCAAATGTTAAGTACCAAATCTGTTATAGATTTGCAGTTATATCAGATAATTGCGTTGTTGCAGTCAAAGCAAGAATCTTGGAGCGCGGTAGTAGCACAGCAGCATATACATAAACTTCAAATTTAGAATGTAATTAATGTTTAGTGTATAACCCAAGGGAAAACTAAAATATTTTGCAATTTCGGTCCAGTTTTCTAGATACACCAACTGCATAAATAACTTTGTAATCCCATATAAATATATAGGATAAAAAAGTTACATTCGCAGTGAACGAACCAGTGTATCTGCATACTTATACTTCACCCGCGTTATCAAGAGGCAATATGTATGTCGTAAAGTAGTTCTCTGTAATGAGATACCATCAAAAACAAAACTTATAAAAATTCCAAGTCTCGCTTAGTTGTTCTACCGTCAAAAGTTGTGAGATCAATGTAATACCAAGCCGGTTAATTTATTCAGTCCCTTCTTAAGCGGACCTCTTGTCTTCGGTTATCACTACATAGTATAAAACAAATTCGCTTTCTCTGTCCCTATATCCCTTTGTATGCTTAAATCTTTAAAACTACGCAACGGATTTTGATGCGGTTTTTTTTTATAGATAGAGTGATTTAAGAGCAAGGTTATTATGCCCATGCAAAGCCGGGGCGGGTCGCTTGTTGCGTAATAAGCTAACTTAAAAAAAACAATTTAAAAACTAAAAACATATTCTAATCTTCTAAATAACCAGGACGACTTGCCAATCGCACGAAACCATCTAATTCATTATATTAATAGGTTTGTATCATTAGTGAGATAATAATGTGTTTTCACGTGATGGCCATATATATATTTTTCAGAGTGACAGAGACACGATGTTCAATGCTTATCGTCACTCTAAAAAGTAATAACTCATTCCATTTGTATAATTATTACGTCTATTTGTTGCCATTTTGACATGACAGCAGGCAAAATTAGTAAAGTAACAGATTCGCGTAGCATCGATATATCGAGATTACGTTGAATTATTATTGTTATTTTTTTATTGGTTTTTATTAATATTTGATTTTATTACACTTTTTAAATTTAATCATAATTTACTGTTTATATCTGTATGGGCTAGCATGGTCTGACATGAAGAATACTATTTATTAAACTATTAAGTCACAAACAATGCATCTGGCGGTGGTGGTCATTAGCCAGACTCGATACGATAAGTATATCATGCAACAATATGAAAAAATAACCAGAAGTCGAAGCAAACAGGATCATGAGCATAATAACCTGAGATGACTGGTTTCACTTGTGATTCCAGAATGCCGGTCAGGCTCAAGGGTCAGGTCTATATAACCATCATTAGAACTGTCCGCTGAGCTGGATGTGTGAAATATCGCGAAAAGACCGCGTTAGAAACTCCCACCACGTTCGGGACAGCCTTCATATCCATAACATAGCAGATAGATAAGCTTCAAAAGAGTGGCCTGCTTGGTATGGTGGAAGGGGCAAACCCAAGACGTGCCAGCTTGACGTCGTGGCGCATTATTAGTCATGCTTGATTTAACGTTTTCAAGTTGCTTGCATAATGTATCAGTACCTTCTAAAGTCAATCGACCTAATATACTGTAGAACTAATGTTTAATAGCTGCTGTAATGTTATATATTGCGTCCGTTTCCCTTTTTGATTATTAATTCATATCAAGTGGGTAAAAACTCAATTCACCCTGCACACTCTTGCGTCACAGAGGTCATTGGACCCTCTAAGGTCTGGCATCATTGTTTTGATATATTTTTTTAATATATATCAATTTTGTCTATAGTTCGACTTATTTCTCCCCCTCTCCCCCTCACCCATATATTTTCTAGGCATTAGGTATTTTCCCCACTAATACCCCTAGAGCTTTTTCACAGCTTAACCTATTTTCATTGAACATTTTATTTTGTACTGTGGACGTGATGCGTTTTAATTTCAGACTCCACTCGAATATATATTTGCAGGCATGCGGTTATTCTTTTCCCCTTTCACCCCCACAAGTTACAAACGGCTCAAACGATTTTCATCAAACATATATCTAAAAACACTCGCACATAAGTCACCATTAGTACAAAAAAAACTAAACTGAAATCGCTTTATCCATTACCACAGACAGACACGTTAAGCTTATAATACCCCCCTTTTTGGGTTAAAAATAGCGTGAATGCCACTGTTATGATTTTGTAGTCCATTGGACCTTGAAAATCCAATTATCTGATTTTTCTTAACCATCTCTCTGGGTTTGACGTTAAACCCCACGTCTAGTTTTACTTCATCAGATGTCACAGGGAAATAAGAAAACCAGACATTTCGTCTTTTCTTTTCGATCCCGAAGAGTGTCATATAATATGTAAACATTTTTAGTAAGACGTTACAAACAAGAATAATTGGCATCTTCCGGAATTTTATGGTAACACTAGCAATTTCGGAAACTGGTTTCTTCATTCATTTCCCGTTGACATTTACCTACAAGAATTATGTTTATAATTAATCCCGAATTTTACTCCAAACTCGCCTCCTAACTTCGTTTATCGATACTTGACGAAAGAAAGGTAAGAGCAACAACACTATGCTTAGCACATGCTTTTGACTGAATAATATTTTTTTCATTCAAAATGGCGTTGAATTTGCTGTAGTATTTTACATAATATAAGGCTTTAACTTGTATAAAACGTAAAAAGAAGTATCAGGGGAACTCATATTTGGATTTATACAATTATTTTTACATATTGTGAAGGCATAAATCGGCATTAATACCCAAAATTGATTTTTTGACGTGACAACGTCTTAAATTAGGTTGCGGCTGGGAGTCACTTATGAAAAAGTGTAACGCTCGGTAACGTTACGATGAGTCACCGAACGAGAGAGAGGCCCGCCGAATGCCTTGCGTCTCTCTCCCACTCAACTATGATCGGTCTGCCGCGCGCGGTCTGCCGCGCGCGGCAGACCGCGCGCGGCAGATTATATTCATATCAATAAATATTCTACCGAGAAAAAGACGTTGTCACGTAAAATCTTCGCCCGTAAAACCGACTTTACAGGCAACCATTTTTTTTGTTGTCCTTGTATATACTCCGCAATAGACATTAGTAGACTGTGAACCCCAGGATGGCATACACGTAAATATCGTGTATGAGTGGTAAGACAGTTTAGCTTGTCATGCTACTTCTATTAGAGCCGCGTTCCTAGTTCTATGGTAGAGTACTAGGTTAGGATATTAGGAAAGTCAATATATTTATTGCTTTGCACTTTCTTTATGTAGACCGCAATCTACAGAGTTCAAGTCAGTTTGAATGACAGTGACATTGGCAGTTGTAAGTCGTGGCTCTTTGCGAATGTTTCACTTTCTACATTGCCATATTTAAGTTCTGGTAACATAATTTATAATAAAAATCTAGTTTTTTCCCGGGGGCTTAAAAATATTTTATTTACAGAAATGTATTTCTGGGACTCTTATGATGTTGTAAAAAAAATCAACTCATCCGTATTTTTTTTTTTATTCGTAAAAATTCCGCCATCATTATACCTATATAAAGTGCCTACTATATGAATTTAAAAATTATGTATTATTTATCTAGCTGTATTCAACTAATAACCAAAATATATTGTCTCTTTATAAAAGCGAAATATCTTACTCGAAATCTCAAAAACGACTGGACTTATGAAGCTGTAATTTGGCAGGTAAGCATTTAATAAATAGGTGTCAATTATGATCACATTTCCCAAAATATGTGCTGAAAATGGCTGTAAACTTAAAACAACATTTATATCAAAACCATATATGTTTATGTCTGGATTACCTAATAAAATATTCTTAGAACATAAAGAATTCGTATTGTTTATAGCTACGGTAGTAAGTACCATTAGTGCTTCCATGCTAATAATCGTGGTGCAGAGTTGTTGCAATGCCATTGTTTGGTCTGCTATCAAATCTAATAATAATACCAATGTACTTGTTGTTGTTCTGAATAGAGGTTTAGATTATTACATAAATTTGTCATCGAAATGATTTTAATACAGGTGTTTCTATCTATTAACACCTCATATTGAGGAGGAATAAAAAAAGTCATGCTAAATATGCTGGAATCATAAAAAAGGATGCTAAAATTAGGTGTCATTTTTTTTCGATTCTTCATTCTTTTACTCTCTATATTCGAATGAATAATTTATGATTGCTGTCTATAGATATTAAGGATTAGAAAATAACAAATTAATAATCATCAAAAAAAAAAATTTTCACAATTTTTTTTTCTGTTTCTGGATTTGTAAATTGGTTATACGATTTGAGACTACGAGCTAAAATAAATCGAAATAAGCACTATCACTTAGTGCATGCGATGACGAAATTAGTTTACAATGTAAAACGGGTCCTGTACGTAATTCTGATTCGAGTGCTGTAAACACTGGCTGGAGCAGTGGCTACATACTTTCACTCTCAAACTCAACGAGAACAAAGTTGCATGATCAACAATTATACTTATCATTGATCCGAGGAGCCATTTCAAATAAAAGTTCATTAAAATATACCTATACCTGAGATGAGTCGCGGAGAACGTCTCATCGCCATTGAAGCTATATTTTTCAGAATAATGAAATATTGACTTTTAAAATGCTAAAAAACCATACGAATTTAAGGGTTTAATTAAAGCAGCAACTGGATTGCCTTTCTAATAGGTATCATAATTTGTTGCCCATGAGAATAAATGTCACAGTTGATATATTTGTGTGTGTTAAGCAAGGTAATCTACATGATAGGTACTTATGTTTATTTTTGATAGTGGACGAAAAAGGGAATGGTATTGAATGTGTTCCAAATTCAACTATCTCTTTAAGTTTATCTTGAAACACTTTAGATATTTATGTCAAAAACAACGTAATAAATGAGAATATCTGAAGCAAAAATGAATATTTAGGTTACCTAATTACATTGTTGTAAGTACGAAATCCTAATGAAGTTATAATTCCACTAAGTATTGAAACATGCATACGATCTTCCTAGTAGTACGAGGATGCAACTGGAGAACATGCTCGGATGATGATGAATCAGATAACTAAAAGATATATTTAAGAATTTGTTTTATAGGTGACATAACATTCATGCATGTGTGAAGTACGCATTGAGATATGTGACAACTGTGTGAAAGATACGCACAAATATGAAGTGAAGGATTTTGACAAGGTGTGGGAAATCAAATTAGTATTTATTATGAAGTGCATCCAAATTGTACAAAAAGAAGTACCTAGCAATCAGGTCATAACAAAAAGTGAAATTGAAGTGGGAAATCACATCATGCATGTAAAAGATTCTTCGCATATGAAACAAGGATATTTTTGTAATTGTAATCTATATAAATATTATAAAGAGATACGGTTTGATTCTTTGTTTGCATCAAATAATCCATAAGATAGATATCCGAGACAAATTTATAATTGGTGGTAGGTATATAATATACACATTTCTCGCGAATCATACAAAATATTCCTTTTTAAATACTTAATATTAGAAAAATTGTGGAGGTTGATTGATCTTCACTTACCAATAACAGAAGTTCTTGTTTAAACATTTTTCATCCCAGAAACAGCCCTGAAAAAGAAAATAGTTTTTGTAAAGTCCTATATATATGTACTTTAACTTATGTAGAGAAATCATGTAAAAAATAAAGGTTCTTGAAATTTCTGTTACAAAATCATTAAGATTTGTCAAATCACTATTTAAATATGAGAGAGATATTTACAGTTCAATATTTCGATATCTTTATAACACAATAATCTATAAACAGTAAGATAAAAGTAAAGTACCCACGAAGTCAACAGTCAAACAAATATCGAAATATTAATACGATAACATTTAGGAAAATCTACATTTTTTCCATGGAAACTGGAAAAATATAGTCGGTCACTTCTTTACTAGACTTACTAAATCTTAGCCATGTTTTTAGATACTTATGCTCTACATTAGCCAAGGTTAAGCGTGGGTGCACCATTAAAGCCGCGTGCATGATTGTTGACATCGTCACGCTGACATTGAGCCGGAGGCATGAATAATATTCGTATGCAAAATGATTAATTGTAACACTATGAAGGTTAAGTTAATTATTTTTGGTTTGTTAATTATTAACAAGGGATAATTTAATACTTTTAGGTGCAAAAAGGCCACCGCTTTTACCCTCATTAATCCTCATAACTCATTACTAAATTTTATAAAGTGAAGTAAATTATACTTCTAAAATCTAAACTTACATTGACCGATTGTCAGCCCTTTAAGATTTTCTTAATTACCGATTTTGTAATATTCAATTAACTAAACTAAAAAAAAAGAGATGAGGATTGTTATGTTAAGTATACTTAATCAAGGCGTCGTTTACTATACTAGAAAGTGTCCGCACACACAATAGGACATTCAACGATAGTGAAAATGGCATCAGTCCCTGAATATCAATTGGTCACATTATATCGACGGGACTGACATATGACGGGTTGATAGATGTCATTACCATTACCAGTGCATGGCTATGTTTGTATGCTCCTTATATGTGCCTATTACGTATGGTCTAGTGATGGCTACTGTCAAAAACAGTAAACAGTATTGTTATATAAGAGACCAGTCATGTTATGTCCTGACTGTCCTACCTCATTTTGGTTAATAGAAGAATGAGTAATGCAATACATTTATTGCCCTGTTATTACTTTTATACTTAAATTTTAACACTGAGTGACTAACATATGAGTGACAAAATTTAAGTTATTTAAATTTAATCTTCAATAGTGAATTAGCGATGGCAGGCCTTATTATCAAGAATCGCAAACAAAATAAGGTCACTTTAAATATTTTAATAATCATTAATGTCATCTTATTAACAATAGGGCCATACAATATATACCTTATTTTTAAAATATATACATTATATTTAAAGTGACCTTATTTGGTTTGCGATTTTTTCACACTTTCAATTTCTTTCACCCCTATCACTTATCTACTATTAAAAGATTAAATTTTAAAAAATCTTGTAATAAGTAATACAATCGTTTTTATCCTATTGAGTGCTGGTTTTTGTTTAAATAGGAAACACGGATATGAATGAAACCTTACACTATTATTTGTGGTTTCATCACCGCAGGTACTTCCTTGGGATTTTATACTCTCGGGATCAGAATTAATGGTCATAACGCAATGTTTATGCTTGAAATGAAATAAATTAGTATTACAGTTAAGTTCTCTACCAATTCACAAACACAAGTAGAGAAGAAACCGCGCCACAACCTCAACTGCAGAATTTTCTCAAAAAATTATATTAACAAACTAAGCAACAAAAGAACATTTTTTTGAAAAAAACTCACAAAGGAAATAAAATATACTTAGAGACAGACGACATTGTGAACATGCAAGAAAAAAACATGGCATATTTTAAAGGTGACGTAAGTATCATTTGACAATTTTAAATAAAAAGTTGCATTTTTAACATAGGTATGCAAATGTATATGAATAGAAGTCTAGCTTTGCTCTACGAACACCTCAACTGAACCAAAAACTAAGTATTTTTTTCTCTTCGATTGATCTAAGTTTTTTATATATTAACTATAATAAATTTTAATTTTTCGGAGTCCCAGATGATACTTTGCATCTATGGGAAAGTTATGTAAAATTAAATTAAACGTATTTTTTAAATCCATAATTTTTTTATATCCTTATGCTAGATACCAATAATCTTTAAGTACTTAATTTGAAGATCAAATTTCCATGTAGGTAGACCTGGGAACCATTTAGTTTACTTATAAAATACTAGCGACCCGCCGTGGCTTCGCATGAGTATAAAAAACTTCCCCTTTAATCACTCTATCTATTAAATACTAATAAAACACATCACAATCCGTTGCGTAGTTTTAAAGATTCAAGCATTCAAAAGGACATAGGGATAGAGAAAGCGACTTTGTTTTATATTATGTAATGATCATAACTTGTATGCCTCATGTATCTCACATAAAATATTTATAACAAGCAGCACATTGTTACATTTCTGGCCCATATAGCTTCGATCCTTAAAGGTTACTGTGGTTGTCATGATATGGTGATGATTGTCGATGTTTCAAAATTCAGATCTACAGACGGTTGCGCCAAACGATATCTTTTTTTTGTCTTACCACAACAATTGGCTAATAAACCCATCAAGACTGACATTAAGTTTAAATTGAGTCGCGTTAAACTGTATTCTATCCTTTGATTAATTATAGTTTTCTATTTAATCTATTTGAGAATGAATCTTGAGCAATAAAATATTTTATGTGGTATTAATTAAAGCAAAACTGTAATTAACTGCGAGTATAATTTGGTTTTTAATTAAAAATTTGAGTGTTTTTTTGATTTTATGTATGGACGGACACATTAAAATCATACATTATAGATTTTTTTTAAACTTTGCAAAGTTACCACGTCTTTTTTACCACTTTTAACAAAAAATTTTACTAATTAGTATATATTAATTACGGGTAAAAAGGAAGGATTTCTAATGAACTTTTTTACAATAATAATGGCGCTATCGTGTTAGATGTTTCCTTTTATAAATAATCTCATTTAAATGGGTAATCTTGTTTTGGCTCAACTTAAGTAGTCAGTTCGTTGACCTGATTGATGTATTTGGGTATGATCGTGAACCATATTTAATTTTCTGTTTTAGAATAATAAACCCATTTGCCGTATTTCCTTTTCTGTGTGCATTTATAAGGAGCTTTGATACTCAATTATTATTTTTTAATTCTTGTGGAAACCACCGTATATAATAGTACCAAACTGTACATATGTCTAAGTCTGAATACAAAAAAATACAGCTGAAACTAGTCATACAAGCAGAAAACTATTAATTGAGAATTTGTATCGCTTATTTGCAGGACAAAAAAGAAAATCTTTTTAAGCCATAAAGTAAGTAAACCAATTTACTTTGAAACTAATAGCAAAACTTTTAAAACTGTATCTGATATTTAATAAATGAGCCATATTTTTCTAGCAGACAACTAATTAAGATATATATCTTTCTTTAGTCACAAATACATATAGGTGACATCCATTATTATTAAGAATTTGAAGCAGGACTATGCGAGTGACCCAGAATGCAAATAATGACAAGTCACACTAATGATAATGACTGTACTCAACCACGAATGCTTTATTATAATTTGTGTGGTTAATGACAACATTATTTTTTGTTAAATGCATATTTGTTAGTCATTTATTCGCATTGTTTAGCTTGTTAATCTTGTTATTTTAATGTTGCCGTTTTATTGTAATAATGTCATACCTTCCAAAGGTCAATTATCGATATAATTTTCCTTTATAGCATCGAATCGGACCTGTTTTGCTGTTTTTAGTTCCTTCAAAATAAAATATATATTTCTACTTAAAATGCAGTCACAGAGATTGTATGGTGTACTTAAGAAAGTAGAACTAACACTCCTTTTAAGAAGTAACAATGCAGAGTCACAGTATGTTAGAGAGAATCGGTACAAAAGAAAATGAGGCGTGTCCTCAATATTTCCATTTAAACGTTTTTTGAACAAAAAGACTAGGAGACAAAACGTCGCGTTCGCGATCTCATCGAGTTTTGAGTGGTATTTGACGCGTGTAGCGCACGCGCCGGCTATGTTTCAACTGGTAAGGGTTTCCTGCCATATGCACACGGAGATACTATCTCGGTTAGTAGCCGCAAAGATTCATTCATAAATAGGGATTATGCAATTTTCTTTATTGTATCAACTATTGTCATAGGTATTCTGTGGCAACGTTACGAGCAATGGTCCTTTACTTACTTACTTGGCTAGTTATTACAAAATTGCGGTCAACTTACCAAGCTTTATTTTGTGATGTTGGTTTAATTTTATGATAAGTACTATATGCTTGGCAATTTGTAAATAGAAACACAAAAAAAAAAAATCACAAAAATAAAGTATAAAATAAATTTAAATAAAGTTAATATACACAAACCGTTAATTTTGATTTTAACAATAAACACCAGTACCATCAAATAATATAAATGACGAAATAATGCTTGTGGAATTGCAAGCGTCTCAACTTACAACGTTTGGCATAAATTATTGAACTTAGATATTTTTCATGATCCTCCAAAAACTTTTAAAAATAAAATTTTACAAAAATAATATAATTGGTTAATTCATTTAGTCTGTTTCTATGTATTCATTAACTTTTCCAAAATTTTTATTTGTTGTTCTTCTGCTGCTTTTATCGGTTATTACATAAATAAAATATAATATTATATTGAACTATAAGCACTAGATTAAGTCTTAAAATGTAAAATTGTATGCTTGTGTTTATATTGTTGATCTGCCTTATAAATAAAATAAATAGAATAAAAAACGGCAAAATATACAGAAATAAATATTTTTCTTATCGTTTCATTTTCTTGGTTGCATCCTACGGTTTGATGCTCCATGGCATAACGGTTAACATACCTGTTTGATCCCCGGTCAGGTCAAAAAGAAAAAAAAATTTTTTTTCTAATTGTCTTGGATGTTTATCTATATAATGTACTTTTTATAAAATATAGTATCGTTGAGTTAGTATCCCATAACATAGGTATACTTACTTTGGGGCTAGCTAAATTTGTCTGATTTGTCCGTATATATTATATATTTATTTATTTTCAGCTGATGGTTTTGTAATATACTTACAGAAAATAGAAATTTGTTATTTTTGAAACGAGACACAAAATAAATAATAAATTAATTATCCGGATCCCTCTCACGAGTAAATTAAACTTGCATTTAGTAAGCGATTTGTATACTATTGTGTATACACACACTAGCTATTACCCGCGGCTTCGTTTCCATGAATCCCACGGGAACACTACATTTTCCTCACGGGAAAAGTACCCCAATGTACATCTTAGTACTTATAACTATGTGCATACGTAACTTCAAGAAGATGGTTTAAATACTTTATATTGGTTAGGATTGGGATGCCTCTATCTTATTATTTTGGTTTATTCACTTGTTTACTAAATATTAAATCCTAAGCTCTAGGTATTTTTTTAGTTCCAGTCAAAGAATTTCAAATCGCGCCAAGGCAAAATTTATTTTTAAATCTATTGTTCCAATTTTGTAAACAGGTAAGTATATGAATTCTGAAGGAAAGCATATACAGGTTGCAGATATATTGAAGAAAAACATCTGAATTTTAAGTCTAGTGTGCCATCTATTAGTTTATACTAGAAATGTTAAGGATTTTTAACCGTACAAGCACATTGAATTCGATTATGCTTCTTGTACAAAATGGAAATCAATATACGAACTTGTGCGTTGGTATTTAATTTCATATAGACGTAATAGATGGCGTAGTTGCGCTATTATGCATAGATTACTACAGCGATTGCGGTATATTTTAAAAGAAATATTTCACATTTAGGTACTGAACGATTCGAAGTTAAAAAACGCGTTGATGTCTTTTATTTGGCAAATAAAAATTTCTTCACCTTAACATATCATTCTATAACGTTCTTTCTCTCTAAAGAGCGAATCGGAATATATGATGATATGTTAGTTAGCTTGCTATTTTGATTAATTTTAACGATTTACAACCATGTTACAACTTACGCCTCTAAGACGTAGGTATTAAAGTTTATCGTCGCCATTATGACCACCGAGGCTGAGGGATCATATTTTTTACTAGTTCCATCGGCAAGCAGTTTCCTGGAACTAGAAATAATTTATTTTTCTAACTACGTTCATGGAACTATGAAGACAATGGAAATATTTGCGAATGGAACTAGTGAGAATGATCCAGACGGAGTGAAGAGTGAATATCAATTTTCAATCCAAACCTGTCCAGTTATAACCTAACCATATTAGATATAACCTGTTTCCCATTGTATTTGGAACTTATTACTTCTACCTTACCTATATTAGTGCTAAATATATAAATCTGATATATTTGTTTGAATGAATGCTTTAATCTCTGGAATAGTTCTTCTTGGTGACGGTTGTACATATAAATCACGGGTGGTTATAGCTAGTATTTTTTATACTAACTTGTATATTTTATACTATAACAGGTGTTTCTATTCAGATTTTAATAACATTTACTTGTACGTATTCCTAGAAATAAAACTTAGTTCAGCTTAATTTTTATTTTATTAACAACATACATAAATGGCAGTTCACTAGGCAGTGTTTAGAGTTATTTTCTACAAATAAAAATTTATATAACTAACATCTTAGCCAATTAAACTTAATTTAAAACTAACATTATCAGGTAACTGCAAAATTGATATAAAGTTTTCACCTCACCCAGCTTGAAAAGGGTGCTTTTATTACGTAAAAACTCGCAGAAAAAAATCAATGTTTTCTGAGTTATACTTTAAAAGTTGACGTGAGTTTCTTAAGTATATTAAAACAAGTATATTTTACTTATAGAGATAAAAAATTTAAACGTTCAAATATTTTTGTCAATAATAATAACATGGCAATAAGTTTCAAGCAATACTGTTTCTTTTGATTGTTGTTCTTATACTTTCAAATGTTAAAATTGTTATTTTTGACACCTTTAAGCTTTGCAAGCATTGAAAAATATTTTTGTGAATTATTGACTCAACTTTTTTTCATAACTTTAAATTTTTTTAGCTGGCAGTGGTAAAAAATTGTGTTTTACAAGAAACCAAATTTTATATTGACTCAATTGTTTTTCATATCTTTAAATCTTTTTTTGCTGGCAGAGGTAAAAATTGTGTGTTTTCAAGAAACCAATTTTTTTATGTCTCGTGTGTATTTGAAAAACTAACTTCGCTTAGTAGTCTATATAGGAATAACTCGCTAAGCTCTTGATTCAATTGTAAACTACTAGCTTGTTTGTGATTTAAAGTCACCATCTAAACAAAAAACAAGTTTGTTCACTTGTATAACAAAAAACTATTTTACATTTTTTAATGCCTACGAATCAACTGGATAATATAGCCATTTGAATTCATATCCCTTCAAACCGTATTTCTCATCTTTTTCAGTTTCGGGCTTAGGTACGTCGTCAGATAGTAAATCTAATACTTCTTGAGTTATTTTGGGTCGGAAGCCTTTTTCATCTGCAACATAATCTACTCTTGTTCTTACTCCATTTCTTCCTGTAACGAAGTAGTACCCTTGCTTAGCACCATTTGTATAACCTTCTTCAAAATGACCATGGAAGCCGACTGTATAGTTAAATGTATAAAGAAGTCGACTCATATCATCTTTGGTTAAACCATCCGGTAATCCATCTTTTTCATTGGGTCCTTTCTTGTAAATATCAGTATTTTTATCAACTATTTGCATTTGCGCATAAGTTAAAGTTGGTTTCTGAGGTGATCCTGGTGGTTGTGGGTCATATTGCTTTGGATTTCTTTCGCCGGCCGGTAATTGATCTTGATTAGGGTAAGTTGACCCTTGTGCGGGGTTACCTTGAGAATAAGGTGTATTTGGATCTGGATAGTTTTGGTTGTTGCCTAATTGAGGGACATTTTCTCCGCTCTGTCCTGGGTAGTTAGATCCGTCAGGGCCCTGTGGGTAATTGTTACCACCATTTTGTTCTGGATAGTTAGGATTGCCAGGTCCTGATGGGAAATTGCCACCTGCATTTGATCCTGGATAATTAGGGTTACCGGATCCTGGCTGGAAATTGTCAGCTGTGTTGGAACCTGGATAATTAGAGTTGCCTTCACCTTGAGAAGGATAATTTGGATTTCCTGCCGGTACGTTTGTTAGTGCTGGTCTGAGAGTAGTAGTCGTTGGGATACTACAAGAGGAGCAGGTTTTGGCTGGTGATGGTGCTACTGGACCAGGTATGTCCCTTGAAGGAGAAGGAGCTTGCGCTGCAGGTGGCTGTCCTGGCTGAGGTTGAGACGCTGGAAGTGATAGTGAATGACCTTGTCGTTCAGGATTTGTTGGATCTGAAATTGATTGAATAGAGAGTTTATATTACAGGAGCGGTTTTATTCCAAACTTTATTTTTTGAATGGTTACAGTTATATAGCACAATATTCAAATTTAATGTTAAGAGCATTAATATAAATAATATAATGACAGAGAATTATTTACGAGATAAAAGCAGCAACTACTATTTACGAGAAGAATGTGCCCGTAATTAATTACCTAATTTTGCTCGTGTAATTGTGACAGTTAAAACTTATAGGTAACCCATTTGAAGTTAGCGCGTCTACAAGCTGTTCTTAATTTCTTTATTGGATTCTTGGATTCTAAAAGCTTAATGCTTCTAAACGCTGGGAGCGGCGGTCAGGGTCGGCCTCGTAAAACATAATGTGACCAAATAGCAGACCTTTTGAAAAAGGGAGACATTAGGAGTACCTGAAATCGGCGAGCGTGTATGACGAGAGTGATGAGTGTGGAGGAGGCGAGAGAGGTGTGTAAGGATCGTAGCCAATGGAAATCTTTAGTCTCTGCCTACCCCTACGGGAGACAGGCGTGATGATATGTATGTATGTAAAAGCTTAATACAAAATCTGACAGACGTCATAACGAAGGAATTAGAAAGTAACCCGGTAAGGTAAGAAGGAGTAGCAAGGGTAATTATATAGGAAAAACGCAAGATTCTTTCATGAGTAGAACTTGGAAGTATGAAATCAGTTTTAAGGTATTCGGGAGCAAGTGGATTATTAGAGAGTATAATAAAGAGTTTACAATTGCATTGTACAATATACTACAATTTTTTTATTTGTGGCGAATCGTAAGTGCTTCTGTTATGATAATAAGTATTGCTTGCATACGAAGAATTCGATTTGTTAGAAAATTTAAAAGAAAATACTTTTTACAACAAAGTTTCTTTAAAATAGGTAACATATAAAAAATGATTGATTTTAATCAAAATGTATACATTTTAAAAACAGAAAATGGTTTTTGAAACGTATATACGAGTATAGTAAGTAAAGTTTATATAACTATTGGATATTATATAATACTTGAATTTAATAGATGCAGAGTATGACTCAAAATTACCTACTTAGAAACCATTAATAACATCAAAATATTTAACTTACATGGCTTTACACGAATATTTTTCATTGATAAGATTTTGAAATTTCCATTCTCGTCCGTCGCATAAACAGTGACGTGGTAGACTCCATCGGCCGTGATGAATCCAAATTCTCCCATGATCAAGCCTTTTTCATCTGAAATAATCAAACATGTTCCACTTATTTTACATACAAATTTATTTTAATCATATTTATAAACAAAACTATGTGAAATTCGATTAAACATGTTACAGATATAGATAATAAACAGGAGACAGTTAAGAAACTCTGAAGATCGGGGTGTACTGTACAGAGTGGATTGTTCTCACAGCCGACTCTAAATATCATAAAATAATAAGCATCCTTCTCTTCGACGAATCCCTGTTTGCATTATATGCCGTCTTACATTGGAGCGCAACAATTAAAATACGTTAAATTCTTATTTCTTCAAATTATCTTTTACTTCCTCAAAGTACTAATTTATTTGGCCCGATCGTTGTATTGGCCAGATCGTGATATGCCCGGGCACATCGTGATCTGGCCAATATTACGATCGGTCCACCCACGACATATATATGTTTATACCAGTAGCATTTGAGACGACAGGTGTTTGGGGTACTGAAGCTAGAAAATTTATAAGAGAATTAGATCTAAGAATTTCGGAAAGGAAATTTCATTATCATTTCTTTCTTAAGGGATTTCTATAGCTATAAAACACGGGAATTATTAAATTAATTTGATGAAGCATGTTGCGGATAATTTTTCTGAACATTATGACGAAGCGTGTTTCGGATATAAATAAATTTGTATACGTTTTGACTTCTACGGAATAATAGAATAAATTAAAAAAAAAAACATATTTTGGGCTTTGATTGATTAAGCTATCTCTTCCAAGCAAGCTTCTGAAGAAGCACTTCTTTGTTTACATTTTCTCTCACACACATATTTCTCACCAGTTTTCTACGGAAGGTGGAAAGAAGGATCCATCACGATTATCAGCTGCTAAATATTTAAAATACTTATACTTCATAGTATTTTTTATTTTCACTTTTCATACATTACTAGGGCACTACTAATCTATGAGATTCACAAAGTTCAAGACTGAGTATTAATTAATTGATTGCCTTGATCGATAAGAGGGTCAAATGTTATAAAAGGCAGAATCTACAACTTTTGTACAGACTCAATTTCAATGTATATCTAATTGACGAGGAAGCATGATAAAAATTGTTATGAAATCAAATATTTGTATATCGTTATTGAATACTCGTTTATTGCTGGTTCAATAAAGTGCTATTAACTTGAGTTTGCTTAGGTCAATTTATCGCATGATGTCATTTACCAAATTATAAGGTTGTATTTATATTGGGAAAGATCGATAGAAAACTTTGGCAGTTAAAATATCAATATCTGTTCTATACTTAAATACCTACCATATATAAATATTTAGATATTCATTATACATAAATAATATTAAATAATATGTAACTACTTAAACACCCTATTCGAAAAACTATGAGGATTCGATTCACTTGCAATTTCAGGGGTACCAAAAAATACTCAAATTAATTCTACATTTTTTTTATAAAGCAAACGCATCTAAAACCGGCCATTAGTCAAAACAATATAAAGATTTTATAGCTAGTTAAGCCACTCCTTTTCACTAATCTTTAGGTAAATTACCAAATTATGTGATCTTTATATTCTTTATTCAAATTTACGTAAAAGTCAAAACTGTTAATTAAGTCCATAATATAATACACACTGTATAACATTTATTTGTTAATGATGTAAATGAATAAAAAACCGTGACTGGTTTACTGGCGGCGTCGTTTCGTCTCCATATTTATTTAAATATATAAACTATGCAGAAAATACATTAATAAAGACTCACATGTAAAAAAGTTAATGTTGAGTCTAATTCCCTATAGAAGAATTACAACATTCTCTTTCCGGTGTAGTGTAAATAAATCTAATAAGTATGCCGCGTATATATAACAGGTAAACTTGGGTTGTACTTACTCTCAAATGTAAGCAGTGACGTCACGTCGTCGGTACTCCGAAATAATAACATGCTCTATAGTATAGATACTTCTTGAACTTCTTATCAAGTAAATTAATATATTCCTACTTTATACTGTAAATGCAACCGTTACTTTGCCTTTTCCTTAAACCGCTTGACTGATTAAATGATTTCTCTCAATCTTGTGATGGCGTATGTCACACGTTTTATTTCATTTTACATTACAATATTTATTTTGTATTTTCGTGTGTCCGCGAATGTGCTAACTCGTTTTAAGAGTAATAAGGCATTGTTGTTACGTCTACTAGGAAAGAAGACCAATCACTTTCAGTGAAAATAATTGTGATGTCTTTTTCATTGAATTACGATGATACGATGACATCAAGACATATTTACTTCATCTTTATCAACTATACCTTTTTTCTCATGCCTATGTTGTTCTCCTTCTATGTTGAATCCAAACTCATACGGCCTGTTCTCATCCGTATATTTGTCTGCTCCTTCAGCATACTGTAGACATGCCAATACTGCGACTATTATGTAGAGTCTTCTTGATCGATTCATCTGAAATAAGAAAGAGAACAAATTCAGTTATGTTTGAGGTATTGATCAGAAGTATTATCAGTAATGTTTTATATTTCGTCACATTGTTCCATATTCATACTCAGTTTATAAGTGTAATATATTTGAAAATGAAAATAGCTGTGCTTTTCACATCTAAATACCTACTAAGAAAATATCATTGTAACAGAGATTTATTTTTACAAGATGTAAATAGTTATGTTCTACGTTCGGGAAGTTTAACGATGTCCTTAAAGGGAAACTAGCAATGAGCCTCAAACGACGAGTGTTTGACCAGTCCAGTTATGACCTATGTCTGCCAGAATGTTAAAACGATGAACAGTCTAAAAGAGCACAACGAGCTATGGAACGAGCTATGTTAGGTGTTTCTCTTAGAGATCGAATAAGAAACACCAACATCAGAAAATAAACAGTGGTGACGGACATCACCTCGCTAAAAGAATTGCCACCTTAAAGTGGAAATGTTCAGGTCATATAAGCCGTAGGGAGGACGAAAAATGGGGCCGAAAAGTCCTTGACTGGAGGAGACCGTGGATGGGATACCGAAAGCCGGGCAAACCATCTGCCCGCTGGAGCGACGACATCGCCAAGATTGGAGGCTCTATGTGGAGAAGAGTCGCACAAGAGTGATATAGTGGCTTGCATTGGAGGAGGTTTACGTCCTGCAGTAGAAGAAATAAGCTGCAAAAGAATAAAAAAAATAAAATAAGGTGTAACATTTAATAGATAAAAATTAAAAGTAGATTAATCAACGTCACAAGCTTTTAAAATGATCAATAGTGAAAAGTAGTTAATTTTAACATATGTTTACATTCACATTAACACTATATAAGTAATAAATTAAGATAAGCAGACCAATTCGGCATCTAAAATCTGTATCATAAATTTACACCTACTCTAATCTTTAAAATTTTGGATACATCACAGTTTGCACCTGGCCGTTTGGTAACTGTATCAATGATTCGCTGGTTAAAATATTATTTCTTTTATTTATTTTTAAAAGAAAAAAAACATTCAAGCATGATTATATAAAGCTAAAAATGAAATAACATTAATAAAACATCTGATTCTAAAATACAAAACATTTAATTTAATTTTAAACCAGTTAGAGATTAAAAAATCAGATAAAATTTAATTTATCAACGTTAATGAGTTACATCTACTATATTATGTCAGGTAAGTGTACATAAAGAAGATGAGAAAATACTAAATTATACTTAAATGATATGAATCTCTGAGTAGTTTATTTTTTGTCTAAACATATATGTAATGTTGTTCCTCTTTCTTTTCTATGTAAATATCTTATTTATTTTTAACCTCGAGATTTTCCCTTTGGCTTAAGCCAAGTCAAATTTATTGTTTTCATTAGATAAATTATCTATAAATGGTTTTGTTTTTATATATATATATGTACTCGAATTGATGGGTATAGATATAAACCGATTATACATATATAAAATAAAACGAAAGGTCTTACTCATGTAGTTAACCCGAAAATATCCAACACTATTGGAATTAAGCTTAAATTTGGCAGATAAGTATTTTTTAATAATAATTTATCATTTAACTCTTTGAAACGAATAAAATTAGCCTGGTTACGTCATTATATTACAATAGTTCCCGTGACCATCTTTGAATTCCATAATAAGATCAAACTAAAAAAAAAACAATGACAAATTTAACTAATCTGCATAAATCTGCGGCATAAATCTGGACAGGTGAAGCTATACAAAAAAACTTGTAAAATTGTTTTCTTTATATAAGAGTTAGATTATATTATTCAGGTGATTTATATATTACGCATAGCCGGATATTTATCTACCTTGAAAATATTCGCTAAAACTCCCAGTAACGCCGATGATGTGCTAGTAAGGTCACGTTTTATTATCACCTCAAATAATTTTTTTTCTTAATGTTTTACTCATTTCATTCGGTTGTTATGAAGATGTTTATCATACAAATAGATTTGAGTGATTATTATATCGATGATTCTAATAGATAGGTTAGAATTCGTAAAAAATAATAATTATATTTCCTTTTTGCAGTTTGCTCACTAATAGGCATCGTAATGAACTTAAATATTGGAACAGCATACAAAAACTAAATTATATATAATTAAACATCACTTATTATTTTTAATTTGGGCATTTTTGTAAATGTTTTAAGAGTAATTGTAAAGGTTTTTAAAGTTTATTTAAATTATCTGGATCTAGAATTCGTAAAAACTTAACATAAAACAACAAATATCGGACTATAAAGACATTATAGTCCGATATTTATTGTTGTGACTAAAATCACTTTAGTTTAGTGTAATATACGGTCTGCAAAAACCAAGGTAAAAATAAATTAAACGATGATGTTAAATTCATCATCTCCTATAATATGTTATTACTAAACATAAAACAACACATGGGCGTCATGGATTGATTTTATTATAAGCCTCGTACTTCCTATATTTTTTGTTTAACATATTTCTCTAATAAGAAAACATACAATGGAATTCAAATTTTATTAATTTGCAATCAATACCCATGCAGCTTTTGTGAGGTATATATTAAATATATTCAAGTTATTAATATTATTTGACAAGTTTTTGGCAATCGCTTAAGGCGTTCAAAAATAATATATCATATATCTTTTTATTTAAAGTCATAAATTGAAATTAGATTCATCTTCTCAAGGTATATAATAAATATTTTATTAAAATTATCATAAGAGGAGTAATACAGGTTTAAGTTTTTATAATGACAGTGCTTTAATATACCTATTATTTAATTTAGACTTAACCTATTAAAACTGTTGAATATTTAACATACTTTTAATATAAGTAGATAGTATGTTTGCTTACTTAGTAGGTGCATTAAAATAGCGGTAAGGTTTAAGTCGAAATAATTACTTTGCTTGTAAAGCCCCTCTGAAAATGACCATTTATAACATTTGAAATTTTATACTATTGGGATAACATGCAGCTTGGTGAAGCTAGAAATCCAAGATTTAATCATGTACTTAATTTACATATTTATATTTAATTTAAAATCTTGCGGTATTTGTTTATTGTTAACTGTGAAGTCCACAACTGGGAAAATACAATTTAATAGAGTTCAAAGATTATTGAACTGGTGATGGCGAATGGATCCTGTCAGTTCTTGAATAAATTAACAATATTATATCACTTTATGAAATTTATATCATAAAACGGCAATAAGGACACCTGTTAAACAGGTTTTAATGTGTTTTATATGAAATGAACACGTGAAAGTATATGTAGGCAATGAGTTAAGTGCCTATTTAATTACACGTGAGTTGTGGGTGTTTTACTTGGGAATTCTATTAAAATAGTGCCCTGCCAAAATAAGAGTTGTGTTTAATGCACCTTAAAAATGTCGTGACCATATAAGTTAACTATGAGATGTGTAAAAGAAAAAATGCATATCACACGTCAAATTAAAATCGTTAGTTCATTTCGTTGTACGTTACTTTTAAATGAAATTATCCTTTCAACTGGAGGAAGATTTGTAAGAACAAATCTCTTTTCCCAATAATTTCCCCATTTGTTTATTTAATTTTCTTGCTCTTTTCAAATGTCACTATTTTATATATATGTATATATTTATTGCGTTTTAATGACTCAGTAAAATTCAGTAATGGATCAAGAACAGTCATCTCCTTTCTGTATTCCAACTAGAAATACTTATTTATATTTATAAATATCTTATTTTTGTAAATGATACAAATACCAATAATATAAAAGAAATATGTCCAAGTGCCAATAAAATTAATCTAGGAAAAAAGGAGCGTGACCTTTTTACAAGAATGATTATGTTTTTGTGCTGAAGTGGAGCTTAATTAATAATTAATTGCTCTGAACTTATTACTAAATGATGTACTTATGTAAATTTGTATATTTATATATTATTTGTAATATACTAGTTTAACCTTGAGTCGGTTTTGAGTTTATCATTAAGTGGTTTAATTGCTTATTTTTAAATATTTGTTCTATAAAATAATAACTACATAAATATAAAATAACTAAAAATTAAAAATTCATAAATTGCATACGAGTCGTAGTTCCTGCAAGTCGTTACATCGTGGTAATGTGCCCAAAAAGCTGGCAGCATTGCCACGTCGAATAGGATGAGTTTAATAAATAAAGACTTGATAGAATATAAAGAAAAAAATCTATAAATCAACCTGATTTGGATTGTTAAGTATGAAGCAAGAATACTGTTGATGCAGGTAGCTTCACGCCGGTAAATTTAGATACCTTTAAGAAAGGCCTATGTCCATTACTTATTTGAAATGATTATTTGACTCCTGGAGGCTAACAATTATTTTGTACAAAGGTTTGAAAATGTATTTTCACAAAGATTTTTGTTGATATATTTCAACCCCATTTCAGTGTACAAAGCTTAAAAAGTTTTGTTTTTGTTGTACATTTTATAAATTGATTTTCTTTGTTGAATTTATGTTTTCTTATTGGCAAAATTTGCAAGTTTAATTTGATCCAATTCCGGTGTTTCATTGAACTTCAATTTATAAATGTTTATTGTATAATATTTTTTTAATTAGTAACAGTTATATTAATATGTAAAGGAATTCTGGTAACTATTTATGTTGTGTCCTACATTATCAATTATTTTATTTTTTTAATTATGTCACGCATTGTTATTGCATATATAATGACTATTACACTCACAACTTATTTTAATCATACAGTACCTTGGTTCGTCCTGTAAGTCACGTTAAAGCTGGGCTCCGTGGCCCGTTGCGCAAGAGTTCACACGAGACTGTCCGATTCTTTGGAACACTCACGTAATTTATTAATACGTACACATAGACGAGTGGTGGATAGAAGAGTATTTGGTTTTACTGCCTACGCGTCTAATATCTCTCTATGCCTTTGTTGTTTTTATTCTCACTTATTATGATCATTTTTGATATTGAGATCACTAAATTAATTTATTTTCTGAAACAATCGTCGTAAAACAATAAGCACTTAAATGTTTTTTTTTACCTAAGTAGACCTTCAAATACATTATATATATACCGTATATAAATATATAATACGAATGTAATATATACATAATATATATATATATATATATATATATACTAGCTGTTCCCCGCGGCTTCGCCCCGCGTGGCACTCGGTTATATCGCGCCCAAAAGTAGCCTATGTTTGACCTCAGGTTGTTAACTAAATCCCTACCAAATTTCATCACAATCGGTCCAGCAGTTTAGCCGTGAAGAGGTGACAGACAGACAGACAGACAGACAGACTTTCGCATTTATAATATTAGTATGGATATGGATATGGATATATATATATATACGAAAATATCCTTACACTATATTCCTGTGTTGGATATATCTCTTCGGTAAAATAAAGACTTACTTACGAAGAAGTGTGCTTCCATAGTCCATTCTGTGCAATCTATCTATGTCTTTAAGTAAATACTTATATTTTAAAATATCCTTTAATTATCATCCCTTTACCATTATGCAGGCTCTGTCTTTCAATGAATCTCATTTCCCAGTTGCGTCCTCAGTTGAGTTTTAGAGTTTAAGGCGCACTTTCCTGCTTTTCCTCCTCCTCATCAACCGTACTTCGGCAGTTGTGAACCATTTGCACGCATGTCAAAATCATATTCTCTCACTTCTACTGCTAATGAACTTTTGTGATATTTTTTTATTTTAAACTGTAAACAATTTAATCTACCTTTGAAATTATACATTTAATATCATCATTTCAACCGCAGGCTGTCCACTGCTGGACCTCTCCAGGATTTCCAGAACGACAGTTGGAAGCGGCCTGCATCCAGCGTCTGCTTGCGACCTACTTCAGTACGTTTAATAGGTATACTTAGTCCATTTTATTTCCTCATACATACTTATTCTATGATCAAAGAAAGATAAACAAACTTAACTAGACTTTTTACTTGTAATAGTAGTATAAGTTGTAAAGCATTGTATTGTGTTGTAGGCCTTTAAACAATCAGATTGAATTTAGAAATCCAACACCCTAAACTGTATTTAGATTTTGTTTTGATGTTATAAAAAGTGATGTATATTATTGCTAGTACACCATTCGATAATCTGTTATTAATATTCAGGGTTTCAGCTTTTTAATCAATCAGACATACAGTAATTTTTTGAAATTTTTATTCACTTAATGATTTCAGCAGAGTTACTTAAAAATTATATCGAAGATATGTTTTACTACTTGAAAGTATGTAATAAAATCATGCAAGTAATATTTTACCTACCTGTATGCGTATTATGTATGCATGTCGCGTGACATGACATGAAGCTAATCTGATGCTGAGGCTGGAAGATAAACCTGAAAATTCCAGAGTAAAATGACACAACCACATCAAATTTGAGCTCGTTTAATTCTATTGAGTACTTTGATACTATATGGTAACCAGGGTCTGTATACTGGAAGATAGCCATGGGAACAGCTTAATATAACGACACAATCCCATCGAGTACAAAAACTGAATTAATAGTGTGTGTAAAAAATATCTGCATGTGCATTCGGGTGATGAGATTACGAAACTAAAGAAAATTTGTAATTAATGTGCGTTATTAATGTGCTTAATAAAATTTGGAATGTTTACAATTACTCATGTTTTAATTTTACCTAATCCTTGAACTTAAGAATATTGATAGGCGGTTAAACTAAAGTCACAATGTATATAATTTGCCATCCAAATGCGTTAGCATTTGGATGGCAAATTATATACATTGTTTATATACATACATTTATTTAGGGAGCTTCTGGTCATGGCTGAAAAGTACGCAAAAACTTTAACAATACAAATGTTTATTATACTACGGGCGTAACCGTTATCCTATCTGCTTAAGAGTATATAAACAGAACAAGATGGTTTTAAATTTGATTTCAGTTTTTTTGAATGCCGATTAGATTAGCCTAATGTAGGTAACTCCTCCAACCTTACAATACCCCCAAAGTATTGCTTTTTATGAACACTTTGCCTATGACCTTATAATTTTACTAAACAGCATGAATTGTGAACAATAATATCCATATACACTAATTGGCAGAGGCCACATTTAAGTACTTATTGTTTACATTGCCATAGTTTGTTACACGAAATACTTATCAAGGAGGCGTTTTTATGTTTTAAGTGTTGTTAGTTTTAGGGATCCGTACCCAAAGAGTAAATATGGCTTTTAATAAACCTTTGCTGTCTGTCCATCTATCTAGGTATCTGAAGGTTGCATCTCATTAATCGTAATGTACACGTATACTTTTAATATTTTGATAAAGTATTTATTAAAACTGTCCAGCTGCACTTTTTATCATGACTACCATTTAAGCGTTCTCTCTATGTATTATTTTTGAATTAATATGGTATTTGTAATGTGTAAAAAGTATAATTCTACCTGAAACACTGCTGTTTGATGGCAGAAATAGCCGGTTGTTGTAAAGTCTACCTACTTCTCGTGCCAACAATTTTTAGTTTTATTTAACACAAACTTTCAAAACAGGTTACTAAATTTATCATAGAATAAGGAGTTGTATCAGGACGTATTTCTTAATTCTATGAAATCTCCGCTGTCGTACTTCCGTGGGTCTATCGAGCTTGACTGAGCTTGCTTTCAAAATAATTTAACCCTCTACGTAATAAATGATTATTATAAAAAAAGTAATTATTCCAATAGGCTCCTGATATAAAGCTTTTGGTGCGCGAATTTGATTTGTTCTTGGCCAATTTTAAGTGTCATGTTAAAATGATGATTATGTATACTTCGTAGGTTTTGGACTGAATTATTATGTCACAGTTACAAAATACTTACTCGTAAGTGAACTTCAAAGCAATAGGTATAGTTCCTTCTCACAAAAAATATACTTAGTCATGCTTGAATATATATTTTTTTTTTGAAAAAGAAAGACATAGTCAACTATTAAATATGACGTCTATATTTGTTTAATTTTTATAAGGACTCTGTTTCTAAAAAAAATATTTATACACTTTTTAATTTTGTGAAATACTAATTGTGTTTCTTATTGTAATTAGTTCGACAGTGAACAATGCTAGATAGGTATATGTATAATACCATTCATGTTTTTTCATAAATACATAGGTGCTGATTTTAAGGCATGAATTTATATGTGCTATGTAGATAATTGATTCATATAGTCAGTATAGAAGATGTAAAGATTTAAACTGACGTAAACTTTGAACATCATTCACGCATGTTTGCATCAGGAATTTTAAAGGCGTTACAACTCCGAAGATTTCTATCGGATCCTTGATACTTTAATCATAATTTCTTTCGAATTTGTTTGTTTATATTCGATTTAGCATAGTGATGCCCAAAAAATAATTAACTACATATCACACTAGCTAGTTATTGCAAATGGATATGGTGTATTTTATAATGTGGTGTTCTTTCAGTATTTAGTTTTTTTTTTGGTTAAAGGTAAGATCTATAAATTAGCCAGTAAAACAATGAACTTGTCAATTCGAAGGGAGTTTAATTATCACCTCGTGAGTGACCTATGCATGATACAGGAATCCATGCAAATCAGGAATGTTCGGTCACGATTGATGACATTACTTCACGATGCATTATTTACGGAGACGATCTGAGCGATAACAGGCCTATTGTATTTAAATTTCATTTACTTAATTGAGTATCTCAATGTTATGTATTTAATGTTGCTATAAGATCACATTGGCGACAAGACTTTGTTCTAGATGCAGTTCTTTTTTTTTCTTTCAATCAAAAAGTCAATTTCTCGTGACAACTATTTACCAAATTACTTGTTAATTTGGTAAGTACCTACTTGTAATTTTGACTTCCGCATAGTAAAGTCTAATCTATTAAATGCATTTATTGTGGTATCCGATGGGAGATGTATTTTGAAGAGTGTAAATAAGTTAAATATGTTGAGTTTTTACCTATCAAGCCCATTTATAAGCTCTGCATCTAAGACACGCCAGTACCTCGTGCGACCAAGCACAGACGTCATTTTCATTTTCAGAACAAATTCAGGAAAAGTTTGACATCCTGTTTTTATTCATACAGAACATAGAATTTTAGTGACCAAGAGCTGATAGGTAATGGAACTTAATTGTATTCCAACATTAGATTTGACTACTAGTTGTCTATTCTAAAAAATATTGCAAGTCTAAAATCTTAATTTGTTTGTAATAGCGTTATTGCACCAAGGGTTAGGCCAGAAATGTAAAACCACCGTAGGTGCCAATTTAATTGTAAAGTGGTATACATTTCTATAAATCCACCTGTACATAATATTACAATATATCATTATCATTACATAGTATAAAATAAATTAGCTTTCCGCTGTCTGTCCCCATGTATGCTTAAATCTTGGAAACAACGTAAAGGATTTTGAAGCGGTTTTTTTTAATAGATAGAGTGGTTCAAGAAAAAGGTTTTTATACCAGTGCAAAGCCGGGGAGGGTCGCTAGTCTTTAAAATATAAAATAATAATGACGGACAACCAGGGAGCGATATATTGGATTGGAAGTCAACCAACGTTATTTTAATTAAGATAATTTGGAAGAAAAAAAATATGGTATTCAAAATTTAAAGAAACATGGACTAATGAAACAAGGAATCATGGTTCAATTCAAATTTATTTATTTTGTGAATATAAGTATCAACAAGATGCTTATAATAATAAGAAAGAGACTTTTTATGTCCAGTCCATATACATAGATTATAATAAATTATTTAATTAAAATTAAATTTTATTATAACTTCATTATAAGTATTACTAATTTGTTACATTATTACAAATAAAATTAAATTAAACAATTTGAATCATTATGTATGATTTTTAATTCCATTGGTCATGGTTGCATTTCAAACCACACGGTTTCAGAGTTTGGGGTCCCCTAATATAATTATTATGATGATGTCTTTTTTTTTCTCTTTGCGATATCTATGTAACCTTTTATTGATATTTAAGCTCAATACGTTTTTTTATATTTTAGACACTGATTTGATAACATTTGACTTCAACACATTTTAGTTCATGTATGAAACACGAAAATTAGTTAATCTGATATTTATTAAAGAATTTTAATTCTTGTGTTGTTTTTTTATGGCACCACCCTATACGATTTTCTGTTTGGTCCAAAGGTTTGACTAACCGTATGGCATTAAATCCACCTATTGTATTTTTTAAAGAGCAACAAATTTTAAAATAAAAAAAAAATAAAAAATTTCAAATTTAAATAATCCTTTGTAATGGCGTGCAGCAATGTTGAGGAACTGGGTAGCTTAAATTGAGCCGCATACCATCAGCCACTAAGTCGTTTAAAGGATGTTTATGAGTAAATAACATCGACGAATGGAATCAGGAATCGTCATGGTCATTTTCTGAGTGTAAATCGGTTGAATAGCAAGCCAAGACCTGATTGGGTAGATATAATATGTAATTTTAAACGACATCCTTTTCAATGAATGAGACGTTTTCATTTAAAGTGGAATATTTTGTTAAGATGTAGAGTATGTCAAAACTTATTAGAAATTTGACCTCAACAAAAAGAGATTTAGGTAATTTATGAGGAACAGTAAATAAAAATCCTTTTAATGATATGCAGCAAAGTTGCAGAATTGTGTAGGTTCGGACCTGCAATAATCAGCCACCATGTCGTTTGAAGGATATGCGATGAGCTAAAAAGTGTCGTCATTAACAACTTAATATCTAAAATTTGTTGGTGATCTATTGCTTGTATAAAATACAACAAATTTTAACTGAAATTTCAACAAATGAGCTTTTATATAAAAGAACCTTGGTAATTGAGAGTCAATCTACTTAGGTTACCTTTAATACTACCAGGCGTTTCGACATGGTCGTATACTCGATAAAGATGTTTGTATTGTAAAGTATATTATATTAGTCGGAGTCTGATAACAATGATGTATTATAATACCTATTTACTGCAAAACAGACAAAAAAAATTTCAAGTTATTGAGTGCGGTTTTGACCGTTGAAAGTAAGTAGGTAGTCGTTGAAAATTACCAGTTTTATTGGAATTATCTTCGTCAATTAAAATAATCTATCTTTTTATTAACCTCTTGTTTAGGTGTAAAGCATTTAAAATGCTAATTATCAAAAATAGGTACTTTAATTCAAAAATATTATTGAAACCATGGGGCGCAGCATAATAAAACAGTACTGCACCTACGAGTCTACGGCATGTGATTCCTTCTGAGTTTGAGCAAGCAATAGTGATGTTTGTCGTATTTACTAGATAGAGATACAGAGAATGTGAAAATATCATTTCAGCTACAATTAGTCCATTACCGCATAGCGCCTTTGGTTTAACTTAATATTTTTTAGCTTACTTTTAATACCACCTTCTTTTTCTTTATGGATTTAGTAAGGAGATGTTATTCAAAATAGAGTGCGGTAGAGTACTTGCACCTGAATGTGATAGAGTCAAATTTTATTTGTAACTAGCTGACTTTTCTCACCGTTTATACCTTTCCTAAACTTCCATATCTCTCTCTTTCTATTTCAAGACCAAAATGAGCCAAATCGGCCTAGCCATTCTTGAGTTTTATAAGTATAGATTGTATCTTTTTTTACTGAAAATTCAAACTTTCCTTTCTATGGGTATCTATTTACTCATGTCTTTGTTCGTCTGGTAGTAGATTTTATTGAATTCAGCTTATAATGTCTTAAGTTGGACGTCATAAAGGGTGAAAAAACTGGCACCAGCGGACTCCGAGCTCCGTAGCCATACATAGCTTGGTTTGGCAAACAATCCGGATAACACAGATGATGAGAACATTACTTTAGGATTTCATTTAGATTTTAAAGTCATAAATAGCGGACTTAAATTAGAAGGTTCTCTAAGTATTACAATAATTGATTCAGTGGTTAGCACCACCGTTACAGGTTTATTTAAATTTACCTGCGATTCCATTCACGTGGGACTTAGTTTAGCGTAAAAGGAACAGATAGGCAAAGTACATTTGTTATTTATATTACCTAATATTGTATGAATATATGGCCCTAAGCTCTGAAAAAATTAGCTGAGGAAGCAACCGGGAAAGCGCTAAGATGAAAGAGAGAGAGTATTAATGAAATATTAACATACATATCATTATTTAGTTGCATTCTATCTAAGTATTTACTCATTAGGAAAGTCGTCAGTAAGTTGCATGATCATTAGTTATTTTTCATTTTCTACTAATTTATAATTAATCTAAATCAATTACACAAAGATGCATTTAATTAATTAGGTCATTATGTATATTATAAAACAAATTTAAGTTGGTACTTATTCACATTTATCAGATAGTATCACAACGTAGTTTACAAGACATCGTAGATAAAATGAAAACCGTAAGTAAAACTTATCGATCATCTATTTTTATATACTAACATTGTTAATATATTTTATAAACAAAATTTTTCTTAGCATTAAGGTCAACTTAGTTATATTTATTTTTAATTATATCTTTATTAAAGTCTTTTTTCAATTATTAATAGTGTCGCATTTTATAGTTTTTTGGGATATAGCACATCAAAAATAATTTTGTCTATAAATTCTGAAACAGATAAGAAAAAATGTTAAGTAAATTAGCCCCTAACTTTAAGTAAGGGCTCGGTAAATTACCGAGTAAATGTTCGAAGAACTAACTATCTATAACCACTAGTTTATGTATCTAAAAAAAATAGAAAGTAGCTAAAACATCTATTTTAATAATGACAACTTTCAGGTAGCAGTTATATGCCTGTGCATCGCAGTAGCCCATGGAGCGCCGACACCAGCAGAGACAGCGGCTCGGCGCGCGCTCCCGGCCCTTCACCACGAAGAAATTCACGACGACTTTGGCCAATACGCTCTTCGATACATCACGGCTGAAGGCATCACTTATGAGGAACGCGGCCGCCTTGTCCCCGACCCTGATGGCAAGGACTACGTACTAATCTATGAAGGCGAATACTCTTTCATTGGAGACGATGGCGTCACATACAAAACAAAGTACACCTCTGATATTGCAAGTGGTCACAAAGTCCAGGCCGATCATTTACCAAAAGCGCCAGAACTTGAAGAATTGAAAACAGAAAGTGACGTTGAGGATGTGAAAAAAGAAACGAAAGCTCCTGAAGTGTCTTCAACGACTGAACTACCTAAAAGCAGTAAAGCACCTAAGTCCAAAAGTGGTGAAGACCGCAAGCTTGCTGATTTTCCTTTGGAACAACACGATGAACAAGAACCTAAACATCCAATCGCCAGTGCGTAAACAAAACACTTACTAGTAATATTAATATTATGTATAATTATTTTAATATACTAATTTTAAGATTTCGTATACAAATCTTTATTTTTTTATAACCTAAAAGTTAAACTAAACCTTAAATAAAGTTGTGGAGTAATTGAGAAGTGAAGCTCCCAAAAGGTGTATAGTTAATGTAATTCTATTAGGTAGAATTTGCCTATTTATTTAAAACTTAATTGTTTATTAAGTAAAAAAAACTTAATTAAAATTGGAGGACATAATGCCAAAAGCATTTATCTATAGGCTATAAAGTAAAAAAATAACATGAAATTAAAAATTTTTGCAACA
The DNA here is from genome assembly GCA_947044815.1 of Apomyelois bistriatella. Taxonomy (NCBI): domain Eukaryota; kingdom Metazoa; phylum Arthropoda; class Insecta; order Lepidoptera; family Pyralidae; genus Apomyelois; species Apomyelois bistriatella. Next base: position 7,740,549 of record OX345692.1, on the reverse strand, counting down.
ATGTTAAGAGAAGAGAATGCATTTCAGTGAGAAGCTAGTTGACCCGGCCTAGAGTTTAACTACGTCACTAAAGGTTATGCGTTTCGTCAAAAATAATTTTGTAACCATTTTAAATAAATGTGACATAACGAAGGTTCTCAAACACACTAGTCTCGGCACGGATACGACAATACTTGAGGTAACTATTGCGCAATTAATAAATAAGATGGATCCTTGAGTTACACCTATATTGGCTATACAAGGCCATAGGTATTGTAATAAATAATATAAACATTTTTATAATAAACTTGTAACAATTAAATTTAGCAACAAAAACATGCGGCACCATAGGTATGTATTTTTTTTACGCCGGTCACCGTAGCCTATTTACTTACCATGAGGGTGGTGTCACATACTTTCAACGAGAGGTCTAAGATGTTTTCGCCACATTTTCTAGTAATTTTACTGCCTCTCACTCTCCGAATAATACGCAATATGGTGTCACCGCCACTACTACTTACTTACTTACAATTTGGTGGAAAAACACATTTCATCCATTTCTATCATTGTATCATAATGAAATTTCGCCATTATTGTTGACTAATGTAGACAGGGAGTCGTGAAAAATGTTGTTTAAAATAATGAAAATAAAACTATTAATCATGGTTACAATGAGATTTTAAAATGATGACAATATGTTTGTATCTTTCACGAGAAAATGAGTAGGTATATTAGTGGTATGACATTTCCATACATAGTTACATTTGCGAAACATCTGTACGAAAGTACGTATGGACATTGAAATGCTACGGTGTGAAATCGCCAAGACCTAACATATTGCATCTAGGTGTAAATGATATTTAATGACTGAGTGGGCGTCTGGCCATACAAAATGCAATTTGCATATTTAATTACCTACATCACTAAGATTGTTGTTGTGTAAGTGGAAAAGAGGCATGTTGATGCAAATCCCAAATCGATTACAATAGAATAACTACAAGTATTTTTTTTAAACCTTTACAATGTTTACATCAAAGGAGTGTTTGAATAAGTTTATGGTGATAAGCACAATATTATTAAAAAAACTATTAGGTATATAATATAAGTACTATTTACTTTTGGAACAATAAAGTTTTTAATAAATAGATAAATAAATACCACATGGCTTTAATAATTCAAGTTTTCTTATATAAATTTTACAAATAGAACATGATATAATAATAGAAGTTGAGTAATCAAAATGATTTTCATCTTAATTTATGCAATTATACGTACTTAAATAAATCGAATATGTGATTTCACACCTAATCAGTCAGAAAATCTTTATTTTTTAAATATACATTTTATTTTTATCACGATTACGGAAACGTGGCGTTAATTGTGTCTGGAGATCCTATTAGATATGTACAAACAGGTAAGTTATATTAAATTTAGATGCAATATTTCTTACCTACTCGTATAGAGGTATATTGTCATAAAAAATTTCATCTGATGTTATCAATAAAACGTATTTAATTTTAAAGTGTTTAATTACATAGAATCACACATAAATTTATAAGTATTTTTTACATTATATTGTTAGTCTTGTCCATGCTTGAATTATAGCTGTGTCGTCTCTGGTTCACGTAATGACCACCTCCTCTCGAATCTTCTCGTGAGTTTCCTTATTTTTAATATCGAGGTCAGTAAGCAGTCTTCATTGTACCTAGGACCATGATTTAAAAGCGTAACCTAGGCTCTGAAGCGCAAGCTGAGCATACAACTTGGAAACATTGGCTGTTTGGATGTTGATAATCGGAGAACTTAATTTACTTGTACCTTTATCAGACTGGTGACGGATTCTACCAGTACTAGCATTCCTAAGTAGAGTAGGTTAGTACAATTATCTATTCCGTGAAAGAGCTGGTTTCAAGCGGGTCATGAAAAAATCTTTGTATTGTAAGAGGGTTCATAATCACTACATAGTATAAAACAAAGTCGCTTTCTCTCTCCCTATGTCCCTTTGTATGCTTATGTCTTTTAAACTAGGCAACGGATTTTGATGCGGTTTTTTTAATAGATAGAGTGATTCAAGAAGAACTTTTTTATGCCCATGCGAAGCCGGGGCGGGTCGCTAATATACTTATATATAGTATATATCTAGGTTACATCACATTTCAATCAAATCTAAGATCGGGCTAAGCCGAGTAGAAGTTATTCACAGTCGTCTCAACAGTGACAAATAATATTTCGGTATTTCTTGGTAGCGGCTTTTTTGGATTTGAAATTTATTATAGTGTTTTACTACTCAAGCCCTTATAACGCCCAGTAATTTTTTCGTCACTAGGTAACTTCAAATTTGAAGTGGTTAATTATGTAAATAAGCAATAGTCGCGGTTACCTTCGCCCATTTTAAATAGTTAACGAATTCTCACAAATAAATAGATCCTTCCTCTGGTTAGAAATTATCTCCACACAATTTCTTCCAAATAGGTTCATCGCTTTAGCTAGTAGAGCGTATTGTTAATAAAAGTAAGTAAGTTGCTAACAAAATATCGTTTTGTTTTATATTTAAAACAAAATGATATGTTAATGAAAAGTTATTACTTTTAACGTGCACGTGTAAGTTTTTGACACTTAAATAAACTCGTAAAAGTAGGTAGGCAGGCTTAGTTGGTTAATACTTCAAATAAAACTACTGTACAGCATCAATTAATTATAAAGATCAAATTTAAGCGTCAAAATAAAACTTCTGATTATTATGGTGTATTTATACATTTTTGTACAAATTGTAATAAATTGTTAGTATTGATATGATTATACTATGTATAAGTAAAACAATATTTTTTATTAAAAACTTTTATATTATATGACACGAGTCTTTACAAAATTATAAAAGTAAAAAAGGTATTCTTATGGCACAAGAATTTAGATAAGCTTTTCCCTTTCTTTATGCTCAGACAGAATACAGCTGAGATCGATTAGCGGATAGCTAACATGCTAATTTTCATTAGGGATGAAAAGTTTAATAAACAGAGTATTTACATGGACCATGTACAGAGGGGCTTTTTATTATTTAACATAGTCGCGCAATTATTGGACAAGATCTAACAAAGCATAGCGTTGCTAGATCTATAGAAATGATCAAATTGCGCTTAAGTTTAGTTAAAAACTTTCTTAATTTACTTCTGTCCTAGAGAAGTCTTGGGTTGGAATCCGTTGGGGCCGGCTGTGAATGTGACGGTGTAATGTTTACCGTCAGGCGCGACGTAGGCATACTGTCCTGTAACTGTCAACGCTGCGTTTTCGGATTGGGGATTATCAATTTTGCCTTCCTCTTGACGAGATGTTCCATCGCTGGTCTCGTAACTAAAAAAATATTGAAAATGTTTGAAAATCCTCAAAATGTTTTCAAAGTTGCATATACATTTGTGCTGTTGGTACAGTGAACTTTGATTAATGTCATAGAGCTGTCAAAAATGATCCTATCCTTGATTTACATGGAAGTTTTTGTAATAAGTAAAACATTTTTTATCAACAAGTGGATCTATATATCATACTGGATAACATTATTTTTTTAACATTATATTTCTTTAACAGATCTTCACTTAACATTATTATAATTTTTTAAGTATTTATAAAAATTTTGCCACAGTTGTGTTGTGCTATATCAATATTGTGTTTAATTCTTAAAACTAAAGCTGAAGTTTAATACTGAACCTACCTTTATGAAAACAATGAATAACTTTCTAGAGTAAAACTACAGGCAAATGGCATTAAAACTAATTTCCAACACAATTGTATGTAAATTTATCAGTAAAACAGTATTTGCGGCATTTATTACAAAACTATAGGTTTTAAAGTCATAAATTTAGCAATCCTATTGCTTCATTACATTTCCTATGTAATATTTACAACTTGACCCCTGAACCGAAAAGGTCAAATTACACTGAAAATGTTATATTTTAAAGTTAATATTTTATAGAAACTTAGATAAATAATTATACATTAGTTATCTTGTTTAAACATGTATTCTGCAAAATTGGCTATTCATTCATAAACAACATAAAACAAGTGTTTTTGTGCTTCAAAGATCATGACTTTGTATTTGGTACATTCTGTGAGATTTTTTTTTTGTTATGTTAATGTTGCTTTGCGACTTCCTGTATAATTTTTGCAAATAAAGACTATGATATTTCATAGATTAATAGTCTTGATACAAAAATTTTACTTGGTTATTATTTGTTGCATAAATGATAGCGGTAATTTTGGTAAGCAATCTGAATAATATGTAAAAACAAAATACATTTAATAAGAGGTTTTATAAATTAAGTAGGTATACTCAATTGTCGATGTCTGTAGCTTAGTGTAAATGACCTTGTCTTTAAGATTAAGATTAAACATGACTTTATAAAAAATAAAATGAACTAAATTTGGGAAAATCTTAGTTTTTTTTTCACTAATATCTTCAAATATTAAACTGTGTTGAAGCTTATTGAAGTTTATTTAACCTGTTATTACGTTGATTACATTAAAAAAATAGGTAAGTAAGAACACTAGTACACCATAAACAATACATACATAAACTAGCTTCGCCCGCATGAATTTCCCTCGGGAGCAGTGCTTTTTCCCGGGATAAAAAGTACTCTATGTTCTTCTTAATACTCTTGGCTAGTGTGTATATATTAGCTTCAACCTTCCTTTTATCCTAAGAGCATTAAAGGTTGTATACTTTGCTATGCGTAGTGATTCGGAATCAGGGTAAACGCATATAAAATACATATTCAGATATTTCTTATCAATTACTCGAGATTAAAAATAATTACGAGTAGACAGTTAAGGTGTTCAGTACTTACGCAAAGTTGTAGCCATCGGGTTCAACATTACTATCGAAACGCAGGATCTGGACCTCCTGAGGGTTTTGCTGGGGTTGAGGAGCGCCAGCGCACAACGCGGCGACAACGCACAATACTGTCACCTGTTTAACAATTTTTATTTAAATTGATCTTAACACAACAAAGAATTTGGAACTTTTTTAAATCTATGTAGTACTATGATGAGGTTGTAACATGTAGTTATTGCATGGAAATTTCCTACCTATTTTGGTATCTTGTCTATGTTCATGATACGACAAGATTTTTATTTTTTTATAACCAAAAGCAAAAAAATAGAGATCCAGTAAGAATAAGGAATCTATCGTGAAGCAAATAAATGAGAAAGTAAATGTTGTGTCGTATCAAGAAATTAAGCTAGTGATAGACAAATGAAAAGAATTTTAGTGATTGAATCCAAGTTTTTAAATTTATGATGATGTTGATTTCTATACATCCATCTGAAGTTATTTTGGAATTAGAATCCATTTTGGCACTGGATCCATGCATTTGTGGTAGAAATGAAAACAAAAATGACCCAAGATAAACTTTAAAGGCTTATGTAACTGTTGTCCAGAATTTGCCATAAACTCAGTTTATGAGATCCATCCGCTGTATCCATATGAACTGTTACTCCACAGATACATCACACAAGTCACGACACACTTTCGTAACAAGTTGTAAACAGTGATTATGAATCTAAACATTTGCAAACAAAACTTGTGACCTTAGTTGCTTATTGTAATTACTAAAAAAAATATTAGAAACTCACGTATTTGAGCATCTTGCTAAGTTTTCGTGTTGAGCACAAACTAACGAATGAGTACCTAGTGTAGTTCGTTCATTTTATATATGTCCAGTAGTGGTGCATTGTAGGAGACTGACATCATGTGAGGATGGGTTGGTGCGCCGACTTTGGTTAGATGGATGGGCATTGTTGATGACAACATCAATTTTTGGTGATTAATTAATATATAAAAGTGTCAAATATTAGCGTTTTTGTAAAAACTAAATAAAACAGCCAAGTTTAATAGGTAACTTTCAAGTACGACACAGCCAGCTTAGGACATAAGCGAATTATTGATAAAAGAATATTTGTTATTAAATCGTAGTATCTATCATAATAAATTATTAGCTCTATGTAACTATAATTCTAAGCCATTTACTTTTTTTACCAGAATAAGGTGCTTTACCAAATTGTAGTTTATGCGTGAAAACTGTCAGAGAGGCTAACAAATTTATTGCCGCATTTTTATTTATTAGTATATGAATCGTGTGTGATAACAAAATATAATTAAGAATGTCTAAATTTAGACATGAGCCAAGTTAGGAAATAGTACGTGAGTGAAAACACAATGGGCTCGTTTATAAGCTTCACTTTATTGTCAACATGATGACACACGTTTACAAAAGCTTAGCCGAATATTTAAAGATCATATATAATAGGTATTTTCAAAAATATTGTGGATTACACCAATTTTTGATTTGAGGAACTGTTTGTAAAAAGTTCTAAAGTGGATTAACACACTTAATTATAATTATGTAACTAAACTGTAGGCGTGAAACCCCAAAGATTATTTTTGCTATAACGCAGAAGAACAGGCAGGTAGACCTCAGTTATGGTAAAATTACTAGGATTCCTGGTTAATTATTAAGTGCAAAAAAATTTGGAGAATTATTATTTTTAGTTATTGTCGCATTTTTCCTACTGCTTCGAGAGTTAAAACGGTTTAACGGTTTTATTTGTGTTTCATAATGTTAATAAAAATAATGATTACTTTAAGGAATAATATTTGTGATGTTTATTCAAAACTTTTGTTTTAGTACAGTAAAGTCATAATAAACAAACAAACAAAATAAGGAACCGGATTTTTAAAGAAGGATGTGCAGCTCCTTGCTACTACTTTTTCTTAGAACTCTTGGGTTTTGTTTAAGGATTCTAACTATCTCCGTAGAGCATTCATCTCTTACTTGTTTACAGCTGGCTTTTGAGCTATGCTGCGTTGATTTTTTTTCTGATCTGTCCTTTCCCAACATTTACTAGGTATTAATAAGACAATATAATAGCACCAGAACCGGTTTATTAGATTTTGGAGGAGCTAGAGAGATGAACCAAACAATTACAACCAATTAACACTTGAATAATTTTGTAAACGCATTAGATTGACCTTTGTAACCGCCTTGCTCATTTGAAAGAATCGCACAGGTTTGGAAAATCGCAGTTGACATGATGATCCCACACACATACAAACAAATATTCATCATCATTTCGTATAGATGACACGATCAGTCTACTATACATACCCTGGTATCAGAGTTCTTCGGAACCGCCTCTCGGCCTCTGACGTGGTTCCTTTAACGATAAATTGACTATGAAACAAATAGACTTAGTAGGCGCACAATGATTTAGTATCATCGAATCTCTTTGGCATTGGTAATTTCAATTGTGTTTGCACTTGGTATAATACATTTTTTTAAATATTACCGCAGCCGTGTAGATTCACGAAGCGGCGTGAATTTGCTTGTCTAATTAAGGATTAAATATTTGTGACATTAATGAAAAGTTTGTTTTCAATTACATGAGTGATAACTGGGTATATTAGTGGCCAACTCTGTGAGATCATTTTCAAAGAGATTTATTATCTCTCCACATGTTCTCCAGTATATTTTATAACCACTGCTGGCTGTTGATTATGCCTCACGGAGTGTTTATATTTTAAATTAATAATTTTTACTACGTGAACATTACAAATATTCCTGTCTGTTTATCAATAATAAATTGTAATATGTACATTGATAAGTACCCTTTAATACATATGTAAAACTAGCTTTTTGCCGCAGCTTCGCCCGCGTATTTCCTACGGGAACAGTGCTTTTTCCCGGGATGAAAGGTATCCTTATGACCTTCTCAATATTTCTATCTATATGCATGCGGGAGATTGGTGCAGTGGATAGGGCGTAAAAGCGTAACAAACAAACTCACTATCGTATTTATAATATTAGTTAGGAAGTTAGGATTAAAGTAACATCCAACTGACAAATAAAGTTCTTAAAATCGTATAGGTCTGCATACAAAAAGTAGAAACATTATTGTAATCAATCCAACTCAAATCTAATTTGATGTGCATTTTTTGTAGCTCACCAAATTATTTAATCAAGACCGTAGCATACTTATGTGATAAATGGTTTTCCTGCCCATTTGTTTTTATACAACTTCGTGTTTTATGTTTATATATTATGAGATTATTTTTAAGTTTTTTGAAATAAAATAAAAATAATCTATTCAATAATGAAAATAACTAAATTAGATAACTTTTATTCACAGAAAAATTAATCAACTATAAACTCAGTACCTATATACAAAAGCCTTCCTAAAATTATACAAAGGTATTCACGAAAGAGAAAGAATCATCAAAACCGTGTACTATTTGCTTTTAACATGATTTTAGGGTTCCATGTCTAAAACGTAAAAACTTAACCCTATTACTAAGAATCCGTTGTTCGTCCATCCGTTCGTCTGTCACCCGGATCTCGTGAACCGCTAAATAATAACTAGACCGTTTTTTCTTTTTCTCAGACGTTGTATTTCTCTTGCCACTATACTCGTAACAACAATCAGAATAAATATTTAGGAAGGACTCCCATACAACAAACAGTTTTGCACAGATAATGGTACGGAACACTTTGTGCGCGACTCCGATTCTTGGTTTCTTTCGATTTTTGGTAGCAAAAAGGCATTCAACTGCCGGCAATCGTCTGTTGTATTTACGTCATGCCTGTCAATGCATGGAGTATCACCAGCACCGTGTCAATGTTGAAATAAGTAGTTACAATAAAAGTTATCTAATAATTATTCTGATATTTTCAATGTTAATTTATTTCTTTATAAATAAATAATAGAAAAATATATTTATAAACATACATGTTATTTTCAGTACACGAGTATAGGATTTTATTATTCATATTGTCTTGCTATATTGCTATGCTATATTATTATTAAAGGCCTTAGGAAATGACAATAACTACATACAATTTATAATAGATATAAAAATGTTTATATTTCAATTTGTTATAATATAGTTATTTTTAATATATTTATAGTTACCTTTTTGTGCCGATTTGCTCTATTTTATTCCTTTTTGCCGCATTTTGTTAAATATATGAGAAATACTCGAAGCAAAGCAATGGGCAAACATAAATTAATAAAAGATATGAAGAGGATTCTATTCATCCTTGATGTTAGTTTGATAAATGAGTAGGTAAGTATTTGTTGGCTAATGTTTATTTAATTGAAGATTTTGTTTTCTATTTTACAAGGTTATCTATTTTTAAAGTTCATCGACAATTAATAAGTTTCTATCTAAATTATCTGTGACTAAGACTGTTATTTTTTTTTTCTTTGAGTACATAAGAGATATATTTAATCAAGGGTAGGTATTTATTCAGAAGTTCTGATGATAAAAATAAAATAAAATAGCGAACACAAATTAAAAAATTAATTTGCGACCTTCTAGATGGTAAAATAGAAATTGCTGAAAAGTATAATAATACTCGTAGTACAAAAAATAATGCTTAACTGAGATCTAGTTTGTGATTATATTTTGACTTGCTTGGTCCTACATTGATAAATTATGCAATAAGACAGGGTTACTTTGTTATCTATTCGCTGTATTTGAATGCGTTTTGATAATTGCATATGAGGCGTTATTTTATCATAAAACTTCGCACTGACATAAAATAACACTGTTTGGTTTCTATGTTTTTAATTAATTCATCATACATATAATGTGTATGCCTTGACCTGCGGTCATATCTTACAAAAATAATGTTCAACACGTTTGACTTGTTTCTGACGATGTATTGATGATTTTTTTATAAGTTCGAGTAAAATTAACCCAAGTCAAAGTTTTGACTTAATATTTTTAACAGATTCTTTTATCTACCTGAGTTGTTTGTGGGTTTGACTGCGCCATGGGTGACACGTGTGATCTGGGTATGTTAGTTGCCAACTCTGTCAGATTTTTAGGCTGCCTAAAGGTATCACACAGCCTTACGACTGCCATCAAGCTACAAAAGCTCAAGATGAAATACCACTTGTAGCATTTCTATCTCGTTCGCTTCATTGGTTCATTCACATCTTCACTAGTTTTAAGTATTTAACAGGAGCTTGAAAGCCTATTATGGCGACCAATCCAAGGTTTGCCACGCTGGCTGTCACTTCACATGCACGATTACGAAAAAATCTAAAATAGTAAGTATGTAATAATGGATCTCTTAATACTAGAGACTCAATTATCACCCATGCCGTTCTATTTAGTATAATGTAAACAGTTAAAAAAAATTCCTAGGCTCAAAGTCATTTCATATTCTGAGTGACAATGAAACTCCTTGTTTTTATGTGATAGAAAATAAAAAATATATGGAAGTTATAGAAGATCTCAAAGTTCAATACGACAATGCCAAATTGCCATTGGTAGTCTGAAGTACGGTGACCCTGGTATTATATAACATTTGTTTATGTGGTTCGTGGTCTTATGAGCACGATTCGCCCAACTATTCCCAGCTGTTATAGCATTGCATTGTATGATTTTTATTTCATTTTAGAAAATTTAACCTAGGTTATATTATCCTACTCTTAATATGTTCACTATGTGAGACGCTTCTTAGGATCCCAAGGCCAAATCACACATTCACACACATCTAAAGTGAATTAAACAATGGTACTTTTTTTTTTAAACATTTAAAACTACGTGAGCGCCATGCGAGCTTAGAAAACGTTCATATAAGTTCATTTTTATAAAATTTATCTACATTGTGCACAACAAAGTGCACTTTTTCCTTTTCGTTTTTCAGTATTTTGAGTAGAGTTTGCAATGCCTAAAAGGGCAAGGACAATTCCAGCCCAGAAATTTTATTTGATAAAAAATATTAAACTAATACAATTTTAAATGGTACGTTACCAGAATCGCTGTAACCTTACAATATTTAGGTTAAGTGTTGCACGGTCGGCCGCCGACTGCTCGGCAAACAATTTACACGATTGACAAATCCATGTAACGTTTTCGGGGATCACCAAATAAACTGTTTGCATTATTGTGATTAACACCTTGTCTGACAATGAAACTTCGAAACACCTAATTGTCAATACTTTGGAAAGATATTTATAGCTCACATTGTCAGTCAGAAGTACAGTTGTCCAGGACCCGTCCTCTAATATACATCTTAAATTGTTTTTCATAAATAAGTTCCAGAATGATGAAAATTGTGAGTTTAATTTTTTGCCTTGTGAAGTACAAATGCATTTGGAAATTAGTTTTAATTATCACGAACGTTATATTTTCACTTAACTTATAACCATCATTCTATAAAATAACGTTATGTGCTTCCACCATTAATCACTTAATCTGTTTGAGTTGAGTTTTATGTCAATTAAATACAGCGTTGAATATCAAACGACATATTAACATAATATAAATCGTACAATGGGAACTATAAGTAACGTTAGTGTTTTATCCAATCAATTAATTGATTTGATTGATATACATACATATATCTCTTTTGCAAAGATCTCTGTACCATAAATTGGTGTGTAAGATATACATAGGTGCTCTACAAATTTATATATTTAATTATCATTTAATTATTATATATTCAAACTTAACTGGGTAATCAACATAGGAAAACGAATAACATCACATATTAATTATTTAAACATTACTATTCCATGATTATAATGATATATAATCTATAAAATTATATGATTTTATGCCAAAGCGTTCTCTACCAATCTACTGAAAGGATAATTATTATTATATATCTTATCAGACAGTCTTCGCGTTAGCCGCCTTGGCGGTGGTCTGCGCTCTTCCTCAAGATGTCCCTGCCTCAGGTCCTGCTCCCAGTCAACAGCAGTCAGTCCAGATCGTCAAACAAGACTCTGAAGTAGACGTCAATGGATACAATTTTGCGTAAGTCTAATAATATGTAATAATAATAAATATTCTTAAAGAAAACTTAAATAATAAAAATATTATTCTAGGGTTAAATCTATCACATGCTATATTATGAATTTTAGTAGCTTACAAAAATATTACGCCCATTTTTTTGAAGTAATATATTCGAAGTAGATTGTTGCAATTGAATTAAGTTCTCTCTTTCTGATTGATGTCATTCAACAATACAATAAAAGCTGTGTACCTATAAAGAAACCTTCGTCATTATATTCAAATTAATTTTATTTACAATTTGACTACTTGGGACTTTAATAAAGGTACACTGCCTGGATGTAGCGCGTTTGAGAAAGTCTTTTAATTATAAGATTATTTATATATTGATTTTTTATAATTGTAATGTGTTTTGATTGGAATAATTGGTCACAGTGGGAAGGTATATGTGGTCTTTTATTAAGCTGGTAATCAAACAAAAACAGTTGCCAAAGATATAAGGTTCCTTTTGCTGTCATTCTTACAAAGAACCGAAACCTAAGAAGAATGTTATTGTGTGTGTATTATGTTATTAACTCCAAACAACAAAAGATTTAAGCAAGGGCATGCCACTGAGGACAAGTTGTTTATTATCATTTGTAGCTTATAAGGTTATTACTCATCTTAGATTAAACGAAGTTAAAGTGTTTTTTTTTACAGTAAATAATTTGTTCATTGAATCTGCGCTAACATTTAAAGGTTAAAAATAAGTCTTCGATAAATACAGTTTAAAATATGAATCTTTATGTGTATATCATCATTATTATAATTATATTTGTAAATTCCTACATTATTAATATCGTCATACTCAAAATAATTGTCTTGACCTAATTTGTATATGTTCGTGGTCCTTAATTCCCATCAAACATTGGTATTACATTTAGTAGTATTGTTTACACCTTAAATACTCCGTAATAATATCGCTTTCGACTTTAATCTTACAAAGCAACATGAACAATAATGAAGTTTTATTAAAACCAACCATATTTCATAAAGATTCGAGACCAGCGACGGTACCTCCAGACAAGAGCAAGGCGAGTACAAGAACGACACTGACCAACAGGGTCTTTCTGTAAAAGGAAGTTACAAGTACGTCGCTCCAGACGGTCAACACATCCAGGTGACCTTTGTAGCTGACAAGAATGGCTACCAGCCCAAAGAACACACAGGGGATGATCAACAGCAGCCAGCGCAAGCTTAAATCCCTATTAAACGATTTCGCTTAAACCAAATAACGTATTTTTAAGTTACAAATATATTTTTCTAGTCTGAATGTGGACGTGTTACTGACTTATGAAATAAAAGTATTTTATTCCTTTACGTTATATTGGTTTTAATGCTTTTTCTAATGTCTTGGTCCTCAAAATTATTAAGTATCATCAAATATTCTGAATGAAAAGGAAGTAAAAGTAATGTAGAGTCATTACCTGTATGTGTAATTGGTAATAATTTATTAGAGATCTTTATGTGTATTTGGTAATAATTTATTACAGATCTTTAAATTTATTTATCTATTTTAAATATGGATTTTTAAGCTGCAACCCATCGAGCATTGTTTAAAGTTGTAAACTGTATGCTTAACTACTTCAATTTTTTTGATTAGTGAAAGAAGTTTGCAGTCATTGTCTTCGATATAGTATTCTGGCTTGATATTAAGCTACAGATTTTTAAATACTCGTAGAATACTAGTATAACAAAGACTGCAATATATTTAATTAAACTTTAATGTACTTGAAGTAAATTTAATGCACAAATAAATAATACTTATACAATTGGCAGACTTAATGCTAAAAGCATTCTGTACCAGTCAATCAAGAGGAGTAACTGAAAATTGCAGAGAGAAAAGTTTAATAGCAATCAAGAAACAAATCTATATGGAATTAATTATTACCTACTAAGAAAGAAAATTTACACATTACTCCTGGTAATGGCTCATACAAACATATATACCTACCTAAACATGCACATATATATACGCATAAACAAATACATACTTATAAACGAATAATACCTTAGCTATATACAATTAATTATGTATTATTCTTTCTATTTAGATTTATCATATTTTTTATTAAGATAAGAGGCACAGAAAATGACAAAAAATTATTTTTAAATCCTACGAACTTGACTATAGCATAATCAGTTTCAAAGATATTTGCGGCCAATGTTTTGATAGGATCGCAAAATATTTATTTATTTGGAGATCCAGCCTAATGTTCAGGATAAAGAATATGTAGTGTAGGTAGTCAAGAAAATTTTCGATCAAATTATTCTGAAACTCATGTATGACTATAGATACCTAAATGAGGTGAAGTTTAAATAGAACACTTTTTTTTTTGCTAGACAAGTATACAATATTACAAGTGCTGGTACTTACGTGAGTTTAATAAACGTACTCTTACTCGTTGAATTACTACTCTACGAGTAACAGTACGTTATCAAATTAAAGGTTTTGTAGTGAGAGTGAGTTATACTAGTTTATAACTCACTCTCACTATAACACATTTAATCATTTTTTTTTATTTTACTTGGCACGGTAAGTACATATGGTTAGTCTTTTTTGTCTACCTCTGTGGCTTAGTGGTCATATACCAAGCTCCCGCATTAGGAGATCACAGGTTCTATCAACGATCAGGTAAACATGAAAAATTATATATTTTATAATAAATACAGCAAGTATTTATTATAAAATATAGAAACGTTGAGTTAGTATCCTATAACCCAAGTTTTAAACTTACTTTAGTGCTACTCAGATAACTCTGTGTGGTTTTTTTGTATATTATATAGGTATAGTCTAGTGACATATCTAAGTTATTAGCCGCTTGCTGAGCGCCAAGTCAAGTCAGATCTGAGCATGGGTTTATGTCTACCATTCATAGATTAAGCCTAACTGCTGTTCAGAACCAGAAACTGCAGCAGTCACTTCAAGACATTTTTATCACGATGAAGCTTTACAGTTCTGACCTTTTATGTACCGTAGCATGTATTCTATTCATGTCTGACCAAGGATAAATAAAATTCCATAGTCACATCGGTATGGACAACAGATATGACATACGGATTGGTTAGGAGTCTTTTGTAGGCCATTAAAAATATCAAACTACAAAATATTTTATAAATAATTTATTGACTTGGCAAAATGTGTATCTGTGGTTTGTACCCCTTATCATCAGCTGTGAATGTGACTTGGTACTGCTGTCCATCGGAGGCCGTGTATGAGTAGGATCCCTTGACGCCTATACCTTGTTGGTCGCCTACGGTGATCAGGGTTCCTTCCTCTTGGCGTGATACACCGTCGCTGGTTTTATATCTGAAAAAATACTTTTTTAATTATTAAGTTTTATTGTTGTTGTTTTAGTCTAATTTATTAAATGATTTATAATTGAATGAAAAGTCGTCACGTTTTGGTATTCTTTACAAAAAATAAAGAAATATTCTTTTATAACAACTTTTCTAAGATGATGTTAGTATTTTTTTTTAAAGAGTAGTATTTAAAATATAGCATCTTATATTTAAATTCAATACATTTCCCTAGAATATAAGATGATTTTAACAAACATAAAGGTAATATAATATATTATAAAAGCAAGCCATCGAAATGTATGTGTGAATTTGGTATAAAATTCCATGAAAACTTAGTTTTAAAAGTTTAATTTAACAATCGAAAGTGTGGAATTTTAGATTTTAATGTAAGAGTACGCTAAAAATGTCTATGTCAGGACTTACTCAAAATCGTATCCATCAGGTCTAACCAAACTTCTTTCTGTTATTATCTCTACAGATTGTTTATTGGTACTTTCTTGTGCAGTGAGTGCGGCAACAAAAGCGGTAAATACAAATAATTTCTGAAAATGGGATAGAATTGAATTACTCCATCACGTATGTATATTTTTATTGTTCATTGTATGTGTATTAGTTATTTTTCAAGTATTTATTTGTTAAAAACTTTAACCGCAAGAGTAACAAAATTTATTATATATCTACATATCAATATTATTGATTCTAAAAACACCATTACATAATAATATCTCGATACTTACGGTTAACATTTTAAAATATGTTTAGAAATATAATTGAATCCTGAAGTTGGAACTCTATGATACTGTAAGAAAGATAGGCAGATTCATCCTTAAATATAAGTTGATGTTTGTCGACATTACAACAATTTCAAAGTGTAAAGTGTATGCAACTGAGTGATAATACGAAATCAAGTGGTGATGAAACATGGCGAATAAACAGCGAATAAGTACAATTGTTGTTTTATCCTCTAGTAGATACAGCTTAAACTCGCTTTCCCGATAAAATCTAAGATAAGTTATAATAGACATGTACTCGATATATTTCGGGAAATTCACCTCTACCTTTAAATATTTTTTTTACGTTTTATTTGCTAAAGAAAGGCAAATTAGCTTTGTTTGCTACATATTTGATTATTTTCTTATGCTTTTTATTTAATGTAAACCGAAGGATCCCTTATCTATGCCACTACGTGGTATTCATTTAAATGAGATTAATTTATAATCTTCGTAATTTTCATTAAAAATAAGATTTCGTATTCTTTTAAAGGTGTATGAGAATTTATTTTCAAAAATAAATAAAACAAGTATTTGTTAAATAATTTAATAAATTAATTAAAAGTAGGACTAACAGAAATCAATAGGATTGATGCCACTGAAATTAACTTTGATTAGGAAAGGACGTATACAAGTAAGTAAATTCTTGCTCAACAAAATTTATAACCCCGTCCCAAACAAACTTAACAATCTCTGACAGAAAAATCAATTCCTGCTATAATTTGAATACTTTAACCCATACAGATACGTCTATTGTAAAAATTCTATGAGATTTTCTTGATAATGGTATTGTAGCCTCTTTTTCCTGCCTTGTATGTCATTTCATACAATTGTCCTTTACTGTCGTACCAACGGACAGCTCCATTAACATCAAGAGCTGCGTCGTTTGTTCCAGGATTTAGGATGGCTCCACGTTCAGTGCGAGATGATCCATCATTTGCATCATAACTGTAAAAAAAACGCGTTGCACCTAAATGGTTGATTTTTCTTTTCATTGAGTACTTAAGACATTACAGGATTTGGCTTATTTATTATAATATTAATATCCTATTTGTTAACTTTCTTCGATATATTTAAAAATAAATCTATATTTTATAAGATAATAAGCTGCTGGCCTGACTTACACACGTGACTATATTTTCAACTGACTTCAAAAACCTCCACGAGGTTACTATTTGGTTAATTTTGTGAAGTTTTTTTCTGCATATCTCTGTCGTTACTAAACCGATTTTGAAAAATCTTTTTGTTTGAAAGGATATCCTTTCAGTTTGATCCCAGTTAATGAAAGGAAGTAGGTTTTTTGGTACAAAAGGTATTTATTAGATAAAATTCAAAATATTTTATTTTAAATAATTCTTTGTGTATTTTTAAATGCATACTTAATTTTATTAGTATTTAAGTATATTAATTAATTATTTTCTATTCATAAAATCTTATTGGACACCATATAAATACAAATTTGAACTATATAGCTATATCATTTGTTTTATATTATTTCGAATACAAGAATAAGAGAAGTATGTAATAAAACAACAATAATTAAAATACACAGTCAAAGATCAACCACAACATAATTACAAATTATGATTATGTTACGTAAATTACGTAATAGTAAAAATACTACTATTTATTTAAAACTTTGCTAAACCCTACGTTGATAATTTTCACAAATGTAGACTCTTGCACAAAACGAGAATTTAGTTAATGATAATGAACATGTAAAAAACATGACTCCCAGAATACGTAGTAGCTAAGAGATATTTTCGAAAATTTATAAAAAAAATCATGACAACGTGCAAATCTGTAAGCAGTGGAAAACTTGAATATGTATAATTCATCCGCGGTAATACTGTTACATCTTTAATTTACCAAATAACAGTTATTGTATTGTCTCGAGATAAGAAATAACAGGCAAATGTGGCAGAAATAATTGTGTTTTGGTGCTTTTCGTTATCCTTAAAAATGTTTTTATTTTATCCATGAATCGCTATCAGTAACACCAAACCTTAAATGGAATAGCGGCCGTTCAACCTTCCGCAGGCGTAGGAACACATAATAAAATGTTTTTGCACTACTTTGGTACATTGTCACTGTTGATATGACATTCGCGACTCAAATTTAGCTTATGTTACATACGAGTACATACTTATAAAAACAAGTCTGTGATGCTAATATTTATTAAACCTACTGAACTTAGCGAAAAAACTATGACAACTATATTGGTAATCGAATTCTTTTAGTAAGTATATTTTTAATGGTACTCTGTATAAGTAAGTAAGTTCATATTATTCCCTAAAGCTTAATATATCTACGTAGTTTCAATTTTAAGCGTGAAAAGAAAAGTTACTGACTAGTAGACGGATCGACAGAACATTTTTGCATTTATGGCAGAAAAATAGAGAAAATGATTAATTGAATATATGATTTAGCAGCTCTGGAAGACATAGTTATGAGTAGATACCCATATAACTAAGTCGAATGGCAAATGGAAATCAAATTTTCAAACTAAAAACAATTAAAATTACCTACTCACTTGTGTAAAATCCATAGGTAGACCCGAAATTTGACAGAACTTCCATGATTGGTTATGAGGGTTAGACTAATGCACAGAAGTAGGTTCATTAATTTAGCTGCCCAAAGTTCCATAAATATTAGATAGCTCTAAGCACTGGGAAGTGATTTAAGCGTTGGCGTTTGTAACAAAAAATAAACAATTATTTAGAAAAAAAAAACTATTTTAATAGTTAAATCAGTATTCGAAGTGGACTTGCAATATATTGAGATAAATATATTTGTTACTCCTACGGTTCAATAAAGGTTTTTGACGTATGCTAAGTAGAGCAGAGTGGAATATATTAATCGCGTCGATATTATTAATTATATAACCGTAATTACTTCTTATTTTAGTATCCCTGTTCAACTGTTTTGTCTAATTGCTATAAGAATAATTATCTTCCACGTTCGCTGGACGATCATCACAATACATACTTGTCATGGATTTAGGAAACGACAACAGTCGCATGGTCGAAAGACTAATTTATTGCTTTATTATATTAGTATATAGATACGTTTTTTTATTGTTTAGAAATATATAAAAAAACATAGATATATTTTCAATGCGATTTGTTTGATTGCCAAATATTTGCTTTCTACAAAGCAGCGGTCAACATCAACCTGTCGGGGCACGTACTGCGATAATCGGGTTACATCGGCCACGTAAGTGCAATAAAGATTGATTTACATAAAGCTGACATTCCGTGGCGTTTGTACGACAAATATTTATGTCGATCTATTACCAATGACTTATTGTTAGCTTTCCATTTCATTTATTTTCTAGGATTTGTTGACATATAAATCTGGTATCATTTGTTTGTGTAAGTTAATTAAAGAACTAGAGAAATATTAAAATAATTATGGATTAAACATTTGAGTATTGAAGCAATGAACACTTTTGCCTAATAAAGTATGTATTTTGTTTTTAAATATTATTAATACTTAGGTATTTCTTAAAATTGATAAATAGTAGTTCTGCTGATAAATTAGTAAGTACCTATATAATGTGTGTTAAAAATAAAAATAACCTAAAGATTCCATTTAATTGAGAACCTCTTCTTTTTTATGGTTTAATGTTAGTTAAAAAGGACATTATCTTAATTTATTTTGACAAGTCGATATAAATAACAGCCTGCTGATAAGGGCGGGCGAAAGTCTGACACTCTTTTTAGTAAAAGTTGTGCGACAAAACCGCTTTTTTGGCAGTCTTCACCGGACAAAACATATACACTGTATATGTATTTTGTTTGTATTAATACTGTTGGTATATTAGATAGTGTTTGTAATCAAAGTATATAAACTAACACCATTTTTTATTGATCTTCAATGATGAGTAATTCAAAACTTGAGACTTGCCCAAAATTGTTTTATCATATTCATAAAATCCGTAAACTTTTTATCAAGAAGTTGTCTATGTCATTAGTTGTGTCCAATTAGTTTAGTGTACGTGTAAACTGACTCGACCCGCTTTTTATTTAAATTGAACACGACCGGAAAAAAGATTATGATTCAATAAAAATAAGAAGTTATTTTTTTGAAAAATTTACAACTTGAAACTATACGAATGTCTAATATGTCTGAAAACGATCCATTAGTTGCCAATGCTTACTATTTTATTTTGATTTTTATTAATTTAACAATTTTACCAATAGGTATTTGTAATATTCGTATAGTTTACATCTCTACATGCTTGACAGTGATTTAAAAACTGATGGTTATTTGTTTCTTTTTTAATGATACTCTTACAAAATAATAATTAAACTTTAAACAATGTCGGAACAGAAAAATATGAAAATAGTTATATAAAATGTTATTTGGCATGCTATAATTGTTAACAAAATTGATCATGTATCTGATATTTAGGCTTCAAAGAAATAATTTTAACACTATTATTGTACTTACTAAAAATTATATGAGTTTGGCATATTTGCTGTGTCGTATTCTTGACGCACAACTTGCGCACTGGGTTGGTCGAATTGGCTGCCATAATGAGGACTCGCTGTTATTGTTTGCACTAGAAGCACAGCTCCAAAAACCTGAAACGTATTAGGATACACAATTTTATTATTACTTAATTATAATAATATTTCATTTACTTGCCAAAGCAAGCCTAAAACCGTGCGAAGTGAAGTACAAAACGGGAAACGGACCCTATGCCAATAATTTACTTAAATTTATAATTTGACACGAAGCATTTACTAAATGGATTTTTATAAAACTTGTTGAATTTAGTATGCATTATCTATACAAATGAATATAATTCTTTGTGTTTGTAATACTTTAAGGTGGGCTTTAATTAATTTACTTTATAACTATGTATAATGACAGTATAAATAAACCACAGAACAGAATAATTGGTATAAACCAATTATAATTATCTTTTTGTTCCAGGTAATCTCAAAAACGGCCAAACCGATAAATAACCGTAACTTTACCGCGCTACTTTCGTTAAAGGGATAGCCATCTATAGAAAAAAAGGGGTATTTAAACCTAAATCGTTTCATTGAAATCCTTCATCATCATCATTATTGGCCAGACATATTTTACAGGTGATTAATGCAGCGGCTGTGTTTTAGTTATAAACACATTTTCAGTTTGGGGATTTGCCATATATTTGCTCATGGCTTAATTATCCGATAGCTTTTTGCCACATTTTTAAATATATTATATCCACAATAAAAAAGGTTATTTTCTTAAGCTGTTAACTAAGTGGTATAACATACGAGTAACAAGGTATTTTAAAGAGGCTAAATAGACAAACAAAATCAAGTCATCTATCGCGGTAAAATTATACTTACTTAATTTAAATACTTCCATTATAAATACAAAAAGAGAGAGATACTTTATTACATTATACAGGTAATATTGCGGAAAGCTTTTACTTGAAAGAGTTACAAGTTACCAGTTGTTGCTAATTGAAAAACTTTATAAAAAAGCATTTTAATAGGAGTTTGAAAACCAAATTGAATATGTAACGTAATTTTATCATTATTTAGTAGTCAAAAAAGTATTTCAAATAAACATTAAAATTATATCATTTGATTATGCTCAGAACATCTTATAAGATCTTCTTGATTAAGTTAAGTATAGATTATTTATTTATTTTCATATTAAATTCACGTATGTTTACTAAAATATAAATATAGGAAGCTTATATAATAGGCTTGTGTCCATTAAGAATAAATATAATGGATAGGGGTTTATAATGATTAATTATATTATGGAGAAAATAACAAACAATTTTAATTATTAAAAGCGTTAAAGATTAATAATATTTTTTAAAAATAAATTTCGTAAAATGATACCTTTAGTCACGTGACAGTGAACACCAATCAGAAAGCGTTACGTCACGCCGTGCGAAACTCCAATCTTGTCTTTGACGTTTCGAGTATCACTACCGGTTCTTGATACAATTTTGGTTTTTAACAACTAATATCAAGTTGATACAGTTTTTGCTAATTATAATTTGAAAGAATTAACCATGGAATCTGGATTCAGCAAAGCAGACAGTAATAATTTGCCCAGAATCGATGCCGTTATGCTTGGAAATTTTTTCGCGTCGAACAGTAACTTTTGCTCATCTGAATTTCGCAATGTTAAAACTTCCTTGTAAGTATAAAATATTTATTATAAGCTTAAATGCTATGTGATATTTCAGTTCGGTACACAAGAACTTAATGTTGTGACGTACATTTTGCAAGATACTGTTTACTATTTTACTGTTCCCTTCATATGATACTCCATATAATTAGTCATATCATTTGGCAACTAGAATAATAAAAAGAGTATGCTTGTAACATTAATTAGAAAACTAAAATGAAACGTTCACTCCTAAAAGTGAAACAACTTAACCTGAACTCATGTATTTATTATTTAGAAAATAGGGATTCTACAAAACACATTTAGTTTGCTCGAATTAAGTAATAGATTGTATTGTGTGAAATACTTAATCAAAATGATCTTCACAAAAATACATTCTTGAACCTGTTGATAAAGTTTGTTTGTTTGTAATATCTTTATTGCTTTAAAATACATAGTAAATAGAACATTATTAAAATCTGGACACAATGGCGGACTTATCCCAGGAAGGGATCTCTTAGCATAAAGTATGATCTCTAAAGTATGAGCATCATCTCTTCTTGCAAGTTTTAGCCACTTTTTCCGTATTTCTCCATTGTTTGGAACATATATAAATAACTTGTTTGGCGTTTTTATAGTCGTGCTATCACACTGGGGCACTATACAGTACTTATAATATGAGAAATTTATTTTTAAACGATTAAAACTAGCTTTAACGTACGAAGACACGATCGCTCTTTGGTTTGTTTCGCACGGCGTGACGTCATTCAAGACGCCATGACAGTCTTGTGCGTTTTGGAACCAAATTGAAAAATGGTTTTTTAAAACGCGAAATTTATAATGTAAACGCTCGATTAAAAATAAATAAACCTTTTTTTTCGATAAAATGCCTAATAAGCTAAAATATTAAGCAGTTATTGAAATTTTGTCAACTAGCCTATTAGGAAATTTAGTTCAAGGTTCATTGATGTCAAAATTAACAAATCAAAGTTTGAAATTCAAAATGTAGGCATTATAAGGTGTTGGCTACGACTCTCTTCAATAATTGTTATGATAAAATAGTTTCAAGAATAAAAGATTTTGTCCAAAACAGAACACTTCAAAAATGTTGTTAAGGTAGCTTCAAAGTTTCTAAGTCATGAATGGTCAACCTTCAAACCTAGGTTTTTGTAAAGAATTGATTGGATCAACATACTCATTTTACTTATAAATAAGAAAATATTTAAGTAAAACAAGTTCCACACAAGACTTATAAAAAACATTGGGTTAGTCATCCTGATACTATATAAGTAAGTAGTATCTAATAAAAATAATGCAAAGGTCAAATTCATCTAAAATAAGCATCGATGCACTATGCCTAGGTTTTTTGTCTAATTCTATTTTATTTTTTTAATTGTTTGATAAGTTTATTAAAACTTTTGCACAAAATAAACAAAAATACATAACATAAGACAAATGAGACTTATCCCATATAGACTCATTGACCTTTCCTTCAGGAGGCATTGGAAGCCCGCGCAGCGGAGCTATGGGTATTATACATAGCTTTTACCACCGGCGAGTATCTAATTAATTAAACAACTTCAATTAAAGATCTGGTTATAATTATTTAAATGTTTTGAACTTATAGAAAAAAAAAATCTATTATAAACAAATATAATATAGCGAGACTCCATTGGATTAGTCAGAAATTAGAGTTAATTAATATTGTTTAATTTGTGTGTTTTACATGATATAATTAGAACTGCTTACCAGTGACAGCTGCATTTTGAGTTGACAAAAGGTACAGGCGACTTCCTGGGCAGGTTGTAGTCCGAATGTGTTAACGGTTTCGTAAGATCTCCTTATATAAAGAGTACCCGGTATGCGTCTGCCGTCGCGGCGATGCGAGACGATCTCCAACCACAGGACACTGACAAACTGAGCCAAATTCGCTTGCCCACAACACAGATCCATATAAAAATTAATTGACATCTCTATGACAAAACTTTCAAAAATCCCAATGTACGATTTAAAAATATTTTGGCAGAGATTAAACAAATACCAACATCGGTAATGGTTAAATTTAAAAAAAGTTCATTTTGATGTCTATTTTATCCAAAGCCCATTATAAAATTCTATCTATTAAGATAAAAATTGTTAATGACTTTCGATGAGTATTTAAGTTTTGTTCATGATTTGAATGCAATCTCATCTTATTATATGAAAATATTTTTTTTTGCATTAGCCTATAAATTTTTTTTAATCGTCGCAATTTAATTAATACTAGGTTACAAAGTTTTTTTTTATCACTTACAATTTGATATTGTCATAATTTTTGAAAGGGATAGCAAGTTGTAGTTACTCGTTGTAGAAAAAAAGCCTACTTTTAAAGTAATCTACAAGAAGGTTTCATTCAATTCTTGCATTGAATTTATAAGAAAATATTTGAAAGTGTTAATAGTAGTTAAGTAAAACGTTTACTTTCCTCCCTTACAAGGTGAGTCACATAAAATAAGGTTCTGACAAAAGTTTACATTTTGGTTATTTCAAATACCAACAAGCACGTGCAAGAAAAACCTTACATTTAGCGAGCCAGACATTCAACATCATGTCTTTTTTAAGAGATGGACACATGAATGGATTTACCAAGAAACAACGTCACAGATCGCCGCCCAAATAGGTAACATCCTTCATGAGCCAATGTACATAATAATATTTCTTGTAAACTGTGCAATTAGCAAGTGAGATTATTTAAAGAAATATTTAGATCACTGTTCTAAATTACCATTATTCACTGACATCTATTCGTACTTTTATGTCAATTGTTTAAATTTAAATTTGTAAATTACATTTCAAAGCACTTACGAATTTCACTAGTTTAAAAAAAGAAAGAACGTAAAAAAGGTTAATTAAAATGATCAAAAGCGGCCATAGACGGCGAATGCATTGAAAAGAGCAGAATATAATACAATAATTTTATTTACAGAATTTTGTTTGTAAATATCCACTTTCGTATGTATGGTAATGCTGTCACGTTTAAGTATTGCGTAAAGTAATGTTTTTCTAGGTTGAATATAAAAGCATCACATTATCTGCACTTAGGATTAGATTTACATAAGGACGTGAATTTATATGGCATAAAATGTATTTATAAGTGCTTTGATATTCGACATTTTAACCAATAAGCATCATTCAGCATGCATGCAGATTAAGTATTTTTATAATATAAGTAAGATAATAAATAGAGGACCGTTAACATACTAGTAGAGCAAAACTTTTTAGAAAAATATACCTTTCGACTCCGACCAGAGTCCTAGTTGCTCTATGACCACGAACTTAGAGCTGCAAATCTAAATGAAATAATATGTTTTATTTCTAAAAAATCTCTGTTAATTTAAGCTATCTTGTCTTTCGAGTAAACTGTAACTTACCCATCAGACTAAAAGTTTCTGGCATTTGTAAATATTTACAGGAATATAAAAAAAGTACCTAACAATAGGAAAAGTTATTTGATATCTATACGTTAATTGCCTACATAAAGCATAAATTTGCCAAGTCTGAGTCATGGAGTGCGTCATAAATTTAGTTTGAGATTATTTCAGGATACTTTCGTTTGATAAGAAATTCATTGGAATGGAATAGCGTATTACCTGCATGACCTGGCCACAACAGTGAGAGAAAGTGGGAGATATATTGCTCAAGGAAATTGCAAGTGGCACGTCCGTCGTCCAATCAAAACACTTTATAAGGGCACATAAAATAAGAGATTATAATTTTCATTCTATAAACAATGTTCTCTTACTCTTCCGAGAATTAATGTTGTTATATTGACTTATTTTAAGAATTTACAATTCATAAATAAATAAATAATATAAAAGTGCCCTTCCTTTTTCAATGATGATCAAGCTTTACTTATTATTAAAATAATTTTAGAGAGATTTGATGCAAAATGAATTAAATATAAGTTGCAATAAGAATTAACTATTCATCGAATTCATTAGTAACTTTGTTATTTCTTTAAACATATTTTATGTTCCATTTGAATTCAAAAGTACAGGATTTTTTAACACATCGTGTGAGAGACGTTTCTTGAAACACTAATATAAATAAATTAAATATATTACAAGATAGTAATGTTGTAATATTAGTACAGATACTAGATCTATTGGTATTTGACTATTTACTATAGTCACGTTTAAGGACGTATACATAGTTATGCATACAGACTTTATCTAATTACAACACTAAAATGTTTTGTACACTGTAAATCTAATAATAAACTAAGACTGAATGTAATTTTAAAAAGATAGTCGTACTTACTACTTAATTATGCTGATATTTTTTAATATCGCCGATCGCGATGTCTCAGGCGCCACGTAAATATTATTTGCAAAAGTTTGCAAAGCGGTTCTTACCCTCATTATCATCTCGCAAATAGCTCAATTTATAGCCTAGGTACATATTTTGCTTTTGGTAATTTTCCTGACTTAGCATTGTTTTATGATATTTAAAACTTTAAAAAATGATAATGCAGTGATATTTTTGAACCAGACTTGAGACTGTTGTATATACAATTGTAACAAATGTACATGTAACGACAATATTCAAACATGTTGATAGATATTCTATATAATATTCTTTCTATTTTTTTTTATGTACATATCTGCTGTGTTTATTTTTAATTGTAAAAAACTAGCTGTTGCCAGCGGTTTTATCTGCATTCTCTTTTATATCAAACCATACTTTAGCCATTTCCATCACTGAGACAAAACTATCCCACTTTTTCATCCAAACCCCGTTTTTTGTATATCGTTTCGGTAAGTGTAAGTGGTAATGCTACACAATCAGAAGTGATATAAGTACAGAGATATACTTGGCCAGAGATATACCAGATATATTTGACCCTTTCACTCTTAACGGGAAAGAGCATGCAAAGCAAGAGCACACTCGCTTTTTTTTCGACACATGTTTAGAGATTTATTCAGAAATTAAAAATTTAAAGTACAAAAGTACGATGACGACGACGACGGTCTGATGGTCATGTTTACGAAAAATAAAACCATGTCGCACGTATGGACCGAAAACAAATTGATTTAAAAATACACTTAAATCATTTCCAACCTCATAATTTTTAATCAATTTTTTCATTCCTGAGCGTCGATGATCAATTTTGCATCGGTTTGATAACATTCAAATGTATTTAAAGCTGTACCCATCATATTGATTACCTATATTG
Organism: Apomyelois bistriatella; assembly: GCA_947044815.1. Lineage (NCBI taxonomy): Eukaryota > Metazoa > Arthropoda > Insecta > Lepidoptera > Pyralidae > Apomyelois > Apomyelois bistriatella. Next base: position 7,713,317 of record OX345692.1, on the reverse strand, counting down.
TGTATTAAATTAGATGGATATATGCAGTAAATTTCGACTCGTTCCGGAGTAAAATATATACATTCTTGAATTTTAAAGTTTTAAAACTATAATAAAGTAGTTTTAAAAATAATGAATTACGTAGGTACAAATCTGTCTATACCTAAATGTTAATACTTTGCAATTGTTGTGTGTGCTGGTTCTGTAGTAGGTGATTATATTTTTATTGTAAGTTGTTAGGTAGATACATAACACAGTTAAAAAAAACACAAAATAAATTTAAAATTATTTAATTACGAATGTACTAACTACGAGTAGATATATATGTATATATTATGCATACATAGGTTCATCATTCAATTATATATAGTAGCATCTTTGATTTTAAGAGTAGCATATAGTAGATATGAAAAGCCATGGATATTTAATTCATATCCATATCCATACTTCCATCCATACTTAATATTATAAATGCGAAAGTCTGTCTGTCTGTTACCTCTTCACGGCTAAACTGCTGGACCGATTGTGATGAAATTTGATAGGGATGTAGTTAACGACCTGAGGTCAAACATAGGCGCGATATAACCGAGTCCCACGCGGGGCGAAGCCGCGGGGAACAGCTAGTAGTTAATATAAATACCTATTCAGAATTATGAAATTTACTACAAACACTCAACGTACATTATAAAATATATATTTATCTATTCGTATTATATTAAAATTAAATAAAGCACGTAAGTCATCCTACATTGTGTTTTATTCATATTTTTTGTCTTTTGTTTTCAGATAAATTTATATCATGCAATATTTTCAGTTAGTTATATTTTAAGCTATACATGTTGCGGATATAGCATGAATCGTAATGATTTTATTATAAACAAGTTACTAGAATTTCCGAAATTATTACAGTTAGATAAAAATCAGCATCACGATAGCAATCGAAAACAATTGTCCTTAAGGACCGAAGATGAAATTCCTGAAGACATAGCCAACTTATACTATAGTGAAATCGACAGAACAGGGAAGATTGTTTATTCAAAATGGCTGTATAATTTGAAAGACGTTGTTGTAATGCTCAGAGAAAATTTTGGCGTAAATATCGTGGTTCAAAATAAAGATCAGTAACTTTTGACAATAAAAATTTACAACGATTTGGTCTTTTAACACCTCATTATACTTACTGCAAATTCTATGTAAATATTGTTATGTGTTATTAAATGTAAATTAATGGTTTTTGCAATTATACGTAATGCAAAAGTACGTGCACACAATTTGGGTTTATAATTTACAATAAGGTAAAGTTATTTCAAAAATAGTGTTTCATGTTTTTAGAAAATTTACAGAAATAACAAAACAACAAACAGCAAGAAAAATAATAAATAGGTATTTCCAAGCAAAATAAGCAATGCAAATATAGAAATTTATGAAGCATTGCATGAATGCAATTTGAAATTGGGAGGAATTAATTAATTATAAAGGTACCTAAAATGTGTAGAGTCATTTGTATCAATACAAATCAGAAGAAAAGTCATGACTTATCTCAATCATGTTATAGTATGTAATTACCTTTAATTATACTTTTAAATACATATATTACATTTTACTAATACAGATTATTTCATCACATATTTTATTGATACCAATCATTGTCTCTTTCAGGTTATTATAAGTATTTCAGTGATCATCGCAGTTGTTGCTAATAGAACTACCAATAATGGTGGTACAGAAAGCATAACAAGGTAAGTAGAGAGTTATGATCTGTTTTTTAACTGACTTCAAAAAAAGGGGTTCTCAATTCGTCGGAATGTTATATAATCTGAAAATAATATGCCGAAAAACATACTGCGAAGGTTGGGTACTCTTTTAAGTTTAGTTTTATGTGTTTTTGTTTATTTTACCTGTTTAGCTGCTTAGTTTTCCTTGTACAAGTATTTTTATATAACTTTAGTTGTTATATTGCTTTATCATTTCCAATTTATATACGGTATATAGGTGTCAGAGTTTTGGTAGAATTTCATTTATTTATTCGTATAGCGCAATACATAAACGTCACGCGACGAAATGTGAAAATAACGACATATTCATATCCACTAGCCACTCAACCATTACGCTGAAAATAAATACTCAATATTATATTGATTTATTGTTACAGAACCATTTCCAATGGTTTAAAAAATACAAGCCATCATTTACTTCATTATAACAAAACGAGAAAGTCCGTGTTAATAGTCACTTCAGACAATGCAACACTTCGGGCTAGAGGAAGAGGTCGAGGCCGAGGATCAAAACGCCAGAAACCTTTACCCACTTGCCTTTATTATTTTGAACTTGAAGACGACGGAACAAAAATAAATGAACACTTTATGTACAATCTCAAAGATGTTCAAGTTTTCTTTGAAACAATTCTTGAAACTGATATATGTTATGGAGCTTGTGAAGATCTGCCGACACCGACCCCTAAATAAAATTTACCCTAGTAATGAAGCTACTGCAGATGAACTCAATCGTGTCTCAATATCTCCATCATCATAGTCAATTGTCTGAAAAAAATAGAAAGATAATATATAAATATTTTTAAAAACGACCACTTTTTATTTATTCAAACTACCAGTAACATAAACTATGAGTTGAGGGATAATTCAGCAGCGGTTAGATAGGTACCTTATCGGGTAAGTATAAGAATGTTGTAGATATATTTTTTCAGTTATAATTAGGGTTTCGTACTAAAAGAATGAAATGGACCGGTTGATTGCTGTTAGTCTCTATCTCTATAAATTATATTGCGATTCATAAGATTCAGCCTGCTGACAGACCAATGCATGGACCACGAGTCCTAGTGATAGGGTCCTATTTTGTTACATTTGGTATATGAAACCCTATAAAGCTCTTCAGAGATCTGTTCTAAAGGTCTTATTAAGCACGCTGTATTTGTTTCTTTGTTTATATTAAACTAGCTGGCCCGGCGAACTTCGTACCGCCTTTCTTAATATTTTTTTCCGTAAGAACCTTGTACAGAGTATTAGAAAACTACAAAAACAAAATCAGCCAAATCGGTCAAGTCGTTTTCATGCTATGTCGTGACAACGGAAAACAGGGTTCATTTATATATATATATATATATATGTATATAGATGAAGTATAAAAATACTTCTAATAAATTGCCAATATAATGTAGGACTTTTATATATATATGTTTTGTATTATTGATTACAAGATTTAATTTTGTAGTTAAGTTATAATTATGTAATAAAAATATGAAAATAATAAATTAAATTCATAGATATAAATTAACAAAATAAGGTACCGTTTCAGTCCCTGTTGTGCTAGACCAATCTGTCGTAGTTTCAGTTGCGACTTGGTTATCTGAAATTGTCACGTAATCCAATGCTTTTGCATCTAAGTAATTTTCATTTGTATGTTCTATTGGTCCATTATAATAATATGTTGGCAAACGATTAGGGTTTCTTTCAAAATTACCCGATGCATAGATATCGTTCCTTGCTCGTAATCTAGCATCTGTATAAAATTGATTATTTGTATTTAAATTATTTATATCTGGAACAAAACTATCAACAAAAATCATAACAAAAATATATGTATATAGATTTTATACAACTATTTATAAACAAAATAAATACTTACAATTTGAATTCCGTATTCGGCACGTGTAAAAACTTGTTGAAATCGACTGAAGCGAAAACGGATGATGTGGAATGCCCTTTTTGAGAAGCACTGGTAGAACCGTGTAACAACACAAGAAACGATGTGACAAGCATTTTATGTTTTAATTCCTAAAACCAAACATAATTATTCTCACAAAATATATATAGCGCGAAACATAATGATCATTCTCGAAATTGAATGCACGATGCTACATAAATTATATCGCAAACTTTTACCTGGTATATTGACATTGTTGCTTTAATTATAACTTAAGAAGTACAATTATTATTATTGTATAAACAAGTTTAAGTGATTTCTCACTTCGTGTTATGTACGTGATTCCTCGTTACTGGTTTATTCGTATATGAGGATACAACTTCGCAATAATCAACCGTGGTCATACTTAACTTATAATGTCCGGTAGCTTTGGTTTTTTTGGATCATTATGAGTTACTAAGAAGTGTTGTGATGTCTGAGTTGGATGATTTCAGAATAATATAATAACAGTAGTAATTCTTGGTGTATTTAAAAAGTTTTTGTAAGCTTTCATAGTCTCATGAGTTTTTGTGTTTACCTATGTGTTTCTGTAGTTTCCTTTCTTGTATTTACATTTTATCTATAAATGCATTTTATAAAATATAGATTGACAATTTTGAATACCAATCTTTAATTGAACATTTCAAGAGTATTTTTAATATGCTTTAAGTACCTACTTATATTATTGTCATACTTTGAATCGTAATAGCTACCAGCTCAACAAAAATGGTATATCTAAGTACAAAATACTAATACGCTATATTAACAACTGTCACAGCTATATTTAAACTTTATATATTATTATTTTTATATTTTTAATCGTTGAAGTAAAATATAAAACAAAGAAGCAAACCTAAGTATACAGAACTTTGAAAATGATAGTGTAGTAGGCGTTTCACATATTATAAAGTTTATTCAACTTCGCCACTCTTATGTTTGGCCATGTTTAATAAATTGATATTCATTAAATCAATTTCCTTGATTTAATTTGCAAAGCAAGCAAGCAATGCGCAGAAAAGATCCAGTTATTCAAACTATTCCGTTTATACCTTGCTTATTACTTGCCTAGGTAAGTTTATTGACACAAACAAGTATTGATGATTATAAGTTTTGAGAGGACTACGTAAACATTTTATAATTTGGATAAAAACATGTTCGTTCAGATTACCGTGTCCTCAAAGAAACGTCAAAACGTTACTTTGAGAAATGCTCTTCCCATCCGAACCCGTTAGTGGAACAAGCTGCTAACTACAGCCCGTCCAAGGATGTCCCCTTGCGGCACCGACGCCCGAGGAATGTTCTCTTTGATCCCGACGACCCCATCACGGTAGCTAATCGGCCATACGAAAATCTCCAGTCTCAAAGGAGACGGGGATTTTCCTTAGGCACACCGACACACCGCACTCGCCGGCGAGTGCGACGAAGTAGGAACAGTAGCTCGTTTTCCAGGTACCAAAATGTACCAGGGCGCTTCTCGCCACCAGTAGGCTCTTCTTAGGCCCTTAAGGCACCCTAGTGTCGGCCCTTAAGGCAATGAGCGTTTGCATCGCTCGCGAGTTTGCATCGCTCGCCATTGATCAAAGGCAAAGCCCATGGCCGAGGTTCGTCCCAACTGGGAGCCCCTTGCGCTTTTGCCGAAAAGGCTGAGTGGCGTCAAGCCCTCGCCTCAAACCGTCCCGCTGTAAATATTAAAGCTCTTAGAAGCTAATATTGTAGGTCCTGTCAAAAAAAAAAAAAAAAAGATTACCGTGTAAATCTAAGATGTAATCACTCTAGCTTTTGATCTTTATATTGTATTTTGAAGAGTTGAGTTATTAAAATAAAATAAAATAAAAAATCACTTAAATATTTATTAATTAAGCTACATAATAAAACGGTATATAAATATTATATACCGTTCGATCAAATAATATTTACAAAGAATTTTCTAGCAATGGTCTAGGAGTTAGCCGAGTAAAGCAATGACACCATCTGGCACGGCTCCTCCTGGAGTCTGTTGGATGGTGGGCTGGAAACCATTCTCATCAGCAATGTAAGATACGGTATAAGTGATTCCATCAGGTCCTACCCAGGAGTACTGTCCTTGAACAGCGTAAATCTCGTTTTCACTTCCTGCATTTTTCAATTGACCGCGCTCTTCGTGCTTCGTACCATCTGAGAGTTCGAATCTGTGAAAAGTAAGATTTTTTATAATAAATAGGTAAAAATTATAATATACTGTTAAAATTGTAAGATATAGCTTATAACAAACAGAAATGTAATAAATATATTTTTTTAAACTTATAAATTTTTTTCGATACTCATCTTGTATATCTATCCATGATATCATAGATCTCTAGAACCTAAGAATTTAAGCGACATTATTAGAAGGTAGATAAGTAAACACAATATGATTTGCTTTTATACTTACGCGAAGTCATGCGTGTCCAATCCACTATTATTGACATCGTAACGTACGATTTGGACATCCTGAGGGTTTTGGGCTTGTGGAGCAGCAACCGCCAAAGCGAATAAACCAGCTAACATTAACTGAAATCAAATCCATCCATCATAATTGTATCCAAATGTAACTCACTATTTCACTCACAAATCACTACACGTCATATACCTACCAATTTCATTTTTATTTTGTTTTCTATGACCGTTCCCTTCAATGTATAGTTTGTGTTTAAGATGATTACGTATTGTAAGAGTCTCTTATATATTTCCTCTAAACAAGATTGCAACACGCACCAGACCAACAATACTCTTTTATATCGCAGTAAGGCACCAGGTGTATGTAGCATCTGCTTTGGTGAGCGGACAAAAATGCACACAAACACATAACACTCATGTGTTTGTAAACACCTAGATTGACCCACAACAATATTTCTTAAGTAATAATCCGAGTACAAATGTCAATGTTAATAGGGATTACAAAAGGTTATAATCTACTAGATAGACAATATGTCGTTATTAAACATTTATCTAACAATACTAGTTTTTTCAATTGGTACTTATAACAGTAATAAGTTTTTTATATGATTAAGTAAATGTGATAGGTTGAAAAGAAAATGCATAGAATTAAATTTCATTTCTAAGTATCCCACTATGTAATAGTATAACAAGATAAATATTAACAATGATATCGTGCGTGTCAAGCGATCTAGGCAATGACTTGGATTGGTCGCTACTGTTGACATTTCTATCTTTTAGCTCCTCCATACTTTAGAAGGTACGACCATGCTGCTATCACACGTGAGCAGTCGTAAGGCTGTGTGACCACTAATATAGATCATGATCCTGTAGGTCTGGTTTCCTATGTTACAGAGGTCAGAGGCAGTCGCTCCATTATAATAATCAGTATCGCCATAGATGGGACCATAATAATAGCGTACCATGGGCTCTGAAGCGAAAGCTGAGAATTTAACTGAAAAACACGATTGAATAATGATGACTAAAATGCTATACTTATCTATTAACGTATTTAAGTCAAGAAGACATTCATACCTAATTGTCTTATTATCTCCCTGATTGTATTACAAACAAATAAATAATAATAGTCAATTGCAATGATTGCATATTTTGTAGGTAATAAAAAAGATTTTAATAGGGGCAATGTACCCAGTATTATTTGAAGCGTTTCCCTGCTGTACTTTCCAGCAACTCTGCTTCATATATTGCTGACAATTTGCTGTTGACGGCAGGCAGGCGTTCGTAAAAAATCATTGCGTTTAGCGGATTCCGGCGTTATGACTGAAGAACTTTTATATGTCAACTTTATTTTTAAAGATTTTTGTTAAATTAAAACATTTTTTAATTGTTATGCCCATTTGCTGACCTTGTTTTTCTTAGAAACGCGAATTACTATCGCTACCCTATGGTTTGAAGCACGAAACAAGTACCCGTTATTATTAGCAATAAAGAAAAAAATATCGTTTTTTGATATATTAAAGTCATCATGAGATCGTCATATTTCAAAATAAGTGACTACTGCTTGTATTGCCTAATATTAAAGTAGTTTATTGAACTTGAACTTCTCTTTATTACGGTTCATTTGGTTATTTTATACATTAAGAATAAAATTTCAAACTTTTCATAGTTTTTCCCCACAAAATAAAAAAATGCGAATTTTTGGGCAGATTTACTCTTGAAAAATAGCGAGTTATGATACCGGCACTATAATTAATAGGTCTGTGTAAATACACCGCCCAAAGCCTTAGGCTGAAGTGAATCTCCTCATTTAGGAGATGCGACAGATCATAATTAACTTTTAAATTATTCATAATATTAGTTACAACCCCTAAAGGTACCTAGATATCTATATCATTAATGTCAACGAGTTAATACTATATATTAAAGGGAGATAGTAGTTATTTAGTTTCTGAAAATGTTTACTTGTTTGTTTTGCGCTGTCAAGATCTATCGGCTTAAGGCTCTACCAAATCCGGACTCTATCTTATATCCTCTTTGACTCTATCGAACGTGGGGAAACGGGGGAGAATTATTTGGGGTAATATTATTCAGATAAAAGACTTTTGTTCTTAGAAAATTGTTCTAACTATATATATAAAAATGAAACCCGTTTTCCGTTGTCACGACATAGCATGAAAACGGCTTGACCGATTTGGCTGATTTTTTTTTGTTGTTTTCTAATACTCTGTACAAGGTTATTACGGAAAAAATATTAAGAAAATCAAAACGCTTAGGCGGTACGAAGTTCGCCGGGTCAGCTAGTTTTAAAAGAAAGGTAGATATGTATAGAGTTAGAAGTACGGTTGTGGTATTCTAAAAAAACTGTGGGAACATCATTTGGTTCATCAAACGCCTCGGCCTTTACCATTCTATATTACCATACACTGTTAGGAATATGATGCATTTTAAGTAACTCATGCAAAACGAATACTTAAAATTATAAAGCTAATGTTCATTCTTCACTTATTTGTGAGTTTAATGTTAATAAGTGTACAGACCACGAAGCAGTCATGCGCAAAAGTTCAAGGGTACATATTATGTTGCGCATAATTTGGTGTCAAATTGATTTCTGATGAGTGAATGTTTAGGTGAGAACGTTCGCATCGTTAGCTCTATAGTTAATTAATCAGTAACTTTAGTCTTTTATTAGCTTTTGTTCTGGTCACATCTCAGTATACAGTAGTAGACATATGTACGGTTTTTTTATTAATTATGGAATATTTTAATTAAGGCTTACATTTAAATTTGGATTTTATTTATTATAAATATTTTTTTTAACAAAAACTTTTTTTTATGTCTGTAGGTATATTTTTAACTAGACTTGTGACTTTGGAATTATTTCGACAGTTAGATAATTGCCTATCTAGAAATTAGTTTACTTTTTAATAAATGTGAAGAATTCTTAAAAGATTTTATAACTTTTTAAACTTTTTTTAATTTTTGTGTTTTTATATTAAAATACTATGTAATTAATATATGTAACTTAAATGTAATGTAATGCAATGTATTTTTTTAATTCACTCAACTCTTGTAGTGAAATCAATATATTTCTTTAAGCATAAATGTTATTTTACTTACTTTACAAAGCAAATATATATGCAGTTCAAAATAATAAAATTTTATCAGAAAGTAAACTAAATTAGGTGTATCTCATAGATTACAAAATTTTCTGAATACATTTGAGTTTACGACTACAATAGTTTGTCGCAATCATACCTAACCGGTCGCATTACGTCACAGTATGATGACCCACGGCGCGTTTGACCCCCGGCACCCATAGCTATTCCTAGCAATAAATTTTAGGTCACCTCTAAGAAGAACCTAGAGCGTAAACTTAAAATGGAAAACACATAAAAATCTAAATGACAGAATGAGAGTGAAGAACATAATCATACTAATAAAAGACGATCTCAAGTTGGCCGCAAGCCATAATTGGAATAGAGTAATTGGGGAAAGAACTCAGTGGAAGATGCTAAAAAAGGCCTATGCCATTAGGATTTGTGACGGGATTTTAAATTTTTAAGCATCTCGTATTACTGAAGGTTACTGAAGGTCAGCATGAAAACTGCTCTGGCTGATTGTCTGAGCTCTGTCTGAGCTGTTTGATTTTGTTTACTATCTTTTTTATGTCCACTGATGGTCTTTCACCTTTTTGTCATAAAATAATAATTATATTAAGCTATTTATCGTATAATAATAATTATATTAAGCTATATATTTAGTATGCTTTACAGACGTTTAGTAACATAATGTCTAAAACTGACAAGTTAAACATTTTATTGCAACTTTGAAGACGTCTGTAGTACCTCTTAGACGACTCTTGTACCTTAGACTGACCAGGTCAAAGAAACCTGAATAAAAAAATACTGAAGCAGTAAAAAAATATTTTCTGATTATTTTTTTAAAATTAGATATAAGTTGCCCAAAGCTCCGCCTTCGTAGAATTTAATTATTTGACAAGGGCTAACACGTACTTCTTAACATTTACTTTATTTATCTGACAAATTTTCATCAAAATCGAATTAAGCGTATGGATTTTAAAACCTGATCCTATCTGTTCATTGTAATGGGTTGACTTATTTTATGAACTTCTTCTGTGCTGCAGTGATTAACACTTTTGGTGAAAGTAACGCCTCTCGACGTAGATAACAATTAACTTTTATTGTTATCTCGTTTGCTTTCCGCGAAAGTGTTAAGGCGATACCTCGGTGAACACTAGCGCCACCATCATTTAAAAATCATTATTCACTGAAAACACAAGTAATCAAAAATCCCTGTTATGTAATTAAGGTTCTGGATCTGAAGTTAATTTTAAACATATTAAATTATTAAATAATAGTTAACTATAATTATAAATTGCATAACTGCTAAAAGTGGCCGTTTTATGCAATATTACAATGTATAACTATAGGGAACTATAATTTAATAATTTAATGTGTTTAAAATAAACTTTAGATCCAGAACCTTAATTATACAACAGGGGGATTTTTTGATAACTTGTATTTTCAGCGAATAATGATTTTTAAATGATGGTTGCGCTAGTGTTCACCGAGGTATCATCTTCAGCGATTGCCTAACTATAGATACTTACGTTATACACTTGAAATACATAGGAAACTCGTTTTCAGTTTGGTTAGAACTGTTTATTTAAAAAGTAGAATAGGTACGCAGGGCAGAACGGTTATAGTAGTATAAGCCGAATATACTTTTCATATTGAGAAATTACTAATGACTCTTTTCTTTTTACTTTATTTATCTGACAAATTTTCATCAAAATCGAATTAAGCGTATGGATTTTAAAACCAAATCGATCAGAAATGTTTATTTTCAATATAGGATATTCTTATCACTTATTGACGTCAACAATTGATAAGAACAACCTATATTGAAAATAAACAATTTGAATTTGAATTTGAACTTTCATAATTGACAAGCAATAAAAGCTACCTTGTACAATGGGCTACATAGCAAAGTGTACCAGATTAGGTGTAAATAACTTTACTTACTTGGTTACTATTACACCTTATCAGATTTTCTTTTCTACGTCATCCACTATACATATTACTTGTGATTCCACGAAAGGAGGTGCACTCCACTTCAACTTAAACATAACAACAGCTCACCCAAGAACTGTTTTTTTTATATACAATTTGGTAGACAAACAGACATACGGCCCAACACCTGGTGGTAAGTGTTTACCGTGCACTTGCAACACCAGGATTGTTACGTGTGCATTGCCGACCCTTGAAGAACATTTCACGCCTTTTTTGAAAGACCCCATGTTGTATTGTCTCTAGGGAAAACCATGGCAGGCTCATTCCAGATCTTTAATGTACGTAGAGGAAAATTTATCTTAAAGCGTTTTCTCTTAAGGCAAGCCAATGTTAAAGTATGAAAAACAGGCATCTGGTGATCAAAAAATATTTTTAAATAACTTTTTAGGTACCTCAAAAATATTGATGCTTTGAGTTGAATAAATAATTTCGCTTTCTGCTGTGGCTGCAACCAGGAAAACGCTATGATGAAAGAGACTCTTTTGAAATTATATCTTGCTTAATATTCTGTTAGTCTCGAATGGTGCCATTTACAATGATACGAATGAAATAAATTATACGTATCCCCTTGATAAGAGTTTTATTAATTATAGGTGGCTATTCTTTACTAGACACCGTGATAAAAGAGATACAAGGTCAAAAGCCATATAGACGTTTGTTACATTAGTACAAATATGCGGTTACATAATTATAATTTTCTAACAAATGTCAAGAGAAGGTCAAGTACCATATTTGAATGAATTAAAAACTCGTAATAATATTTATTAATGATAAAAGATGCACAAGTGTATTCGGAAGTAGGAAATTTATTAATATGGATCGCGTATCATTATATATATCTAAAACATAACTGCATATTTTTATTTTGGTTTGCAGAATATTATCTATATATAGTTTGCTTGTCATTATATATTTTAATTTAATAAATTTCGATACGACGATTTATATTGGGGATAAATAGCGTAAACGGTTATTTTGGCATAATATTGGTGAACTCGGGTTTTAGACAAATAATGTCTCTAATTGCTGCGACTTCCTCCGTGGAGTAATTGTTAACATGCCTGCCTGCTACTTAGGAGATCCCGGGTTCGATCTCCGGTCAGGTCAAGATGAAAAATTATCTTTTTCTGATTGGCCTAGGTCATGAATATGTGTACTTGTTACAAAATATAGCACCGTTGAGTTAGTATTTCATAGCACAAGTCTCAAACTTACTTTGGGGCTTACTCAATCTGTGTGATTTGTCCTTATATATGTATATTTTTTTGTTTATTGCTTTTGAGAAAAAGCCGGAGTCGCAGTAAACCATATGCGTTCTAATGGTCTCACAACTGAGGATGCCGAAGGCCCGCGAAGTGGAATAGAAAATTAAGGAAAGCGGACTCGAGCTTCGAAACAGTCCGCCGAGGAAGCCACAGGGAAACCGAATAGATATAAGAGTAATTATGTAATCGTAATCCATACTTTATAGTATTACAATTATATTATTTATCTAGGTGGTTGTAACAATGCATAATTTAGTGGTCATGAGAACTTTCGTATGAAATTATCATAAAATGGCTATCAGATTACTGAATAAGGTAGGTCTAAACTTTAAGCGAGCAACTTAATTTTGAACTTTATTGGTTGAACAACAAGCCTGCATTGGTTTCAAAACCCAAAATTCGTAAGCGATTGATTGTATTGGCACTATTTCCTATGGAGTCTCTTATGTAACAAAGCTCAATGCATACTTTTGTTTGTATTGTTAAAATCACATTTAAGATAAACGTATTTACTACACGATTTATATGGAAATTTATAAATACAAAAATAAAACAGAGAAAAGTCCACTGGCAGAATTCCTATGATAGTATCCAGTTCGTATTTCTTTAAAAAAAAAAAGGTTTGTAGTGCTGATTGTTCAAGTTGTTAAAATGCATGAACTTTTTCTTCATTATTTAATTAGTGAAATAACAAATATCTTTTTAGGAAGAAACGCCAAATTATCATGTTTTTCAAAGGACCTCTTCGTGTAGGTTCCATATGCCCACGCTCATTATGCTGCAACTGATAACATTGACCTATGCAGCATTAGCTTAAGTTGCAGTTTATAAATAGAAATCTTTCTGTAGGTATTAAAATAGAATGTTACTACAAAAATAAAACATGACAACATGCACAGTTTTTGTAATACGTATTTTATTGCATATAAAATTAATGGTTATGCGCCGATGGGTTATGTAACATTATAGGCATATTCATCATTTGTACATTTATTAAATTTATTGAATAAATGTACAAATTATGAACTTTTTTTTATCCTATTTAGTGATTAGTTTGTTTATTACTTAATATGACGAATATGTATTGAATTAAAAATAAAAACGACATTCTATTTTTGTAAGTCTCGTCAGATTTATTGTAAGTATATACTTACGATATTAATAATTTTTAAAAGGAAGCGGTTACTCTATCCAGCTCATCTTCAGTGAAGCAAATCAACATTAGGCAGTAAACTCGACGGCGATCGATATGGCTCTCCTCTTTTGATGACATGAAGTATTTATTTTCATCTCGGGTGTAACGGTCCAAATCAACTTTGCAAAACTACATAAAATAAATAGCATTTTAGGATATTTGTTTGCAATTTAATAGAGACATACTTACTAATATTAATAATCCAGTAGAATATCCATAATGGGGCAAAGACCAAGGATTTTAAGAATTATTATTATATATAAATATTTTTAAGCTATAACCAATATTCTACATGCCTCAAATACATTGGGAAAAAATCCTTACGCTTACCTTTTTTTTACCTTTCTGATAACAAACTAATTCTTCAAAATGGCTGTTCAAGTCAGATTTGGGGTATTTAAAGTACCTTTCGAGTTCAGAGTACCGTCCTAATTGCTGAAATAAATTAGCAATTTTGATTACGTAAGGTACTTTACAGGTGTAATATATGTGTATAAATAAATAAACAGTAATAATTGTCTACAAAGCTATAATTCTTAAACGAGATTTTTACAATGAAAAAAATGATCTAAACTTCTCTGGACAAATAAATGATTTATAAAAGACCAAATTGATGGTCAAATATGGGACCGCTAGTAAAACGCGGTCCTTGGTTATATTCAAACACGCTTTGATTGCTAAATTTAAAGAAACTCTTGGAATAAGTAGGGTGAGTCCGTAATATGAAAGTCAAAAGTTTTGAATAGATTGTGTTATATATGAGTGTGTGTATCTTCAATATGATCTGCGACCGCTACTTTAATTTCTAAACAAGGACGTTACCCATTTTAAGAAATAGCTTTTTAACAGCTGCAGCCTTTGGTATACTTATACATTTCATCATTAAACGTCGACACAGAGCGTATGATCTACCTTAAAATTAGACCAACTCCACTCTTCGTGGTTTTTGTAAGATAAATAAGAGATGTCTTAATATACCTCTGTCCAATTAGGGGCAAATTTTACCAACCATAGCATTCCTAAGTAAGTTTGAGTAGAGTACCTTAAGACCTCATGAAGAGAAAACAAAAGCAGTAATCAGAAAAGAGGACTTCGAAGCAACCAGCTGACAACGCAATCGGAAAAGCTGTAAGATAATAGAAAGAAGAAGATGCAGAGGAAAGAAAACAAAAAGACATAACATTTAAATGAACGCAAGAGGAAAAACTACTAGAATGATGATGACGAAATGTAAATGTACTGAAAGTATAATTCCAAATTCTGCAGCTGCTGTGTACTGTGTTTATACTTCGGCATCGATAGATCCACTTTTTCTAATTGTATCTTGAGGAAATTCATTTGGGAAAATTCGCCTTAACTCCACATCTTCGCTAAAATGAAAGAAGTTTTTTAAGTCTTGGAAAATTAGAAAATATTTGCAATCAGTAGGTACTAAATATATTTTGCAAAAATATATATATGGCTTAGCTAATGATCAGAATATAATTTGTGCCTGAGATGTTCGTGTTGAGGTAGATATGTGTATATGATGTACCTATATATAAAGTGTGTAATATTTGACATACATATATGACGGGGGCTACCATGGATGGATATGGTAACTGATATCAAAGGTGAAGGGAGTTGACATAAAGAGTCGACAAAATTTCCAAATAAAGAAATGACGAGGACAATTATGAAATATCTACAAAAACAATGAATACTGATTGATGAATATTAATCTTATCTTAAAAACCATCATAAATTATTATAACTTGTATTTTTGTGATAACTTTTTCAACGGACTTCGTTCGTTGATGTCCTATAGCCACCCTGTAATATGTGTGTGAATGTGTAATTAAGTTAAAATTTTCTTTCAATATACTTACTAAGTATAAATTTCACTTTCTACATGTACTGTAAGGACAGTTACAATCTAAAAAAAATGATAATGTTTAAGTAATGCCCTAAAGGCTATAAAAAATCACGGATCCAAAGATTATTCATTCAGCTTTTTAAAATAATTTCTAAAACTTTGTGTCAAAAATATATTTATGTTATTAATTATTTAACCCGTTCAATAATTATGTATTTATTCACATTTTACCATACAATTAAAGTTAAGTTTATGATTTACTAGCTTTCCCCAGCGGCATCGCCCGCGTTAATTTCCCTTGAGAACAGTGTTTTTTTGCGGCATGGTACCCTATGTTCTTCTATGTGAATGCGAAATTTAAGGGAGATTGGTTCTATATTATATAGGGCATGAAAGCGTTACAAACAAACAAATAAATAAATAAACAAACTTACTTTCGCATTTATAATATTAGTTGGAATTTGGATTGGATGAGATAAATGGATAATTGTTTATATTTTTCACCGGAATGCCATTCTGGTGTAGTGCCAAATTTATTTTTAAACACTTACAAAGTAAATTAAAAATGTGATATGAGTTTTCTGGAGCCAAAGTTTAAAATGCAATAAACACATTTTGTACTATCAAACAAACTATACAACCATCACATTGAAATATGATTTATATAAATTGAAAACGATAAATATTTAGTTTTATTGTACCTTTATGTCGTAAAGTATTCTGCATATAAGTGAATCAAAAAGTCACGAATTTATGCAAAATATAAATAAATATCAGGAATTCAAGCTGATACTGTGGTCTCCGATGCAGTTGGGCTTGTGTTCAGAACAGGAGCACTTGTGAAGATGATCTGAACACGAAAAATCTACCTATTTAGTAACTCAATTAAATGTCAAGAAATAAAAGATATCAAAATTAATCAATTGATTTATTATAATTTTAGATTTAGATATTCTCGGGATCTGTTTTCTTGCTTTTTCTCCACTTTTCCCGATCTGCGTAATACTTGGTTATGAGACCAATAGCACAGAAAATATACCCTACGCGAACCAATAGCTGGGATAAATAGGATTAATGTAATCATGAAAAGGTTAATATAATAAAGATTTAGTTAAAAGTTTAAAATAAGTTTTTTTTAACTTTTTTTTTAATAAATTACGTTTACAGTCAAACATGTGGCCTACAATAAATGTCTTGAGGGTGTCACTAGTTCGCTGCCAATTAGTTTCACTACAGTACCCAGTAATTGTGCTCTATTTTAGTTCAGGTAGGTATGGATAAAAAACTTTGGCATATGAAAGCCAGATTATTTTTTGGACGCTTTTAGCAATGGAACGACTAGATTGATTTAATTCATATTTTTTTTCTTTTGATAACCCATTTAGGGTTTCCAGGTTCAATACATCGAGCGGGCGAGACCACGAGGCGAGGCACGGCTAATTACTACATACGACAATAAACTGTTATATTTTATAAACCTTTTAAAGTTCACGAATCATATTATGTAATATATTGATTTTGTGCCGATTGGTTAAAATTACTAGTTATTGATAATTGTATATTTCTCTATGATATTTCTGCAAAAGCAATTTCTTCAACTTTAGTTTTTAAGTTAGGTAATATGTTTCTATGTTGAATGCCAATCAAAACATGATTTAGAATTATAAATACCTAGTCACTACACTTGCTTAAGTGCTTCTTGACAATTAAAAAAAAAGTTATTTGTAAATATATAACCAGAAGAAGTCGATTGTATACAGTACTATTATGTCTAGAACCATATTTAAAATTAGATTCTGGGCTCTGTTACCCTACTATGACTTTTTATAAACGCAGACGCTTGCCTTACTATCTGCCAGGGACGTTGTATATGTTGGTCCTACAAAATCGCTATGGCAGTCGCTAGCGGCTTTATTTTAAAAATCTCATATTAAGGGTAAACGTAAGCTGGAAAATGTGCTGATATAGATAGACGTTACTGAAAAGATCTCGGAATTTTGGGCTGCAATCGCGGTAACCATTATGACTTATGATTATAACAATGTGGATGGTTATAGATTCTCATAAAGCAATATTATAAAAGATAAGAATAGCTGTCAAATAAACACCTTAAGAAATTAAGCTTAGAAGAACTTGAAGTTATAGAATGAATACCTTATTATTATTTACTTTAGAGTGTTTCAGTACAAATAGGTAGTAATATTTATAGTAACCTTCTATTGGTTTCAGTAATACACGTGAATGTTAAATATTACTGGGCCAAATATAGTTTTTAGCCATTGACACGATAGAAGGAGTAAAAGTAATTATAGTAAGTTCAAATATTATATCGTAATTTTCTGGAATGCGATTTATTTATTTTTAACTTCATTACATATAAATATAAATGGCAGACTTAATAAGATATATGCACCGAATTGCAGTCAAAAGATAGGTGTAGGTAGACGTCGAAGGTTTATATTGACCGTAATATACTTATTTATCAATTTTATTACTCACCTTATAGCTAGACCTTTTAGCTAGTTTCAACCTAAAAAATATCAATCAATTTTGTTGCTTATTGTCGATTGAGAAACCTCTCGTGTGCTAACTATAAGACGTAGGTTGATCCGAGTTAGAGACACACAAACTGGTCCCGCGAGGTTCTTGTGACTTGTATTTTTAATTCACGCTCCAACAGTTAATTTTAAGGAGATGCTCGCCTATAACTGGCCGTTTCCAATGCTAATCTGTTATTCAACCTTCCTTCCAAATATTTTATGATAATCTACAAGGAAATTTATCAAGTTTGAAACCTATATATAAAACGATTTAGATGATTTTTAACTAGAACTTGTTTTGTCATCTAAGAGATAACACAAGAGAACAAAAATGAAGAAGACGGTTGGTATTATAACTTTTTTTTATATAATGTGTGCCTTAATCTATATTGTATGGGATCTTAAGCTAAAAATACACATTAAACCTTAGAATTACATTGTAATTTTATAAACCGTACAGCATAGCAATAATACTCACTTAAATACTACGGGAGAAATTGAATCTTCTTTTACTTTGTGATTTTTATGCTTAATTTGTTTACCTTTTTTTTTACAGTTTTTATGCTTATGTTTGGTGCTATTTATATCTACTTCTCATGGGAATCCTCTAGCTCGACTCTTAACAAATTATTTTTTCAATGATGGGTCCGGTAATTACGAGTTTTGGTAAGTTTGCTAGTCAACACTTATTTCGTTCGACAAATAATAATAAATATTATCTACAATTTATATAAATTTGAATTGATATATATTTTTGAATAAGGAGATTTTTTTTCAAGCCCATTTAATTTATTTACGCGCTTACATTGGCATTAAAGCATGCGTCCGGTGAAAGCTAATGTATTTAACAAATGGGACTTATGAAATAAACTTGTTATTCTTATGAATAATTTTACTTATATTTCTGACCAACACGAACTATCTTAACTGAAAATAACACCCCCGATTATAGATTTTGGATTCCTGAAAAGATGTTAAATAAAAACCAATATTATTTTTTCAGGTTCAAGCAATCAGACAACATCTACAGATGGCAAAAAGGAGAGTTAAGGTACCTTGGTGACCAACCATTCGTGCACGTGACTGGTGGTTATGCCTATATGAATGACGATGATCAAATATTACGGGTCACGAACTTCGTCGCCGACGAAAACGGTTATCAGCCCGAAGAAAGTGAGGGACCTGGAGGAATTCCTGGACGTCTTGCCGCTGGCTCCGCTGGCTAAAACCAACAACTATCTGTTTGTTGTTCTTATAGCTAGTACATACCTTATTTTTAAAACATAATTCAAGTCATTAAAATAAATAAGTAGATTCGATATTTTACATTGTTGACGAGTGTTATATCAAATTAATAACAAGCGTGTAAATATTAAAATACATTTTGTTGATAAAAAAAATTAAAATTAGTTTTATTTCTTAAATTTAAGTAGGATAAAATCCTAATAGGTAATTAATTTCGTTTTCCTTTGATCAATGCCAGAGATTTTGACTCTATGGACTTTTTACAAGCTTTACCAAGTTTGGCTTTAAAAAACCCCAGGTACCTGATTTTTATGATTCAAAAAGTTTCTTTTTTCTGTGAAGATGTAAAAGTATTTTCAAGAATACAATAATTGAATATAATTCAAAATTTACAAAAAAAAAATATACTTAAATAAAAGACATTCAGATACCTAAACCAATCTTAAATACTTAAATACAAATATACAACATAGTCAATGTTAATAAATAAAAAAAAAAAATATTTAATAAATATGATATTTTTATTTAGTAGCCCAAGATATATGCCTTAGTGACCATTTTGTAGTTTGTGGGTTGAAATTTATAAAGTTTGTTATTTAGGACGCCTTTTTAAGTCTGGAACAATAGTCACTAGATCAATCCTTTTTGCATTTGGTACCTAGCCCTATTTAATTCATGGGGAAAGTTATGGGCTATATATAGTTTAGAACTATTATTGATTCTGCGCTAACATGTAAGTGTGGTACAGGGAAGTAAAAACAGCGAGTATGTACATGTGTTGCTGCTTAAAATGTACTTACATTTTAAAAAAATTTAAAGTTAATAGAACCCTGTCTGTCGGCTGTGCTGGTGGTCGTGCTGTTTCTTTTGAACCATCGAAGAAAGTCTTGACATTTTTATGGATTAAATATTTTTTTATTCAGTTTCGAAGCTAAACAGGCATACGGCAAACCTTATGGTAAGAGGTCACCGTATCCCATAGACGCATGCAACACCAGCAGTGCCACGTGCTCATTGTCGACTCTTATCAATTTATTTTCTTTTGCCGCTGTAATAAATAAATAAATAAATATACACCCTTTTTTTTCATTTGAAAATGTAGGCATAATCCAAGTCGCCCTTAACCCACAAAACCCTCGCTTTTTATTAAAATATATATTTCTAATAAACCATTTATTTTAGGCATCTACAAAATGAAACATTTCTGGTCCATATTATGAATATCTTACTGTAACAAGTAAAATACAAATTTAAAACACTAGAACTGCTTAAGTAATACGTATGTAACATCGTCGGCGATAACATGTAGCGCGAAGTTTCAGCAGGCAGACTTCCACGGAGCTGCGGAGTTAAAATTCTATATAATGTGTCAATATACATATTGTTTTCTAAAAAAAAATGATATATATAGACATAAACTACAATTTCAATTTATTTTTTCTGCTTTACTTTTGTCGGGACATTGTTGGGACTCTCATAAATATTATGTGAAATAACAAGAAAATCCCGAAAGTAGAAATTATACGCTTCATCTTTTGTATAAACTGCACCTTATTGAATTTGCCCTATATTTGGCTACTTCTATCGCTCACTTGCCCAGTGATTCGCTATGCTTAAATCCTATATAATTATACGGTTAACACCGAAATAGTTACTTCGTTCACCACAAAACTAGAGGTCGCTTGCGGCTCCATTCCGGTTCCCGTGATAATTTGAGAAATTCATTCTTAGTGGACCTTTACTACGTTACACATTTTTTCAAATTTCAGCTTCATAGCTCAAGTATTTTTCGAGATTCAGTTCTTATTACATAAGTAAGTTAGTGACGAAGTAACTAGTTGATGTAGATAGCTGAGGTGATCTTATTGATGATGTATAGCTCCAAATTTTTGCGCTCCAATTTCAAAAGCTCCTTTGAATATTTTACAGGAGCAATAACTAAATGGTATAATTAAAATATATTTCAAATACCGCTTTTTAATTAAAGTGCGTGATAGTGTTGGGGATGTATTTGATAGAAGATCGATAAATCACCAAAAAATCAAAGTGTATTGATTAAATTTATCATAAAGCTTATAATGTCCATTTAAATCACTACTTTTTTAATATTTGCTGTTATTGCAATGCGCTATGAGCTATACCTACTTCGTTAATAATGAATTTAGGTTAGACACAAAGTACCTACTTTAAATGACGAGGCAAACTGTAATGGGTTCTATAGGTCTACCGATTATAAAAATTAGTGGTTACCGTTTGCCCACAGCCAAACTGAAAATCTAAACATCCCTTGTTTAGATTTTCAGTTTGGCTGGGACATTGCAGGAAATCTCATGTTTTGGCAATTATCTAAACAGTTAGATTTATTATTACGACCTACCCGTTGTATTTGACACTATTACAAATAAATAAATAAATGTTATAAAAATAAAATATTATTTATTTTATTAATTCTACAATACCTACCTCAGGCAAAGACATGTCAGGCCGTCGGGCCCAGCTGCCATCTGGTAGGTAATAGTCATTTAAGAAAACATTTCGAGGCCAAGATGCTGTTTGGAACCATTCTGACACCAAGGTGAGCATGGTCAATGGAATCGAGTCTAAGTATATAGCTTCGAATATACCAATATTTTACTATGATGATGATCGTTTTACACCTCGAAGTTAGTTTTGGCGCAATGTTGAAGTGTCAAATAAATTATACTGAGGTTTGACAAAAAGTAATACCCTTTATTCTAAGAAGAAAAAGAAAATTTTCATATCGTACTTTATAATAGTGAGCAATTAAGTCGAGTTCAGTCACAAAGTTCGGAACAAATTATATAAATTTTTCAGGTTCACATCCAATCCACAACCGGGATAGGACTTTGTGTCAGATTAGGAATAATCGATTTTATTGGTTTTTGTTGTTGTTCTCCTAAAACAGTTAAAAGGAGTTTCTTGTCTATTTCCAATGCAAAAATGTTAAATTTAACCTTCGTGCAAAATATTTTATGATAATCTACTTATAAGGAAATATGTTGGGCTTAGAAACCTATGTATATATAAAAAGAATCAGAAGTTTTAAAGCCAGAAGTTCTTTTGTCATCTAAGTGATAACATAGGGTCGAAAAATGAGGAGGACGGTGCGAACTATATTTTCTTAGCTAAAAGCTATCATAAACACCTAAATATTTGTATACAAATTATAATGTTCACGTTGACATTATGTGAATATTATGATTTGTTCATATCATATTAACAACTGGGAAATGTTTAAAGTTTTTTTATTTTATTATTTTCAATACATATCTCATAATTATGCTTTATTAGATTTATCCGAAAATATTTAAAAACTGAATAGATATATTATTATTAGCTAACTATTTATCTAAAATTTAAGAGCTGTGCTTTTGTCGGTTGAATCTCTTCCAGGTGTTTCTATCTTCCGCTAGCATACATAATAACAGTCAATTTTTTTTACAGAGTTTGTGCCTTTGTTTGGTGCTATTTATATCTTCTTCTCATGGGAATCCTCTAGCTCGACTCTTAACAAATTATTTTTTCAATGATGGGTCCGGTAATTATGAGTTTTGGTAAGTTGTTTTGAAATAATTTTTTGTCACTAAATAATTTAATAAGTGCTGTATTTTATCATAATTAACATTTCGAGTGATGAACGGAAAAAATTGAATAATGCTCATATGCAAAAGTTAGAGTATAGATATATATTTGTTACACTTCAGGCAAAAACTATTTTACTTTGGGATTTTTACAATGATGGGATTTAAAAATATATTGTACTAGCTGTTCCCCGTGGCTTCGCCCCGCGTGGGATTCCCAAAAGTAGCCTATGTTTGACCTCAGGTCGTTAACTACATCCCTACAAAATTTCATCACAATCGGTCCAGCAGTTTAGCCGTGACTCTTCACGACAGACAGACAGACTTTCGCATTTATAATATTAGTATGGATAAATTGCCCAAAATAATAACGATAAGTAAGTGAGCTGGAGACAGTTTTATCGTTATAATCTGAGTCATATCCCGGTTGCACAATATAGGTACCACGCAATTTTTTAGTTTCGGTGTTGCTACCTTCTAAGGTTTATTTGTATGACTAACTTTTGACCACGGCTTCTCCCTTGAAAACATTGCATTTTCCGCGAATGAATGGTACCCGATGTCCTTTTCAATACTTCAAACTATGTGTACATATGCAAAATTTCAAGAAGTTTGGTACAGTAAAAACGGCAGGAAAGCATAACAAATAAACAAATCGTTGGGGTTCTCCTGGTTTATCTCTATTTCGGCTAACGCGATTTAATCCGCTAACAAACGGGCTGACAGACGTACAGCGGAGCCAGTACAGATTTACCGCAACGAGAACCTGTGATGTTTTAACTTGTACATCTGACCTGGCATATACCAGAGTATATTTTAAACAATTTTAATGAATTTCTCCTATTCTTTTTCAGGTTCAAGCAATCAGACAACATCTACAGATGGCAAAAAGGAGAGTTAAGGTACCTTGGTGACCAACCATTCGTGCACGTGACTGGTGGTTATGCCTATATGAATGACGATGATCAAATATTACGGGTCACGAACTTCGTCGCCGACGAAAACGGTTATCAGCCCGAAGAAAGTGAGGGACCTGGAGGAATTCCTGGACGTCTTGCCGCTGGCTCCGCTGGCTAAAACCAACAACTATCTGTTTGTCGTTCTTATAGTTATTACAAACCTTATTTTTAAAACAATTCAAGTCATTAAAATAAATAAGTAGATTCGATATTTTACATTGTTGACGAGTGTTATACGTATATAAGTTAATAACAAGCGTGTAAATATTAAAATACATTTAGTAAATAAAACATGAAATGTGTTTAATTTTTTAATTCAGTTATATTTCGATATAAAAAATATTTTCGGACATTATTAAAACAATTACCTATTGCCTAACGGCGTATAAAATATTTTTATAGCAACTTTCGTGCTTTTGTAATCTTGACGTTTCCTTACGATCCAGAGGAAGTGGTTCGATCATAGAAAAATATTTTGTCAAAGCAAAAATATTTTGTCTGGCTTTTGGACATCTCAGGTGATTGGTCGCTTATGATGTCTAGAAGTTGTTAACAAAATCATACAACCTTATAAATAAGGTGTAGCTTATTTATAAGGCATTATTTTATAAAAAAGTAATACAAAAGAGAGTTGTGAGTTGAGTATCATTTTAGCGTAAGAGTACAATTGCATAGTTTTATTATAAGGCGTAGTTTTTCCAATATCATTTTGTATCTTAGAAAACAATAGCTTGGCTCATATTGGAAAACCAAAAATATCCCCTATAAATGGACAAACAGAAAGTAAATTTATTTTCAGAATCGTATATAAAGTAAGTTAGGTATTTGCATCACCATTGCCAATGAAAAAGATTTAGTTCTTTATCTTGCTAATAGGTGGCGCTACAAGGATTCAAAGTTAAGATCCCTCTTAGTTTTGGCGACTTAACTGGTTAGATAAATTTAGTTAGTTTTGTTACCAAAGTGGACGACGGGGGTAGGTAGTACAAGTATTCTATAATCTATGGTATCAGAGAGTATCGGGAAGCTACTTTCAGTAGGTAGGTAGGTACCATAGATTTAGATATCCTTAGGGTAGTGTAGGGTACGGTAAATCTAAATCTAGTTAGGTAGTTATCAATTATCACTCTATATAACACAGTGCAGCAAAACTATATATTTTTATCAGTGTGTAATACCCGTGATATCTTAGGCTTTGAAACGTGGTCTCAATAATATACTATTTTGCAACGAACAACATTTAGCTTACTTAAGAGGATAAAGAGTTGATCGAAGTTGAGCTTCCTTGTTGTTGATGTTGACTCAAACTCAACGTGCTTTGGAGAGGGCTGTGCTCAGTGTTCCTCTACTAGGATCATATTAAAAAAAATGATGAGATTCGTAGAAGAACAAGAAGACTGAAATAGCCCAGCGGCTCAGTTTGTTGAAGTGCTAAATATAGTTTATAAAAATTTATAAGAAGTTAATTGATTCGATCGGTGTTACTGAAGGTTTTCTGAAGTCAAAATTACACGTACCTACAGTAGGCCACATAGAAAATTATACCAGATCAAGTATTTAAATAACTCAGTTACGTTTAAACTAAAAGGTACTCTTGAACTATATCTAATATACTTTTCCATAAAGCCCACTTTCCTACCACGTTTCTGCCACATGTTCATATTTTCATTTCCATGCATACCTACTACTGCCGGCCAGCTTTTACCCATTCACTTCTTTTACACATACAATGTTCGTTCATGTGGTGTGCTGCTACTTAAATTTTGTATTTTTAGCTCTTATTCAGAAATGAATTTGATTTTGATACAGTTTCATTACATTTCGTTACTTTTCTTTTATATTCATGCAAACTTTTGGTTAGAAAAGCTATCAATAGTAAAAAAGTTGAAAATCTTACCTTAGATAAGTTAATAACATAAGTGTCATTAGCCTTGCATCAAGTTAACTTTAACGACAGAGCACGCATGTAATAACTCGACCACTTTTATATAAAGAGAGGATGGGATGTCTCAATACATCAGATTGTAACAAACGGTTACGGTTAACAGTCGGTTTAGAAAGATGAATAAATTGGTATGTATACGATATAAGTTTATAATTGTACTAGCGAGTATATGGCTTACTTGTATATAATATGATTTAAAATCAAATTTACATATTAATCGGTTCGAAAATTTGTTTTTGCACTTGATACTTAAGAAATAAGTAAACATATTATATCCAGCCATTTGATTAATGACAGACATGAATAAATTTGAAATGTATGCTAAATTTACCGGGCCGACTGTATGTTACATTTTAAATTATATCTGATTTTTTATCGATTACAGGTGGTTTTGATATGTCTGGCGACGTTGGTTTCTTGCGCGTTTGCAGCCAGCCTTTTGGAAAATGCAGCGAAATTGCTCAAATATGAAAATGACAATGACGGCTCCGGGAATTACAGATTCTTGTAAGTTACCTTCCTAACTTTATATTTTTTTTGAAATCGGCATTATTTTGTGGTAACAGAAGTGCATACTTATCCTAACATTTAGATAAATAAATAAATAATTAAATTTTGTAGAAGAATCAAATCTAGATTGTATTTTCTTATAACGTTTTATTTTTGTTGACCACGGCGTTGACGGCGATGATCAAGATTCCTTCTGAAAGTATTTCTGATAATAAGAGTTTGGTGATTAGCTTTCATTTATTGGTTACAGTTTTGAACAATCTGATGAAACGAGACATGAACAGAAAGGTACACTAAGAAATGCGGGAACAGACAACGCGTTTGTTGCGTCTGAAGGATTTTATACTTGGCGTGCTCCTACTGGATTATTATACTTAGTGAAGTATATTGCTGACGAGAATGGGTTCCAGCCCACAGTCGAAGAAGGACCTGGTGCCCTGCCCCCTGCTGCTACGGCATCTCTATTAGGCTGAAGACATTTGAGTGAACTATTTACTAAATTTATTTGTAGAGTTATAGAAAGATTGTTTTTGTGTTAATATTTTTATAAGAACTGTTGTCGTTCAGCGTACTATATGTACTTAGTATAAATCTATCTATATATATAAAAGAAAGTCGTGTTAGTTACTCCACTTATAACTCAAGAACGGCTGAACTGATTTAGCTGAAAATTGTCAGGGAGGTAGTTTAGAGCCAGAAGAAGGACATAGGATACTTTTTATCCCGGGAATCCCACGCGGGCGAAGCCGCGGGCAAAAGCTAGTTGAGAATAAATAAGGAAACTGTGCCAATTGTATAACCTGTTAAATGTACCTACATAATATTGTTGTAATATTTAGCATCTTGTACATTGGCTCTAGTCAAATTAAGGTGTCACGATTAAATGAGTGATCTATAATATTTATTTATTTTTATTATAGATTGATTCCTTCTAAAACAAAATATCGCAATCTAGTTGTATGATTTCCAAGAAGGGTTGACGTCAGCTCTTCAGTCATAAAAAATCTAAGTACCTATCTTTACTGTATTTCACCATCATCATTCGGACCCTGGGCTTAGACCTGAGTTGGGAGGGGTGCAACCGGAAAAATTGATGTTGCTGAAGAAAAATTGAATTATGATGATGCTGAAGTAATATTTTATAATCGGGTTCGTATTATTGTAAAAAATTTAATGCAATTATCACAAGTAATGTATATTTGAAAAATCATTAGCATATAAAAATGACAACCAATTATCTTCTAGTAGCAGTGCTTTTAAATGGGAAGCAGAAAGCCAGCTTCCGGTTCCGACGCATTGTTAAAACTTAATACAACTGTATTTTAAATTTTAAAAAATCTACTTACCCAATTACTCATTTAAGTATTTCTGTTATAAAAATTACATTTAGTAATACTCTACATTAATTATTTATAAGAAAGTATTAGAGGCCATAAAATTCTAAAATCTTGACATCGCATCAAAATGTAACTAAGTAAACTAACTATTTCAATAATCCTCAATATTTAATAATTTAATAATAAACTTATTGTAATTATAGAAATATTCAAATGTAAACTCGTCTGATTTGACTCAAATTTTGTGAATTGACGTTTTTGAAGAAAATGCTGCTGTGGAGTTTGTGGCGCCACTTCTTCTCCACTTGCGCTTTGGAAGTGGTGGTAAACTTAAAATAAGTAACAATTGACATCAATAAGTGATAAGAATATCCTATATTGAAAATAAACAATTTAAATTTTGAATTTGAGTAGCTACAAAAGGCTTCATAAAATGAAAAAAAAATATATAATTTTATTGACAATTTAATCAAATTTATTTTTGACTTATTTTTAACGATGTTATAGTAAGTATGACATTATAAAAAAATCGAAATTAGTAGAATTTATATTGAAATTTGTTATCAACATTTTATTCCATACATATATCATTATTCAAAAGTTTTAGTTCTAATATGCTCTATGAATGTATGGTATATAATTGAACGATCTTCTTACCCTAATATTGATGCAACAGCTCTAGATGGCAAACCGTAGGCTACTGGCATCTGTAATATTTGAATATAGAGGTATTAAGTCGATACAGTTTTATTATAAACTAGCATTTGTCCGCGGCTTCGCTCCGGTGAACTTCCCTCGGAAACAGGATTTTCCCGGTATGAATGTAACCTATGTCCTTCTCCTGGTTTTAAGCTACCTCCCCACTAATTATGAGTCAAATCAGTTCAGCTGTTATCGAGTTATAAATAGTGTAACTAACACGACTTTCTTTTATATCTATAGATAAAACATTTTTGGAACAAAATGGTACAAAATACTAAAAGCTTTGTTTAAACAGTTACAGTCAACCAGTCACAAAATATAAGTATCAAATGAAGATTAGGTAAACAAAACCAAACAAAGTATGTTATATACACTCATCTTAGTGTTTTCACGATTGCATTATCAGCCATCTGCTTCGAGCCCATGGCATCGCGATATAAAACAATAACCTAAGTAGGTATACTCGTATTACCAGATTTGAATACATTTTTAAACTATATGATTTCTTACTTAATCCCTCAGCTACTAGACGAAACAAAAGAACACATAACGTTATGTGACCATCAGTGACGGCATGTGTGCTGAGCCAGAAAATACCTTTCCTACGAATGTGTAAGAGGCGATTAAGAAAATAATTTGTTTTTACTCATATCTCAGCCAAGGAGGGTTTAAGAATCATACCGAGTTATATAAAATTTGAATAAGTAGTTTCCTACTCACATGAGCTCAAAAACTCACATGGGTCAAGTTATAACCGCGATAACGCTAAAAAGATAAACGAAAGTTTCTTTCTTTTTTAGAACTACTAAACCTAATTTAAAGTAAAAACAGACATTTTAAAAAAAAAGTACTACAATTGTGTTTGGCATTTATTTTATTGTTAGAGTGTCTTCCATTTTTCAACCCAATAAAGTTGCAACAGCTGTTGAAGACAAGCTTTCAGGAAATACGATTACCGGTTCCTGAAACTTCAATATGATAGGAAATACTTATATATATATTCGAAAACTAAGCTTTAGTTCAGTACTAAAAGCTACATCATACATTTTAATGTATGATGTAGCTTTTAGTATGAGTATGGGAGACTCATCTCTATTAGTATAGTCATGGCTGAAGTTATGAATTTTATTTTGATATATATAAATTACAAGAAGACTAAGAAAATTATTTTTTACAGATGAACCTACAAACTAACATATAAATATATCAGAACTATTATATATTCTTTGCTTCAAAGCTAACTTGTGAAAATTTGTTCGAAAATTTATTGAAAATAATTATTGAACAAATTTATGCAAAGAAGTTAGCAAATTAGCATTTAAAATTCAATTTTCTCTATCTATCTATAATTTAAGAACAATTTTCTTGTTGGCAGAGTAATTTCTATGTCTCCATGTCATCAGTTTTACAAATTCATATTTAAGACACTCCTAAAAGAAATCACTAGTTCCTGTGAATCCCTTCCTCAGGACGTATTTTATACGGACGTATACAGAAAGACAGGCTTTCACATTTATAATATTAGTATCGAAGTATATATATTATTTAAGTATTTATTTCATCCATATTTGCCTATACTTTAAAGACATATTTGCCTATACTTCATAAACATGGGTGAAAAAAAAAAAATAATGTAAATGTAAGAAATACTTAAAAAACGTTAGAGAAAAAAATTAACGATTTGTTTAGTTCTAGCTTGCCATATTATCATTTCGTGAATCGTCGTTAACACCATTAAGTATAAAATATTGTAAGTAAAGACGTTTGTGGTCTAGTATAGATAATACTAAATGGATATTTCAAAAATATTTTCACTTACTCTGCTCATAGTAATTGTTGGATGATAGCCAGTTTTATCGGCGTAATATGTAACAGTGTAAAGGACATCAGCGATTTGAAATGAGTATGATCCTTCAATTATTTGGTCACCGTTGTCATCGATTTTTCCATTTCGGCTTTCTGTTATAAGTCCATCCTCAGTATTGTAACTAAAATAATTAAAAATTAATAAGCGTTAATTGTCAACACCGCTTGAACGATAAAAAATTAATAAAATGCATCTGGAAAATCTGGTATTTGAGTTTTTCTAATCATCACTTGGTCTTTGACGTTAAACATCCGTCCACCACAGCTGCTTATAAGATAAACAAGTAAACGAATGGAAGACAGTTTTTGTTGTAAGTAAAAAAATACAAGAATGACTTAAGAAATGACAAGACTTACTTGTAGCTATATTCTCCTTTATATATGTTATCGATATCTAGATAATAGGCAGCTGACACATCTACAAACAGTAGAATAGCCGTAATACCTAACAAAATATGTGGAAATTTCATCTGAAATAAGATAGATATTATACATAATGAACTTTTACTTCATTAATATCTTTTAAACTCTTCAGGAGTAGATAAACCGTCTTTTATTACCGTCAAAAACAGGGGCAAATGCTGAAGTAAATAACTCATTTTGGGTAAAAGGTATTAGAATTAATTTTCTGTTGATATAAAATAGATTAAATCAATAATATGAATAAGGATGCAATTTTGCAGTAAATCTTCCTACTATACTTATATATTAAGTAACTAATAATTCAAATGCTAAAGTCAGTTATATTTTTCCCTCTATTACACTATTGTTTTACCCACTCATACCAAGTAGATATTATATTCAGCCAAGATTAGGAGGTTGAACTACAGGGAAAAGTATACTTACTTACCCTTAAACGACAGTCTTTTGATTGAATCCACTTACCTTCTTGAAAAATTGTGCTTTAAGATTTGATTTACAAAATGCACAGATTTAAATTACAGATATTTTGCAACACGTCCTGACCTCTGTCGAGTACAGTCTTTTATGCCTTTGCTTTAAAATTACGTTAATTGTATTCGAGATCAAATTGCCTCCTATAAGTAGGTAGACATAAGTAGTGAAAGGATACTGGATACTCTGAGGATTATGAGAGTTCATAGACTCTTATGCAGTTTTTTTTTCAAAAATACTTAAAGAATGCTCGCAATTACATATATCACAACCATTTAAGTTTGTAACCTGAAACTAAAAAATGTACACTGATTCATATGTTGAAAACTATAACCCTACTACGTTCTAGTGCTCTGAATAGGACGAGACAAGAAAATGATTTAGATTGAAATCAAGAAATACCATGGAAATAGTAGAGCCGTGATCACGTGTACTGTATACCTACCTACTATCTCCATTTGATGAAAGTGTTAATGGCATCATATAAAGTAGGTATAAAGGAGGCGCGATGCGACCACAGCTCTACCAAGACCGCAAATAAATTTATTTTATCTATGTTTTTAATATAGATAGGAAGTTATAGCACTTAACTTAGCCGGCTAGCGCCGTATGCTCGGAGGATGGTATAGAAATATTATCCAACTCAACAGAAAATCAATGCCACACATTTCGACATTCCGTAGCTCCAATATAAACTTTGCCCCACTGTTGTGACTTTTATACAGCATGTAACACTTCTCACAATATACTTAGTTAGATAGTAACCATAAAATTCCTAGAGAACACAAAAAATGGTAAACGAAATAATTTAGTAATCATTGTTTTTCGAACAACGTCAATCAATGATTTTTTTTATATTCACAACTAGCGACCCGCCCCGGCTTCGCATGGGCATAAAAACCTTCCTCTTGAATCACTATATCTTTAAAAAAAACCGCATCAAAATCCGTTGCGTGGTTTTAAAGATTTAAGCATACATAGGGATAAAGGAACAGAGAAGGCGCCGACTTTGTTTTATACTATGTAGTGATGTCCAGCGATTGACCACGATCCCACCTGATGTTCAATGCAGATGCGGCCTAAGATTGAGCTCGCTGGCACATTAATAGCCTATTCACTCTAGCCTTGAAATGACCCCAATTTTATGTATTGTGCCTATATTTACAAAAAATTAACCATATTAATGCGAATAGTATCTAAATCATACGTTATTTGTATTTATTAGTGGTCATTTTAGGTTTAAATTTTTTTATTCTGATTAAGACCCAAAGCCACCTATGTGAAATAAATACCTACTATACAAAATACAATATTTGAAACACTTCATAAAAAAGAATTTTACACCCTGAATAGTATTTAATCCCATGATTAATAAATGTGTTGGAATTTTCACTAGTCAAATAAATGCCTTTATATATATATATATATGTTATTAGCAATAGTTTATCTTGCCCAGACATCTATGAACATATTATATATTGAGGTGACATTTATCTATATGCAGAAGAATCACATAATAACAAATTCTTTGAATTCAGTCCCCGCGCTAGTATCTAAAAAGTCTTAATTGTGTTCTTGTATATCCCTTATCATCAAAAGACTATAAATTGAAAATAACGTTCTGAAATCAACAATAATTTTATTGAGTTGTTAAATAATTCTTCTGTCATTAAATCTAGAATCGTCACTGTACAATTGAGGTTGAAATCCATTGATATCGGCGATATATCGTACTGAATGACTTCGACCTTCTGGATCTACATAACCGTATTCCCCCCGAACACCATACCCTTCACTTAAAGATTTAAACCCTCCATCTTCTTTTCTATATGAACCATCTGATATTTCATACCTAAAACAATGTAAAGTAGATTATTACATGTGTTGCAAGGTCAATCAACTAATACACTAGTCAGAATTTTTGAATCATCTCTAAGCCTGAAGCTGGAACTGACTCTGGAATTAAGCTCTCTATTTTCACGATTCTTTTGAAATAATATGTTTTTAATATCTCTTTAGCGTTTGCACATATTATATGAGTAGTGTAAATAATATTTGCGATGATGAATTTCATAAACACTTTCATAAACCCTGACGGACAACCATAGAATTATATAGAAGCTTTACGCTCTATAGTGATTTTGTAAAATTTTCGTATTTTCTGTTGTGGTCGTTTTTTAATTATTTGTGATTAAAAACCTGTTACAAAAACTGATTCTTAAAACAGTCGATTATCGAATTACAAAATTATACAATTTTAGAGTAGATGACCATCGGTGCTGTTATAAACTTAGGGAAATTGTCTAACGCACACATTCCCAAGAGGCCTTCTTGGAAGTAGAACACACGATTCAATTATGTGTTTCAAAAGAAGATTCTATGACAAGTCAAAAGTGCACACCAATTTAAGTGAGGTTAAAAGTCGGTGTTTCGTTAAAATTGCATTACCAGCAAGGTCAAAAGCAAATCAACGACCTCACAGTCTAACAACCTGTAATTTTATTATCAATTTCAATTAAGTATATGCCAATTGCACCATTTAGTTACCTTAAAACTTTATCGAAGACTATGATATAGTAAATCACCTTCCACAAATCACAAATTGCCAAAAAGATGCTTCTTCTATTCGTTTTTAATAAATTATTTTTTTAGAAGATTTTGAGTAGGTATAAAAATAATTGCTACTTTAGCTCTGCTTCTTATTGCTTAGCAATAAAATAGGTACATATCATTACCAATACTTACTCAAAGCTGTAAGCTCCTAGCTCGTTGGTATTGTAAACAAATTTCTTTATTTCAGTTCGTGATACCGTGGGTGCCGCAAAGATGACCAAAACCACAACGATGGCCCGGAGGAGAGGTACAAGCATCTGCGGCATCAAACCATACATGTCAAGGTCAACCGGTCACCTCGTCTCTATGAGTTTATTATGAAACATACAATACTATTTCGATAACTAGCGGATGATGACTGCCGTTGATTTGAGATAATAGACAATTTGTTTACATTCATGTTATAGATTTTTTAAATTGTCTTTTTTATATCATCTAGATTCAGGTCCATTTGTTTAAAAACACATTCCACGCAGCCGGTCTTTACAGTCACTTGGAATTTACTTAAAAATAAAAACAAATAATTACATAGGTAATAAAAAGTAATTATAATAATAAACTTTACAACAGGATGCAATGCTGTAGTTAATATGAAGGTTTAGTTGTGGTGATAGTTAGGTATTTAATATTGTTATAAGTATATGGCAACCAGCATATTTTTAGGGTTCCGTACCTCAATAGGCAAAACGGGATCCTTATAAGATTAGGTACTTTGTTATCCGTTTGTCTGTCTGTCAAACTTTTTTTTTAAATAATTTTAATATACAAATTAAAGGAAAGCCATTAAAAAGCCTAAATTTTAAGTAACCTGGCAAGTATTTTAGTATTGTGTGGTGGTACAGAGTCATCAAGACGCGAGTTCGACTCGCACTTGGCCGATTTTTATAGGTAGTTTAGTATGAGTATGTTCGATTTTGTAATAAGAGCATTATTTTTATGGTTAAAATGGAGGTCGTGGTTAAATATCACCACTTCTAGTGTTCAAAACTTAAAAATCATATAAATCGACATGCGTAGTAAGCAAAGATGGTGCATTTCTTCTTTGGATAACTGTGTCGATCCATTATGCAAAATATCCTGTCACCAGTGATGAAAATCAGAGATTTAGAGATATCTGGTTACCATGATCATATTAAATAGACTGTGAATGATTTTATAATTCTCACTTACCATGATATAATCTTCAGTCACTAGTTAAAATGTTTTAAAACTGTGATGACAAGACAGCTGTCCACACTTTATATCCAGTTCATTAAGAATGTGAGGTCTGGACTTCATTCCTTATTAACAATGCGAAAACGAGGACCAAACTTGCTCATTATGTGTCAATGACTTCAACGCGTCTCGTGGATAAACAGGTTGACACTATTTACATATTTAGGGTTCCACACTGTAGCTATGAATAGAGAAGACCTCATTTTTGTGCTATATATGCTTGCCATAGTATTATCAAAATTTGCAGACCTTCTGTAATCGTGATTAAAGTTCAGTGGTATCAACTTTGTGGTTTCGAAAAACTCTGACACCGTAGTCAATTGACCGTGTAACTCACACGATATCATGATGGTGATGAGTAAAATCCACCTTGGGGAACTCGATAGCCTAGCGCCAAGCGACGGCGAGTGCGCGGTCATGTTTGGATTGGTCGCCATTAGTGGCATTTCTATCTTGAGCTCTTCCGTGCTTCGGAAGGCACGTTTTGCTTTTGGCCCCGGCTGTTATCGTTAGGATCGTTAGGCTATGTCAGATGCCTTAAGGCAGCCTGAAAAATCTAACAGGGTTGGCCACTATAACCTCCTGGATCATGTTCCTGTGGGTCTGGTTTCCCTGTAAAAAGCGTTACGTCAATCCATCTTTTCCACCTTATCTGAAGGATCGTTTCATTTATCTCCATGATGTGCATGCTGACCGTAATTTACGTAGTTCTGTCTCTCTTAGACTTAGAGTACCAATGCAAAACACCAAATTTTTCTTTAACTCTTTCTCCGTCCAAGCAGTTCTCCTCTGGAACGCCGTCCCGCTTGAAATCCGGAAAGCTCAGACTCTGACCGGGTTCAGAAATCTCGTCAAATCCCATTACCTTTCTGCTTTGTATCTGCTCAGTTATTTATTGAGATATTTAAGTATGCTCTTATTTATATGTATTATATATGTATACTAGCTGTTCCCCGCGGCTTCGCCCCGCGTGAAACTCGGTTATATCGCGCCCAAAAGTAGCCTATGTTTGACCTCAGGTCGTTAACAACATCCCTACCAAATTTCATCACAATCGGTCCAGCGGTTTGGCCGTGAAGAGGTGACAGACAGACAGACAGACAGACAGACTTTCGCATTTATAATATTAGTATGGATAGTATGGATATATATATATATTTTTAAGTATGTATTTATGTTTGTTTTATTTGTTTTTATTTATTTTTATTTAGTATGTGTAGGTTATATTATTTTATATTTACATCTTTATTTTATTTATATCTTTGTGTGTATATTTATTTACGTATATATACTGCGCTTTCGCCTTTTGATTTGTCTTGGTTTTGTTTTCCATCCACCCTAAGGTTGACTGGAAGAGATTGCATTAGCGATAAGTCCGCCTTTGTACCTTACCTAGTTTTTAACAAAATTATGTATACATTTGTTTGGTGCAATAAAGAGTTTTTCTATTCTATTCTACGGAGGTCAGACGGCAGTCACTCTATTATAATTACCAGTTCCGTCAAGTCAGGACCATGATTAACAGCGTACCCTGGGCTCTGAAGCGTAAGCTGAAGGTGTAACAGGGAACGCTCGGACGAAGAAGATGAGTAAAATCCACTATCAATAAGATAAGTAAACTCAGACCTCTGCTTTGCTTTTATTTACCTGTTACGTACCCAAATTAGAGGTTGATATACTTTCAATCTAAAGATATACAGCTACAAGAGAGGCAGAGAAATTAATTGATACTATGGTGCAACATCCCCGCGTCCATGGTGGGCAGCGCGCTCATGGCAAAGGTATACCTAAGTGTGAATGGCTATCCGTTTGCTTTTTCTCCAACCTTGACGCAAAAAAAGTTGAAAACGAGGAGCAGGAGTCAGAAAAATTTTCTTTCTTTCACGGACCGAATGGCCGCTTTTTTTATACGACTGCGTTGACAATCAGTCGTATAAAAAAAGCGGTCAGACATAGATAATTCACATTTTGCAATAACTAATCGATACTAATAAAGGTCATCATAAGGTCCTAAGGTCAAATTATTAGTTACATAACGATTTGATATACGATATAGTTGCAAATCCACGTCGCCTCTCTGCGAGACATGCATTGTCTATACTAATGATGCAAAGGGAACCATATAAAAATTTTATTTGATCAGATTGCAGCAATGTCTTTTTTTAATATTTGAAATGTTTTTTTTTATGTCCGGACCTAAATGACGTCAACCCTTCTTAGAAAAGCTTATCTATACGATTCTACCAGTTGAACAGAATCGGGGGCAGTACAATCGGGGGCAAATAAAGCTAACTCCTACAGTACCTTCTATACTCGTATCATGACTGGGGAGGTAAGGTTTATCTAGTCCCGACTGTACGTAAATGGAGCCTTAGGTAATTTTATTGATTTGTAGATTCTAACAATAGGTACTTAATAAAAAAAAGAGCGAGGAAGTTACAAATTTTTTGTATTCTACGTATCACGTTGTATTTTTAAAAACAAAATCAAGGAGGGATATGTAGTATATTGGTTGTATGTTGTTTTTACTATTGTACCATTGCAAAGTCAAAGTTACTTACTGTAGAGTAGGAAAACGTCTTTGTGCTTGTTTTTATTGATTTCTGGAGTTTAAATAATTCCCATATCAGATTTTGTACACACTTTGGTACTATCGATATTCAATATATATGTTTATTTATTAATCAAAACACATCATTCAAATAATAATTCAAATCCAGTACAAAAAAATATACAGGACCACTGTAATATAACTAATGTCTGTATTTGACAAAAATGACAAATGAGATAAATTTGATAACCAATGAGCACAAATTTAATGCAATGAACTTAGTATATTACAAAAGCTCAGCCCACGCTATTGTTAGCTTGCGGCTTCATTGTTTTAATTTATCGATGTAACGCAAGAAAATTAGATAAAAACAAAATTACATCAAGGTATTTTGGGATTACAGTTTATTTTTATCATTATATTATTGTATTAAGCAAAAATTGTGTGATTTTATTTTGCTGACCAGTTAAAACAACAACGTCGTATGACATCATTCTCCTAGAAAAAGTTCGATCTTGCGGCATGGGTTTTCACTTCGCTCTATGATGGACGTCATTTCTAACAATCTAAGCAGCTGCACTGCTGAGATCATTATCCTAATTTTGGCTTCCCTCTCCGCTTACGATAGACAAAGCTAGTTATTAGTTCACACAATAAAAAATAAACAGTTGGTGATAGAGATTCTAAGCTTTTTAGCTTAAAATGCAGACACTTGATGTACACATGCCTCATTGTACACATACCTACCTAAAACATGCTTTTTTACCTGACCGTGCCAGAACTCAGTGCTTTTGTTACTTTACTACTATTTTTAACAGTAACACCTAAAAATAAAATAGTAAAATCTCGAAGATGAAGAAAAATATTGATTGCAGATCCTGTGCTTCAGAGTATATAATAGAATGCCTACTAACGCTCGTACACATACCAGTACACAATATTATTTTATAAGCGTAAACATAAACATGAGACTACCTACTAAAAATAAAAAAAAAGACTATAGTTATTTAAATGGTGCAAAGGCACTATAGACTCCAAGATTACCTAGAAACATAATAGGTAAACTCTTTTCTTGAAATTGATTAAATACACTTTTAACAACTCATCAGTATGAATTTGTTTTTTAAGTTTATTGTATTTTTATTAGTTATAAATTTATTGTTATTGCATTTATGTTAAAAATACTAATCAGTACATTAACTCCATCTGGTAGTGATGCTGGACATCACGTAATACCTTCTCATACGTAGTTCTTATGGCTTGATGTTTAGGTGTGTAAACAATAATATTCATCGATGCAAACTCCAAAGCAACATTCACATATGTATTCTTAGTTTTCTCGTAGTCCACTAGAGGGCACACTTTGACTTACCTATTTAGTGAAACACATAAAAACGAAATTCAAGTAGACAATATGCGTTTGTCAAAAGATTAACTTGACCTTCGGATGGAAGAAAAGGTAATACGAGTAAACTTTGCGTGTACAAAAATAATTGAACTATAATTAAATTATATACTTTATAACGGGTTGTTACTCTTTAATTTACTTCATAACATAAGGAAGCTTTATATATTAAATATAAAACGTAAAACACATAAAACGCTGCAGTTTGACCCCTGTGTGTTGGAGAGAAGACGAAGATATGCGGTCGGTGCGGTTGTACCCACGGTTGTGTATGAAGTGTTGTTCATGTGCGCAGAGACAATTCGTAAGACAGTCCTCGCACCTATATAATAATAATATAGATCTAAATATCTATGTATTATCTTACCAGTGCCCCTAGTATGAGTTTTTCTTAACGCAGACGCTAGCGACTGCGTTAGGATTTTGTATGAAATTTCTTAGTTGCCTTACTATCCGCCAGAGGCGCTGTATTGACCTATGATGAAGTCGAACCCCTATGTAGTTATTTGTAAAATTAGTATATTACCCATACATATACCCGCAACACTCACAACATGCGCGCACACAGCAACATAATAAATTTTTAGACCAACTGGCACTAAGCTTTGTACAATTTTAAATTCTATTTCTATTTTAAATTCCGTTTTTCTCAAATTGTCATTATATCTATAAATTATTGGCTTTTGGAAAGAGCGGATTCTACAATCACAAGTATTTTACGCTTAAGGTGATACCTCGGTGAACACTAGCGCCACCGTCATTTAAAAATCATTACTCACTGAAAACACAAGTTATCAAAAATCCCTTTGCTGTAATTAAGGTTCTGGATCTGAAGTTAATTTTAAACATATTAAATTATTAAATTATAATTCCCTATAGTTACAAATTGCATTATTGCTTAAAACGGCCACTTTTAGCAGTTTTGCAATTTATAACTATATGGAACTATAAGTTAATAATTGAATATGATTAAAATTAACTTCAGATCCAGGACCATAATTACAGCAGAGGGATTTTTGATAACTTGTGTTTTCAGTGAGTAATGATTTTTAAATGACGGTGGCGCTAGTGTTCACCGAGGTATCACCTTAAATGGATATTCCAATCATATATTGTCAATGTAAACAAAAGTTCAAGAAATAAGCAATTTATAATAATTATAATTTATATCATAAGCATTTAAAATTAAATGATTACTAGAATAGTTATTTTTTTTTTTCTTTTTTTTTTAATCTTAATGTTTTCTGATATTATCTTCTCAATGTAATTAGTCTTTATTTTATATCGTAACTTTCTTAATTTTAACTTTTTTTTACTTTTATTCTAGCGGTCGTTAATGGAAATTGACGGACAATTTTGTCAGGTTGGTACTAACCATTAGGTTCTTTATTTGTTTAAAAATTAAGTAAGCGTTCTTAGA
The DNA here is from genome assembly GCA_947044815.1 of Apomyelois bistriatella. NCBI lineage: Eukaryota > Metazoa > Arthropoda > Insecta > Lepidoptera > Pyralidae > Apomyelois > Apomyelois bistriatella. Next base: position 7,673,012 of record OX345692.1, on the reverse strand, counting down.
AAATTTTAAAAAAGAACATATCGTGCACCGGTTTCTTGTTGGTGCCATTGTAGAGTTTGACTCAATCTTGTTTCGTCTCAAGAGGAAGTCAGAAGAAGAAAAGTACTGTACAAGCCTTGGCCGAAATTGCAATTTACGTCCTGGTATTTTTAGAAGGCCTCGGCTTCGTAACACTAGATACTATTATTTATTAGTCGGCCGTAAATTGCTTCATTTCTGGCCTCGACAGTAATGTACCATATGGTTATTGATTTTTGTTGTCTAAGTAAGTAAATCCATTCGTAAAACACAGTAAAAAATACATAGAGTTAGCTAAGTACATATTCCTTAAGGTTCATTCATGTAAATAGTATAAGCAAATAATAGATTATTTTTGATAGTCTGTTAGCTTCAGATGTGCAGGTGCTTTGACCTCGTATCTTTACGCTGCATTTCTCCAATGCTCAATATCAATAACAGTTTTAGATATAAGCTTCAGATGCTTATTTAGAAAAAAAAACTCTATTGAATAATTTATTGACTATTGAATAATTCGTCTGTAGTGGTTTGTGTTTAATTTATGTAATGTCCCTATAGGTACTTATATATAGGTACTATATTAATTCAATGAAAATCAAATATCTTTTGACAATTTTATATTTCTCTCATCGTATAATAATATATCCTTAACAAACTAAGTAAATCACAGTTATAAATCTCTTCATATAGAGAACCTCACGAGTAATCCGGTATCAGACTGTAGGTAATTGGTTGACCTTATATTCTAAATATAAATTGGTGGGGATATTCGTTTAGCCAAGAGCATTGAACCTATTCGGGAATCCCTGGGATTGAAATTGTGGCTGAGCCTGGAACTGCTGCTGTTGTTGCTGGGGTTGAGAAGCGATGTATTGGAGAGCACGCGCGATAGCCTCGGGGATTGGTGGAGGAGTAGGCAAATGGGCACCTTCAGGGCGGAATCCTGGAAATTTACAAAAACCTATAATGAAGATCTAATTACATATGTGTGTTTTTTTTTAATCTGAGAACAATCAGTACAGATAGAAAATGTTAATCGGTTTGTTAAATTCTGTGGTACAATATAATCTATCAAGTTATCACTACATAGTATAAAACGAAGTCGCTTTCTCTGTCCCTATGTCCCTTTATATGCTTAAATCTTTATAACAACGCAACGGATTTTAATGCGGTTTTTTTAATAGATGTAGTGATTCAAGAGTAAGGTTTTATGCCATGCGAAGCCGGGCAGGTTGCTAGTAAAAGATAAGACCAAACGCTGATATGAAATTGTTATTAAAAATTATTGTGATAGATAATAGTAAAAACTAAACAATAAATTTGTCAATATTTTTTCTTATATATTTATCAATATAAAACTATAGTCATTTGTAAATGCATAGAATACCTATTGCTGAATTAAACCTGATTGTTCAATTTTATTTGATACATCTACCTATTTGAAATGTTCAGGCCTTCAAGATAGAAAACGGTACTTTATTGGTTAAATCAAGAGAAAAATGTTAATAGAAAAGGTAGAAATTTAGTGTGAGAAAGAGAATGCAAACTTCACAGCAGTCTTACCATTTTCATCAGCAGTGTATCTGAGAGAGATTGGCACACCCTCAGGCGATGTGTAGCTGAAGGAGCCTTCTGCGACCTGAGCCTCGGCATCCTTGTTTCCCGCATTCTTCAAATAACCCCGCTCTTGTGCTGCGATACCATTGCCAGTCTCGTAGCTATAACATAACAATACACATTTAATTGTTGAACATAACGTTTTTAAGGTACTGGTTCCCAATTTTAATGAAACGGAAGTACATTTTAAAGGATTACTTTTTAAATTAAATGGAAAACAGTTATCAAACTATGGGTAGGTAAGTATTGCCTGCTCTCTCAAATGAATTAGGAGTTTGTTAGTCAAAAGATTAAAACGAGAAACGATTACTGAGCTTTCGCTCTTTGATGACTATATGTCTGTCGGGGTTTATTGTACTTCACGAACAGTAATAAGCTTAAGATTATTGAATACTCTGTATTTCTGATGCCATTAAAACAATATATAACAAAAAATATAAAGTTATACAATACTAAACAATCTAAACCTAAAAAAGTTTAAAAGAGTATTTTCGATCAAAAAACGCTCTAACTCTTGAAAGTTGCTAGCTTGGAAATCCGGTGAAAACTTGACCGAATTTTTAAATATCGAAATCATTAAGAAGTAAGTAAAGATGAGACTTAAATATTTGTGTATGACTAGAGACATTAGTAAAACTAAATGATTTAATCATAAAATGTTATGTCAATGAAATAAACCTTCTATTGAGATAACATTTGATAAATCGATTGGTCGTGGTCGTATTACAAACGAGGTGTGTGAATACCGCGGGCAATTGACGCACGCCAGAAAATACCAAATGTAATGAGAGGCTCTGCCAAGCCGTTTAAGATACACAATAGGTTTGGTTGCAGCCATATAAAATGTAATGTACAGATATCTATGGTTTTGATGTTATACAGCATTGTAATGTAGAAAACGCCATATCTCCACTTTATTGTCTATATTGTCCAATTTTTTAACTTTCATTACTTAGTGTTTTTTTTAAGGAAAATTTAATTCCTAATACTTTACGTAACACTTGCTGTGGTTAATTGAAATTTTACATTTTGTTAGTAAGTGTAATATATGGATTATTAAATAAACTTAAAGTAATTTACATGTCGAACTGTTTTAGTAACCTCTTTATTTTTCACATAGGTAAGCACAAGCATTAGGGGATTTTACTTCACGTTGCATTTAAAAAAATAGAATTTCACTGATCAAATTTCAGATTCTTTATAAATTGATTCATAACTCACATGCTTATTAGCAATGAATGTAGTAACTAACGCATTGTATGTGTTTGTAGTGCAAATATCAAAAGTCTATGTCTCAACATACGTTTTGATTTATAAATTTGTAAAAATATATTATCTGTTTCTCTCTTAGGTTTTCCCGGTTGCATACTCAGTTGATTGCACTGCTTCTGATTTATTTTCCTACTTCTTTGAAAATAAATAACTAAACTGTGGTAGCAACGCAGCCCTCCAAATTTCTTGCTAAGATTGCAACTAGATTATAACTATGTCATCCCACTTTCTTTGAATTAGATTTTCTCCAAAATGTATTTCTTTTTGAGTTTCAATATATAATTAGTAGTATTTCTTTAGTAAAAGTACTTTGTAGATTTGAGAACGATTGCCACTAATAAAATTCAATGGATGCTCGATTATCCTTTTTGTGTAGAGTTCAGTTGTAACTAACAAATTTTTATTGAACATTAAAACAGCACATCAAAATATTTTAATACACCCAACAATATCTTTATATATTAATTTTATATGGTTTCAAAACTTCACCCGAGCTAATTTGTTGCGTAAGTAGGTCCGCCTCAGATGCGCGGGTGTCTCTTAACGTCCTAACTTAATATGTAATGCGTTTGACACGAAAGGAATTCACATCTATGATCTCACCATCGGTGTTAAGTAATAGGACTTTACATAAATATATCTTTCATTATCTGAAATAACATTTTAGGACCCGTTTTGTATTTGATGGATCGGCTAACGATGCCAGAGAGAAGCTACATGTATGCTTGCGACACAAAACAATTGAAAGTGATCAATTTTATTTATCTTTTTGTGCCAAAGTATATTTCATTACTTTTATGAATATAATGGTTTAATATTATTCTTATAAAAAATTTTATGGTTTTTTTAATATTTACATATTTTTTAAATAATATTATTTTTTTACTCAATGTGATTTCAACTATATATAATATAAAAATAATAGCCAACACGTATGCGCAGTCATAAACGACTGTATTAAATTTAAAGACCTATTATTCTCAGAATTAATATTATTTTGTAAGTGCAGATGTTCAAATATCGAAGTATGACATTTGAAGATTTAATTGTTGTGTACATTTAATCGAGTATCATTAACTTAGTAATGTGAAATCTATATATAAAATAATTCGGTATGCATTCTCTTCACCCGTATTGCATATTTATCACCGTGTCGTGACCACAGCTTATACATTTTTTAAATATTCACAATATCCAGCGATTGACCACAATTCCACCTAATGCTAAAGGCAAATGTGATCTAAAATATACTCTTAACACAATTGTGGCGTCTTATTTGGAATATAATATAGAATTTTGTTGAAAATAAAAATATTGATCCTTTTGTCTTACAAATTGGTATATAAGTTTAATTACTGATACAAACCTGTATTGATAGCTTCCATCTACATTCGAGTCTTGCTGGTAACTAATAATGGGGATGGTGTACTGCTGCGCCTGGACCAACGCGACGGCCAACACAGCTGATAGTACCACAAACTGAAAAATCACAAAAAACGAAATTTTAACTTAGAAATTGAACCAAGTGTTGGGTAAAAAGTACATGAAAATTTCAGAATTACCCCCGAATCATCGAGTTATTTCGATTTAATTATTGGTTTTAAAATTTTTATAAATATATGACTGAGGTAGATTGTTCTCCCGTCTAGATATGAAAGACATATGAGGTTAGTGATACATGAAATAAATATGTTCTGAAGAGAAACACTGTTAAATCAATAAAGAATCAATCGTGTAAAAATAAAATAAGTAAAACTTAGTAACTTAATGATAAAATAAGGGTCATTACAATCTGAATGTATACGATTATAGCCTAAATGCCAAATGAAATAAAATTACTGTGAGTAATCTAAAATGTAACCTTTTAATATTGATTTATAACCATAAAAATTCATGATCCTTTTAGGAATTGACCTCGGTTTCAAAATGGTTTATTCGGTTATCGATAAATTTCAAAACGCCACATTTGAAATGGTCATTTACATTTTTATAATCTGGTTTTAGCTGTAACAATGATATATTAATATTTCTTAACTGATTAAATACTACGAAAAAAGTGATCATTTTGGCATCAGTTTAAAATATAGGTTTTGTTGAAGCTAAATAGAAAAAATACCAATGTTAAAATTATATCGCACATTCAATTATTAACGCAAATTAATTATCTTTCGACAGTAGCAGAATGACTATTGATTAGATTAAGATAATAATATAGCCTTTGTAATTTATAGTGACACAAAAAAAGAGTATTGTTTGTCATACAATAACAAGTGTCAAGTAGTTTTGTGGGAAACAGCGGTATCTACGAAATATTATTTGTTGTTGATATCTTAGCATCGCGCATTGTTAGACATTCGTAATCAAAGCGTTATGGATATTTAGCCGAGGGCGGTAAACGTTACTTATTATTTACATTTAAGTATAATACAAATATAATGGTAACAAGACAAAAATAATTTGAGTGTTGGCTACGAATAATAAAGTAAATGTAACATCTATTTTCCTAAATTTATTATAAGTATTTTTCCAATGAATAAAAACTATATGTATTATGTATATATATAATTAGTATAGAGTTAGTTTGTTTTTTATCATCTTGCACACCAAAAGAAAGGAAAAAGACGGAAGCCTTTGAAATGTCGTCTTAGAGGGTAATGGAGAGTTTTTGTTGGAAAGATTAATAAAAGACAAGATACAGGGATTGAATAATGAAAAAAAAAAAACAAACGGTAAAATTGTATCACATGTAAAAAAGCAGACTTTAACGAAAAGACCGCAGATTTTAAGCAAGTAGATAGATAAATGTATTAGATCTATAGGTTAATTAAATAGTTAGTAGTATTTCTCCAAATTCAAATTCAGATTGTTTATTTTCAATATAGGATATTCTTATTACTTATTGACGTCAATTGTTACTAATTATAAGTTTACCACAACTTCCAACGCGCAAGTGGAGAAGAAGAAGCGGCGCCTCAAAATCCACTGCAGCATTTTCAAAAACGTCAATTTACAAAATTTGAGTGTGATTATATTCACTTCATCTTAGGTACAATGAATAAGATATGACCTTTTATTATTATTAAGTGTTATGTTGTTATAGTACACTAATATATTAAAAACACCATTTATGTTTTTTTATTCTATAATAAAATTTACACTGAAAAAAATACTTGCTTACGTATTACACAGTGACTACATAACTCTTTGCAGCACGTAACCAAACCTTTTGTCTTTTTTTTGTAAATCACCTTTGTTAAATCAAGTTAATAGTAGTTAATAGTATCTTGCCAAATTTTGGTTATTTCTCAAATAGTCGAAGTTAAAGGTTAAACATTATTTTAGTATAATTAATTGTTGTAACTCGGTGCTTGCAAGTGTTAATTTAATACTAAGATAGGAATGACTATGTTATTAGAATATATTGTAAGATATTTTACTAAAAAACTTTACTACTATATATTTAAATTAATATTGGTAAATTTGCTAATGTTTATTTTTTAAATGGAACTAAATAGAAATAGAAAAGAAATATGGCCGTCTACACTCACCGATTTCATTTTGGTGTTTTTGTAAGTGAGGTTGATGGAGATAATCCTCTGAGGATGTGTATGACGGGAATGATTTTTCATCTTCACAGCGTCGGCTTTTATATGGTAGTGGTTGGCACACCTCAGAATTGGAGTATTCGCACTGTAGCCGTGAAGCGGCGGGCGGGCGGCGCCTTGCTTTGTGGTTTAGTTAAATCTCTTATATATGAATATAATTATTTGGATAAATATCGAGTTTTTATTCTTATTTTTTTATTTATTTTTTCGAATTTAATGTTTAAAGAAAAAAAGGTTTATTAATAGACTAGCGACCTGCCCCAGCTTCGCATGGGCTTTAAACCTTCCTCTTGAATCACTCTATCTATTAAAAAATAACCGCATAAAAATTCGTTGCGTAGTTTTAAATATTTAAGCATACATAGGGACATAGGGGACAGAGTTTTATACTATGTAGCGATTCTATTAATATCTTAAATTAATAGGTATAAAGGGATAGCAGGGAGGCATACATAAATATAGGTGTGTTTTGACACCACAATTTTAGAAACAACATGGTAGATTACTGGATGAGCACAAGAAAATATCTGAATATTACTGACATTAAGTGTATTACTTATTATTATAAGATTAATGTTTATGAATCGTATTTGCACAATGATTGGATTTATTCAAAGAAAATCTAGAATACTATCGGAATGAGTAATAGACAGATTTAACATTTTGAACTTTATATTATTAAATGTAGAATGTAATCTTGATGGCAAAAGTTAATCCATCAGTCTATGTCAAAAACAAAATTCAGACCTACATAATATATTGATCTAGGCCTGCATGTGTACTATTATATGATAAATATAATATTTTTAACGTGATTTTGCGTATATAATATGAGAAGGTATACTACGAATATAAAATACTGTACTAATTTTATGGCATAGAAATAATAGTTAGATATTAACGATGTCGACGTTTGAAATTTGTACTTCTGTTTGATTTTCGAGTCATTTTGAACTAGTCAAAAGCTGTGATTATAAGCCTCTTTATTAATGGGCATCCCAATCACATATAGTATTGTATGCCAATTCTGCAAAATGTCGGAGTCTCAACTGAGCAAAACAGTAGGTAGTTATCGCCCCAATGAAGCCGAAGGTTGCTGCTCTATATACCACAAGTTCGGGCGCATTTTCTTATTATACCTTAGTTACCTACCATCGGAGAATATCTAAACGTTATGCGATGACATTTTCACATGAGTAGCATTTTTGATTGTAAACCTAGTAATTTAATCGATAGCTGTGTTCTTACATCACAGTGCTAAAAGGAACTGATTTTATTTTCCTAGCTTTTTTTCCAGTAGCATTTCGGCTTACACTTCAAAGCCCAGGATAGCGTACCCTGGGCTTTGAAGTGTAAGCCGGGATGCTATGTAAACATGGTCTAAGATTTAACGGTAGTGGTTTTTACAATACGGAACGACTGCCGTCTGATCTCCTTAATCCTTTTAACTGGGAAGCCATACCAATAGGGCATAATCCTAGATATAGTGTTGAGGTTAAATAAAAATAATGTTTAGATTTGAATGTGATTTTTATTTTAGTTTTATTTTAGTGTTTTTAAATAAACTTTATAAAATTTTATTTAGCTATTTTTAATGAAAACTTTCATTCAAAAATAACTAGATAAAGTCTACTGTTGAAGTTAAATGAAAATAATTTTATCTTAGGATTAAGTGTCCTATTCTATTTTAATCAGTAAAATTGTGGAAACATAATTAAAGTCAATATAATTTTCCTGATTAGTTTCATTCATCTTCAAGATAATTATGATTTGCATAATTATGACACATAGGCAGTTGTTAATCAATTATTATAGTTCATTAATCAAAACATCATATGGTCAACCCAAGTGTTTTATTTTTTCAGTTTACATACGGTACAATTTTATTCATAGTCCTAGAATTGGCGGTAATGGTTTTTACAAAAATGGAGGACTAACATCAGAATTCCTTAAGCCTTTTGTACAGGGAACCAGACCAAAAGGAGTATAATCTAGAGTGTCTTAGGGGCCAATACTTCTTCAGCTTACCTAAAGGCATATGACAAAGCTTAATGAATGGCTTCTAGCGATTACAGCAGAAATCGACGTTTATATTAGTCGATTAAAAAAAGCTAAGATTATTATTGTATTATTTGATATAAATAAATACGACGTCTCTTAGATCACCTTCTTTTGCTGTCATATTATTTCTGAGTAAACTATCCCTTATAGGTATAGGAAATAAAATTATTAATATTAAACACTGTATTCGCAACAATACTAAATGTAATAATGATTTCTCTACAAACGCCTACGATTTAACCTCTTGAGCTGATAATTATCTTGATCCCGATAGTAACATTGCAGTTTTGATGCATGAATGATATTCTCGTGTGATGAAAGGTCACTAACAAAGACCACTCCCTATTTTCCCATGGATGTCGTAGTGGCTTCTTCTCTTCATGTCAATGACTTAACACCGCTCCCATTAAAATAATAGTGATGTGAATAATAGTAATGTGCAATGATGACACTCAAGTTTGAGCTTTGATGCCGAATAAGTAATTAAAGTTGGAATGTAAGAGGAAAGGCACATTTAAAGATACGAGTCTATTAAGCAATTGAAAATATAATTATATAGATAAAAGAGAAACGGTTTATTATTATAATAGGGGTTGTAAAAAGTTATTATTATCTCAAAAGTGCGTAGAAGGTTATATGAATGACAGTGAGAACGAATATTACTATTCCTACATAGAGAAAGGATTTTTGTACAAAGCACATTGTTTCTGTGGAATTTTCCTTGAATTTTGAGCGTTAGTTACCAATTTTTTTACAAAATGTACCTAATGCAAGTAAGCAGCAAGTAAAAGCGAGAACACTTCACTCAATCTTTCTCAATGCTTCGAAATAAAAGTAAGGGTAGTATTTTTAACATTTTATGTCCTTAATTACAAACTAAGTCTATGTTTAATGAAAAAAATATAGAGGTATAAACAAGCTAGTATCGTACAAATAGTGAGAAATGATTGTGCAATACAGCAGTTTTATTCTTATTCCTATGAAAACCAATTTCAAAATCAATCAAAAATTTAAATTCAAGTTTTCATTAAGAAAAAGAAGAAATAGAAGAAACATATTTAAAAGGTTTACCTATGGATACTTAGCATTTCTTTATATTATAGTAATATAGATTTTTATCACACGTTTATTTTAAATACAGATTGAAAATAAGCGAGGTGGTGACGCCGACTGTCTATAACAGAGACGTTAAAACTAAATTTTGTTATAGGCCCATGGGCATCTAACACAAAGAGCTTCATTGTCTCGGTTAATCTCCCATAATGAGCTGATCATCACTGTTTATATTGTGTACAAACAAGAACTTTTATTTATATAAAGTATGAAATGATTATTACACTACTATTATTTCAACAATAAGATCAGTACTAGCAATTCATTGCACATTAAGGTAATACCTCGGTGAAAACTAGCGCCACCGTCATTTAAAATTCGTTGTTCACTGAAAATACAAGCTATCAAAAATCCGTGTTATGTAATTAAGGTTCTGGATCTGAAGTTAATTTTAATCATATTAAATTATAGTTCCATATAGTTACAAATTGCAAAACTGCTAAAAGTGGCCGTTTTTAGCAATATTGCAATTTGTAACTATAGGGAGCTATAATTTATTAATTTAATATGTTTAAAATTAACTTTAAATCCAGAACCTTTATTACATAACACGGATTTTTGATAACTTGTGTTTTCAGTGAATAATGAATTTTAAATGACTGTGGCACTAGTGTTCACCGAGGTATCACCTTAAGAAATCAAAAGAAAAAATCTATATACATTCAATGTGATTCAAACTGTGCCAGTTTTAAATAAACAATTCTGTTTTATATTAATGATTAAAATAACTGAAAGTTTTACTCTGTCAGTCTTCAATTTCTCACTAGGTCTTCATAAGTTTGCAATTTAATTAATCATCATTATGGTGATATATTGATAACATACAGAATTACTTCAACATAGTACAAAGTTTAACCATTGTAAAAAAAGCATGAAACAAATCCCATAATGATATTCATGGTTCTAGTCATAATTTTGAAATAGGAACATCGAAATCCCTGGTCCACATAATTAAATTATACAATACAAGAAATTGCTGGCTGATTTGAATGCATATTAAGCTACTAATTTATTATACAGTCATCAAATCGATCAATATTATAGAAGGTTATTAAGGTCAAAATGGCCTTACCTAATTCATCTTAAAAATCATCTTAGTGTTAGTTTGTGAATATGTAGTGTATATAGTTAAAATCTCCCTCTGGGCTTGAATGGAGAAGGTTGATATTGAGGTTGTACGTTAGACGAAGCACCCACAGCACTGGGAGGTAATGACTTTAAGTAATCCAAGGCCTTCTGTATTGCAGGTGGAATCGGAGGCGGTGTCGGAAGATGTTCGCCCTGTAATATTAAAATAAATATACATATAATGAGTCTTTATCAAAAACTCAAACATTTCATTATTCCAGACCTAGCCACCTAGCTTCCAGCATAACCTTTTTATCCGTCTATCAAAGATTCTTTCCGAGAAGACGTAAAGTTATCAATATGAAGGTAAAAAATAATCTAAGCTTTACACAAAAAAATAACATATAGAGATTCACTCTTGTGTTTTCTCGTTCTTATACATATGTTCTCTGTTCGAAAATAAATTTTATGTAAAATTAGGTAAGTATATTATTAAAATGATTGTCCTTGTAGCTGCGCCTAGCTATTTTTTTTATCTATATTTAAATCTAAATAATACATATTCAAATAAGCAATACTTTATTTCATGCATTGATATCCTAAGTATACGAACGAGGCTACCGCTCAATAGGTACTGCTGAGTTAAAATAATTCAGACCCGTGAATTTCCACCAAAAAATTCAATCACATAATGTCATACTTTATCAAAAATATTTGGCAATCATTCTGAGGTCTGGCTACACTTACTATACAGCTATGTACTAACATAACGACACATAAACTGTTTTGACTATAAACATTACCGCTAAATTTGTGAAAACTATATCTCCTTATGGAGAGAAAATTATAATTCATATAAAATATTGATATTTCACGCAGACAAAGTCACAGGTCGCAATAAGGACACCATATTGTCACAAAATTATGATCTGTTTTCAGTAAGATGTCAAGTTCGACGACTTGGCATCTAGGCATTCTATTTCCCAAGCGTGGATCATGGGTCAGCATTTGACATTTTCGAACGACATTTATACACATGTTGACTAACTCTTTCTTCATTTTAATCTAATACGATATACTTACAAAAAAATAAGCATGTTTTAAAATAATAAAAAAATATGATAACGTATGTTATCATGTTTTGACACCACCCAGATCATTGAAGTACCTATTTATTTTTTTTCCTTCCTTTCGTATTATACAATATTTCCAAAATCTATGTAAAGAAATAAAAAATTAAAGAAAACAGAAACCTTTTTTAAAAATAAGCTTTTATCATTTGTTAATAAAATTATTAGTTTAAATAAATTAACTCTAACAAAATAATAATAAAAGCGTGTTACATTTTGATGGTATAATGAAATCATCATACCTAATTGAATTTAATAATTGTTAACTATAATAGCAATAGGAAAAAGAAGTTACTAAATGTTCTTCATTACACCATCAAAATGTAACACGCTATAAGAATTTTGAAATTGCTTTCCGGACGCGTATCTTATAGTACTTCCTAATCACGAGGGAGCGGATAAAATAATTCTACAAACATAAGTCGGGTAATATGTAAGTTCTTTGGTACTTATGACCAATCGTTTTCCTCATCAATGATTGCAAAGTCTTAAAAACCACTCTCAGCTTCTATCAATCTATTATGTTCACTAAGATTGCTGGATATAGATTGAATATATCATATACCTGTGGTTGGAATCCGTTTTCGTCGGCGATGTAGGTGAGTGCGATGAGGTTTCCTTCCGGAGACTTATAGCTGAACTTGCCCTCCGCGACCTGCACTTCCTCTCCTTCCCCCTTCCCGAAATTTTTCACGTATCCAGACTCTTCGGCATTTATTTCGTTGCCCGTCTCATACCTGAAGTGACATATTATCATATTAGGCATACTTATATTTCATCATGTCATTTATTTGCATTAAATGTATTAGTCGTTAACTATAAACTAAATTAAATTACCTATGTTTTAAATTGTCATAACTACTCTTACATTATATACATAAGTTTTATTTTTACTAGATCACAGTTATCAAAAATAAACATAACTACTATTTTTCAAGGATTTACGAACGAATCTCTAGGCGGCCGCGTAATTTACTGCCAATGCGTGATTATGCGTTATAGGTTTTACTGATTTTTATTTGGCGCTGGAGAAGTAATCATTTTATTGATATTGTATTTATACTCAAAAATTACTTACAGCCATTTATATGTGCCGTCAACATTGGGGCCGTCAGACTCTTGGCGAATAATTGGGATTTGACTATTCGGCTGTTGTTGTGCCTGTGGAGCTGCTGCAGCTGCTACTGCCAGCGTTAATATAAGTATCTGAAATTGAAAAACGTTTCACAACATGTACTAAAATTATGATACTGGTGCTGGCAATTTTTCTAAATCAATGAACAGGTTTACATTAGTGACTGGATACGAGTATGAAATAAATTAATGAAGAAGTCATCACTTTCTAAATTATGTCAAGCCTTTTAAACATCTAAAACAAAATTAAATATGGAGAGTTAAAGACATTGCATCGTTTAGAAAATACCGGTGTATAAATCTGAGAATACACACAGGATCCCGTTTATTTGGGCTGATCAAAGTTGTTACCAATATAATAGTGCACCTCAGCAGAGTTACTTCAATGAAGTGATAGTGGGTTTAAGGCACATACCACATAGATAACATAACCATAGAGCAGAAATGTTCTAAAAAACACGACGAAAGTTAAGGTTGCAAACAAATTACTTCCCAGATCTATAATTATAGGGAGGTGATGATTAGAGCACCAAATTTTGTACTGATGCTACAGTACATCTAAAATTGAATTTATTCATAATGTAAGCTGCACTTTATAAAAAAAGCTTTCTTAAAAATACCTACATCAATTTTTGACATGTAACTACTACATTCCAACACTTTATTATTTATTTTTAAGGTCAAGTTCGTTCGTGTTTTATTTTAGTTATGGCATTTATTTAGAATTACTTAATTGTTAACAATTACATATTTTATGGACACCATCTAGTTTGATTCAGTTTTACCTCGACGTTTTAAAATTTTAAAAGTATATATTTTTATTCACATTTAAGTCTATCGTGAAATGTATGGCTGTGTAAAAAATCAAGCCATGATAATCTTAATGCATATAGGTACTAGTATATTATCCTACAGAGACGGCATACCGCTATCTATTGTTGCTATCACTTAGCTTTGTTGAAGAACAACGATAATATTAAAACAGGGTGTGCAAGGTGAATCTATCCACACCACAATAATAAATTAATGAAAGCTTTGTAATGGAAAGTTTTTTTAAAATCCATCAATAGACTACTTATCTATAAAAATAAAATAATACCACGGGAAGATTTTATCACAACGATAAAATAGCGGGCCACGTCATATTACATAGGGGTCAAAAATAATTGTAAAAGGGAAAAAGATGCCTGACAAGATTTTCAAAAATGTAACGTATTTACAACTTTTTGATTGCAATATATCTTGCTCGGTTACTCGGAGATTTGATCTTTTTGATTGTAATATATCTAGCTCGATTTGTAAAATCCTTTTTTTTTGTTAGAACGGGTACACTTTCTAGATGGCCCATAGTCATCAGATCAGGATCTAATGATGGACTCAACATGATGGAGTTGTCGAGGAAACTTCTCAAGTTTTATTGCGATTTGGGTATATTTTGATGTAGGTATTCCATGTCAATAAGATGAAACGATGCGGATAACGTTTACCCGACTTTCCAAAATGCAAGGTGTTTACAACTTTTTAGTTGTAATGTATTGCGTATTAAAAACTAAAAAGTATAAAATAATTGTTTTTGACAAAAAACGAAACCAACTTCAATTACTCAACCAAAAAGATGAATAATTAATACATTGTTGTTTAAATATGCTTTATATCAAATATTTAAATAAATTTGAAGTTGGTGACAATTTTACGAATTCGTTGACTATCTGCTCGCTCGTTAATTAGCATATTAAGTCACTTCGTCCTTAATCGGCACTTTAAAGAAACAACGTTTTAAAGTAGCAAATATATATACTGGAAATCAGAAGAAACTTTTGAACCTATACCATCTAAATTAAGGATTATCATATCTATGGCAGCGGTGTAAATGAACATGAATAGTCCACCATTATTAAGTATAAGCAATATTTTGCAAGTTTGGTTTTAAATTTAAAACCAAACTTGTTTATATTATTTTACTATTTTATCTGCCATATCTTTAAAGTATTTAAACAATAATATTTAATATATTATCTTGCTTATTAAGGTATTTTATTCATCAGAGGTATACTAAAGAACTTGAAAAAAATCTACATATTGATGAAAAACGTCATCATGGTCGATAGATCCAAATATGTACTATATATAAAACATCTTAAAACATAATCTAATTATCAACATTTAGGTAATACCTAGCCTAGGCATCATAAATAATTCAAATAGTAACGTAACTTGCATACAATATTATGCGGAAATGCAATGAAGCAGCGAAATAGAGAGTCGACGCTTTCTTCGTCAACAATGAAACGACTATGAAGGAATCGGGTGAGACCGCGAAGTAAACCGCATCACATATGTAGGTGCTTACTTATTTGTGCAAAATGTATGCTTCTTTGTATGTTGGTTTCTATATTTTTGCGCCTGGCCTCTTACGACACAGTCTTATTCTGATTTATCTGCCTGCTTCATATAGTGCTATTTTTACTTTTTTCTTTTTTAATTTGTAATTCCGTGCCTCAATTTATATTTTATCTTTAAATATAAGCGTAGACAGACAGTTCTGATCTATAAGATCATGTAAAAGATACATACGCAAAAAGTTAATATAAAATGAATTGAAAGGACACATGTTGCAAGATCGACTCACAAGTACTACAACAGACTGCAAACCATTGCCCTTATTTTCGATATCTTACAATCTAGAATAGTCATCAATTTTATTAAGTAAGCATTCAATAAGAGGTAGATGAAACATATGCCACATTTCACCTTTACTTGACATTGTTCACACTTCTAATCTACTCCTATTGAAGTCTCTAACAAATATGAATAGACCTAAATTGCTTGTCTGGTCTTCTGCAAGTTTGACATTTTCGTCTGGTTTATACCATATTGCACCAACGCATAGGTAATCTCATTTAACATATTGCATTGAAATAGCAAATCATAGAACCTTTACGATATTTATGACGTAAACGAGTAAGTAAATTCACCATTTAATTATCTTATTTTTTTTTTTAATTCATACTTTGTATATCACTTAAGTTAATCTTTTCACAAAGCGTGGACATAAATCGTATGCGGTTGGAATTTAATCATGTTTTAACTAACGTCTTTGGAAGAACTTGAAATATTCACCTTTCACCATTTATAAGATCACTAGCTGTTTCCCGCGGCTCCGCCCGCGTGGGACTCGGTTATATCGCGCCCAAAAGTAGCCTATGTTTGACCTCAGATCGTTAACTACATCCCTACCAAATTTCATCACAATCGGTCCAGCAGTTTAGCCGTGAAGAGGTGACAGACAGACAGACAGACAGACTTTCGCATTTATAAAATTAGTATGGAAGTATGGATTTTTCATTGAAAGACAGACATAATCAACAGCATATTTATAAATGTTTCAAGCAAAAAACAAAAACGACCAGACTACGAAATCAAATTTAATTTCAGAATTTACATCACAAAACATTTTTACTTATCACAGAATATATAATAGTAATATAGTTCTTATAGTGTTTTATGTACGAGTATGAACTCTTGCGATTATATTTTTTTTCTTGATACTAGTAAGCAATCTGGCCACCCGAAAGAAAGTAATTAATTGCATATTATTTTACCACATAAAATAAATAGTTAAAAGCTTTTTACATAAACTTAAGTACCCGGACTATAATGAAACGTGACATGATATGTATAAGTTGTTGTAAATGTCGGAAATGGGGAAAGCAAGGCAACCGTGACTCGACAAGCATCTGTCGAGTCTGCGCCCCGATCACGCAGTCAGCATTAACTTCTGACCTGCGGTGACAATAACATATTTATGTGCAATTTACATGGATATTAATGGCTTTATCGAACTATTGTTATGTAAAGTTACAGTTTACACCTTAAGTGGCTCATTATTCAGCATTATAATGTCCTGTTTTCGAAAGTTATCATTTTCTTTTCTTATTTATTTCTCTATTTCCATAAATATCGGTTACTTATGTAATAACAATGATTAGTGTGCCATTATATCTTGCCGAAAAAATTTCCTAGTGATGCTTATATGCGTACGATGAACATAAATTAATGTTCATTATGTTGGTCTTATCACTTGAACACATTTTTGTGTTGACTTTAAAAATGGTGAGTAAGCTAAGCGTCAACCGATATTATTAAATACGATAGGTTGCCTAGCAGAAATTGCCTATTGCAATAAGATGCGCATCTTTTTTTATTTAATGTTACAACGGTTTTGGAACGTGTTAAATTAAAGGGTTTTGTATTTTTTTTTTATTATATTGTAGTAATTATTAATTAAAAGATATAAATTATACAGTCGATACATAATTTCATTGTATCAAGTAAAATAAAGAAAGATTCCCAAGAATAAGACCCACGTGTTTTGAACCATGCGCAATTGTGCAACGGAAACCTGAGTGCTTTTGTTACATAACATGCACTGTGCAGTCTGCATGGAAGGGTTTTGACAAGCTTCGTTTTAACTAAAAATAAAATGCAGACCTCCGATATAACTTTTAACTATTTAGATTTATATTATTATTATCTACCCATACGACGACCATTTGACGACCTCCATGGCGTAATGGTTAACATGCCTGACCGCTACTCAGGAGGTCCCGGGTTCGATCCCCGGTCAGGTCAAGATGAAAAATCATCTTTTTCTGATTGACCTGGGTCTTGGATGTTTATCTATATATGTATTTGTTATAAAATATAGTATCGTTGAGTTAGTATCTCATAACTCAAGTCTCGAACTTACTTTGGGGCTAACTCAATCTGTGTGATTTGTCCCTATATATATATTATTTATATTATATACGGTTTCATTACCCTTCTTCTTAGCGATTCGACTCTTGCTATTTATTTCAGTACCCTGGGCCAGCATTTATAAAACGCCTCACGGTTACTGACGTTGTTCTACTTGACCGTCTGCGTCTGCTAGGTAGCATCCGGGACCAATGAATGTCTTACCGTGTTTTAGGAAGTACGAAATAATTTCTTTAGACAATTAGATAATTCTAGCCAGCAATTTTCTAAACATACGACTTTGTGATCCGTCTAATCAAACAAATTTAAAAACCTATGGTTCACACACTCTGGCTCATAAGGTAATATAATATATTTTAAGCTTATCTGAAGCTTTTCATGGTACATTTAATGATGTAGATTTGCGTTTGAAATATGGATTTTAAGTGACAAACAATCTAATAAAATATAATTTTATACATAAAATGTTGACATGGTAAATATAAGTTTACAATAAAAATTAGACAAGTCAGTATAAAGATATTACATAATAATCTTGGTAATCACTACATAGTATAAAACAAAGTCGCTTTTTTCTGTCCCTATATCCCTATGTATGCTTAAATCGTTAAAACTACGCAACGGATTTTGATGTGGTATTTTTTAATAAATAGAGTGATTAAGGAAGAAGCTTTTTATGACCATGCAAAGCCGGCGCGGGTCGCTAGTTTGTTAATAAGCGTCTACGTTTTATCCGTCGTTTACTCTTTGCGCAGTCCTGAATAATATTTAATTTAGTATATCAATAAAACACGTTTCCTTTTCAGACTTGAATTTATAGTGATATTTTCTGTTTGACTATATTTGATAGATTAAAAAATAATCTACAAATCTTGATGAACAGTATCATCTGCTCAACAGGTTATATGATATAGTACATACACTCTACAGGCGAGTGAAACCGCTAGTAGGAATACGCAGCTTTATTTGGTGGCTATTACATACATTACGTTAATCTGACAGGCCGCTTAAATGTTAGCATAGGAGTGTAGTAGTTAGTAGTAATAGTGGTTGACAGGTAATTAAATCCGCAATTTGTACACTTTATTTTAATTTGTACAAAAAAATTAATCAAACAATAGTAGATCTTTTGCGATTTTAATTCTCTTAAACATTTAGCACTAACGTTTAGTATAATTCATAATGAGATTAAGCTATACATAATGATACTCCGAAGTAGGTTTATTTTTAATTAGCCAAGAAATACACAAATCTGTTGGTGACATGGAGAACGTTTGTCTATTCACACATCTCTATCTCTTTAATACTTTTTTATATTTGTTTGTTCTCCATATTTTTAACATGTAAAGTAAATAACTTTGTAACTGTGTATCTTACCTTTGGTTTGTAAGTACTTACTAAAAAAACGAAATCAAACATTCGATGACTCTAATTCTATATAAAAAGTTTATCTATCTACAAAAATGTATAATATTTAAAATGATAGTTTTCCTTTTAAAAAAATATTAATTTAGTTTTTGAACAAAAAAAACTAATGAATGATGTTCACTGTTGTAAGTTCACAATAATCAACTATAAGGATTAATGTCCATAAACACACAGTTCTATTAACTAGATTTTGAAATTGTTATACTTTCACAGTCACATACATGTCAGTACACTTGCTTTTTCGGTAATCATAAACCTATGTAATAAATAATGTGTCCTTACCATCATTGCAATTGGGGCAGGGTTCTACAGCTGGTCTGGATGCACTCACAGGCTGCACGGGTGTGGGCTTAGTGACACTGCATGGTGTTTATATACCGTCGTCTTTACCTATGAACTTCGTCCGACCCAGCGTGCGCGCATCCCGGCGATTCATCTCGGTATTTGCACTTGTGCACTGCTAGTGCTACTATTGTAACATATGCTGATGGAAAACAAATGACACACAATTTAAGCAGAAATTGAAAATTGTATTAGGTTGATCCGATTAAAAAATGACTTCATGATTCAGATAGTAATATACAAAATTTTTATTTTTAACAAATGTTAAAAATAAAAATTTTGTATATTAAAGTGCTATCATAAGCCAACTAGCGCCAAAAATAATTTTATTTCTTTTACGATTTTACGCTTACACAATTAAAATCAGATCAAATTGAAAATATCTAAGAAGGCAGGTCACTAATAAATAACTTTTTTTTATTTTTGGTATTACTTTTCATCATTTTTTCTTTGGTCAATTCAGAAAAAAACTGACAGATAAATAAGTGGCCATTTTTGGTGATTATGGGTTATTTTCTGAATTAACCAAAGGAAAAATAACTTAACTTTATTCCTTATGTTTTCGGAAATGGTTCGACTCCAAGTGTTTGACGGGTCCCGGCAACCAACGGTCATCAACATGAACTTTAGAGATTGGCTTTTTTGGTAGAGTTCCTTTCTTGACTTTTCTACCAATAATATGTTTAGATAATGGTATTATCATCGAGTATTTTAATCTAAGTAAGTAAGTTAAGAATTAATTATGCGTAAATTAACTTAGTTACATAGGCCAAAGATCAAATGCTTACCTTCATTTAATGAAAGATCGAGAAAACATTGTTTTACGTAATATTTTCTTGACCTTTCTTATCTCTATAATTCCTCTACCTTGCGTTGTATGGTGTTTTCCATAAAGTCGGCGTGCAGTATCAAATAAGATCACAGCTCTTAAATTTAAAATACCTAGCTAGATATAGCGAAATTACAAGTAGTGGAAAAACTCTCATATTGCATCAGCTGTCAGCTGTACTGATTAGCAACAACGCCACTACGTCTTTTAAGAAAAATATAAGTATCCCAGCAAAAAAAATGAAAAATGTTGCCCAAAAAGTTATCAGATCTCATGTAGAGCCAAGCTTCTAAATTCTTCACGCCCTAACTCTACAAGGCTAACTAATTACTAACTTCACGAACTCTATACCATAGGCAAAATATGTGACTTGGCCATTTTGCTACATAGGTTTTAAGGTGTAAAATTATTCATTGTTCATCACTTTTAATTAATTAGATTATGGTCATATATAAGAAATATGGTGTGAATCATCACTGCGTATAGCATCATAGGCAGTTCTGGGTTAGATAAATCTGACCCCCCGATAACTATGATAGGTATAGTAAAGGCTTAGTATATACTGAGTGCACAGTCAGACTATAATATGCACCCTACTTGTTGTAAAAGTCACTCCATTTATTATTTATTTTGTTTAGATTTTTACAGAATATTTAAAATTAATTATATCGTGGAATCCTACAAAATTTACTAAAAAGGCCATTACCTTTGGCTCGGTCTGACATTATCCAGTAATTTTAACTCTGCAATCAGTACAACATCCGCTGTGAATTTAGTATGTTTTTGCAATATGAATAGACTGGCATAAATATTTCACATCCAATTTGGTGCAGTTGACATTTACAAATCAACGTCAATGAATTGTTTACAATATTTGTTTTTGCTTCAAGAAAATATACACTTCACATTTTCCGACAAGCAAGTACAAAATAATGTCTAGTTGACTGAATATCTTGAATAGTGTATAAAATAACGCGTTCAGCCGGACTTGACTCTGTGGTATATAAATAATCTAAAGTGGTAATTAAATATGGATTTTAGGTAAGAATTCTACAAAGCAGACAGAAATGGACATCATGGTCCGAAATGGTAGGGATATACGTGTGCTATTGCGAAATTCTATGTTCGTTGCGGCCATTAGTGACCCCAGCGAATCCTGTTTTACGTGTGGCATTTGATGAAATAAATGGAAAACTCAGCTTTAATCAAATATATACAAATAATAATCTTTAAATATGTAAGAAAAAAATTGGAAAGACGTAGCACAGGACAGGGACGCATGGTAGAAATGAGGGAAGGCTTTTTCCCAGCAGTGGTATACATACAGCTAGAAAAAAATGCAAATCCTATGCTATTTTGCTCATTGAATGGGCATTTAAATAGCAAAATTCTAAGCTTTGGCTGAAATTATGGTGAAGAATGAAAATGTTGAAATAAATAAATAAAAAAGTAACATTCATAATAGTTGTAGAACTCATATCGTACCATAGACGAATCTTTGTTAAATGATTCAAAGGATTCATACTTAGGAATTTAGAAGTTTACTATTTATCTACTTCTTGTTAAATTTTTCCTTGTCCTTTCTGAACATAATAAGGTCTTGTTATATAAAAGACTGCTTATGCTGACGGAAATCTATCACATATTAGGAGATACATGGAAATAGATGTAACCTGGGCTCAGCGGCAACCAGCTGAAAATTCAAATAAGAAAGTAGATGAGAGCGAGTAAATAAAGGTTTATGTGAGTCCCATATTATTGTCTTTACCGTCATAAGCTATGACTCAGACAGTATTATGGTATAAGCAAGCCCTTCTGACTGAACAAATACGCGAATTCCCTACTTTCTACGACTGTCAAGATTTTTGATACGTGTTCCGCATTTAAGATGATCAAACATGTCACATCACGTACTTCAGACAAGTATTTATTGTTAAGATAACATCAACCAACTTAAATCTTCCTTGCAATTTTAACTTTATAATATGAATCACATTTACTTAAAAAGTTATTTTCTACCTCCTTGCAGAACATCTCACTGCTTGCAAAGTTTTGAGGTCAAAATAAGATCAGATTCTCAGATATTAGGTGTACATGTTATAAGTGCAGGGTATGATAGTATGTATACTTTTATATGTCCTACTGCAAATTCTGAGTTTGTACACATAATTTCATCAAGATACCCTATATTCAAAAATACTAATGTAAGCTAGTGCAGATTTAAAAAGAGATGTCTTGAGGTCGCCGTCTTCAAAACTCGATGAGGAGGATATCATCATCATAAAAGGATTCATTATAGTCGGAACCCCAATTTGACCGGAATCCGTATATCTACAGCAGTTTTGACACAGAGTATATAAATCAATTTACTCTGTGGTCTAGAGTCATCAAAGTAATTCAATCGAAGAAGATACAACCATATTGCCTTTTTGTCTTTGTTATTTATATTGTAGAAAAAAAACATGACTCTTGCTATAGTCGGCAACTTTTCCCTAATGCGGCAATTATGTCATGCTTCTTCTTCTTAGCGAGTCAATTCTGGATAAATATATTTGAGATTCAATTAATATGGTTTGGCTAATTATATCACACAAAATTACTTTTTATCCCTCCTCGAGGCTCAAACTATCATCTCCAATTTTATCTAAATCAGTTCAGCAGTTAAGGCGTGCAGATGTGACAGACATACATATTTATTTATTATTGAATGAGTGATAGTTTAAAAGAAAGGTTCCCAATAATTAAAAGAGCTGTTAGCTTAACAGAGCCACAATTAGAACTGCAAAACATTTGCCTCGTTAAGTTCGTCTATTTATTTCATAGATTAAAAAAAATGCATAAATCGTAACTCTATGATTTAAGGAATGAATATAGAACTGAAATTTTACTAATTATTAACAAATCTATTTTATAATGACTTAATTTACATTAAAACGATAATATACAATACTAGTACAATGGTTACGTGTGTCCAATTAGTATACAAACGATTAGATTACGCTTGAAAAAACACAAGTAGGTAATAAAATAGTAGAATATGGCAGACACCGCTAGCATTAAGAGAGCGAATCCAGATAAGTAAATTTAAACCAAAAAAATTGACCCGACAGTGTACATATCAAGTTTGGAACTTATTGTGTTTTTTATTGAGGGCAAACAATTTTAGCAAGGTGGTCGTAGCACAAAAAAAGAAAGTTTTTTTTAATATATTATTGTTTTTGTTTGTATTCAATCTCATATTCTTTTCCCCCTTAGTCACACAACAAATCAAGAAACAGAGTGCTCCAATAATATTAACCCTTTCGCTGACACTAGCGCCTTTTAACGTTTATGTACTAAAAAGCAAAGAGTACATCAACAATTTACGTAATATATGCATTTGGCATTTAGTCCGCTTATTGTAAAAGCATTTTTTTCTTTATCATTATTCCAGTTGCATGCTGTCAACTGCTAGACATAGGCTTTCCCAAGGATTTCTAGAACAACCGGTTGGAAGTGCAGATAGAAATTACGTCTTTGTCTCACTCCTCCTTGCAGTGGCAGTTCGATATACCGATGGTCAATGCGGCATCGCTGGAGAGACTGAAGCATGTTTCACTCAAATAGAAGGCTATCTCATAGGTCACACTCTCAAACGCTAGGCATAGTGACCGCTTATACGGTGTGTGGTCTAATGTGCATCAGCCTATTAATGTGTCTGTCATATTTAGACAAATAGATATAAAGACAAAATGATAACTGCAAGCTGATGGCCAACGATGTCCATCTGTAGAAGTAAGTTATTTTTAATCAAGATGAATCAAATATAATAATTCCATCATAACTTCTGTAACATTTTATTCATTTTTCAAACACAGTCATTTATCTTACATACATAAGTTAATAAGGTAGGTATGTACAAAGTATAAAAGTACAAAATATGAACACATAACTATGATACTAACATTATCACATTCAACAATATCCGTTGACTTAGGTACTGAACGAAATTTTTTGAGTTCAGAAAGTGAGTACTAAATCAAATTTAATGCATACATATCATACATCACTCCTTCATTTAATATTTTAAAACTTGATAAATTTGTATGTTTTAACAGAATTTTGAGTATTTATAATGGGCAACCATTTCTATATCAAAGAGCAAGTTAATAAGTTAAAGCTTATTTACCATGCCATCTTTTAGGCGATGGTGATTAATTCAGAAGTAGTTATATCTAAAATATTTATATCTCTTTTTTTAAGCTCGTTTGCACAAAATTATAATTTTTGTTTTAAAACTTCAATTCATTGCTTTTGTAAGTTCCTGTCAGCGTTTCCTTAATACTGTCAAAATCGTATATACAAATTTTAAAATAATGTTCAAGAAAGAAATAGTTATTGAAGTACCTTCGTCACTTGATAATATAATTAACAGCAGTCACGATCAACCTTGAATTGAAACCATATAATTGAAATTGTGCTTTGAAATACGCAAATGCATGTTAAAATAAACAAAAAGTGCTAATATAATATATGGTTACAATCCTAGCTTAGTCGTGTCATTGTGTAATCTTTCTAAATACTTAAAACTTAAAGTCTATTGTTGGTAATATTGCCCTTTGTAGTCAAGCGCTGCTCGTTCTTCCTGTCCCCGCGCGGCATCTGGATTGTTTTTGAGTTCCAATTCATTTCGTTCCTGAAAACGAAAAATATAATTATGTAAATTGAAATTAAAAAATAAATTTGTTTATTTCGTTCATAATCCATGAATGAAATCAATTGATTGTGAATCCTTTTTGTTTGTGATGTGCTTGTATCTATAATTCATTTAGTTTATTATTTTTCTATTCTCCATTCCTAACTGAATATATATAGTCTTGTTTATAAGAGTGTGTCCAAAATGTACATTGAAATCCTCGTCTATTACTAAACTCAATTTTTAACCTCATACCGTTTTACATTCTAAGCTTTATAGCTCCAGAGACCAGGTTCTTAGAAATACATGCCAGATTTGTAGTACCTGTCCTACTGGATAGGTAATACAAATCTGGCATCGTTTAGGTCGCCACGTTTTATTGGGAAAGTTATAACTGGCGAAATCCCCTTTCGGAGAAGACAATACATTTAGTTTACAAACAGTTAAGGAAATTAAAACCTCTCTCATAGATCTTCAATCGCTTTTTATGACATGGATTCACGTAAACAGATCATTCTTAAGCCGTAAAAATGATTGTTCACCTTAAGGGTGCTTGTTCACGGTGCATATAGCTGGAGCAAGTTAAGATTCGGCTTACACGTGTGAGTAATATGCGCAAGCTATATGTTCGAGTTACCCGCTTGGACTTATACATGGTGGATATAACTGGAGCAAGTAAAGACACAGGCTTGCTACTGATAAGTTGCGCGGGTAGCTCGCTTTGGTACATGCTCGAGTCACTAGACCCGCTCATGTTTTTAACGATATGTTTGCACGATGCATATAACCCGCGCAAGTGCCTCAACATGCGCAAGCTACTTGCACCGTGTACAAGCACCCTAACACATAATTTACTGCGCAGGTCGCTAGTTAAACATGTGTAACTTTTTATAACCTTGACATTTATTGACTCATCTACTTCTCCCCACACAGATTAAATGAAAATGCTTACGCAACACGAACCTCTTCAATTCAGATCAAGGTCAAAAAACATAACTTTCTTCACGTTGCAACTCATTAATAAATTAATATTTGAATTTGATATAAATATTTATTCAAAAATTTAGAAGCTCTATTGAAGATAAATGAATTAGAATATAATTGTATGTCCACGAAATTACGTAATGTAAAACTGGATCAACATATGAATAGTTATAAGTTCCATTAAGAGACTCGGCCTAAACTGATCTTTTCAGTATAAAAATACATCATAACGAGATCAAAGTATACAAAAAATTGACACCAACTGATTTGATAACATATTACAACCATTTAACTACACTCATATTTTTATCTATAGGTATAGGTAAGTATGTTATTAAACTGTTACTAACTTACTCGTCCATAACAATGTTAATTCCTTTGGATGGACATAATGTAATCATATAATTACATAGTACTAATCGAAAAATTAATGCACATCGTAACGCGAAAGTCATCTATTTCCTGTTAATGATGAATGTGTAACGGTTGCAAGTATTACGCAGTTTTTCTCACCTGGTTAGCTTTGATTCCAGCGTAAATGAGGTCTAGACCTTTCTGGATTTCGGGAGATACTGGTGGTGGCGTCGGTATATGGTCTCCCTTTACTCGGAAGCCGAATTCATCAGCTGTGTATTCGACAGTGATGACCTGGCCATCGGGAGCAGTGTATGTGTATGTTCCCTGCTGGACTAGAGCATCTTGGTTCTCTCCAACGGACTTCAGATAGCCTTGTTCCTGAGCCTGAATGTTGTTACCAGTCTCGTACCTGGAATAGATATAACAAGAATTTTTTTATATTATGTAAAGAAAATAACTAGACAGTTAAAAATTAAAATTTTAAAAGAAGCAATTAAACCAAGACGGTTGCAATTAAAATTAATAAAACAGCTTTTATGATTATAATTTTTCAATTAGATGTTTTGATTATATTATTCTAATTAAGTTATGTTTCATATTTTGTGATACATAAAAAGTAATAAAATAATTTAATTTTATAATAATATGAACTTTATTATTTATTTGTTTCTCCGATAACGTGATATCAAATTAATTGTAAAATATGCCAGTTGCTGGTATTATCGATCTTAAAAATAAATAAATTACTAGGGTGAGGGCTTAAAAGTAAGTATATAATATATTTTTGTACTTTCATTTCCAATCACATAATACATTTGTTTATTAATTGGCACTCGTTAAGAGTGAAGTATTTAGACTTGTTTGGCAAAAAAAGTTATTCGGCGTAAATTTTATGGCAAATTTTACTGATAGATGTTTATTTAATTGTTATTGTAAATTTACTGATATGCCATTGGAGTATGAAAACAAGATAAATCATATTAGTTTAAAACGTAATTATGTAAACTTAAATTAAAATAATGTTACGAAAGCGAAAATTTCAATTTTATTCATAAGTACCTACTCAAGATGACTGGGATACTGGGATGATTTTAAATATAAAACTAAAAAGTCAGTATTTACAAATCTCCTTTGTGCATTGTTTCAAACTGCATAACCAATTTTAGACTTTATGGTACTAGCGATTTTTGGTATAAACATGTACAAAGAAAAACTTACGCAGTTTTGTAACTTCCATCAGTGCCTTGCTCTTTGTCAAAACGGATGATGGGAATGAACGTAGTGGTATCCAGTTCAACCTTGCCTCTAAAGTCGTCTACTGGTTTTCTGTACTGCTGTGGTTGCTGGTATTCCTGAGGTTGCTGCTGTTGTTGTTGTTGTTGTTGCTGCCTAAATTCCTGCGGTTGTTGTTGGTAAGCGTTGTAATTTTGTTCCGCCTGCTGTTGGTCATCAATCTGTTGTTGCGGCTCTGGTTGGGGTCTCAACGACACTCTTCTCTGAGGAAGAGCTGCCGCTATAGACAAGACAGCGCAAGTAACTACCTGAAATTGAGAAAAGTCCATGTTTTACTACATTATAATATTATCAATTATCCTATAGTTTGTAGTATATACTTATTACTTAAAAATAAGGGAGGATTTTTAGGTCGAATGCGTGGAGTTCAGATAAATTAGCAGAGTTTACATAATAAGAGGTATCAGTAATTTTGTAAAAAAATTATCATTTGATTCGTAAGATACTGCAATGCTTTTTATTTTATAGTATAGTATAAATATACATATTACGATGTTTTATTGAAATTGATGTAAGTATCTACGTTTAACCAGAATCTACAATCTGAATCTGGGAATAATTAGAAAAAAGTAAGACAAAATCATGATTATGATAAAAATATAACTAAGATCACAGACAAACAGAAGATTTTAAGACAAGACACGATTGCAAACCACTGCAATACAAGAAGAACACTTGGTATTATCTCCAGTGGATGATGTCAGACAAAAAAAAATAGCTTAATCATATTCGTAATGTCGCAAGATAAAATGAAGCAGATACAATAGGCCATCTTATGAAACCGGCTCATTCGACACGCAGGTTGGGCGAAAGTGGGCCCAACAATACCTACATATCGGCTCTTATGTGTATGTCCACAACCACATTGTTTTCATTGAGATCAAGTTGACGTACGCTTTGTTATCCTAGTTCCTCTTGTTTAATGAGACATTCTTATGTAATGTCACTAACGTAACGAATTTGAACTAACGTGGCAGAGAATGGGGTGGGTGTGTTTCGGTGGAAAAGTTGTAAAAATCTTGACGGAACTTATGATATCACGTGTTTACTAGTATTTTTCAGTGAAAATTTAAATACACAAATCAGTTAGGTATATAATGTTGAAATCATAAAATAAGTACAAGTAATTTGAGGTAATAATAATTGTAATTGTAAACATGACAACTAATTAATGATCATATTTATAAAATCTAAATGTAGAAGGTACACACCATCCCTAAAGTAATATAATAAATGTAAATAATGTTTTGTAATCACTAAAATGATTAACGTCTGAAAGGATCTAGACCAAATTCGGCAGATTTGTTTTTTTTTTTTCACGCAGATTGAGATAGAAAGTCCGAGTCTCGTGTTATTGGATACTAATTAAACGATACTGCATTTTATAATTACTTCATACTTTTATAAATAGATAGACTTTCAAGACCCAGATCAATCTGAAAAAGATCATTTTCCATTTTGACCTGACCGGGGTTCGAACCAGGACCTCCGATGTGGTAGCCCGGTATGATGATCATTATTAGATCACAGAAGTATAATTCTGTAATCTGTGATATAATAGTCTAGAATTGGTTGTTCTTTTTATCGCTTTATGGCGGAGTACCACGCAACCAAGAAGAAGTATGTAGATAACGCAGATATCCTACGTCCGACGGTTTCATTTTGGCGCAATAAAATAAACTAAGTACCACGCGGTCGAAACCGCGTGTTACCTACGTATTGTACTCCTATCATCATTATCATTACGTATAGGTGACACGGTCATAAGACCGTAACTCTACTCCTATTAAAAATATAGGTAAAATTTAAAAACAAAAATTTAGTCTCTTCGTTTTACTATCATTTTGAGTGAAGAATATATTTATTTGTATAGAAAATGTAAAAAAAGATGTTAAATAAGAATAAGTCCACACAATCAAACCGGCCGTCCGGTAACATAGTTAAAAGTCCTGTTAGTTACAACACTAACTCAAAATCTACTATACAAATCTGAAATTAATAGTAAATAATACAGTCAATCTTACTTTTAATAAAAATATCTATCAAATCGTCTTTAATTTTATTTTTTTCAATTTGATAGAAATAAGTGTCGTTACTATAAGTATTATATAAAGATTCGAATTTGCTTAGAAGACCTAATGATAAAAACAGTTTTGCAAGTTTCAGAGAAATATTGATCAATCTCATCAATCACATTGCTTTCACTCATTAGGCATCAAACTAGAATTGATTTATTAGGAGAGTATCCAGTTACAACAGCCGAGTTTAAAATGGCCGAGATTGTTATCACCAAATTTGTTTGACCTAGAAAGTTATATTACATAAAATGTTCGACATCTAGCTATGTAATAGGACACAAGTATGTATAATAAAAGTATAATGCATTCTATAAGATTTTTTTTATTGCAGTTATCTATTGTTATTATTAATTATGTTTTCATTTTATTTGTAGTATTAGACACATTTTCAATCGAATAAATTAGTATCAAAATTTAAAAATATTATCTAAAATAAACTTTAAATGAATTTATTATATGGTTAGTATTAAAAAAATATATAAAATAACTATTTTTAAATTCATCAAACAACAAGTTCAAAAAAGTGTTACGTTACTAATCAACACAAGATTACTTACTCTATCTACTAAAGGATAATTATGTGTACTCGATACTGAAATGTCGAAGTTCAAAAGCCAAAGTTGCTTCGACCCTAATTTAGTGTGCTCTGATGCAATACCATCAAGAAGAGAATCCTTGAATCCTGTTAAAATATTTAGCCATTTCCAAAATAGGTCAGGTAAAAGGCTTTTGACCTGATTAGGATTACTATAATCTACTTACCAGGAGCTTCATAGTTGTGTGTGTGATAGAACGTGCGACGCCGGGGCACGTGGTGTCTCGTGAACTATGTCAGAGTGGTAGTACCGCGCTCACTTATATACTACACCCCTGCCACTTACTCGCGTTGGTGTGCCATCGCACTTTCATACTAACTGCCCGCAATACGCGGGATTCTAGACTGCCCCGGGTTGGTTTTAATTCCGACATCAAAAAATCATGACACCAAACGAGATGAAATACCATTGTACCATAATTCGTTATTGGCTTTAGAATTGTCAATAATGTTATATAAAGTTGCAGAAATAACCTTTTGACTACGAAACATCACATTTAAGTAACGCAATCTTTCGACCTTTTGTAATTATTTTATGCTAAGGTTCAGGAAAACCCTAAGTTTTGATCTTACTTGAAATATTGGTAAACCAAATCATATCAATAAATCTGCTAGTAGTTATTTATTTTTATTTCACTATAGATGCTCTGACTGCCCTAAATATTTATAAGCAGAACAATTACTTCCTTTTCCCATATACAAGTTTATTTTTAACTTATATTAAAATTACATTATTATTATTATATTAAAAAGCAAAGGTCAAAAAAGCAGCTCGTGGAAAAATGTTTATCGTTTTTTTTAATAAAAGATTTAAAATTTTTGTTTGTGCACGTTAGGTTATCTAGTTAGATATTGCATAGTACCAATGCTAGGTAAACATAATACGAGTAATGGGGGCTAAGTTGTTTAATAAGAATATATTATAGCACAGTTGTAGTATCTTTTAAAAATATATACTGAACAATGGTTTTAGATGTAACCAGAATTTTTGTTTGTCTACTTTTTTACGTCAACTAAGGTATGACTTTTTGATTTCACAATTTCTTCGCTTTATAAGATATAGTCATTTTTCATATTAGTTCTATATAGAGATTTTCTCAAGGTTAGCAGTACGCGGTCAACTGATTTTACAGATGATCAAAGTACCAGTAACAGTATTCAATCAGCAAAACCATTTTTCTCCTATTTTTTATATTAATAAATATGCATTCTTTACTTGAAATATCCTCGTAATATATTATTGGGATTGAATGCACGCAGCCACTCTCATCTCGGTCGCTCTCGTTAAATCAGGAATTTGGACCATAGCGAGGGCTTATGCTACAGCCGTGTTGTTCTATGCTTTAGGTAGATTGTAAAAAACTAAAATAAATATTTTTTTTAACAATCGAGCGAATCGGAAGCAATTTTTGTTAGTATAATGTTTACTACGATCGGTTACATAAAGTGTAGGCGTTGTTTTAGCTCGTCAGTGTAGCAACATGTTAGTATCAGTTATCAAGGCGGCTTGTGCAACAAGTTCAAAAGGGTAAGGCGGAGTTTCAATTGCTACCGTTCAACATCTATATTACTACAGTATAATCAATCCCTATACTAATCACCATCAACATTTGAAGGTTTGTTCTCGTTTTATTTAGTGCTTCCTTTTGAAAACAGAGGATACGCTTTTAGTTACGTATCTATATTTGACGATAGGTACTGGTAATTACATCTATCCCTGTAAAAAGGGTTACGCATGCGTAATCCTTTTCACAGGGAAACCAGACCAACAGAAACATGCTCTGAGTGCATTTTTTAGGCTGAATAATAATAAACATCTCAGGTATTGGATATAGAGAGGCGTTAAATAATACTTTTGGATTCAAAAGTTGGCCGGTTGCTATATAAACTCTTCTTGTGCAATAGGCTTACAGTATGTGTAGCCACGCGGGCCACGCCCGTTGCCATCCGCACGATTTCCGATAGTTATTGCGCACCATTTCCTTGAAAAATAAGTGCGAATCAATAAATTTGTTTTCTATACATTAAGTAGTGTAGTACAATGAAAAACGAAAACATTTTTTAGTTTATTTCACCAGGGTGGGCATTGTCGATTGACCGTGACGCCTACTCGAAATGATGATGATGAGTTTATTTCAAATATCTTTATTAATTTTTTGGGCTCCGAAGTAGTCAGCTAAGGAAGCAAGCTGGAAAGCGCTAAGATAGACACGCGTTTTCAGACAGTTAGACACGTAAGTCTATTTGGAAAAAAACTCAAACAGTTCTACTATCAAAATACAAGAAGGGCTAGGTGAATAGTTGTAACAAATAGTTTGATACTTATTTATACTTTTTTGTACAGGCAGGTTAATGTTTATAAGGAGCATATTTATCCGCAAAGCTATTGTATGTTCTCGTTAATTTGTGGTTCCGCTGTAGTCTAGGTAGGTAGGATGCGCGTTGAAATTACACACAATTACGAAATAATACTTACTCACAGAGGAATTCAAGCAGATCATTTGTTATTAGATTTCATTGCTGATCAAGAAATACGTTACATTTATGAAAACTTGACTAAATTTTTAATCCTTATGTATGTGTTTTACCTATTCCTCACTCAAAGTTAACTGATGAAGGCGAAATAAAGATCACATTGCTTTGCATATGCGTCGAGACCACGTCGCGATACTTATTTTAACGCTAAGGAGAGCAGTTCCGTACTTATTTATACAGGGAAGACTTCGTTTTTAAAATCGATCAATTAGTCGACATATTTTATACAGGCCCCTTTTCAAGAATTACTTGAAACTCTAGAATAGCGTATCACAAACAAAAGCAACACCCTTGTAACTATGTGGGTGGGATACTTAAATGTTCTCTATTCCATTTTTTTATCCTGTATAATTTTAACATAAATTTGGTAAATAAAATACTTAAATTTCAGTCATTTCCTTCAATATATTGTTCTCATTTTAGATATATCACTTTAAAATTGGTCTCGCAGAATAATGAAGAACTTGAGTGTCGAATCCTCTTTAGCTCGAGCTATAGCAGTAATTGTAGGACCAATAATTAACAACATAACATTAAGTATGTGTAGAATTTTAATATAAGCCACTCATTCTACACATATTTTATATCATGTATTACTCTACTTCTCACATTTACACTGTCAAATCAAAGGCCTCTAAATATAAGATGAAAGCCTGTCACCGGCCAAGTATCGCAATTGCATCTACATGCAACGAAAGATGAGCTATTGTTACATAACTATCGAGGTCACTGACATGAACGCGTGGCCGCATGGTAAGATTTATAAATAGTTTATCTAGCGCCCACATTGCCAATTTCATGGCGATAATGTAGGATTTGGGTAGATTCACATGGTTTTATTATTGTTTAATTCCACTTTATTAAATAAATATATAATAAACTAGGTATTTAATTGAACGTTTTAAACTGTAAAACGAATTGATAAAATTTTCCCTATGTAACACATAATTTAATATGCTATTTTCAATATGCTATTTTATTATATTTTATTATATATAGCAGTGCTCTTTTCAATAGGCCGTCGCAACAGATGCTGAAAGCCAGGACGACTCTGTTAGTACTCGACTATTG
This sequence comes from Apomyelois bistriatella, assembly GCA_947044815.1. Classification (NCBI taxonomy): domain Eukaryota; kingdom Metazoa; phylum Arthropoda; class Insecta; order Lepidoptera; family Pyralidae; genus Apomyelois; species Apomyelois bistriatella. Next base: position 7,639,049 of record OX345692.1, on the reverse strand, counting down.
GTTGAAATAGTGGTAAAAATATTTATTTATAAAATCTGTATGTATGTAAAAACTTTATTGTACAGAAAGAACATTGATGATCCAACATAGAACACAACAAAAGGCGGACTTATCCCTAACAGGGATCTCTTCCAGTCAACCTGTATAATAAAGGAAAAAGAGTACATGGGCATTAAAGAGGGTACATCGCAAAGATACACATATGAAATTATAAACTAATTACAACACAAAAGTTACTTATCCTATACTATAAATCAACTCAAGTCCGAACGCTCGAAGTATTCCCTAACCCTAAATTTGAAGGAATGTAGTGAGGACGACGTCTTGACCTCCAATGAGAGTTTGTTTCATAAAGTTGCAGCGAGTACTGCAAATGATCTGGCGTAACACAGGGAGGAGTGTGTAGGAATGTTTAATTTCAAACTATGGGACGCTCGAAGATGGGGATCGATATTCCGGAAAGAAAATTTTGATTTAAGGTAGTCAGGAGAAGAAGGATCTGAATCCTTATCTTAAGTTAATTAGCTACTATGTAATTATTTTTTGTTGATTTCTTGTATTCTTTTCAATTTCCATTCTTATTATCTGTAGTTTATTTATTATGTATCAGTTTGTCATTATTTCTCAATAAAGTGAGAGGGGAACGGGCGCCTCTTCACGACTATGCGTTTAAGAATTGATCTTGACATTTGATGTGCGATATTTCAATTTGCATAGGCACGCGGTTAAATTCTTTTTGTCCCTAAATTGTCCTATTTAAATTATTTCTATAGAAAATATAGTTGTTTTCTAATAATTTACTTACCTTTATCAACATAATTTAAATTCACAGCGTTCTTACTCTAATCAAACATTACTTAAAAGATAGGTAGCTTCCACCACTACACCTCATTGGAGGACGACTTAAGGAAATCCTTAAACTCCTTTTAAAATAGTATTCATAATTGTTTCCTTGAGTAAACTCCAGTTATATAATAATCACCACATTAACCGTTTAAAAAATTCCCTATCCAAAATAAAAATAAATCATGATCCCAATTGTCAAATACAGAACTTATTTCATTCAAAACCATCCTCTCGATCAATCTTATATTAGATTTCCTTAAGGTGAAGAAGCTAGACTCGACTAATCATACCACTGAGTTTGAGGCAACGTTTAAAAATACGAATGTAACAGTCTGAGAACTAAACCGAGAGCGAATATACTGAAATTATAAGTCCTTTATTATTTACTACGGAACCCTAAAAAGGAATCGCATAATTACGGAATCAGATTAACGCCTATCGCGTCCTATTTTTTGGTTTGGTCCCGCTGATGCTCTCCTTTCGTCCGTCATAGAGAGCTATAATTTAACTGTACAATACTGTTTTAGTTGGTTAGTCCACAGTGTTTCGGTGTTATACGCTTTTCATAGATTTATTGTGTAATCTGCTATATGTTCTTTACCGTTTTACTGCAATTAACTATATCCTTCACTTTATTCCTGATATAATATACAACCATAATAAAATTCCAATACAATATGGATTAAAATTATATGATTAAGTTCTATTCCTATCGGACTTGTTCGAGTCATAGATTAGTTAAACTTCGCCCAAAAACTTTGCCGTCTGAAAAGGATGAAAAAAAAGGACTTACTTTAATTCATATTCATAAAGAAATATAATTACTATATAGATACAATAATGGTACAATAATGGTCATGGTAGAGCCGTAGTCGCACCCTTTGGTGCTGTTAAGGATGTTAGCAACGCCTTTAATTCAACATTTTTGTATACAGTGACTGCGACTACGGCTTTACCACAACTATTTTTGTACCTATACGTATTTCTGGATTTTTATAAGAATATGAATTATTTCCTTGTCATCCTTTATAGACACATTTTTACGTAGTCAGGCTATAGTATTTTAACTTAATTTTTATTTCTGTGGCTCTTCTAGAAAGTACCAGTTTTTTGGTATTACTGGCTTTTCTGAGAGCCGTATGGCCGTCAGACCTGTAAATCTCAAGACTATATCTACATATACAGAGCTATATCTAAAAGTAGAGATTATCTTTAGTAACCTGAGACTATGTCTACCCTATTTGGAATAAATACTAGAAAATATGTTTGACAAGGAAGCGCAGCGGCAGCGAATACCCACTAACCATATAGCCTAAAGATGGTCGCAGGCAAGTGCTAGATGCAGGTCGCTTCCAATCGGTCTTTCTGGAAATCCTCGGGCGAGGCCTTTGTCTGTAATGATGTTGATGAAATATGTCTGAAGATAATTGAGGATATTTGTTATATCGGTGGCATTGGGTTGTTCGATGTAACAAAATTTAGGATGTTATTCTAAAATAGCCTATATCAGAGATGTGGAAATTTCTAAAATTAAGAAGACTGAACGAACTAATCTCAGCATAAAATTTTGTTTTGAGTAGCAACTGACAATGTGTCATGAAAATTTTTATTGAATAAAACAACTAAAAAGTAGTAAATTAAATATATAATTTATAAAATTACGACAAAGCATCAACCACAATATTTTACTACACTATAGAGCAAATATCACATTCATTATTTTATTTTTATATAACAACTTAGGTATAAATGAAGAACACCCACTCCAATAAGGTTTTTAAATGATGGTCATCCCGACAACGTATAGGTTCAAGTCAAAAAAATCTTATTGTTTATATTTTAAACATCGCTTAATAATGCAGATAGTCTCAAGTAGAGCCTATACGATTTGAAAATAAGTAAATAACGTATTAAGAAAGATGGCACAATGTTATTACAAACATTTTAAGGTTTCATCAAAGTAAACTTAAACAGCAGTAGTAGAAATAGCTATTTGAGTCGTTGAAACATCAACAGGGGTGGGTTCTGAAGGAGAAGAGGATTCTTCAGACGCCGAAGTAGAAGGAGGAACGGCCGTCGACGTTGTTACAGATGCAGATTCTTCAGCTGCTGTTGACGACGCATCGGGGCTTAGTGTTGATGAAGCATCTGGAGCATCGCTTGAGGATACCCCTGGAGTTGATGTTTCAGGCGTAGGTGTGCTAGATGACTCAGAAACTGTCGTGGATAGCCCATCGTAAACTTCAGTTGAAGATGCCGTAGTCAGTTTATTGGCTTCAGGTGATAACTCAGTCGTTGACGCTGATATTGATGGAGTAGATGATTCATCAGTTTTTGCGTCTACTGAATTTGCTGAATTTTTCCTTGTCGGCTCATCTATAGAGCTAGATTTAGATTTAGATGATTCAGTTTGTTTGTCTGCTTTTGGGTTTGATTTACCATCCCCAGACTTAGCTACAATTGCTGGGGCTGATCCAGAACTAGCGCTGTCGGCAGATTTTAGTGCACGACCACTCTTTTCACTAGAACTATCTGAAGTTGGAGAAGGAGCACTGGGTATGTGGTCCCCAATTGGTTGGAAACCATTTTCATCTGCAATATACCTATTCAAAAAAGAAACATTTAACACAAATTTAATGTCACACTAAGTAGTCTTTTGATCATAATAAATTAAAGTGACCGTAAGATATAAGAGAATGAGCAAAGCGAACGGTAAAGCTTATGATGCGATTAGAGTTCAAAACCAAGTTTGTGCTTGTAAGTTTAACATTTTACTGCACAAAAATTATTAGGCGTCTAATTTTAATTGACTCCAATTACTCAACTAAAAATGATGAAATAATTAATAAATTGTTATTTTAAACTAGCTTTTGCCCGCGACTTCGTCCGCGTTTTCGTCGTTTTTCGTAAAAAAGTAGCATATGTTCAGTGTCAGCTCAGTCAGTTCAGTGCTCAGGGTTCAGTGGTTTTTATGTGACAGACAGATTAACTTTCATATTTTTGTAGGGAAATATAATATGTCAATTCACAATACTGTTAAAAAATATCGCAATAAGGAACCGCAGAATATTATTAATAATAGCTGTGCCCCGAGACCATCAGCGTGTAAACTCCTTGTATGTTATAATCTTAATGTATTGGTAATATTGTTTAGATAATTTTCACATAAGGCTTAAGTACATATAGAACGAAAATACTTCAGCGCAAAGCTTCCAGGTAAACTACGTTGAAATTGACCCGTCCGGCACGTGAATATAAAGATTTCTAGAACTGCTAACCCGGGAAAGAGCAACATATAAATGACCATGTGAAAAACAACTGACACCGAGATCTACTCCAGCAACACGAAAATTCTGCCCTTGAGCCTTATTTATTGTCATTGCATAACACACCGATACTGGGAATTGCGTTCTTTTAAATTGGAATGGAAAATTATTTGGTATTATGGGAATTCTGGGAATAAAGATGATTTCTCCTGCACCGCAACCTGTTAAAATTTGAGCCTCGGTTACATTTTGTTACAACTGAGTTACTTTAAGCCGAGTTTTGCATTGCAAAGTTGTGGTGGTCTTAAACTTCGGAGAAGAATAATCGGAATGCCAATTTTTAAACAAATTTCATGAGAAAGAAGTCCGGGCATATTTAAAGAATTTAAAAATTCTATCGGGTAATTAGTAGCTTCTTGTTCATCGACCATTCTATTTATTGAACTATAAACTTTGCTTTCCCCCTGGATATTCAACAGTATTTTATTATTAATCTCAGATGCCTGGTCATTGCAAGGACTTAAAATGGACCTTTCGCATAACCAAGAATTGTCCTTATTTAATATATCTGTTACGTCTCCGTAAACAGACGATATAAGATGTTGATGGGATTGCACTATACAACATAACTCAGGCGTCAGAATAATTTTTCCTTGGTGTAGCAGTGGATAGGTAACTTCACCAATCTTTAATAATATATAAGAAAATTTACGATCATCCGGGTTATCTCCAGTTCTCACTCGCTATGTAGAATATATTTCCGTCATACATGATTTCTATGTAACTTTAACCATTAAGGCGTAACTTCATTAAAGAGTAACTTCTCCCGTTTTCCCAAAATTTCCCTTCACTACTCTGCTCCTATTGATTGTAGCGTGATGAAAAGTATACTGTTATACCTGCCCAGGAGTATGAAAAATAATTGTATCAAGTTTTGTTAAAATCCGTCGAGTTGTTTTTGTTTTTATAAGGAACATACAGACAGACAGACAAAAATTTTACTGATTGCATTTTTGGCATCAGTATCGATCACTAATCACCCCCTGATAGTTATTTTGAAAATATATTTTATGTACAGAATTAACCTCTCTACAGATTTATTATAAGTATAGATAAACTACATATCAAACATTTTAATAAATCTGTAGTTGGTGCCGATTATTTAAATAAAATATGCTCTAATGATTATTTGTAAAGTAAAAGTACGTCGTTGAAAACTGGGGGGAAACAAATTTAGGAAATTTGAATTAACAAAAATGTTTATTATAAATTTGTGCGAAATGTCTATACGCCAGTTTATATTAGGATTATGTTAAATTTTGTAAAAACCCGGCAGACCTCTAGACATATGGACAACAACAGAGATCCACAAAGAAAAGTTATACATACAGAAAATCCGGAATAAACTCTAATGACGTAAATATACGAGGAGACTAGATGGATCATCGTAAATTTATTTGCTAATAGTCATCCTTATGTACAAAATAGATGAATAAATTACAAACTAATGAGTTATTTACCTTACAGATATAAGCTTTCCATCGGGGGCTGTGTATGAATAAGATCCTATCTGAACATGGATTTCATCACTCTCGTCACTGTTGCTCTCACCACCTTCATTGCTATTACCTGACCTGGTTTTAGGTATAATTTTGTCGTACGAGGTTTCTTCGCGTTTGATTCCATTGCCTGTTTCGTAGCTGAAATTCATGAATACGAATTTAAATTTATTAACTATGCCCGTGACTTCGTCTGCGTGGCATTCGAAATGTAATTATATTAGATTTTTACCTAAAGTCTTTATAAAAGCATTTCGATTTCCTATGTAACAACAAATATATACTAAAATTCCTAAACCTCCATGACAGACAGCTCCTTATTCCGTGTGGCGTTATCTTTACATATATTTATTGAGAAAACTCACTACGGCTGCAAAAGTTGCTGTGGAGTTGAGTATCCCGCAGACTATCTCAGGCAACTTTAGGTTTAATTCGTTAAAAATAATTATCAACTACAATACAATTAAAAACATTCTTATTTTTTTCAGATTTATTCCTGTATATGTATTGAATCACAACACAACACAACACAAAACTACAAAAACAAATGTGGCCTACTCGCAAAAGCAATTTCATATAGAGCAGGATAATTAACAAGGATAACGCAGCCTTTTACCAGATCAAAACAAAAATCATGACATTATTTCATTTCATGATTCTAGGTCAAAAATTATACATAAGTATCATTTTCGACTTTAATACATAAATTAAAATAATAGTTATATACTAGGACGCCAGATATAAGTAACTAACATTTAATTAAAAAGAATAACATTATAAGTAATTTATTAAAAAAAAATATATAAATCCGAATGATTTTTTTATATAAATACCTATGTCAATTATAATTTGTATCACTCACATTGAATACGAATCTAACTGTCTACTAATCTAAGTCCAGTTCTTTAGACTGCTAAGACAAAAAGCAAAACTTTTATTCAATTTTTTTTTAAGTATAGAGCATTTTGGACTTAAACTTAATGATTACCTAACTTATACTTTATCCACTTATTTTCGTCGCGGGTTTAAATATGTTACTAGCTAGGATAAATCACCCACCTGAATTTGTAAGTGCCATTAGGCTCCAATTCTTCAGACTGTGAAACTATTGGGATCACTGTGGGCTGCTGCTTCTCCGGCGGCGCCCCGGTCGACGACGGTGCTGTTTTCACGCATGTCGCTAACAGGCACACGCAAACAAATTTGTAAAACATTTTACTGCACACACTCCAGATTCCTATTGATAAATGAAACTTCAGACTTCATGAACACTTTTAAGTAAGACTGATATTTACACTATGTCCCCCCGCCTTCCGGCGGAACGAGCCTTAGTGGACGCTAAATACTTCAACCTTAACGCTTGACAGAGATGTTCTTCGAAAAATTACACAATCGACTAGGTGTCAACAATGAGACATGACCGGTAACGAGCTCCTTAGATTTGAAGTAGTCGCTGATTGGATTAAAAAAACTCAGCTAATAATTTTGCTGATGGTAGTAAAACAGTCAGCTGATCTGAATATGGAAAATTGAGTTCAAGCAAAATTATCTTATCTACATTAACTAGTTAAAACATAATGTCAACTACAGTCACGGTGATTGATGATATTTTTCGAAAATACGAGTATGTATACCTACGTGAGATACTTCCTTTAATCGTGGATGCTATTTCTTTGCCGAGAATTCAGGAGATAAAAGTATAGCAATTTAGCAGCTTCCTAGTGTCACACAAAAGTTTACACAAAACTTATCATCACCGTCCTAACATTTTGGAGCTGGGGGTCCACTTAAACTTGATTACATGGTGATTGACCCAATAGACTTTGTTGTCAGTTTTTGAAACTGCCTCTTGGCCTCTGACGAGCTTTCTTTAACAACCAAACAATTTGAAGGACATAGTTCAATCCTGCAATATCTTAGCCAAACTGGAAACTAATTAACAAAACATTCTTGCCGTTGGGATTGAATACCCTTCTTTGAGAAAATATCTTAAAAACTAGACCCCAGATACGGTCGGCATCGAACATTAAGAAAATCTGTGGAGAAGAGAAGAAAACTATGATATATTTTGTACCCCAGATATAATATCGTTTACTTGGTTTATGTAACGAACAACTTATTAAACACTTAACATTGTCACAAGAATTAATATTAAACTTGATCAATATTTGAATTTATTTACTTAAGTATTTCTGCTGCAGTTTTTATTGTCATCTTCCCTCTTGTCTGATCATTACGTTCACCCGGTAGTTTCCGAAGATGCTCTTTCTTTAGTTCGGAAGTCGAGATCCCGTGGCCTAAGAGATAAGGTCTGCTTAAATTAAATGCAATCTATGTGATAGATTGTTAGCATATTAAATTAAAACTCACAACCCTACTTTGCATTCGCCGTAACTACGGTGCAAATTTTAATTTTTAGTAAACTGACTTAAAATTAAAATTTGCACTATTTTCATGACCGGTCCATGATGTCAACCCTTCTTGGTAATGCTGGTAGTAAAAACTGAAACAAGTCAAACGAGTGAATTAGATACTTCTGTCCTTAGACGCCTGAAAGAAGAATGACCACCTTTCTTCCCGTACATGTTGTAAGAGGCGACTAAGGAAATAATACAGGTCTCAACGTACTTTTGTTCGACTGGTGGTGAATTCCACCTACAAAAGCATTTTTATAGGTAAATGGATTGACTTCAGCCAAGCGGTCGGCATCAAACATTAAGAAAAGCTGTGGGAAGAGAAGAAAAATAGGACATCGTGTTTTAGCGGAATCTGGGCTCTGTCCTATATATATAGGGTTTAATTTATTTATATATACAGTTTCTTGCATACACATTAGTGCTTAACTAAATTGTAAAAATGCTTATCTACCTATAACGATAAAATAAAGTAGGTACTTAAATAAATAAAAGTCATTTATTTTGGACCTCGTCTATAAGCTGTTAGTATATATACAATCTTACATCCTATGTTAGTATCATTTATAAACCACCTCTTTGCCTATAGACCCGGGAGTCATGGATTCGATTCCCATGGGAAGCATACTTTGTTTTATTGTTTCCAGTTTGGTAAGGGCATTGCAGACTTGAATCACCTGATTATCTGACAATAAATATGATTCCGTTTTTTTAGAGCGTCATATATATAAGTAATTTTATCCTTGAAGCTGTAGCATTTAGAACTTAAATTACATTTGGTGTGAGTAGGTAAACCTTAAATTTCAAAACATTGAAAATTTAATTTACAAATATACATCTTAGTTTTATAAACGTACAATAATTTGATTGATATTGATTAATTGACAGCCAAACAGACGAGACAAAGCTTCCGCATGTTCAAACAGTGCACACAAAGGTTGATGTCATCATAATGAATTAAACAAACTATGATAAAAACGAAATAAGAACTTTATTCTCGTCAGACTAGTATTTTATACAGACAATATAAAATGGATTACTTAGTCCAACTTATCTCACTCATATTCATTACGAATTCAACCGTGTGAGCGATTAGTTGCATTGTATATAATTTAAATAAGTAATAATGTTTCTAACTGAAATGGTTAAATTTTTCTTGTTATTTCTAAATGTGGTTGGATGTAGTGACATATCTAATAATGCATATAAACAAACACATAACATTGGCAGAGATAGAAAACACGTCTACAAACATAATTATTCGCCAGAGGAAGCTATACCTGTTGCAATCGTTTTTGATGATAATGGAGGTCGCGAAGGTAAATCAATCGATCATAAAGTAAACAAGTTGAATAAAAATATTGAAACTAACAGGAATACCAATAATGCTAATACTCCACATTTAATCACAGTAAGCAGTGATTTTAATATTAAGCCTAATGGTTCAGATATAGCTAAAGTTAAAAGTCCTACAACCAGATTTACATCCGAAGAGTATTTACAAATCCCTGTGGCCGTAATATATGAAGAGAAATCTACTACTGAGAAAAATATAAAAAAAGATTTACGACGCTCTGAAAATCGGAATCAAGGCAATTCAAATCGGAGACCTTCTCAAAAAAGTACAACCCAAAAAACCATCCAAAACAGAAGTACAATAACAACAGAAAAAATAAATGAATTAGAAGAAGCCAAGCATACAATAGTCATAGAGAATGCCAAAGTCAATAAAAAAAGTCGTGAACGTAATCCTGTGATACCTATTATTCAATCTGAAAATAAAGTTTATGGTCATAATGGTGATTTTCGATACAGGTATTATTATTGTATTCTAAACTATTATGATATAAGATGATTTTATCTAAGACTAGCTGTTGCCTGGGGCTCCACTTCCGTGGGAATTCTAGGATAAAATATAGCCTTTGTATTGTTCCAGGGTCTAAGCAATCTCCATTTCAAATTTCAGCCAAATCCGTTCAGTCGTTCTTGAGTTATGAATTGTGTAACTAACACGACTTTCTTTTATATATATATATATATATATATATATATATATATATATATATATAGATAAATAAAAATCACATCGCCTAGGTACTAATTTTAAACAACTTTCAGTTATGAAGGAGGAGACGGGACTCAAGTTTTTGGAACTGGTGAATTGAAATCATATGAAGACGATAAAAAAGGTGAAGCTGTAGCTGGAGGTTTTTCTTACACGGTAAGAATGTTTCTTACTAATATTATTATATTCATGGATCTAGACATGGTCTCATTTACTTTCGATATAATACATAGAATACTACCTTTTTTTTTTAGACCTCCATTTTCCTCTAAGTCGCCTTTTACTATACCTTTGTTATGCTAATAGAGGGAGTGGTATTCTTAAGCCAGATACCACAAGGACTCCTAGGTTTATATTTTGGATTTGGTATGGTTGTATGAACTATACTTTTTGACGAGAAAAGTCTTTTTGACCCCAGCTAAGTAAGCTTATATATGAATCTCGTGAGCGTTTTAATATAATTTTGTGCATTTTTTGCCTAAACAACAACATAATTTACCTAAACAACATAATTCGAAAAAAAAAATATATATTACACTACATTATAAAACCTATTTAGAAAGGTATGCAGGCCTGTTACTCCTAGAATACATAACTTATTATATAATTTCAGGACAAAGATGGTCAAGATTTCAGCTTATCTTATACAGCAGATGAGAATGGCTACAGGCCAGTCGGTGCACACCTGCCCACGCCCCCGCCAATTCCTCCTGCTATAGAACGAGCATTGCGGTACTTGGCTACAAAAACTACTTCAGAACCTGTGACGGATTCTATTACAAACCCTAAAAAAGATTGAGATAGACTAAAATTGCCTACATACTCTTAGAAATATAACATTATTATTATACCTATTTAATTGTTAATAATAAAACATAAGAAATCAAATTACTAGAGCCTCTCCAGCGTTGGGGCTTCGCGGGTTTCAATTATACTTGTGTGTATGTGTGCTTTAAAAATATAAGCATACAGACAAACGCAGATAATGACTTCAGCTTTGAGCTGCAGCTTCGCAGAAATTTTTGCGGGAATTGCCCGGGAATCCCCCTTTTCTCTTATACAATGTTATTCATGACAATACAAAACAAAACAAAATAAAATAAAAAAAGCATTATCCAATTTGGTGCTTTCGTTCGAAATTGCTAAATATTTGCAGGCAATGAGTTCATTCAAATGACGATAACTTTTTTTAATGAACTGATTTTGATGAAACAATCTTTAGATGTTCTGCCGAGTTAAAACAAAACAGATGCAGTGGAAGCAAAACTTTCCGAATTTTTATTATGATCAAAACCAAAACAATTGGTGAAAGTTTTAAGCAAATCGGTTTAGTACTTTTGGAGATAAGCGTGATCATTGTTTAAATATAAATATATTGCGCTCTATTATTCTTTTTAAATGTCCCTCTATCCATTTCAATCAAAATAACTTAATGTACAGACAAAATCTTTTTACTATTTTATAAAATGTATTGTATGTATAGATTGCGCATGTCTTAAAATTTTATACCTTTTCTATATGCAATTAAAATTTATAGGTTTTTGTCTATTTATAGATACTCTTTCAATCAAAATATTTGTTTAGAACCAAAAGTTTTAGTATTCTATTAAATTCACAAGTATCTAACAAAACTATAATACATACTTAGGTACCTACCAGATTACTATGTGAGATGTCGATACCACATCAAGGAAGGTAGGGAAATTTTAATAGGTATATATTTTAGCAACAAGCTCGATTGAAAACTATTTAATTTTCATACCACCAAAAGTTATACTTCAAATCATCTTTCCAGTCTATATACTCTTTTCACCTTGACTTAAAAAAAGAAAAATATCGAGATGGTATGTAGGGAGAGTGGAACTCAAATACGAGTACGAATAAATACACATTAATTCGGCGTGTCTAAAATAGCCTTTTATTCTACCACAAACAAATAAATAAAAACAAATATGACACAAACTTTAACTTTTGTTAGTAATTTATTTTTCTCACTATTAATATATATTTCATTTAACTTTGAAAATTAAATTCTTGATGATCTCAATAAATGAAAACTTCAACAATACGACGAGATAATTATTAAATATTAACTTCTGGCATGTAAGTATCTATTGAGAAAATATAAAATTAGAATATTTTTCGAATAATTGGAAGTCGCCTCTACGGCGTTGGCCTCCCCTCCAAGTAGGTAAGAATATAAAAAATATAAGAAAATATTTTAACTATAAAATTAAATGTAATATATATTTTCCACATAACTATTACCTATAACCTTAACAACAAATAAGGTATTCACAGTAACATAATTATTTAGCTGGTTATGCCTTAATGTCTTAAGTTAACTTGAAGGGGGTTTTGGTCTTCTTCCTCCACGGTGACCAGCCGGCTTGGGGAAGGCAGAGAGGGGCCCAATCAGTTATTTGGTTTGAGACGGTTTCTCGGCAGGCGTATTCAATTGTGAAGGCCGCATATAACTGCAAATATTTTTGGATTTACTCTTTTTTAGGAAATTTTTAACCTTTTCTTCCTTTTCAGTAGTGTTTGTATTCCCGTCACAATCTGGAGATGGAGATAATAGTCTCTTATTGGAATTTTTCGTAGGTGTTTCTTGATTTTTTGTTTTTAAAGTTATTATTTTATCGTATTTCAAAAATACCGACTCCCCAGATTCCCGTAAGCGTTTTACCTTTGCATTCAGTTCTTTACGTTTTTTTAACACTTCTGGGGGGAAATTATCGCTAATGTAAACACCTGAACTTCCTTATATTTTTTTCCTGTTAAGCATCTCGATTTTTCTACTTTTGGTTGAAACGGTAACAATCACTGGTCTAGTTTTTTCACTCTTCCTTCCGATTCTTGTAACAGTTTCAAGTTCAATTTTATGACAGGTTATATTAAATTTGCACAATGTTTTTTCACTTTTTCGAGATAATAATGGATTTGTAACTACTTGGAGGCTTATCTGCATTAGAAAATTTAATTAACCCATTCTTTCATAGCATTTTTCTTATTGTTTTAGTATTCAATGGAAGATTTTTTCATTGTTTTCGAAGATCCGGATGATTTTTAGGGTTTCGTACCTCTTTGTTGTCGGTCTGTCTGCCCGTCACAACTCTTTCTGAGAAACGCGTAGGTTGCAATTTATAGGTACTTACCTTATTTTTATAATAACTAAGGTCAGGTTATAGAAATGTGACAAAATTGTGCCAAAATACGTACATAGAGTTGTAATTAAAATATATGGCGGTTTTTGTCACGTTTCTCTATATTCTCAAAGGAGATTCAAAACTTATTCTTCCTGTTGTAGATAACAAATAATAAAATGAAACCTTTGAAAAATTTATCTCAAAGTAACCAGGTAAATCTTTCAGTAGGGTAGTACATAACCATAACCAAAAATAATTTTTTTTTTTAATTAGGTGCCCATAGTATTTCTGACAAAAAAGCTTCTTCCTTAGTAAACAATTATTAAAAACAAAAAGTTTGTTTAAGGTTAAGGCCAAGTCGACGAAACTAAATTAGCTTAACACGCGGCATGGCTTCAATGTATGGACTCGTTCATCTTCGACCTTGGGCTCACTCACCCACAAACAGGTTGGTAAGGAATGTCGCATCATTCGGTGCGGTAAATTCACTCACAGCTTTATTCACAATTGCGAAGATATAAATCCTTTAATATGCTACTTGCTCCTGTCACTACAGTCTTGCTTTTTTATACTTATATCATCATCATCAATTTAGCAAAGTAAGCCATGTATAAAATTTCACCACTTTATGGAAAATTCACATACTTTTCCCTGTGACCCACTATACTGAAGAAGAAAAATATTAAGATATAAAGTTTATGCGTGACCCAATTTTTTGGCTTTGCGTCTGGAATCCAGGAAATTGCTGAGATCAGATTATCCTTAACTAGGGACCTTATGGTAGATTTAAAGTTTGACAGAATATTAAAGATCACCACTCGTTTTAAGTATATACTATTTGAGAATGCAGTTGGTAGAATCCGTCACTTTTCAGAAATGATTACTAAGACCTCAGTTTGTTTCTGACTGTGTAGTTACTATGAATAAAGTACTCTTATCTTAAGCCCCTTAGTTAAGCCCCTTAGTAGAAGTTCCTGTCTTTACAATATTTTAGATAAGCATGGTCAGCATGAGACAAAAAGAAATAATAAAACGTTCTTTAATGTTTACTAGTTTAAGGTAGTACTTTTTGCTACTACCATATGTGGCAGTAACAAGGCGACTTGCAATATTGTGGTAAATATAAAAATTACGTTTGATCTTATTTTATCTATAGTGCCAATATTTTCCTACTAATCAAATATTTTTATGATAACCAGTTTCCAAAATTCTGAATAGTAGTAATAATATAGGTATGTATAACTTTTTTTACGTTCATTATCCTTGTACTCCATTTCGACGACATAATTTAATTTGTCGGTCGTCGTCAATATTTAAGTTCCTAAGTTTTATCTCTTAGTAGTTTGTCGCCTTATAAGTGAAAAGACCGTGTTAATGCTGGAGAATGCTATGATTATAAAGAGATAAGAATTTAACTTCATTTGTAAGTGAGAAAGATCTGTTTACACATTGTTAGAAGTAATGAGAAGGACATAGGGTACTTTTTATCCACAAGAAGCACTATACCTGGGGAAAATTCACGCGGGCGAAGCCGCGGCCAAAACTAGTTGTCCATACTTTAAACACCACTATTGTAGACACAATGAAAAATAAATATATTTGTGGAAACCGTTTGTTTTCTTTGTTTTTTATGTGAATAAATAGTCCATTTGATGGATATGGGCTCACGTAGAATATAAATCTGTAACACAAACATATTGATGACACTAAAGATTTTATTTAATTTTATCATATTTTTGTTTCCTATAAAGGTTCCGTTCTTCAGTTTTAAAAAACTTTATTAAGACCAAAATAGCCGTGATCAAGACATGTTGTTTTAGTTTCAGCATTCAAAGGAAGTGACATCAGTATCATATGTGACACTTAACTGTAGTTTTAACGTTAGTGCTAATCAATTCACATAAGAATGACCTCACAACATTAAAACACAGGATGTAGACAAAAGTAAAAAATTGAAAATTTTGAAAAATATACCGTAAGATAATATATAAGATTTTTCATGTCTATTTCATTGATCAGACCAAAAGTGCTTCATTTTCAGAGGTGTCATCTTCATCATGTTTAATGAGTAAGACTTCCAACCCATCAACAACAACAAAACAAACACGAATTCATTTTGCAATGCTTCTTTGGCACTCATATGCTTTATTTCATAAATAATAAATAGTACAAACATGTCCGTTCGTTCAATCATCATTGTCTATCACAGTTCAGCCATTGTACACGTTCATTTTTATTTGATTTTTATTGCTTTAAATAAAATAATTGATTGCTTCATAAACATAATCTGTTACAAAAATTGTGATTCTGTTTTGTAACCATCAATGTTTTTGTAGCGATGAGTATCAATGTCGATGGTAACATGGTTGGTAGGTACCACAGGAGAGATAGTTTGTAGATTAATTTCTGCCAGGTGGAGACGGTGGTAAAGTTGCCAAGTAATCGAGGGCTTTCTGAATTGCTGGTGGTATCGGAGGAGGCGTCGGCAGGTGCGCGCCCTGTAATGTAATATTCATCGCATTGTAAGTTGAATGGATATTTGAAAATTATTCCAACTAAAACAACGAAAACTAGAAATTCTTAGGGGACTTTGAAAGTATTTTATTCCTACTCCAGGTGTTCTTAACAATGAATCATCTATGAAAATAACATGACGCAATATCGCGGTGACTATATAATCAAATTTTAATATTTCTACGTAGTAAGTAACCTTGACTTTTTACACGTAACTTATTTCTTGAATTTGCGTATTTTATTTATTCATGTGTTATTTTTAGCAATCTTAAATATTGTCAAATTTTGGGTTCTGTACCTACCTTAAACAACAAAAAATGAACTCTTATATGATTACTTTGTTGTCCGTTTGTCTGTCTGCCATATTTTGAACTTACTCAACCTCTCTTAGCCCTAATTATATATTTAGTTATTTATGCAGAGTCTCGGTCAATAGATAATTTGTCAACTACGAGTACATAGGCGTACATTTCACACATTGTTCCAAAGAATACATGTAATTTGCATACATTTGACACACAATGTTTACCACCCAGTGGCTACAGCCGTCTAAACAACAAATGAAATGCGTCCTTAAAGTGAGCAATAACACATAAAACTATACATACAATAGTAGACGACCTTAGTTCTTAAACTCAGATATTTCGGATTTGTCATAGGTAAATTTTGTAGTTTTTTTTAATGCCATATCAAGTGACAATAATTAATGTAACAAACATCTTATTTTTCAAGTTTACAAAAAATAAATTATTATTGAATATATTAAGGTTTTATTACGTGATAAGTTTATTAACTACGATGCTGTGTTTTAGATGTCTGTAAAATAATAATGATTAGATGAAAGGCTCAGAAGATACATAAATATCCGATCACCCAGACTGCTACTTGTCGCTGGTAATGTAACATACAGAGGTCTATGTGGATAGGTTTAAGTATCTGGGCTGCATTAAAACGGATACCAACAACAGGGAACCAGAAATTGACACCAGGATACGTTAGTACTAAGTATTAAGTATTCTGTGACCAGGATCTGAAATGCTGTACATAAGGTGTTAGTGTCCAAGCTTCTTACTTCTTAGCAAACGCACAAAAATCCACGCCAAGTACCTGGCTTTAGGATTCTCAAGAAATAAAAAATTCGCGATCTTATTATTTTTAAACAAATTATTTGACTATGTAGTTCAGGTGAGTGATGGTATCATCAGGCGCAGTATAGCTGAAGGCGCCTTGTCTTATGATGACTATGGTTTACAGAACAAGTTTCATTATATTACTCACTTCAGGTTTGAACCCATTTTCGTCGTCAGCGATGTAGTTCAGGTTAATGACGGTACCGTCAGGCGCGGTGTAGCTGAAGCCTCCTTGCGCGGTGATGACGTCAGCAGCATCGGGTCCACTTGCCTTCTTTAACGTGCCCGTCTCTTCCGCCTTTATGCCGTTTTCCGTCTCATAACTGGAATTTTTATTATTCTATGTTTAAAAATCGTTTTATGACAATTGAGAATGTAAGTACCTACCTACAGCTTTATTCAATTATTGTGAAGTAATATTTTCAAACTAATTTCACTGCTTAATTATACTGCTAATTACGCAATGATGAATGTGATGAAAACACCTAAAGTATAAGGATATGTCGCGACACTATCTAAATAACACTAAGGCACTTGTAAATTTATTCTAATCCATTATCCTATGCAAACATTAATGTTTACATAGAGCAAAACCCAGAGTACTAGATAAGCTATATAAGTATACGTAGTGATAAATATAATATAACCTTTCAAATATAGTTAGATATAAGAATTTATTGCCCTAAACTCTCTCAAACCGTTCAGCTCCGGAGAAAACAATAGAACCATTCTACTGCGCATAGGCACACCGTGATTTTCTAGCTTCTTTTCACTACAATATTGCTCATGTTAAAAAAGAGCTAGTTTATGAGACCCAAATCCGTAGAGAAAAAAACCATAAGTATTTGTACCTGTATCTGTATGACCCATCCACTTGCTGATCGAAATCCTGCTTAATAATGGCTATCACTTGGTCTGATGGCTTTTGTGGTGCGGCAGCCGCTAGCGCGACCAACCCGACGAAAAATATCACTTTCTGGAATACATATACCTACATATCAAAATCATGCATAAATAATAATTACTTTTTTAATAACTATTTCAATTATTATACTATTTTCATTATTATACTTATGTTTGTACCAACTTTAAAACAATTCAATCTACTAGAATAGATATCGAAGTTAAATCCCCTTACAGTTTACATTTATATCATGTTCAACTTACTTAGTTCTTATTAATTTATAAGTTATCTTAACGCAATTGGCATACAAGTTGCCTGAATCTTCAGGCAACTTGTTTAAATTCTTACTTTTAGTACTTATTCTTACAGTATCATGTACTTAACAAAGTATCATAATCGTAATTTTTTTATTTAAGTATCTGTATTCTAATTCAAATCTGCTCATTCTTGTAATATCGCCTTATTTAAAGAAGACAAAGGTAATACGCAGTAAAACGTTGCAAAAATTCAACCAGGCGCTTTTTCTGCATAAATTTAAATATGTATATATCAATATACATTAATAAATATACTAACTTCTAACAAACGTTTGTTAAGCCCACTTTAATTTAGAGGTAAATATATTTGACCCTTTCTCTCTTATCGAAATTTACCGTGAAAGAAAGAGCCAAAACAGTTATAACTAATTAATTAAGTACCTACTTTGTAATGTAAAAATTACTTTCTCCTGTTTTGGGATATAGTTAGTTTATTCCAATCGCTGAAGATTTCTTTTTAATTGTTAAGTCTGAATAAATAGTTATAGGTATAAATCTAATTAGCAATAAATTATATTGGGTGGAAAAAATATTGTAGCAACGTTAACTGTCTTTGACAAAAAAGAAATATAAGTAGCCCACTGCACTTTTATGCTTATACTTTTTCATGATAAAAATATTATGAAAAAATATAAGCATAAAATAAATTAAAAAATGATTTTTTTTTCAATTTTAAGAAAAAAAAAACAAAACTGAAAATTAATTTATTTTGCATAAAGTAGGATTACCTATTAGAAGCTGTTTATATACTTAGACACTAGTGCATAGTTCTTGTTTTATTTTTATGAGCATGTTATCTGTGACCTACCGCAGCCCATTTAGGTCAGGCACGCGGCACATAAACAAACACCTAATGTCTACTCGCTAATTGTATCTACAAGTCAAACACAATTAGCTGGTCTGTGATGTGACCATTTGTCTTGGCCTTTACACGCTCATCACGCGAACTGTAGACAAGTGCGTTTACTTTTTATACATATTCCACTGCTGAACAAAAGCCACGCTTTTTCGTTTTACACAGCTTAGTCTACTCGCCTACGGTACTCGCTACGGTATGGTCTTTCATATGAAATTACATATTTTCATCATTATTAGTATTTTAATATGAAACACAACTTTTTCTAGGCCCTCATTAATTCATTCTACAAGAAACTTTTAACCACCCAAGACTACTAGGAAAAATCTAGTTTTAGAATTGGAGATCATTTCGTACTTTTCCGTGCATAAAACCACACTGACAATGTATACATATACGCACCATTTTAAATCTGAGGCATATTTATATTATATATGATATTTGAAGTAACATTTAATCAATACAAATAATTTTTTCGTTTATTCTTTTGTACAAAAAATCTGGAAATATTAGTCGAAGTTTTAGGTAATTTTTTATACTTTTTTAAGGTTCTATCTTTAACTGTAATATCTCTTAATAAATGTCGTGATATTAAAGACTTAATGGACACAAACTTTAAATATGTATGGATTCCAAATATTATCACAAATCATGAACTGATTATTATACAAATAAGGAAATCTGAAAATTTATGAAAATTTTAATATAATGATTTGTGTAAATAAAATTATTTTAAGGTTTTATATATAAACTAGCTATCTCCCGCCCGGGATGAAAGGTACCCTAAGTCCGTCTCAATATTCCTAGCTATGTGTATGCGAAATTTCAGGAAGATTGGCCTGAAGAGGTAACAAACAAACAAACAAATATACAAACAAACAAATATATAAACTCACTTTCGCGTTTATAATATTAGTTGGGAGAAATTTTAGGAAGATTGCTTCAGTAGATAAGGCCTGAAGAGGTAATAAACAAACAAATTTACAAACTCACTTTCGTATTAATAATATTAGTTGGGATAGTACAAATATTAAGTCACAACAACCGTATAAAATTTCGGATACATTTATTAAGACAAGTAGTTCTTTTATTATCTCCTTTAAATTTGCCTAATTTCAGTTTTATATTATATGTAGTTCTGACGTTAATGTAACATTTTAGTTTCTGAATGACCTTTTGGTTTATTACTTGTAAGGTAAAGATGAAGTGACTAGGTTGACACGCTTCATTATATTTTATAGTCAAACAGTAAATTGATATTTGCATAAGATATTTATACATACAATATGTGTATATATAGAAATAAGAATGTTGACAGTAACAAGATTAATATGTCACTATTGACCAGCTGAAAATATTGCACTTGTTAGTTGTTACTTTGAAAAGTGCTGACTACAGTTAGTATGTTCGAGTAGGTATGATTTCTGGTACACGGTCGGATAAGTAGTCTTTATCTCAAACCTTTTTGCTCCTATTCGACATCAATTGTTTACGCTATATACCCAATATAGCGTACATATATATAGAGATGCACGTGTACATAAGTAATAAAGGTACTCATATAAATTACAAGATGAAAAAAATTGGTTGCCTGTAAAGTCGGTATACGGGCGAAAGTTTTACATGACAACGACTTTGAGTGGTAAAGCGTATAAGCGCGTGCCTCTCACTCGCTCTCATTGTGAGCGCATAACGTGAGCGAAGCGTAACGCAGTTTCTTGAAGTGTCACCCGGCAAACCAATTTATAAGACGTTGTCACGTCAAAATTTACTTTTAATTGAGCTGGTTGTTGGACATCATCTATGTGTTATATATTGCTTGATAGAATTTTTTTTAAAATATATGTGCGATATTTTCAATATTAATATTTAAAATCTAGCATAAGTTTATATAACAAGTGAAAATTATTTAATTAAACCCACTAAAAATGTTACGCTCTTGACCTATCACAACGTTTTATATACCCATTATTCAATTGATGATGGGAAATATTAATATTTTGCTTGTACATTTTAAGGTTAAATTGCTTATGTTGAACACTGATAACATAAAACCGATTTATGGATAATAAACTGCCGCTAATGTTTATAGCTGTAAAATGTCTGCTCCATTTCAAATCGTAAAACCAGAAATAAAATATCTTTAAACGAAATTTCTGGTTACATTGCCTGACCGCTACTCAGGAGGTCCCGGGTTCGATCCCCGGTCAGGTCAAGATGAAAAATGATCTTTTTCTGATTGACCTGGGTCTTGGATGTTTATATATATATGTATTTGTTATAAAATATAGTATCGTTGAGTTAGTATCCCATAACACAAGTCTCGAACTTACTTTGGGGCTAACTCAATCTGTGTGATTTGTCCCCTATATATTTATTTATTTACATGAAGTTTGTTTTAGAACAAATACGTTCAAAATATCAAGTCAATAAACTTTAATCGGTTTTTGATGATTTACTTTTTTAAACCCTTTGATGGGATTTTGTATTACAACGAAGAAGATTCTTGGAGTTTTTGGAGGGAAGGTAAACTGTCGCTATGTCCGCGCTGTATTTAATTTCCAAAACTTAGGTTTTATCGAGTGTTTGTGCATAATATTGGTGGATTATTATTCGCAAAGTGTTCGTGAACAAGCGTGAGTGTTGGGAAGTGATACAGTGTCGATTACGTGACTTTTTATCTTTGTCACCAAAATCTCCATGATAGCTAAGTGAAATTTTTCGACCGCTTCACTTAGCCATCTGACTCAGACTAGACTTACTTACTTGACTGGACTTGACTATTGACTTGAATTTTTGACTCGACTGACTTAAGTAGGACTGAAGAAGATTAATAAATTCAAGAAAGGCCTTAAAGGACTAGATTCCATGACCGTATAAACTATTCAAAAAAAAAAAGAAGATTCTTCTTAATCCAAGTATGTTTCGTTAGCTCATGCTATAGACCCCAGCGTTGCCCAGGGTACGCTTTAAATCATGTCTCCAAAGCCACACTACGGCTTGTAATGCAACTTATATTATGCTTAAATGATGAAAATTAAGTAAAAACTTGGGTCTATGACCCAATACCCATACTCATGAAAAGGCCATTAGGTTGCACCGAAATACCTCTATTAACGACGTATGCAGATTGTGTGTCGCAGTTTTGCAAGTTGGCTTTGGTACTGTGGGAATATGTAAGAATGTTGAGACAATGTTCGAAAAAAAACAAAATTCAACTTTTTGTTTTCGCACGGTGATAAAATAATTCTTGGTTACTTCTTTATAGTCTACATTATGCTGTCATTGCAAAAAATCTCTACATTTATGTACAGTCGACAACATCAATACCAGACCAGAGATAGGCTAGTTGACTTGTATTTTGTTTTTATTTAAAATAATTATTCTCTATTTGTTTAGATTGAAACCATTTTTTCCACATTTTTCCGAGCCCTCTAAAGCAGCAAAATTTTATTTCAAAAGTTCATTTTTGGAATCCCATAAAATACACGGTCGGCCATTTTTGCAGTTTTGTGACGTCATTATTGTATAAGGTGACATTTTTGAAAACTGATTCACACGAAGAACCACAGAGTCGCATGAAAATCATGCGATGCCACAGTTTTGTCGAATGAAAATCATTCGAATTAATGACTTTGAACGAATGACAGAAGTCAAAAATAGGTCTAAACGTCAGTTTACCAGAATAGTTGCGTCACGTCATGGCGGTTGATGGCCGGCTCGCGTTTTGACAGTTCCGAATTTTAAGTAAATTTGAAATTGAAATTATAATGCCATCTTGCATTTTTCTTAGCGGAAATCGATATATTTCGGTTTCGTGGGTCAAATACTGTAAGAAATGAACATTTGTTGCATCAAAATTGATATGAGTCAAGTAGCCTATTACTTTAAAGTAGTAAATTTAACGTATATATTAAATTTTGTATGTGTCTCTCAATTTAAGCTTCCAGAAAAGAATTAGGTACCTACTGTAATAAAATAAATTCATGAATTAATTTAAACATTATACCACCAAAACTATGTCCCTTTAAAGAGGCAGGTAAAGACAAAGGTTAGGTATTGTAGATGCATTAAATGCACGCGATATTGCATAAGCAGGGACCCACGAACCTATGCCCTATGCGCCAACTATGGTCGCGTCCTTAAAAACTTGCTGCAGACGTTCTACACAATTTATTGTATATTGATTTTAACGCGTGTTAAATTTAACGTTTTCTATTTCCGATCTTTAGAATAACATTTGAAGATATACTTATCTGTATCTGGTGCTTGAAAGTTTGTACGTTTATTCAAATTATCACGCTTTTTCAGCGTTTCATTTTTAAAAGGTTATTTACACAAAAATTTGCTGAACTTACATTTTATTATATGTTTTAAACGTTTTTTATTTTATTTAAAACTTTCAACATATAATTGGTTTTTTTTACTTATTTTACATAGACAATCAGTTTATTTCATATATAATTGTTCAGATTTTGCTTATATTTATTTTGCGGATTTTTTAATTACTTGCCACAAATATATAATTATTAAAATTGTAATACCATAATTTTAATTGCATCAATTTAAATTAATTTCAATATTTTATCACTATTTTAGGGTTTTGAACACAACCTCTACTCTCCAAAATAAGCTTCCGGCATCAGAAACTAATTTAATACTTTCGAATAAAAACAAAGAGGGGAGGTTTTTGCCCAGCAGTGGGACACATACAGCTAGGAAAGAAAAAGGTAAAAATACCTATGTTGAAAATAAAAATAACACATCATAAAACATATGCGTTCTTCTTGTCAAGTTTAGCTTAACGACTAGCACCCAAAGGCAGCTGCCGTGACACACGCTAACGACCAGTGGTTGTGACTTGCCACTGGTAGTAGCGACCATCCCAAGTTATGCCCACCATGTAGATTGCCTAATGTATCTACGTTAGCGACACAAAGACACCTTAGCTAGTAAATTATCGAGATCCTTTTAATACAAATTTATCTTTAACTTGGCTGTCATGTTGAATCGTGACATTTACTTGATATATTTATGTGGTCTTTTACTATTCCGGCCATGAAAATATAATTTTAATACTTCATGATAAATCTTTTGCCAACAGATTAGAAACTTGTTCATGGAGTAAAGGAAATTTGAATATTATATTAGATTCAGTAAGTAGTAGCCTACATTTTAATTTAAGCATCTTCTGACAAAGGTATATAAATTTTTATATTAAATTGTCATCTTTAAATTGTTTAATTGTATCCAATTATTTGAATTTCTGACAATTTTTGTATTATCACGCATGAGTGCACTTACTAACTCTAGGACAAGATTTACTTATATGGTTACTTATGTGCCGAAAATAAATGATGATTTAATTTAATTTTAAAAGTTTATATTGTATTGGGAATGATTTAATAGAATATTTAGTAGAAATATATTTTTTTACTGGATTTATAAAAAATATGTTCTTTTATAGAAAAATGCATTTAACTATTTCCTAATTAATTTTAATGACGATTAACATAATTTTTATAAAATGAAAAGGTTTACTAGAAACATTAGTTAAAATATAAGACAAACTTAGTTGTTTAAAGTCATGCATTTATATCTAATTTCAATTTGTTATTTTCAAAAACGAAATAT
The DNA here is from genome assembly GCA_947044815.1 of Apomyelois bistriatella. Classification (NCBI taxonomy): domain Eukaryota; kingdom Metazoa; phylum Arthropoda; class Insecta; order Lepidoptera; family Pyralidae; genus Apomyelois; species Apomyelois bistriatella. Next base: position 7,614,395 of record OX345692.1, on the reverse strand, counting down.
TTTACCTCTTCAATAGTTTGTTATTAATCATTTTAATTAATAGATTTTACATACATGTATACTAAAATTTTACTATACATTTAAAACTACAAACTAGAAATAGATTAAAAATTATTGGTTCAAGTTCACGATACAGTTAGTATAAACTCACCATATTAAGGTAGGTAGTATAATATCAAGATGAATAAAATGTGGTATATCCCATGTGTCAGTAGTCGGCGACGTGTGCGCCGGATTGTACTTAGTGGTCTAATCACCTGTTCCTTTTATAGAGTCGCAGGTTTGTCTAGGCATTGCATACAGCAGGGGGAGTCTGCATTAGTTGCAGTGCACAGGGACGCACTAGGGAAAGGAAAATATACTAAAAGATCTATTCATAAAAACAACGTACCTATATTTAAATAGTCGTGCTATGATGCATTATGTTATGCATCATATGCATAAATTATAAATATTAAAAAACGCCAGCTTTTCTATGAATTGAGTTGTAGATTCCTGCTAGATGTAATATGGCGAAAAAATATTCAGAGGCACTTTTTGGAAGGTTATTTACGAAAATTAAATTAATGAATAGTAAGTGTAATCCTAATAATATATAGCTGGCCATATTAAATTTATATGAATGAAACAATCAACATTATTGAATTTAAACTGTACTTACCCTAGATCAAAAATGTGTGAATAAAAATCTTTAAAATTTTAAAATTGCTACAGATACTAAATACCTACACTTATTGTAATATCGATATAACTTCGCCTTTGTACAAATTGTTTGAAAATGTATCAACATGTACAATTTTCTGTTCTTCTACCTCCGAGCGTCTTGCCCAGTTGCATCTCCAGCTTACGCATCACGGGTACGTTCTAATTATGTTCTTGATTATCACGAAGGAAATATTGTCATCTCCATGGCCCTTTTTACAAGAAAATAACAAACAAACCAATAGGGTCATGATATCAATTGGATACATTTGAACATGGCTCGATAAAATTATTTTAGTTATATAAACCACAATTTAATTTAACAATTATAAATTTACTTAGAAATGCAATATTATTTATTTTCAAAATAAACCACAAATAAATTGTAGTACATAATAAGGCATAAAATATAAAAACTAAAACATGAAGCCACAAAAAATTAAATTATGTTTTCAACGCTCAAATTCAATCGATGGCATCCCAATAAAAAATGTTACTGCGTATTCGAACGAATAAACCTACAAATTTATTGATTTAAACGGGCTTTACCTTTAAATCGACACTGACAAATGTAATCTTCAAAGTGGTAATGTAAAAGTTCAACAAAAAATAAAATAAGCGATATTTTATTGTTTAAAGTCCGGCCCTTGAGTGCAACATTATCTAGCCTACGCCTTAGCACAATAGAATACCTACGAAGAGCCTCGTAAAACGGCAAGTTAGCGTTAAATGGTAAGTACGCCTTATGTCAAAGACATTGCAATCGTCGCGGCACCATGCTACTTCTAAATGCAACTTGATACTAGAATCTTGACTCTTGACATAGTAGCAATCATAATGATCATGTAATCTCATTACTTTGATATATTAAAACTAAAAGTAATTTAGGTATATTTTTTATTGATAAATTTTGCTTTGCCGTAGTCGGGTAAAAATACATGTTTAAAAAATTTATTTTAGAAACAATATGTTTAAAACATACTTTTTTTGTAATCTGTAGAATTAATATAAATGAATTTGAAGCATTTTGTCTGCTTTGTTTGTCTTTTGTCTTTTTTAACTCAATCTCTGTGATTTGTCCCTATGTATTTATATTTATTTATTTTATTTGTTTTGATTTACATAGAATATCAATATGCAAAACAGACTCATTTTTTCTCCACTTCTATTTAAGTGAATCTTGTTTTCTCAAACTATCACTTTATGCTGTTTTACATTCAGTTGTCCCTTTGAGTATAAATACTTTATAACCACATATAATATTTGGGTCAAGTTAACATTGAAACGTAATATCATGTGTTTCATTGCCAATTGTTTCACAGGTCAGTTGTTCCAGTACGGGGATACGACATACCATTATAGTAACAAATTATTTAAAAGTGGAAAAGAGAAATATTCCTTATATTTAAAGTTTTCTGTATATAACATGTTTTCTTATATTTTAGTCTTCTTTTAATTTTAATAAAAGTTTTAATCTATGAAAACGAGATATATACTCTCCCACAAACCGAAAAATTGAGAGCAGGAGTTAATAAAGGTAGTAAAACGTATTATTATTTTATGCGTATATCATTTTATTGTCACATAGTACTCATAAATGAAATAATTGGAAAAACACTTATAGAACTCTTCATCATCAATTATTTTGTTTCTCAATATACTCCTAACAATCAATCAATCAATGATAAATCTTGAACATTTGACAAACTAGCTAATTTTACTATTATTTCTCGCTCTCGGTGGGTATAGAATAAGAATAATAAAATTGCGCGTAATAAAAAAGCAAGTGCGCGAGAGCGCGATATGATATGAGCGAGATTATATTAGTTTGGTAGATACTAAGCTAATATGATATATTCGTCGTTCATACAAACAAACTAGCTTTATTATATAAGTATAGAATTGGCTAAAAGGAAAACGTGTGGTGCAGTAAATGATTCAATATTTTGCGGTAAGAAAGATGTCATTGTCTTATGTACTCATAGTTACGCTAACGTACATGCGGCACTTAACCTAAAAATGACATCTAAGTGAAAAACGACTTAGGAGACTTTGTAGGCACACATTACCTACCTTATCTCAATTCTTTTCCCTGGTTATTCTTAAGCCTAACTACAATATGTATAATTTAATTTGTGTCCCCCTTCCTACATAATTAATAATCAATTATATCAATTTTAAATTTATTTATTTATCCGATATCCGATACATGTTATCATAAGGTTGCCAAGTAAAATATTGCTGAAACATATACCCATGATTAATACGTAATGTGTGTTTTGGCCAATATTTTATATCAGTAATATTTTTTTTACTCTTTCTAAAAATGATAGTTATAAGTGAGTACCTATACATATATTTACGAAATGTCAGCCTGGGTAGAGCGGCCGCGAACTGTATGTAATTATAGCTATTATCTAACTCTGAAAAAAATATTCTTCTCAATTTTTGAATTAAACCATAAAGTTCGTTTAAAATTTTAACAGTTCATTGGTCTACTCTTAAAACAATAAAACTATTACAGTATTGTTTTCGTGAACAAAGGCAATTATAGTAAGCGCCTATGCGAAATTCCTCCGGAGAGGTTAATCTCATTAAGATGTGCGATTACAAGGATCTTTTGTACGAGACGGTTTCGCACACCTCGCCGTAAGAATCAGAATCAGAATACATACTAATCAAAATATAGTGAAATTAATATTACTCCTAATATCTAGACGTTATGAGATGTTCTAATAGTAAATTGCATTGTGTGAACTTTAACAGGAAAATACGAAATCCTAACCTACTCCATTACATAGCAATAAGTAGCCTATAGCTTTCCTCAGGACTCAGAAGGACATAATATATCTTTAATTTGATTTAGATGTGTTTGTCTTTATCTTTTTATCGCGTGATACTGACTAAATTAATATTTTATAGAAATAATCTGTACAATTTTGAATACCGAAATATTTATTATTCATAAATAAATTCAAATTAATTTAAGTGGTTATATTATTTTACTGTCTATTGTGCTCTTGGCCTAAGGCATATTTATATGATTATATAGTGACGGGTCACCATACCACACCACAGGCTGGTTGCGAGACGGGGTGGAGAAACCGAAACACTCTATTATTACCTTTTCGACTTGGCATTATTCCTAGCAATAATTTACTGAAATAAAATTAACGCATGGCTTAAGTCTAGTAATTTTAATAACGTCATCAGGTTACATACACACATCATAAATGCATTTTGATTTTGCTGCCAAAAAACAGAACTAATTTTGAAAAAAAATCAATGGGTCCATATTAAAACTGTCCTTAGGAACAAAAAAATAATTTTCAATATCAGATACGAGGAGAAAAACATTAAAAAACCGGTACGGAACCCTCACGGCGCGAGTTCAATTTGCACTTGATCGATTTTTTTTATTAAGTTTTCTTGCATTTAAAGTCAACAACATTAATGATAATACCGTAAGGTACCGTGAGAGGATTGTCACCGTAAAGGATCATTAGGTCGCTCACCGCATTTGGTATGTATCACAATAAAATAAGGTGCCATTATTAAAAACATTAGCTTTTATACCCAGTTGGTTTGTGATAATTAAGTTAGATACTAATATATATAATCTAACCGTTTTCCGATATAGGGATGTCGACGTACGCCATTTACTCACGGATTCAATGAGCGTTCATTTGATTCGCGTCTAAAAACTATGAGGTTATTTCCGTTTCGAAGCCAGCTTCGAAATGGGACTAAGGGGTTTTAATTTACGGATAATTTTGCAAAAATAGTAATAAATTAAGACAAAGAAAACAAACTTTTCATGCTGTAATTAAATCGAGGTGTCATTGGTCTGTGGTGCGTCCTTGTCGCGGTCATCAAATTAATCCTGTCAGCGGTGGTCCGAAAGGTGGTACTTTGTTACCAGGTATGCAGGGTCAGTTAACCTAACCCATACGATAAAGGAGAATAGTTGGTTAGTATTCTCTTATTTCCATTATTCATATATCATAAGATGTGTATTACAAAAGAACTACCGTTGTTGAGATGAATTCCTAGTTGAGATGAAGATCAAAGAAGTTATTTAAACAAAATTAAAACTAACCTTTAGACAGTTGGCAGTATTACCAGAGTTGATAGACCAGTAATCAGCATGGTATCTGCTATTGCAAAATGTAAAAGGTTAAACTGCATTTACTATCAATGATAAACCAAAAATATGCCTCAACTTGTGCTAACCATCCAATTATCATATTGAAATTTGTAATCAACTAAACAAGAAAACTAATAAAATACTTTACAAAATCTGCTTATACCTAAAACAGTCATTATTTATTTCTCTTTTTTTTTTTCAAATTGTTATTTAAAGGTATTTCTTCAAAAACTAAAATATAAGTATTAAAAATTCTTCCGCATCCCTATCAACCTAGAAAAGTAGGTACTCACAATCAGCCTTCTGTCTGGATGATTTTATTATAGATGAAGCGCACGCTACATGGCGATTCTTATTTTTGGACCTAAGCAACTAATATAGGCCAGCCTTATGGAAACATAAGACGTCCATTAAATGTTTTGCTCTAAAAAGACGCCGGGCTAAAGTTCTTCGGCTAAAGTAGCAGAAACGCTGCAGTACCACTGGTGCTTTGATGTATTATAACATATTTAAGTATTTACCAACATACATTTATTATTTCCTTAAATTTATGCAATGAGTCGTATTTATTGAGAACTGTGACGGCTAGTTGACAAAACCACAAAATCGATTCAGGTATAAAATTCGTGGTAAATTCTATTTTAGGAGTGCATAAATTAAATGCTAGAAGGTGGTTGTTATCAGGTTATGCAGTCAATTAACTTTGTATTGAAGGATGAATGAATTTCAAGGAACTGTTTGTACAACTTGTAATGTTTTCGTACTCGCGCTTGCCAGGTTGTTTTACTGTTAATATGGTTTGTTTGTAATCTTTTTTTCTATGTCTCATTTTATTATCTTTTTATCATCTCTATAAAATCAAAAGATAATTTTAAGGAATAAATAAAAATTTATAATGCAAATACTTTAAATAGAATAAACAATTTGTAAAGTTTATAAATCTTTTAAAATATTGTCAATTCAACTTAAGCCTACAACTTTGCATTAATCATAGAGCGATTGTGCACTTTAAAATATAAATGTATAGGTGAGGTGGCATCTTAAATGCTAAGGTCGCCGGGGCCCGACCGCGGTCCATAGAACGAGATGTGAAGATCACATGAACCGCGTCTAGTGTTACCTGACTACAAGATTTTTCTTGATTTGTGGAAATTTACTACTACTGTTATGTTACTAAATTCATACAATCTGTTAGTTTTCTAGCATGAGCTTAATATAGTTTAAACGTTAGTTAAATTAGATTCAGCTACAAATTACATATGATTTCATTTTTTATATATTTAGGATTATATGTAGGATATGTTTAGGAGAGCTCGTTATTTTTTCAATCAATTTATACAAAGAATAAGTTTCTCAATTTGTTTGTATCTTTTATTTGTTTTAAGTGGGCCATCTCGAAAAGTATCTACTCAATCAATATCACCTTAGATAATAATGTAAGGGTAAAGTGTACCTACTTTACTCTGCAGCCCTGCAGCCCTCTGTACGTAAATAACTATTCCTTGTCATTTTGCAATCTGTTTAAAAAAATATTTTTGTGAAAAAAAAATCTAAACTATATCTAGTTATTGGGACACTTTTGTAGTTGTAATCATATTTTTGGCTTTCTTGGACTTTTTATAGGATATAATATAGTCGCTTTAATCTTATTGAAGACGATATTGTTTGGTACCAATTCCCTTATGGGTTTTTTTCTTATCCATATAAGATTTTGGTAAAATTATACAATTTTAATATTAGTAATTTTCAGGCTAAAGATATTTATTTTATTTATGTTCCTAATGCAATCAAAGAAAATAATATTAGTTCATAGTGCAATCAAAGAAAATAATAATATACAATTAAATTCGTATAATAATGTCTTTTACTTTGAAATTCTGCGAATGTAAAGCGTCTAGCAAAAAAAATTGATTACGCCATACGATATAATAAAAAATACATATATTTAAATGTCACATCCAAGCACAATAGAATAATGCTTCCTAAACCAGTTGTTATTTTTTGGAGATGGCGTAATCGTGGATTGGTTCGTGCACCAGTTGAAATTGAGCTCTGGTAGCCATAGGTACTTATAGACTTTGGTTTCATTTAAACTTGTCACGATTGACGGGAAATGCGTGGGTTCAGCGATCTACCATGAACCACCTCGACATCGATAAAAACCAAGGACTATCCAGCCTGGACAACATCCAGTAAAATCCATCAAGCTATTTATGATGCCATTAGCACTTAAGTGACTGTTACAAACTTTTCAATCTATATAAGTCTATGCATGCATATGTGTGGTTTGAATCCGAAATATACTAAAAGGTGTTTTTAGCAATCTGCATACTATAAGCAAATCCTCATTTTGTCAAAGTAGTTTTTTTCTGATTGGCAATATTCTATTGCTGTTCTAACAACTTTCAACTCAAGAAGTAAGTAGGGTAATTCAATTAGCTGTTTTACTACTAGTAGTAAGATCGGTAGTAACACGGGCAACAAAATGTATATATAATTCAAGCACAACTCCAACAACAATAAAATCTCATATGCTTAAGAAATTTTCCACCCGCACGTCTATAAAATGTGTAAGATAGCGTATATTATAAATTTTATAATTAATTTCAAAAGGGAATTGACATCATATTGCTGACAGGGTTGCAAGAAAATTTGTTTTTTTGTTGAGGCGAAACAAAAATATTCCATTGACAAAGCACTAATAGGATAGGAGCATCGATTAGACAGACTTGCCCTCTTATAAATAACTAGCGACCCGCCCAAGCTTCGCGTGGGCATAAAATCCTTTCTTTTGAATCAGTCTATCTATTAAAATATTTATTACTGCCTCGTTCTTTCTTGTATACCTGACACGTCTTTTAATTAAACAACTTAATAATGTGGACACTATACAATATTTGAAGTACCAGTTTACCATAAGACTTTTTGGAGGTGTGAACTCTGAAATGGTATCAAATTTAACGCTTTAAACAGCATGAGATTGAGATTTTTCCTTCCTTCTTTGTTTGGTTTGTTCAGTAGAGTCACTCTGCTAAATAGGTACGCTCGGATAATGAGGAATAAGGCATACAGCCCGCGTAATCATAAGATGCGATCAAACTTTTGATAGGAATTTTTTAACAAGGATTTTTTAATTAAGCAATTGTCTAATGATAAGGATGTATCTGTGCTTTAGAAAGCATGCTAATCTGTTAACTCCGGCTGCCATCTAGTGGTCATTAAAGATACTTACATTAGAGGCCAAGAGGCGGTTCTAAAAATCTCTTACACCAGGTGAGCAGGGTAATTACGAGTATGTGAGGACTCATACTACAGTTGCTACATAGTTATTGCCTACAATCTACTTTTCAAAGCAATGCATCATTATTGTGATGGGTTGGTTTGCTGGGTGGTGCGATAAAGTGCACAAATTTACCTTACTAACGTTAATATATAATTGTTTTATTCATTGCTGTGTGTATAGTACAAAAATAAATTCAAATAATTATTTAAAAAATTCTTTATTTTAAATTCTTAATTCACGTTCTGAGAATTATAAAATTAAAATATATCACAATCATGAACTTACAACAATACTTATCAGGTATATTTAACAACAATCATATATCAGAGCAGAGGTGAGATGCATGGATTATTTTATTTCCTGGGCGCGTTTCTGGCGATGTACTCCAATGCACGGGCGATCTGAGCTGGCACGGGGGGAGGTGTGGGAAGAGCATCACCCTGAAGAATATAAAATAACAGCATTTTAAAATAATTATGAAGATATAAACTACGTATAAAAATGCTCAATGGTTTGCAAAAAAATTGCTTAATTAGTTTTAAAATAAATATTTAGTATTACCATAGGTTGTCAAAGCAGTGCTTCAAATATAACATTAGATTGATTAAAATGCTTATAAATATAATATGCGATTCGGTATAAATTAGGATACTACAGAATAATAATTAAAATGTTTACAATTCAACTATGTTATGGTATCAATATTTTACCTGTGGCTGGTATCCATTCTCATCAGCAATGTAAGAAATAGCGATGGGCTGGCCTTCGGGAGATGTCCAGGAGAAGGATCCCTGAGCTACGTCGGGAACAAGCGGGGGGTTGCCACCAAAGTTTTTAGGTGTGCCTTGCTCTTGGGCCGCGATACCATTGTCAGTCTCGAAGCTAAAAATAATGCACAAAAATATTTAATAAATTTATATGCACATACTTGACCTGACCGGGGATCGAACCCAGTATCTCTAACGTGGTAGCCTGGCATGATGACCATTAGGCCACATATGTGAATTAATAATTATCATAAAAGAAGGGCTTTAGGATAGAATTCACCGAATTCACAGTAAATATAATTACAACAGCATAGAGATGATGATGATAAGTCATTCCTATATTTTTTGGCAATAAAAAGTATTTGTATATGATATGTTAAGTAAACTAAAGATATTATAAATAAATGAATAAAGGATAGAAAAAAATAATAAAAAAATAACACATTGTTACTTAACTTTTACTATAGAAAAATACAAGAGATGATAAAAATTATTCAATAAAAAAGTTGAAAGTGTTTCCTTAATATACTCACAAATAGTTATAACTGCCATCAGGGTTGATTTCACTGCCTTGTTTCACAATGTTGGCTGAGCGAGCATCAGCGCTAACCCTGGCTACAGGCTGCGGCCGGGGCTGCGGTGGAGCTGGGACGGATCTGAAGGGGGTGCCTCCAAAACCTGCAAAGGCACGTGAGCCGCCAAATTGAGCATTGGCGACAGCCAAGCAAGCTAACGCAACCACCTAGAAATAGGAACATAAATGTTAATTTTTTTAATTATTTATTAATTACATGTTTGAAGACAAACGAGACACCAAAGACAGATTGACGTGAATAGTCACTGTGAATGCCCGCAGCCTCTGCAGATAGGGATATAGGACCACTCAAGTAGTCATTTAAATACTTTACTCTTCATACCTTGAAGGTGGCACTACCATATTGCCAACTTTTATTTTTCGCCTAGTTCCCAGTGATTTGATGACAAAAAGACATGGAAAGTTAACAATTTATTCATATAAATTCTTAATATTATAATATAAAATAAGCCTTTTTAATACTATAACAGTATGAAATAGTATATAGAAGTCTAGTGTCTCCTTCTAATATTAAGAATATTTTGTGTCATATGGGAATAAATTGATAACAAAATACTCACTGCGAATTTCATTTTTACAAGATTACCTAGTTACGTTAGACTAGATTGAATGTCAGTAAAAAATATGCGCTAGCTTTTATATATGACTCAGTTCCACCCACTTAAGTAGGTGAACTCTGATAATATAATAAATGAATAAATTTAACGCCACGCGGTGCCTAAAAAATGTTTTTAAAATATCACTTGGGTGATCTTTAAACTCATTATTCAAAAAGTAGTTTCTTATCTTAAATTTATTTGACATTATCTTTTTTTTCTTTCCGATACAATAATTATTGTTTTTTTTTAATTAAAAAAAAGTATTACGTATTTTATGCATAGGTATTTTGCTAGATAAAGACGGGGTTTGTTAAAGAAGCAAGTAACGTTTATTTTAACGTTAATTTAAGTGAACGAAATTAACGTTGCACAATATCTAATCATGACGTAACGTAACTTATCGGTAATGTTAAAAAAAAGAAGCCCTGTCTTTATCAGGCAAATTGCCGGTCCGGCTGTAGTGGATTACTGCGTTTGCTCTAAAGTATACTTTACAAGGAAAAAAATATAAAAGTGAAAGGGCTATTATCCTGCATCATCAGCAAGCCTTCTATCAGCAGAGAAACTTTTTCCTGGCAGCGACCTTCTTTGGGCAATCCAAAAGCACGCTTACTAGACTTCGGGCTGGTTTAAAAATCAATCAAGAGACCCTTACTAGGTAGGTTTCTCTGACAGCTGCCTGTGCGACTGCGGCATGGTGCAGTTGATAGCTCACCTCCTATCGTGCCCTAGCTGCCCTGTCTCTTGCAGCATAAAGGACCTATATGAGGCGAACGACTGTGCGGGGGAGGTGGCCAAGTAATGGGCAAAGTTCATATAGATCCGATATAGCCATTATGACTCGAGAAGAAGAAGAAGTGTTCCTGTTTATTTATAATATAATCGAATAAAAAGTGTAGACAGTTAACTAGATCATCTGTCAAAGTTGACTATTCACACAAAAAATAATATTCAAAACATAACTGTTCGGTAGAAGAACTAAGCGAGCCTTGGTCGTATTTACAAGTTATATTTTTGATGGAATGTTGGTTTCCGTTTACTGGAACAAAATATGTTTTTATCTTAAACAGTGCCCGTAGAATTATCAAATAAATTAAGACAATCAAAATCCCTGTTTGTGTTCTAGTTGCCTTTTACAAGAATAGATACAGTTGTATTCATGTTCAAACGATTACCATGCAGGAAGTAAGTGCAAAAGACATCAACGCGCTCTAAATCTTCATTAGTTGAATTATTACGTTTAAATTCAGTGGATAAAGCTAGAATACCTCATCTCTTCAAATAGGTGTTGTAATGACTAAGCAAATAACAAAAGGTCTTAATTTACTTGTACTTTGTACTGGAAGCGATTTCCATCAACGAAAGCCATCCTGATATAAAAATTTATTAATTTTGTATCGTAGATCATTAAGAGATAAATAAGCCAGCGTTTTTTGTCGAATCAAGTATCTTCAGGTTAGTACCTGAAGATACTTGATTTGAAGTAGTCTTCAAGTATAATTTTGATGCATTTTGATTGTCTTTTCCAATAGTTGATGAATGCCCTTAGCAGTAAGTTCACTAATTGTGTATTATTGTGTACTAACGAAACAATGAAGTTTTTTATAAATAAATGCAACTGGGATAATGCTGTGCTATGTTTTAAGTATTAAACTGTAAAGATATTTTGTCAACCACCTTTTCATGGTTAACTTCGCCATCTTATCAGAGCGTAGCAATCCTTTTGCAATAATATATTGCACCACAATGTTGTTTGGTACTTGCGACCTTTGTACCTTTTTTAAGGATAAAGCTAAACTTTTAAATTCCTCACGGAATATTTGGTATGGATTAGGCTATTTTTGGACCTGATGTAAATGAGCCCCACGCTATGCCGCGGCCTCATCTGCATGGGGCTTGTTTATATCCCGCACAAAAATAGCCTAATCCATACCAAATTTTATCAAAATTCGTCTATCGGTTTAGCCGTGAAAGCGTAACAGACAAGACAGACAGACATTTTCTTTATTAGTTTACGTTTTTTAGATTTATTCCTAAATAAGTGCCATATGAAATCGCTTCTTACCTACTCTATCTAATTTCAAGGTTCTAGCTTAAAGGGAAGTACCCCATAGGTTTTGATTCCTATCTAAAATCGCAAAAGTTATGAAAATTTTCCACATTTACGATCATAATTGTTGACGTATAATTATGATTATTTTACACTCAAAAGAGTCCGTAAGCTAGAGTATATGTTTTGAATTTAGACTCGTAGACGCATACACTCCGTACGCGTTGCACTTCGACAGTGCTTGCATTAAAGCGAAAACAGGATGAAAGCGAAGACAAGTACCTATACATTTTCGCCGCACGGTAGTAAGAGAGGGGAATTTTTCCTGATGCGTGTTTAACATTTTTTATCCATCCCAAAAAGTGCTGCACATCGCCGCTAAGAAGTTTTCACTTCAAAAAGTTTGACAGACGGACAGAAAAGTGATTTTATAAGGGTTCCATTTTTGCCTTTTGAGTATGGAACCCAAAAAAATTACAATGGCTCTAGGATGAACTGGGAAAGGAGTAGGAGAAAAATGAAAAAGACTGTCATCTTCATTATTTAATCTGAACCTTAAGGTTTTAAATATTTCAATTTAAAATGCCTTTTGTCTTAGATACTTATCTTCAAAATTCTTACGTCAATACACACACACACAGTTTGTTTTGTACATTATTATTGTATGCTTTGCAGGTTATACGTACTACAGAGCTTTGAAAACAAAAGCAGCTTCAATTTGGTTTCGGAGATAATATCAATGTTATAAGAAACTTATACTTATAAATATTTTAACCTCTAAGCAAAAAAAAAGGGGTGTGATGAGTTTAATGTGTCTGTGTGTCTATCTGTGCAACATAGCGCCTAAACTAATAAGCCATTTTCGATAAATTTTTTAAAGCTTATTAATTCAAAGTGGTTTTAAGGTATAATTTGTAAAGATCTGCTCAGCCATTCATAATAAGCTGTTTTTCAATAGACAACAGTGTTTTACCAAGATTCACGGTTCCGATGGATATTAAATTTTGTGAACTCTTATATTGTAGCAGTTTCAAACTGATTTTGTATAAGTCTGCGGTTAGAGTATACCGCTTATTGATGATAATGAATAAATTATTTCTATAATGCACTATTTATATACGAAGATTTGGTTGACTGGTTTGAGTATTCCGCATCTTGCAGCGGATAGGGTAGATAGGTGACAATTAACGCCACATGGAGAATTTCGTCTGCCCCAAGACTTTTGGGGTTTTTTTGTAAATTTATTAAGGGGTTGCTGATGAATGTATTGTTAAAATTTTAAAATTCTAAAGTTCATTTATAAATGTATTGTTTACTACACTTTAATCAAAGGCTATTGTACAATAGGTACAACTTAATGTTAGGTATTTTCTACCAGTTAACCTGCTCACAAAAAAAGTGTTTTTAAGGTAAAATGAAATTCGAAGATTTTTATGTAGGTTTATTATTGGTATGTATTTTAACTACTTTTGCTAAAACTTTCAAGTTATCACACATGCTTTACATTAAACAATAAATATATTTAAACGTTTGATGTACAGGTACTAGATATAAAGCTTCTTATTGGCGTGGAGGATTTCTGGCGATGTACTCGAGGGCACGTTGGATCTGAGGTGGGATTGGTGGTGGAGTGGGTATAGCGCTTCCCTGAAAAAAAATTAAATATCATTTAGTTTTAATATTTAGTAGTTATATAGAATAGACATATTGATATTTGTATATATGTAGCTAAATAAAAATTATAAAACCGCTTGAATGAATGAAGGCTGTTAGATTCAATAACATATAAGGCAAAAAGACTTACAGAAGGTTGGTATCCGTTTTCATCAGCAATGTAGGAAATCGCAACTTGTTCTCCCTCAGGAGTCGCGTGGGAGTAGGAACCCTGAATCACCACAGGGACGAGAGGAGGGTTGCCTCCAAAATTGCGCGGGGTTCCTTGGGCCTGGGCGGCAATTCCATTGTCTGTCTCAATGCTGAAAATATATTTTATTTTATTGTAAACATTCTATTGTAATTAAAAAACACATTTTGCTCAGAATACGTTACATGTGTACCTATTTAAAAATAAATTTAAATATGTTAAACGGCAATAGAGAAACTGTAGTTCTTTTCCTTACTTCCATACAAAATCAGAAAAACAGATTATTAAGATATACGTTAAAATTCCAAATATTCGTTTAAAAGTAATGGTATCTAAATACTAGGAAGGTATTTACAGAAAGGTTGACAATTATAATCTGCATCTATAAAACCAACATCCCGATGTCAACCATAAAAAGGCCTTTGCCCTTTCTCGAAACCAGATTGAACGAATATAAATTAGTTGCGTTTAGGTACTTTTTCCATGTGGAATGTTTTTACGGAATGCTAGGATTATAAATTATTGTAAGAAAAGAACGCCTATACAAATTTGCACTTTAAACTGCTCGTGTAGGTATCTGTATTCGGGTCTATTTTATCTAGGCGCTGACAATCTTCAATATGAATCATCACATTGAAGATTTTCAGCGCCTAGAGATAAAATAGACCCGAATACAGATACCTCGATTATTATCAAATAATTGCAAAAATAGTCATTATCATCAACGCACGCACAAAGGACTCATCAAAAAATTTTAACATATGAATAGAGAGGAGTATACAGACAGAATGTAAAACGGGTATGCTAAAATGTGTCTAATGAGACCATTTTTTTTATCTACGTACTTGAGTGTAATTAGGCTTTAGCAAAACTTGTTGCTCTTATCAAGTATTTTACATCGTAAGAGTAATATTTTAAAAAACACTTTTTATTTAAATAGGTATTTATTGGATGGAAAAGCCTAAAGTGCTAATCATAAGAAGGTTGATACAATAAATAAGGATATTTCAGTATAAAATATTTCCCGAGGTCATTACTTTGAATTGTTACTTTATTTATTTATTTATGCAATAAAGTTTCAATAAAAAAATATTTTGGCTGAAAGAAATTAAAAACTAATAAAGAATGACTAGTACCTCTATATATTATAGTTCATTCAAATACTTACGCATAGCTGAATGAGCCATCAGGTTCGGCGCTGCTTTCATATCTGACGATATTAGCGTTAGCATCATTGGAGTATCTGCTAGGGGCAACAGGGCGCGGAGGCTGTGGTGGAGGCGCTGGGAACCGACGGCTGGGTTGGCTGAAGAACTGGGCGTGAGCCACGGCCAAAACAGCGAGGAAAGCAATCTGAGGGAGTGGAAGGAACATGTTAACAAGGTATTTATTATTCATAATAGTATTACAATAACAAAGTTTTTATACATATCACTACATAGTATAAAACAAAGTTGATTTGTATGCTTATATCTTTAAAACTACGCAACGGATTTTGATGCGGTTTTTTTTAATAGGTAGAGTGATTTAAGAGGATAGTTTTTATGCCAATGCGAAGCCATAGCGGGTCGCTAGTCCATATCCATATCCATACTTCCATACTAATATTATAAATGCGAAAGTCTGTCTGTCTGTCTGTCTGTCTGTCTGTCTGTCTGTCTGTCACCTCTTCACGGCTAAACGGATGGACCGATTGGGATGAAATTTGGTAGGGATGTAGTTAACGACTTGAGGTCAAACATAGGCTACTTTTGGGCGCGATATAACCGAGTCCCACGCGGGCGGAGCCGCGGGGAACAGCTAGTTAACTATAAACGTAAATAAACTTAAATTAAGTTTTTTTCTGTACTGATAATTCATCTTGTGTCACATTATTTCACAAATTAAAACTAAGTATAAGGTAACTAAAGAAATACTATTAAAAAGAGAAATAAAAAAAGGAAATCGTGACATTCTCGAATCTGTCCCTTTGTGATTTTTTATATTAAAGTATTATAACTATGTAGTTATATATTTTCTTTTCTATTTAAAAGCGTATCAAATTTACAAATTGATAAGATGCTTAACTTTACTGTGATAATTAATATTATTCCTTCATAGTTATGTTTTGTACAACTTACCACTGACTTCATTTTTACTATAGAAGATCTTCAAATTGACTGATACAATACCGCCCAATCATAGTAACTTTTATACCGCTCATCAGATTATTTTACGCAACAATGACATTGATATTATCGTCTATATTTGCATGAATTAACGTTGAATATGGATCAAATTCTGTATTTATTTATCTTTATCTATACATAATAAAAAATAAAGTCGCCCACACTGTGTCTGTCTGTCTGTGAGCGCAAAACTTAAAAACTAACAAAGGATTTTCATGCAATCCTTTGTTTTCACTTAAAGATAGAGTGATTCCCAGGGAAGGTTTTAGGTATACTCGTATAAATATGGGGTTTTAAATACTTTAATCAAGTGGAATATGTACAGTCGGCTGCCGAGAAATATGACCCCCCTTTCGAAAGTGATACTTGTGGCATGGGGGTCAGATTTCTCTGCAGCCGATTGTACTATGATTAGTTGAAGAAGATTACGCGCGGCGCATGCGTATTGTATACTTATTTTACCGCATATTGTCTGTCATTGATTATTTATAAAATACTAGCTGTTTGTTATTGCAGGCTTGAATCACCTGATTGTCTGACAACAAATAGAATTCCGTATATCGGAAGACACGTTAAACTGTTGGTCCCATCTGGTAGTCGTTAAAGGAACCACGTCAGAGGTCGAGAGACTATTTCGAATAACTCTGACACCAGTGTGTGCATGGTCAATTGACTCACCAACCTTTCTGAGCTGAAGCTGGAGCTCCGATTACGAAGGAGTAGGTAAGCGAGATAATAATTATGTTGGACGGCCATGGCTACGAGGCTTTTTTGGGGGCTTACCACACCTCTTAAGCTTTCCAAGAACACGAGAGTAAGCGAAATAAATATGATGGAGGGCTTTGGCCACGAGTCTTTTAAAGGCTTACAATGACCCTTTCCAAGCATTCCCAAACGAGTGTGTATGCGAGATAATATGTTAGACGGCTACGATTCGTATCCAATAATAATAATATCCAATTCAAAATCTACCTTGGATTACATGACACAATTTTGCTTGTTAGATATAGGTATTGCAACTTTATAACGTAGACCTAGACATACTCCAATTCAGGAATAAAGCAAGAATTATAATTACTTTTCTATTCATAATTAAATTACCTATTAGAAATGCATGTAACCTCTGTTCAATGACTAGAATGAAATAGTTAATAATATTATAAATATACATGTTAATTTTGTATGCCTGCTGGCGCACACAGAGAACTGTTCTGAATATGTAAAACCTTTTGTTTTGTTTACACAGGTTGTATGACAAAAATAAATGATTATGATTATGATTCCTCTCCAAGTCTAGACAAACGATCTAAAAAGGAATGAGTTAGATAAGACCGAGAAGAAAGACTAAACAGTTCTTAATAAAAGAAACCTGTAGTTTGTCAAAAACAATAACTAATTATACGATTTGATTAACAGGCTTAGTTAAGATTGAATGTAAAGTACTTATCTCTTAAATTTTATCAGGAATCCCTCAGGATAAATAAGCAAGTATGCTGTTCTTATAATATTTATTTGATTTATTTAGGTCTAAAATGAGTTGTTACAAACGTTGCAAAAGTTACCAATATAAATGGACAATTCACACATTAAGCTGGCCCGAAAGCAAGTTCGAGACTTGTGGTATAGGATACCAACTCAACTATTTTATATTTTACATCCTTACTTTAAATTTATCCTACATTTTCATTAGGCTTATCTTTATCATAGATACTGGCTAGAAGTTTTAATACGAAAGTCTCTCTGTTTGTTCCCGTCGTACCGAATGCACCATTGATCCGCACCATCGATGGTTCAGATTAAACCGCTAAACCAATTTAAATGAAATTTGGTATGGATTTGGTTAAGGACCAGAGGTCAAACATAGATGAGTCAAACATACGCTACTTTTGGGCGCGATAAAACCGAGTCCTACGCGGGCGGAGCCGCGGGCAACAGCAAGTAATATTGTGAATGCGGAAGTCTGTCTATCTGTCTATTTATCTGTTACGGTTTCACAGCTAAACTGCTGGACCGATTTTGATGAAATTTGGTATGGATTTAGTTAAGGGTCATACATAGATTACTTATGAGCGCGATATAACCGAGTCCCACGCGGGTGAAGCCACGGGCAACAGCTAGTAAAAAAAAAAAGATTAATATTGAAGACCTAGTTTATCTTGAAAAGGTAATTTTCCATTTTAACCTTACCTTGGATCAACCCCAAAATATCCAATCATTATTGTTAGCTTTCTATTGATTCTTAGATCCTTTTTTTCATTGCGTCGCTTCTAGCATTTGACGAGGTTGCATCTTTAAGTATATTCCACCGGAGCCCAAGGACCACTAGTTCTGACTTAAGAATAGTCTACCGCCTCTATTCCCGTGGGTATAGTAAAAAAAGTTATCCTTACGGCACCCACAGGAAAGGACGAATCCTCGTCATTTAAGCTGTAGACTCTCCACTGCTGTACAAGGGCTTCACCCAAGAATTTCCAGAAATACCAGTTATAAGCGGCCTATGCATCCAACGATTGCCCGCGCCCTTCTTCAAGTCGTCTGACTACCTATATGAAAGAGTAGAATCATCAATTTACTTGTACCGTGTGGTAGCGGATTTCACAAACAAAAGCATTCCCTTGGAGGTTTTAGACAGGTCATAAAATAATGTTAAATTTTATAAAAAAAAAGGTACCTACAGTGGTAAAAGAGAACATCCCTTACTCTTACACATAAGGCGGTATACTTTTCTACGTGACCAACTGTACTGCAAGATGAAGGTTATTCATTACATTGGGCTAGGGGACTACTCGCCTAGATTCAATTGTTTTTAATTCGAACAAATTGTTTCCTATCTCGTTACATTTTAGCTAACTCTGACCTCCAATGCTATGTCGCTTGAGATGTAACCTTGGAAACGAGGATCCTGACAGGGTCCGCTCTCCTAAAGATAAACTTCGCGATAACCATAGAAATATGACGTGGCCGCCATTTCCTATTTCTATGGCGATAGACCATTATTTATGTTTTTTTTTTTATTCTGGATTAATATGACGAATCAGCACAAAACATTACGCGCCGCCTGCCTGGCGTCAATTCTCCGTCAAAATGCTATTCTTAGGAGAAACCGCAAACAGTTAGGAAAGAGGTACAACAATGTTGGGACTTTTGTATGTACCCTATTCGCCTTTTACCAAATCCACAGCGACCAACTTTGGAGCTGATCCCTTTTTACACAACTGAACAAAAAAAGATGTTTTTAGTATTATGTTTTTCATATTTGTTGTAAGTAGGTATTTTTACTTAAAGTGTCTTATAAATGCTCAATTAATATGATATAAATAGCGAACAACATATTTTTGTGACATAAAAAATACGATGTTCAAAACAAATTTAAGGAGAAATTATTTTACAATAATTTATCGTTTCGTATCTCAGGTTTCTGGGAAATCGCTAATCTTGTTTGTAAGGCGGAGTTATTTCGGGTGTAGCGCCGTCTACGACCTCATAAAATACTCCAGGTAAAGTCATAAAACTCCAATCTGAGCTGGAGTGTGGAATAAAACAGTCATAAAATTTGGTACACTAACTAAAAGGCTGGGTTTAATATTGCATAATATCAAAGTGCATATTAAATAAAAACAAATGTGAGCTGTTAGTCTTATATTGTAGTTTGGTTTTTACAACAAATACATAAGGAATGTGGCTACTATATACTTAAGAAAAATAAATTAGATGGATAGATTTTGCTGTAAGACCCCACCCTCTTTTAAAAACCCGTTCTAGGTTAACCAAAAAAATACTTAAAATATAAGGGATGTGTTACATTTTTATACCAAATAAGTTAGACAGGTAAATTTTGTGGTAAATGAGGACCACTGGGATGGAATCCATTTTCGTCAGCGACATAATCTACCCTGTATGTAACACCGTCATCGCCTACATATTCGTAGAAGCCTCTTGCTCTGACACCTGGGCCGGTAGCCGTATTTTCAAGTTTTCCAGACTCTTCGGCATTGATTCTGTTTTCGGTTTGGAAAGAATAGCGATATCCATCGATGTCGACGTCGCCGTCTTGACTGAGGATCCTCGCATATCTGTCGCTGTCTTGGGAGGCTCTTGAGTAAGGTTGCGCGACTTGCGCATAGTAAGATGGCGCCGCGGTAGCTGCTACAACGGGCCCTACTGGTGCCACTGCTACTGAAGGACGGTAGTAACTGACAAAACAAAAACAAAAGTTAATATACCTTATCATCTAGGACCAATGTCTTAACGTGATTTACTAAGCTTTTTACTACTGTCAAGGCAAATAAGACCTATGGTTGATTTGAAGGTTCGCCTATAGATGCTTTAATCAGCTGATCAAAATATTTCACGCCTTTCTTAAAAAAATCTATATAATCTCTCTCTTGATGAAACCTCGAAAGAAGTTCTGTCCTTTATCTTAGCGTCTTCATCTCATGGGGAAGAAATATATTTTAATGCCTCGCACAAGGTGCTTGGTAGAAAAAGGCCATGGCTTATTATTATATCTCTGTAACACAAATGCTTTAAAGTAATTAGTTTTAGTCTAATATAGAACACTGTAACATTGGTGTCTAAACTACTTATAAGTAAATCTTAAACAGTTTTTATCCTACAGAAATTTCAAAAACTACGATATACGAATACGACATTTACGATAAGAAATGCATTTATGATGCATTTAACATTTACTGAGTAAACTTGATTATCAAAGTACCTTGGCACGATTTTTGTTTGCTGAACCAGATATGGGTTGAATTGACTGTAAACGCCACTGCTGTCCCCTGCGTTTACATATCTTCCCTCATCGGAAGGCCTGTAACGTCCGTCGTCACCATACGCGCCAGGTCGGTACCGCCCGTCATCCTGAGCATTGCTGGCAACCACTCCGAATACCAAGACAGCTAACTGCACAAACAATTCACCAAGTTTTCACTTAACATTGTTAAATAACACCATTACATTGGATTCCACTGTAACTCCTCTTCACTTACCGCGACAGTCTTCATGATTTCAGATCTCGTATACGTTAAAAAAACGAATGATACGTTTCTAGATCAATCGTTTCTTTTATACAATCGTTATCGAAATAGAAATAATTATTGCACAAAATTCTTGAGATAAACTCCAAAAAATGTTAATTTTATTTGTTAAATTGATATTTAGTGCAACATATATGGCATGGCAATAAATTAAAGCATCACCAATCCTCATGAAAATTAGATCGTTCTACGACCAACTTTTAACATTTGGCATTGACATAATCTAAATTGACACGGTTTCATCGATAAATAACTAACATTTGAATACAATTCAAATAAAATGCTAAGAATCCAAATCTAAGAGGTATGTCAAAATTTTCTATACTCACTTCGTTTCATCATTACCGTAACAAGTTTATTTACTTTAGTAGCTAAATAACTAAGATGGCGCAGGGACACAAAGTGAGTCTTAGCCTACGATTATAAGGAGATCCTTATTGAAATGGAGGATATTCAAAAAAGAGATCCATTTCGATTAGTTCTGCGCCGCCTCTTGCCAATTATCAGCATACAGCTCGAGCAGATTCCATTTACCTTCCAATTCAGCGATATCTGGGATGCCTACTTTTCGGCCTTCCCACATATTGTCCCTTTTACAGCTCGATCCCTTCCATTCTCTCCAGGTAACCGAACCGGCGGAGGAAAAATAAAGATCTAGAAGAACTGATGTCAAAGTCAAATTTCGGTGAGATTAAATACCAATGATATTTGACTCTTCATACTTAGTATTATATTTATTTATTGTTATATAAAGTGTATTTATCATAATTATAAATTTGATACCTACGTTCTTCTCGACAAAGTTCCTACCAAATATAGACTTGCAACTTTTTTCTTTACCAGGTCGAAAGGGCTTTCGAAGCACGGTGTAGATAGCAAGTAGAAAAACTTGCCTCTAAGAAACGATGTATTTTTGCCATCCATCAAAAGTTGTTATAATAGTGTAATACTAATTTTATATTAATTTATATTGTAGTTGTTTTATCATGTACCCACCTAACTTACTGTTTTCTGTATTATACTAATCCTAACCAATATTATATTATAAATGCAAAAGTGAGTTTGTTTGTTTGTTATCCCTTCACGCTACTTCTGAACCAATCTTCCTGAAATTTCGCATACAATAAAAGTACTGATAAGGACATAGATTACGTTTTATTTGATGATACTACTTCTTTTATTTGTTTGGAACTTAGTCGTTTAACGAAATCTAAAACACAAAGAATTGTTAAGTTCAGATCTATGGGTTTGTTACATTATTGTTACTACCGAGCATGCCAATAACCGATATTTACATTGTTAAAGATACTGAGAACATCTCCACCGAAACTATTTACATAAAAAGGCCAGTAACATAATAAGTTAGTTAATACCAACCTTAACTTATTATAATACTGGCTAGTAATATTAAACCGGAAATGTATATAGATCAATCTATGTTCAACATTCTTTCTCTAATTTCGACACATCAACGACAAATTAATTCACAAATATTATAAATCATTGCCAATTAAAGTGACAACATCAGGACGGAATATCGATAGCCTTAATTTTAAATGGCCAAAATTTGTTGATATTGTTTTGACATATGATTTGACCATCAACAAATTGATAACGTACAAAATACAACATTTCTATTTTTATTATTTTATTATTAGCACTTGAACTGTACTGAGCACATTGACAAAATATGTAACAAAATCGTTTCGTACATGCTCTCCGATTAATAACACAGACTGTTTCCATTGAAGCTGCCTTAGAAGCTTATTATAGAATCTATACGTATCTGATACGTGTTATCTGGCCTAAACTACGGACTTATTCTGTGGGGCAACTAAGTAGAGATTGATAAAGTATTTCTGTTTTAAAAAGTGCCTACGAGCCAAATATAACAAATGGCATTTAGACAGCTGCAACCCGCTGTTTACGCAGTTAAAAATCAAGATATTACCTTGTATGTACACTAAAAATACGTAATTCTTTGAAAAAAGAACATCTATATTATTCATCTATATTCTATCTATTTATCTATGTAAATAAAAAACTCGAGAATGGCCGGACCGATTTGGCTAATTTTGGTCTTTAAATATTTGTGGAAGTTCAGGGAAGCTTTGGACAGTCAGCCAGATTTAAATAATATACAGAGATGTGACAATAGATAACCCAAACCTTCCTATTATTATTTGTATCAAACACGTAGATGCAAATATATATTTAAGATTAATTAAATATAAATATGTGTAGGGACAAATCATACAGAATAAGTTCTAGACTATTATTATGAGATACTGACTCAACGATACTACATTCATAACAATTACATATATAGATAAACATCCAAAACACCGGTCAATCAGAAAAAGACCTTTTTCATCTGGACCTGACCGGGGATCGGACCCAGATGTTATATGTGTTTGATTAAATTATATTTGTATTTTTTTATATTTATTTATTATATTAATACGAGTGGATAGGCTTTTGCCCAGAAGTGGGACATAAACAGCAAAAAACCACATTTATTAGACAACTATTTTTTGCATTCCATTTTGCAGCCATCATGCAATATGCGTGCGTACTTTATAATTATGTTACTAATGTAATATACGCCATGTTTATAGCAATTAAACTATTGATGCTTCCATTTCTTTATTAGGGAACATTGTGTCTTTCTTTTTGTAAATTTAAATTTAAAAAAAAATATTTGTTAGTTAATAGGAGTACATATAAAAATGTTAGAATATATTCTTAGATTTTCATAACACATTAACATAAGATGCATAAATTTTCGTCAATTTTAGCTCATCTACTTAAAATTCGATGCAAATTTAACAGTTATCGGTAGAATTAATGAAACTTTAAGAATGCAATAAATATACTTTATTTTATTATAAGTCAATTACAATAATTATTACTTTTATAAATTATCAGTTCAATGTTGTAGATAATTGGTTTAATCATTGGTTACTTACTTCATCCACTATTCTTACAAACACTTCGTATTCCAACTTTAGTGTACTCTTTAATTTAGCGCTATTTGTTACACTATCCAGAATTTTTGACCCTTTAAAGCTATAGTAAGAGCCTGAAGTTTTACCATTGTCTGATGACGGCCGAGGTGGATATCTGAAAACGTTATTGAAGCGTCATTAAATTTAATCGGGTTTACTTTTACATGCTTGTCTGTTTTTAATTTAAATAATTAAGTTAATGCAGCTAAGAAAACATCAGTCCAGGGCACTATGATATAACTTTATGTCAAAAAAGCTAAAACTTGCTTAAACTAATTTATTCAGAACTAGCTGACCCGGCAGACATTGTCCTGCCCTTTTTTCTACCTCTACCCTATCCAACACCTACCCTACACCTACTTCACACCTACCCCACACCTACCCCACACCTACCCCACATCTACCCTACATCTACCCTACACCTGCCGCACACCTACCGTACACCTTACAGCCTAGTTACAGCCCAAGGACATTTTGTATGGGAAAATGTTTACTTTGTTTTTCTTTTTTTTTCATCTTTTTTCAATGTTTTAAAGATGTATTCTGCTATTCGGGGCGGAGACAAATCCAACGAATCAATAACCATGAAAATTGGTTCAGCAGATCTCGAGTTATAAGTGTTGTAACAAACCCGTCTTTGTTTTATATATATAGATGGGCAACGGACATATGATATCCATGTATTGAAAAGCTTCAATCAAGAGGGCCATAGATGTATTTAGAAGTCTCACAGATTACAGAATAGCGGTATAAAAGTAAAGTAACTTTTATATACTACTTAAAAATAACCCAAAATGATCTGACATTGGAAAAATTGTAAATAGTGTTCTGATTTCACTATAACCATTTGACATTTATTTATTTTGTATTGATTTAATTATATTTTTTATTTTTTTTACGGTGACCATTATCAAAATTTTTTAGTATTAATTGAAGTAAGCTTGCTGACAAATTAATTTGTTTAATACCTAATTACTTATATATTTTGCGTGCCTTAATGAGGTTAATGTGATGGACTTTACTATTATTTTTAACAACCAAATGTAACCATATTTTGCAAATAAAATCAGAAATCAAAAAATAATGCTGTAATTTGTCAATACTTTTCTATTTTTTTAAACTTTTACTGAATATAAAAAAAAATATATTTTCCTAAATTAAAAATTATGTAGATACTTGAAAATAATAATTCTGTAACAGTTTTAGGACACAAAATCGTTTTATTTTTTCCAATTAGTTTCCAACTAATTAAAAAATATAAAACTTAGAAAATAAAATACTTACTGCGTCGTGAACTCTTCTTTTTCTTTATCACCTTTACTGTTTAAGTAATGACATTTCACAGCGATTTCTTTGTCTCCAAATGCTTTCAGATAATGATTATCACTGCCTTCAGATTCTTCACCGAACAGACTGTCTATGGAAACATATTTTTCTATAAGCGCCTTTATTACATTGTGGATATACGGGAATCTCGCAGCGTATATTTTGCGGCCAATGTATTCAATTTTACCAGGCATGTCACCTTCTTCTGCACCACCAGATCCAATTGGTGAGTTAAAACCCTCTTCTCCGGATCCTTCACCCCCACCATCAGTGCCGCTGTACCCAATACCACGCCAAAAACCTCCATTTGGCCCTTCTCGGTGTTCATACGGATAATCTGGATACAATCCATGTACATAATAATGAACAAACTTTCCTTCATCCCCAGGAATATACTTTCCCTCGTCTAGTGGTCTATAGTACATTCCGTCATCGTACATATTATATTTCTTGGGATGATATTTTCCATCGTCATACGCTGAGCCATGTGAGCCATGAAGCATAAAAATAGGGAAAATAATAACCTGAAAAAAATGTTTTTTGTTTATATTCAAAACGAAACTAGATCTAAAAAATAGTTAAAACAAATACTTTTATAATCGGTATCTATCATTATAATTTTTTTCTAATATATCTCGCCTCATATGTAAACTCACATCACTGAATCACATTTGACCTATCCTAACTATAAAAAAATATTAACGATGATTCATGTTCTTTGTACCAATTCGATTGCATGCCCACTAGTAAGAATATAGGTATAATCAGTCTGTAGGATACCATCTACTTCTGTTTATATTTAGTTTTATTTGAGTAAATCAATGCATCTTACAAGAAATATATCATTAAAATGTTATCCTAAAACTAACAACTATCTGGTGGCGGATGTATAAGGTATGATTGTTGGTATATAAATTATAAGCAAAAGCTATCATATAAGAGTCATACCCAATCAAAATCCATCTTGTAGATATTGCTTGAACGAGAAATGTTAAATATGTATTTCAAAAAGGGGTACTTTGGTTTTCTTTATTATAAAAACGTTAAGCAAATTGTTTTATTTATTTATCACACTTTATAATTAAAACAGTTTTTACATGGTAATTCAGTACACTATAAATTAACTTTAAATGTATAAGTATGGTATAGATTTATAGGAAGGTATATTTCGCCCAGTCGCACAAATACTTTTATTTATATAGATTAGATAATTTTGGAGTATTATATTCAGTTTTTGTATAAATTAACTTAGACCTTTATTTATAGTATGTACATCTAATAGCCTACAAAAATAGTTTTTGATGTAAGTTTCATCTCATGTTAAGAGGTAAATACGAGGCTAAGTCAACATTACTGAAGGTAAAATAATTTCAAGATCAAAATAAATATTAATCAGTATTAAAAAGAAAACTTTTTCTTTATTTTCGCTAGTTTGGTTATGTTTCTTTTAACTAAATAAGTGCATGGTCGATTCACCGTGTCACTAACATGAAATGATGGTGATGATGAACTTAATAACATGTCCTACACAAATAAAAAAATACTTACCTACATCTATAAAATCAAAATTAAGTCAGTTGATTTACTTTAAAAATTGTGTAATTTGTCATTCGATCCCAGTTATAATTTAAACAAAAACTAATTATAGTACATATACTCTGCTCTCTCTCATATGCATTAAAATTTATGGTTTCGGATTAGTATGAACATAATACTTACAACGCTTAGAGTTATCATTTTGGGTGCCTTTTACTTCTTCTTAGCGAGTCGAGTCTGGCAAATTTATATTTGTGAGGACCAGAACTCAAAACTCTTGCCTTTTACTGATCTTATTTGATACTTCACCACTTACATCTGTAATAAAATAAATTGTACTTGTTTTTTTTTTTTCATTTCCACTAAAAATAGCACCGCCTTAACTTAACCAAAACATCATAATTTTTCATTGACATTTACTTAACATTTAAATGATGAATAAATTTTGTCAAATCATACCAAAAAGTGGAACAGACTCCTTAAATCAAGGTGTGGCGAGGTCGGGTAGAAGAATTAGCATAGTATAAATGTTTATATTATTTCCGTGGTTCGTCCACGCGCCGCACTCACAATTCCGAACAAACGTCACTGCGCTCCCGGACACCCCTTCACTGACTCCACACGTCCGACTTACACGAAACTCGTAATTCTCAAAGAATGCATGCAGTTGCACTTCATATAGAGATTTGCATAAAACAAAAATGAAATTTAATGCAACATAGTAGGGACTACATTCCAAGCGCTTTATTAACATCTAAATTGGTGTAATTATGACATGTACGATGATGTCTTTCCTTCATCGTACCCAGAATAAAGTTCTATGAAGCTAGATGTTTAGATTGTAGTTAGAACGGTTTACGAATAAATATCCTTTATACGGTTTTGAATCTATAAATTAATAGTTCTATGTTTTTTTACTTACTAACAGTATAAGCTTATCTGCTTATTTAATTGCGAAAAATATTTTAGAACTTTTATAAATCATTTATTTTTTTCAATTAAAAACTAGGTTCATGTGAAATAAAAACAAACACACTAAATAATAATCCCCACTCCAAAAGATTAATAGTACTAGTTTTTCCTAGTTAGAAAAGATACTCAATTATTTCAGATTTTTATATCTTTCTATCATAAATTACTTAACATTAATTAATTGTCTTGTTTTCGTATTACAAGCTATATTAGTAAGCTTGTTGACAATTGTTACTAACTTTTTGAGACTAAGTTTCTTGTAATAAATTATTTCATTTATTCATTCATAAAAAAAATCTATTTCATGTTTTGCAAGAACACTGAAGAATCTCTTTTCGTGTGAATTCTACGAACGTGTTTCTTATTGTAAATAATTAAATTCATTCTCACGAATGAATTGTCAAGTACATTATATGATATATTCCTATCAGTACACTTTTTTATATGATTGAGGTGATTCTGGTTTATATCATAAATCACAAAATGGTTTCACTAAGTTTTACAGGCCAGATAGGCTTAAATTTCTGTATAATTATACTTTGGTAGTAATTACTTTTATAAATATAGCCAACTGAAACAAATGGTGGCGCTGCAATATCAAATATAGCGATGCCATAACTTTTTACAACTTCTTTCATAAGCATAATCGGCATATAGTTCATTCCAAATATTTATATTATTACTATTACCAACCTTTTTAATTGATACCCTTTCATTCTCACATTCTTCTTAATTCATTACATTTCTGCACGTTGTTATAACATAAATGTGTTTATTTCGCCTCTTTAATTCTCTCATACCTAAATAACCTACGTAAATTTATTTGCTATTGGCAAATGTAAAAATAACGATATTTTTACCCTTAAAGTAATATTGAAGTGAACCTTCATTTAAGTGAATTCTTCTAAAAGAGATGTCATCTTACATCGTTAATGCGCTTAAATAAGACATAATATCTCAATTAACTCAATACAAACATATTTATATGTATGTAGGTAATTACAACACTAGATTGTGCATTAAGCACTGGTATTTTTATAGTTCTCGTAAGTATTATTTATTCATTGACCCGGAGCTACAGAAAACAAAAAATGTTTACGGATGGTTAATGTCGTTTTTGATATTATACTGTCATACGAGTATACTCGTAGATCTTTGATTGTCTCTCTGATCTATATGATTAGGTAGTCTCAATTTTTACTTTGGGGTTTTCCATTCCAACCGGTTACTTTCCCAAATTATAATAATCATTTAAATATTGTTTCGGATGTTGTGGCTTCTAATGTCTTGGGAAGATACTACTTCGGATGTTTCTAAGATTTGTCATTATTTTATAGGCTGCCTGTCTGACGTCAACTTTTCTTGGGAAAAATGTCATTTTCTATTATACACGAATGGGTAGATCTGTGGAATAGGTCTAGACAACAGTAAAGAGAAGTGACGTCAGCACAGTGGTGCTGGCGCCACTTTGACTCGGGGGTGCCCCTGTGTCAAAGTTTAGTAGTGTTTCGTAGAATGATATATGTACTTTTGTTGATATAGTGAGAACTTGCAAGTTTTAAATTCACTTCAATTTCGGTTTTGTAATCTGATTACTGTTAATAACCTAATTATTTCTAGTTACCTTATTATTAAAAAATAAGAAATCAAAAAGGAAACTTCATAAAAAAGTAATTTTGATTTTGTCATATAAATTTGAACACACTTAGGTAAACCATAAAGACCAACCTCTCTTTCATATCGTTGAAGTCATAAAATCCGTTGTCATACAAATGTAGATTGGTCCACACTACATTAATTGGCTTAGTCAACATAAACTTATATTGTTTTTTATTTTTACTTTCATAAAGAAGTACGGAGTATGGTTCATAGTTCTACTTTTGTATTTCCACAATTTTGGTACTAATCCTAGTTTCCATAGATATTTCAAGGCACAGTAGATCGTAAGACTCCACGTATTAGATATTTACCGGTAAAACCTATTATCCTGTTCAGTGGGTAAAACTAACTCTTCTGAGTAAAGCATTATTATAGATTCTTTGATAAAGGGATTTTCAAGGAAATTATAACACGAAAATCTAGACTTCATCAAACATTATTTATTACATTACAACTAATACAGATCAGAAGGTTTTATTACAATAGAAACTTAAATAGGCAAGGTACTAGCACGCGGAAATCAGAACTACATTTATCTAAGGCAAATGGGCACCAGTTGGGTGGAAACCATTTTCGTCGGCGACGTAGTCGACTCTGTAAGTGACACCGTCAGGTCCTACGTACTCGTAGAATCCGGTGACCCTCAAGGCATTGTTTTCGTTATTGACTTGCTCAATCTTTCCTGATTCCTCGGCAAGGATTTTGTTCTCGGTTTCGTAGAGGTAGTGGTATCCGTCTGGGTTGACGTCAGTGTCTTGACGGATGATACCGTATTTGTAGTCGTAACTGCCGCCAGTGGGGGGAGCATTGCCAGCTTTGGCGAAGCTGCTGGTAGCTGCGTTGGTAGTCGACAGTTTGGAGACACCGAAAGCACCACGGCTAGCAGCAGCGGAGGCCACCACACCGACACCGGAGCCGACACCAGCGGCGCCAACAACTCCAGCGTTACCAGCACCGCTAATTAAAATAATATAATAAATAACATTAATAAATAGTAAACAATGAATTTCACGAACTAAGTGCAGCATTTAAAACATAAGATTATGCTTTGGTTATACCTATAATACAAATATGCTCACAAAAATTTATTACTTACTACAGAATACTAGCTGTAGCTAGAAAGGGTTTTTTTTACCTTTATCCTTTTAAAATTATAATCAACACAGTATCAAACAATATGTATATAAATAAATTAGTAGGTATTAATTTTCAAGATAAGATTTATCAACGTAAAAAGTAGCGAACTCTAACAAATTCATTGTGAATCAATAAGACAATCAAAACCGATTTATCAATAGGTACATCAATTCTGTTATCTTTCTGACGACTGTTGATATTACAAGTAAATTTTATTATTCTGTCAAAATATTGATCTTGCGACTAAGTATGTAATGATAAAATACACAAACAAACTATTAACCTGTACTTGTTGTAGTCGGGGGTGTAAGCACCACCGGCACCACCAGCACCTCCTGGGCCGCCAGCGTCGCTGGAACCAGTGTAGAAACCACCAGCTAGACCACGGTCTCCCCGATCACCACTGTTGTAGCAAAATAATGTATTTAATTATCTAATAAGCTTAAGCGTCCGGTTTCACTAAAAACTAACACACCAAAAAAATTTACAAATCAAGCGTTCATAATATTTTTAAAATTTAACCGAAACTTCCTTCCCGATATCGGTATAAAATGTATTTCCATAAGAACAAAAATTGTTTATTTATTAAGAATACAACTTATCAACATTTCAATTTTCAGTTAAATTACCGTGACATGCTATATGAGCTCCTACATACCTGAAGACTATAAGTCCCGAAGTCTATCTATAGGTGACAAAATAAGTCAGAGTCGATTGTATGTATTATATATTAGTTTTCCTTTCAACCTCATTCTATAGTTACCTATTTGACGAGCGTTGATTTTATACATTTTTGAACATGTAGTTCGGAAATAGCTCTAATGTAAAAGCTGGCTGAGCGAAGCTTGATTATGCTTGTCAAATTAAATAGGTACCTGCATAACTTTTATATTAAAGTAACGTTGAAATCAATTTGTTTTAATTATTAAAAATATATCTAATTTGATAATATCAAACTACCGATGCAATATACCTCATTTTAATAAACTGCTTTAGAATACCAAATATGTTAAATTAACATTTGATATACATATCTTTTAATGCTAATGTGTCATCAAAAACCACCAGAAAAACTAGAAATGCAAATAAACAACTTTAATATTGACAGGTGATGGGGCAAAGGATGAGTAACGAGTTCTAAAGACTTCCTTGTCTTGAATCAATTATTGGCCTATAATATCCGTTAATTTAAGTAATATTCCACCGCTGGTTAAGCCATGAAGAATCTATGTCACCAGAATGCGACCTGGGTCGTAGCAGCCAGGGTCGTAGCTATCCAATGCAGAGCGGCGGCAGTAGCTACTATTTTTGGTTTGACTTACTTATACTTTCCAGAGTCATCGGGTACATAACGTCCGGAGTTATCGGCGCTAGGGCTGTAGCGGCCTGGGTCGTAGCGGCCAGGGTCGTAGCTGCCTGATGAAGCGGCGGCAGTAGCAACTAACCGCGGGCTTGACTGGAATACATTTCTATAAAAAGAACGATTAAATAATATAGCCTTTATCACTCGAAAAAAAAAAAAAGAAGAGTTAATTTTGTTTTATTTTTCAAATAAGCAGATCTATATTTCATTATTTTTGTTTAAGGTAAAGTAATTACATTTATTTTACAGTCAAGCCATATATATAAACAGCATAAAAATAAAGGTAGGGTAAATATTTCATAACTCGTGGTAGTAAAATTAGCTATTATATGGCATTGACTTCTCTTAGTCTAATAATCTTGAATGCCATGTACTTTTAACTTGAGAATATAATAGATCCCTCTCTCTCGCTTTTGATCTGTGGGTATGGCAAATGAGGTTAAGGAATAGGAAACATAATAATACTCTCTCTCATCTTAGTGCTTTCCCGGCTGCTTCCTTAGCTGGCTTACTTCGGAGGTCAGGGTCCGCTTATTGATAAGAAAAAACTATATAAGGGAAAACCGATGATGTCAATATAGCGGCGGCTGATTATTATATTAAATTCAAACCATGATGTATATATGATAACCAACGAATATTTTTTTGTAGCAAATTTTATACAAATAATCTTTTTTGCCAAAAAAAAAATAACATACTGCGCCGATTTCGATAAACTTTTTACTGGATTAAATTGAAACAGAAATGACGGGAATTTAAGAAAACAAACATAAAAAATATATTCAGGCGAATTGAGAACCTTCTCCTTTTTTGAAAGTCGGTTGAAAATACAAACAATTTTTTTTTAGACTGCAAATTAAAACAAAACAAACGATATTTATTTATTTACCTACAACTTACAACTATCAATACAGACAAAACCCTTATACAATAGATGCAAAACAAACAAATTTTAAATATGTCTTGATTATTTATCTTACTGAGGAAACACACTAAATTGTATTAAACTTTGTATTTTAGCAGATCCCGGACTTCAAAGCAAAATAAATAAATTAATAAAACACTAACAATGGTGACTTTGTTGTGCAAGCACAAGTAATGTTTAAAATCGGCTTACCTGACTTGAGGAGCTGCAACTGCCACACCCACCGACAAACAGAATACCTAGAAGAAAAAAATATTGATGTAGACTTAAACAGATTATACAATTTATTAACTTACATTTATCACTAATAAATTCATAATTTACCATAATTTGGTAATAACGCCCATAAATTATAAGTTATCACCTAATATTTATAATCCAAGAGTAAAATGTACTCGTACTTAAATTATGTTTGCGAATTAATTCACTATGTTACAAAATAGTTCCTATCCACGAAATACTTACCAAAAATTGACGCATTTTCGTAGTTATCAGGCGCGCTTAACTACCCAAATGTGCTATTTAAAAAAGTTCAACCTTATTTATACCTTTTCTACAAATTTTATGAAGTGTATTCTCTCAACTACTTTATCTCATTTATAATGTAGAGTTTGACATTTATTTATAAGCCAAAGATTCTCAATCTTGATGTCGTCTTCAACATTGATTGATATTGTAACTAACTCCAACAATGTTGTATTCTCTTACATGTTATTGATATTGAATTCGTGGTTATAAAAAACTGTTAACCCTGTGATGAAATCTTATCGACACAAAAGCAATTTATTTGTTATGTGCGTCTAAATGTCAAAAATAAACCAACAATAATTATGTATCTATATATATAAAAGCGAAAATCACTGACTCACCAAGAAATCTCGAAAACTACTTAGCCAATGAAGACGAAATTTGGCAGGAAGGTAGATTGTGACTAGAAGACGTCCGCTAAGAAAGGATTTTTGGAAATTCTGTCCCTAAGGGAGTGAAATAGGGGTTGCCAGTTTGTATGAAACTTCGTCATTTTTAAAGTGGGACACATGAAATTTTTAATTTATTTTAGTAGTTAGTATAAAATAATAATGCATTTATTAGATTTTGAAAATTACATTCCTATAGAGATCAAAATAGGGGTTGCAAGTTTGTATGAATCTATGTCATTTTCGAAGCGAGACACATGGTAGTTTTTAGTTAGTGGTTAATAAAAAATAAGAATACATTAATTGGATTTTTATCCCCAGGCGTGCATTATAATATTATAAATGCGGAAGTCTGTCTGTTTGTTACGCTTTCGCGGCTTAACCGTAGCACCGATTTTTAATGAAATTTGGTATGGATAGAGTTAAAAACCGGGTTCAAACATAGGCTTGAAGTTTTAGAAGAAACCCGGTTTTTCCGAGTACCACGCGGGCCGAGCCGCGGGCAACAGCTAGTTTACTTATACTTTGACTTTCAAAGCAGTTTTGTTACTGAGTGTCATATAGGTATAAAATAAAAATAAAGACAAGATTTTAAATATAAATAAAATTTAAAGTTTTTAAATGACAATAATATATTTTTTTAAATCATTGGTTTATTTAGCTAGTGTAAAAATAATATTCATTTCTTGTATATATTTTATATCCTTTTAAACAAAGCCAATAAAACATTAACATCCTAGAAAGGTTATTAATGATAATCTTATAACTTAACATGTCCTGTCTACAGTTTGAGAATAGTTTTATCAGCTAATTAATTACTTAGGATAGACCGATTCTTACTCGGTTTGTATAATAAATGAACCAACTCGCTTCTTTACACTTCTGAGCAAATATCAGTGGCGTCAAAAAATTTAAAATACTTCAGCAAATTTTTCGTCGATTTTAAATATATAGCCGTATTTAAAAGGGTCTCAACATGTTTATCTCATAATTAAATAAATAAACGTCTTCTATACTTTAACGTTGAACCCACTAAATTACTTCTTCTTGTCACCCAATGCTGAGTGTAGGCATCTAGCAATGCACACAACTCCTCTCGGTCTTTTGCTTTCGTGTGCCTTCCGGCAACTTTGAACATTTCACCGGACCAAATAATTTACTATTTAATTGCAAACCTCTTTAAAATCTCAAATTGGCCAATTTGCTTTGCCTAGTTTCGATTCCAAAATGGAACGATAATTGTCGCAGGGTAACTGGTGGAAATTTCGTTCTAATTATAAGACCTCATAATACCGTGTTCACTAAAATAAATTATTTACTTAGGCTTACTGTTACCTTACGATTTCTACCGGTGTTCAAATTAATTGTCTAATCTTCATTATTTTTCTGGAAAACATAGTTATTTTAGTAATAAAACCCCCAAGCTACATATTTTAAGGTGTGGAGTTTGTCAAGTAAGGCGTTGTAGAGTTAGGGCGTTAGAATTAAAAGCTTAGCTCTAAATGAGATCTGATAACTTTCTGACAGTGCGAGTCATATGGCAAGGAGACCATATCTTGGGAACATTTACACTAAACGTGTTTTGATGAGATCTAATTATTTTATTACATTTAATAATTACCTTATCTTACATGAGATAAGTAAGATAATCAAAAACCCTATCGGGTAGAGATTATTTTTCATAGATTTTTTCACTTTCTTGGCTCATATTTGTAAAGATTTGATACATTTATAACATGGGTGTTCAGCAGGACACCGGTCATAGTTTCAAGGCCATGTCAATACTCTTCGGTTAACGATAGGTATATTGGACACTATCCGTTTATGGAAATCACATTATTATGGTCCTGTCTCGGTTGAATGATTTACAATCGTAAATATGGTTATTATTTTCTCCTATATCCGCTTTATATTAAAAAAAACCTTAATTACTCATTTTTAGATTTAATTATAGTCCTTATTTATTCCTTTAATATAAGACCTCTTTATATAATAGAGTTTACCAATTTTTAAATGGCTTATAATCTTATCAAAACTGCTGTACTTACTATAAATTCTTTATGTATTAGCATGTTTTGCTAAAAACGAATCACAGTACTGTATCACTTGAACTGTTATTATATTTACATACCAGATATCATGCACTACCTTTATATACTCGTTCCACGAATATTCATCAATACGAATCTACATAGGTATTATATTTTCAATACACAGGTGTCTTAAATGTACTTATTTCAATCCAGGCTCACCTCGTCATCTCCGCAAAATACTCATAGGGCATCTAGGCAATGAAGCTAGTTACCGCCTTTTATGCATGCAACTAAATGATGATATTATCAAAAAGATATAAGTTATAATTTTTATAGTGTCATCTTTACCTAGTATTATGCAAATTCTGAGGCGTGAAACATCAATTTTCTAATTTATGACTACTGTTCTTGGCATCAATGTAATGCAAACACTAGGATTCATTCCATGTACCTAATACTTTACGCATAACATAACAATCATATAAGTGGTAAGTTGTATGGGTATAATTATAAATATTAATAAGGCTTTCCAAAAATTTATTTTACCGATACAAATAAAAAAGGCTTTTTCATCAATAAATCAATGTTTTAAAAACATTACTTAAAATAAGTTTGCAAATATTCACAAACTGATAACAATTACACTCGATCTATTTATTTTGTGTATTTATTTAAACCTTTATTATGTAGGTATTAATATATTAATCTGCCTATTATACTATACATTGTAGTTAGTGCAATAAATTTTACAATAAATAAAAAATTATGCGCAGATCATAATAGATAAATGGTTGTGCAACGTGGTTTAGTAAAGATATCAATAACTACTTTATAGTGTAAAATATTAAGTATGGAAATATCGACTTATATAAATATACCAGTACACTCAACTCTCGTTTTTCAACTCAATGCAGATCTAAATTATCACGAGCTCCCTAGAAAATCCTTTATACTTATTTCGAACTAAATCAATACGTTACACACCAATACACATCAGGGATATAATTTTACAATTTAGTAAAAAGGAAAAGGTAAATAATAATTTATACAAGAAATGGGAATTAACCTGTGATTTTAAAGTGTTTAAACTTTGGGTGCACTAGATGGAGACAGGCAGTCAGCTCCAGAGACGGACAGACTGTAGGTAAAGAGTGAGGAAAAAAATCTGTTTAATTAACGAGATTTGCCGTAACTATAAATTGAAACGTATACTATATATAACGATAGGTTTTGGTTACGTTTTGGTTAAAAAAAATAGTTTCAGCACCCGTTTGTTTAGTAAAGCAAAACACACCAAATTTCTAGGTTCATTTAGAACAGGACTCATTCAGCTTCAACATTTGATACTGACTTAAGTCACCTTTAGGAAGTTAATTATAAGTTGACTGGAATTTCTTACTCCGAATACTTCTACCATATCAATTTTATATACTAGAAACACATACTAGATATACATAATATTATGTGTTAATCGTAATCATCAGTCATCGCATTAAAAATTCTGATAAATTGTATCTACCAGTAACGCGTGGGATGGTCTATAAGTAACATTTGAACTAATATATTTATTTTTCCTTGACTAAATCATGAGCATCAGAACAAAAATGAACGGGTTTACTATAAGTTATTTTTGTGGAAATAAGTAGGTGGTACTATTTTAATCAAGTATTTTTTTCGGTCTTTATTTTAATATATACTTAAGTATATTTCAATTAAAAAAATATATTAACAATTATTTAAAAAAATTTAGGTAGTAGACGAACTCGAATCTTTTACTCCCAGGTTTACCTGGAAGTCTTTAAAATAAATTATTATTTTAATATTATTTTTCTATTTTAATTAATGTCTTAAATCTACGACATTTTTGAGAGTAGAAAAAGATTATGTCAGGCGGTAACTATGCTCTAATTTTTCATTAAGGCGTCACTATTTTAACTGTCTTAAAAAAAGAATGTTATTATTTTAATTAAATATAATAATTATCATAGGTATTTAAAATAATTATACATATCTTATTGGTCAAAAATTGGTTTATGATTTTTTTGACTCTGCACTTTCAACTAAGTCGTCTAGTTTTTTATATTTGCTACTAGGACTTTTGCCAGTCTACAGCAAAAGACATCGCGTACTTTCGTCATTTTATTTATTTTTCTTCAGTTACATTGACCCTTTTATTTTTGTAGCTATTTTCACTTACCATTCTCTTCTCTTTTTCTATTCTAATTTCTGAGAATATGTGGTACTAGCTAGCACTGTATCTTAATTTTCAAAAATATCATATGAAATCCACACATTGCCTGTTGAAAGTCTTCCGGTCACTCTATACACATAAGTGTATGTGACTGTGATAACACAGTCATACTAATATGTACTTACAACCATTTCCGATGTTAATTTT
This sequence comes from Apomyelois bistriatella, assembly GCA_947044815.1. Classification (NCBI taxonomy): domain Eukaryota; kingdom Metazoa; phylum Arthropoda; class Insecta; order Lepidoptera; family Pyralidae; genus Apomyelois; species Apomyelois bistriatella. The sequence goes on along the minus strand of OX345692.1, from coordinate 7,575,904 downwards.
TACTTATTTCTGTTCTCTTACCTTATTAAAAAAAAAGTAAAGTGAAAATGCTTATTTACCTATATAATTTGTGTTTTGAATTGAAGCTAATCATCAATATTATGAAAATAAAAATTTAATAAATGAAAAAAAAAGGTGTTGAATCTAAAGTTAATATATTCATATTCTAAACAAGAAATTTACTAGCTTTTGAATTCGGGGAAAAAAACAGAGGTAGGTTATTTGGTTTATAAAAATATTACCACGCCTGTTATTTTACATTCAATGATATCACATTTCTGAAACATTGCTTAATTTTTAGATCACAATCTAAAATTTTAAAATGAGCATTAGTTTAGAAAAAAATATATAATTATAGGTAAGGGTTTACCTATGTAAATTTGAAAGGAGAAAATTTAATTCTACGAATTTTTCTTGGTATTTGCTACATTAATAATAAAAATATACTTATTATCGTAAGAATTTGATGTTAAAACTTGTTTCAATTATTTTTATTTACTTTTAATAAGAAATGGTCCAGCTAGAGGGATTAAATTCACAATATTGCATTTGGATTTCTTGGCATTTAATTTTTAAATTGAAATACCTTAACCTGAATGAATAGGAGAATTATTATAAATTGATAAATCAAATCGAACGATTTATTTAGATTGCGTTGATGTCTTTTGTATGAATATACCGCTCCCATAGATCATACTCATCCCACAAATTAATATCTATCTATATATATAAAAGAATCGTACATAAACGATTACTAAGAGTTATTATTATTAACTTAACTTAGCTTACTGATAAACTTAGCCTATTTTAAAAACATACATTACTCGTCATGCGATAAGAAAGCTCAGTGGTGTTAAAAACTGTGTTTATTATTATAGTACAGGATCCTACTTCTCGATCCTGCAGGTAGGTAATCTGTTTTTTTTTTATACAACCAATTTCAAATGAATGCAATGGATTAGAGATATGTTGCAAATAAAAATTTGACACAATTGACAACATTTCATTTTTTTTGCCATTTGTTTTCTTCATCATCATCATCATCATCAGCTGTTCACAACCCACTGCTGGGCATAAGCCTCCCTCTGTCTACGCCATGTATCCCTACTGTGAGCCACCGCAATCCAGTTGTTGCCAGCAACCTTCCTAATATCATCGACCCATCTAGCCGCTGGACGTCCAGTACTTCGCTTTCCGTATTTAGGGTACCACTCTGTTACAGCCTTACTCCACCTACCATCGTTCCTTCTAGCCAGGTGTCCTGCCCAGTTCCATTTAAGAGCTGCAACCCTAGAGAGTACGTCGTGAACTTTCGTTCTACGTCGGATCTCCGAGTTGCGAATTCGATCTTGTAGTTTAATGCCGAGCATGACTCGTTCCATGGCCCTTTGTGCAACTGCAATCTTATGCATGGTTCTTTTTGTGAGAGTCCATGTCATTTGTTTTCTTATGCTCAGTAAATAGTATTTTGAAAACTAGGAAACATGTATTTTTTCTTTTCGTGATATTTTAGATCTAAGTTATAGAAAAATATTTTTTAAGTTTTGTAAATTCAAAAAATGCTTTAGAGGATAAATAAACCCATTACCTTTGCCTACACGAGTTAAAAAAAAATAAAAATAATGAAATTGACATTGTCACGATTGACGTTTGACGTTTGTTTGTTTTTATTTTCGGTTGGTAGTGGTGATAACATAGATTTAAAAATAATATAGATGTAGTTATGATTTGTCATTTCCTGCGAAAATGAGATGGCGAAATAGGAAAGTCCATCTTCTGTCTCATGTGCCGCCATGTTATTTGTACATCTAATCTATAGGTACATGATCTAAGGTGATAGGAGGAGGATGATAGGAATGGTCAAATCACAGACTATCTCTTTATTTGATTTGACAATGACATGTGACACCTCAATTTTTTTATTATACTGTATAAATGCGCAAAGGTATACACGACGTTAATCCGCCTTTAAGACTGCACAAAGTTTTTTTGGAATATTTCGATAAAATGGTCGAAATTTTTTTTTACGGTATTATTATAACATAAACTTCAAAATAGTTAACAATTTGAGGTACCTATAAAAAACTGAAATGTTGTGAATTACTTGTAAATTAATTTTAGTTTAATTAACTCGCTAATATATAACATCAACTATAATTTCACGACATTTGAAAGATAATAATGTCACAAATTGAAAAAAAAATGGTTACCAACACTCAGTTAGCCGCAGCGTTAGGGTTGCCAGCTGTAAACAGGTAAGTATATCAGTGTTAATTGTGCCTGTTTTTTTAAATATAAAATTAAAGCTTTATATATACTTATTACAAAAAACCATGGATTTCATTTAACCTGGAAAAGTTGAAAAATGGCCGCAAACAGAGGTTGCCAGATTTAAATGTATGGAGCAAGAATCGGCATACTTCCATAGCATTCAATTAAAAATTGTTTGTATTACAAAAACAGATACCTGCAGAATCGACCATAGGGATCTTAGGCTATTAAAAGATCTGACACTAAGGAATCAGTCACTCATCGGAGTTTGAGTTATGTCTCACCCAAATTTAATTATACCACTGATTAACAGGAGGTTGTTTCCACGACTTCCAGAAGAATGGCGTCAGGCAGCGCAGTTTTTTTTTATTTAATAAAAAGGAACAAATAAGTTATTTTTTATTTCACACACACTCTGAAAGTAGTTTTTGATTGATCCTAGTATCGGGTACGCTTCTTCCCACCTTTGAGCGGGAAAACCTATAGTAATTGCTTCTCACCCAAGGCGGGAAAGAAATTTGAAAATACCTAGATCTAAATTTTGTTAGGAAGTCGACAACGAAAATTTAAATGAATCAAAAAATGTGAAATCTTAAAAAGCCAGTGTGAATGTAAAAATTCGGCCCTGCGCCTTGAGGATTCCGTACCACCACATACACACAATTCTAAAGACTTAACACTTATTTTATTATTTTTGCTTTCCTTTAATGTGTTTGTAAAAATTAATTTTATACATTTCTTTTCTTAAAATTTAACAACGGTCGACGGCAGTCGCTCCATGGTATTAACCAGTACCGTGATAAATAGCGTACCCTGGGCTCTGAGGCGTAAGCTGAAGATGCAACTAAACACGCTCGGACGAAAAAGTGCTCTGTTGTATTGATTCTTACCAAATTTCTAGTTCAACGGGAAATACCCCATTCCTATTTTAAATCGCAAAATTTACGAAAATTTGAAACATTTACCTATAACAAAAAATAGGAGTCCGGGTGGATGTTCCGTTTGGCTGGTGGCTGATTGGCTCTAGGAAGAAAAAGAAAGATGCCTGTGTCTATTTTTTTGCTGACATTTCCGTCAAAATATGATGAGCGCGTATGACCGCAAACCATCCAACTTCCTGTTACGAGGGGAAAGAACCATCATCTTGTACATCAGCTCAGCATAGGCTTTTCTTACTATATTAGCATTATAGTTTAATTTATTATTCCTAATAGGTTAAATTGTAATAATCATCATCAATATAGCGGTTGCATTCAAAGGTGTATTGCAGCGGTGTTTTATTTTCCATATTTTTTTTCCTTCGTGATATCTAAGACATTTTACCAGATGAACTGGTGCAAGGGGGGAAAAAAGAAGATTGATGAATATTAACAAACAGGACGCCGCGCGTCGTTCAAAACAACCGCCTGATGCTAGTTCATAGTCCCGCAAAAAAGACAAGTCAATTTTTATGTACCACCAAAATTAATCAATTTCTTTAAATAAAATAATAAAGTAACAGATAGACTCAACTTTAACATTTATTTACAGTAAGACTAACTATAATGCTGGTTTGTAACATTAAATGACATTGCTTCTTGTTGCTCGATCAAATCCGGGAAATCTTTGGCCATTGTCTTCAACGGTTTTTTAAGAAGTTTCGACTTGGTTTATTCTTTAGGTGGATGGGCAGCAATATATTCCAGAGAGCGGGCGATGGCTTCTGGGATGGGTGGTCCGACAGGCAGTTGATCGCTCTGTGAGGACAGAAGGACACAGTTAATAATAGGCTTTAAAATTATATACTTAAGGATCTGTAACGCACACAACCCTCCTATAGTATTGTGGGTGTCCAAAAGTTAGGCAACCACTTACCATCAGGATGGCCGTTATCATATTCGCCTACTAAATTGTATTACTCTTTCTTCTCGACTCATAATATCTTTATCATTTTCCATGGTCCTCGAGACATTTAATAAGATTTTGCATTACAAGAGTATTTATGATTGGCTATGTCTACTTAAAAATGCTTAAGTAATTTTTTACGAAATTCACGAGAAGAAAATAAATTGTCTATTCTAAAGCCGAAAACGCCAGTCGCGCAGAGTATTTTATTGTTACCATTCTTTATCGCTCGTTTAAGTAAGAATGTCACATTTTACTTACACTTGGCTGGAAACCGTTTTCATCTGCAGTGTAATCTACCTTGACCGGGGTACCGTCGGGAGATACGTACTGGTATGAACCTTGTACGGTCTGAAAAAAATACAATAGTGTGTCACACAAGTATAAAAATCTTTTTTAGGAATAACAGAAGACTGAATAATGTTTCAACATGATAGTAATGTTAATGAATTTTTACTTACAAGTGTATCAACTTTGTCTACTGTTTTCAGCGTGCCGCTAGCTGAGGCAGATATACCATTGCCTGTCTCGTACCTGTAATTGTTAAAGTTCAATTTTATTACCACCGGTATATAAGTGTATACGTATAAAACTTGAAATGTTTTAACTTATTATTATTATACGAATATATATATAAACTATTCTAATTATAGATATTGACGAGGTTTATGAAAATTTCCAGTTCTGCCAAGACAAAGCCAAAAATATAATAAAATGTAATATAATAAATTAATATATATATATTAGAATGATGTTATTAATCTGTACTTACGAGTAAACATAGCCGTCGGGATTGACGCTGCTCTCAGATTTCAGAATAGGAGCGTCTACGTCAGAACTGACGCCGGCGACAGAGGCAACAGTCTTAGCAGCAGCGACGAACGGCGATGCGACCACTTTGGCCGCAGTCTCCGCCACCTGCGCGGCTTGTTGCCAAGGCCGGGCTACAGCTGCACTCGTCACAGCCACGCAAAGAGCGAACACCTGCAACCAATAGCTCAGAATGAACCCACAGCACCAATACTTGATGTATATTAATGTATTTAAACTACAAGCAAAAAAAAATATCGGTGGTGCGAACCTATGAACTTTCATTTTCAGCAATTAACTGTTTAACAAGAATATTTTTGGGCCAAATAATTGGTGATCACGTTGATGACCAGTTTGTTTAAACACACAAAACGCTTTAAAAAAAAAATTCTGTTAGTTTCAACGCATTTGACAGTAAACAAAAATGAAAAAAACATTTGAAGCGTTTTGTGTGTTAGGCGGAGCGAAATGTGGCGATAGCGATACAAGTGGCCATTACGAGAGGAGAGAATCGAGATAGGCGATCGACCTAGGTACAGGACGCTAACGAATATATTATTATGTCAATACCTACAATATAATACCTATATTTTGGCATGTTTGGCGGATGGCTACACATGAAAAAGTACAAACTTAGAGCAATTGCTGCTACTAACGAAGAACCGCGTTACTCTATGTGTCCCACCGACATTTTTGCTTCAGTGGTACATTTGTAATGTACCTACTACTGTAAAATGTACCACTATAATTATATAAATATTTTATAATTATAATTTGTAAAATTCTCTATGATTCACGAAAGTAGTAAATTCAACCAACATATAAAAATGGCATGTATGTATATTATATATCTAAATAACTATAATACAAAAAACACAAGTAAAAAATGCATTTATGGACTTTTTCATATTTATTATATTTAAATAAATAAAAATTTGTATTATTCAGCCTGAGGCTATGTTAATTAAATACTTTGAATATTGATATTCCAGCTTTTCAACTCACCAATAATTTCATTGTTAGGTTTGTCTATTCAATCCAAAAATCAAACTGTAACTGTCTCATACAATATTATCCTTTATATATTGCAATACAGTCTACAAAAAGTATAAAAAATATATCCTGAGGTTTTTATGTACAAAAGGAGCAAGATGCGACTTGTTATAACAGAATAGGATTCCGTAGTTGCAATATTTATAGTTAAGTATATGTACTATAAAAAGTAAAAAATTTATCATTCTATCCTTTTCTTGGTTACGTTTCGAGCCTGGCTTTCTAATTATGATTTCGGATCCTTGGGTCCAAGAGGCTTTAACGCAAAATCTTATTTTTTCCTACATGTGGCAGTTAAGACATAAAATGAAATATTACATTAGTTTAATGACTAGCATTTCTAATGCTAATATTTGTGGATTCGGTCACTAGTCAGACAAAGGTATGTGGAAAGTCACTGCGGAATCCCTCTGCCTCTGATTTGGAAAATTCTTATTTTGTTCTAAAGGACATACTTTCATTGAAATATTATTAAATTCATAATTTCATTTTAAAATCAAAATAACTGGAATAAGTAAATCGGCTAAGTTAAATAAATGAGGCATTTTTTTTTAATTTTCCTATGTTTACAAGTTGCTTTCCTGTAATAGTTGTATTCCTGTTTATGGAGTATTTTTAAACTCAATCGACTACGTATGTTTTTTTTTTTTTTTTTTAAAGTATAGTATTACAACTTTTTAATATTATTATTATATATTATAGGCAGACACAAGTAGTAGTTTATTTTGCAAAACCCCTTACAGCCGCTGCAATAGTTTTATTTCACGCTCGATATCTATTTTGGTTAAGGTGATACCTTGGTGAACACTAGCGCCACCGTCATTTAAAAATCATTAATCACTGAAAACACAAGTTATCAAAAATCCCTCTGCTGTAATTAAAGTCCTGGATCTGAAGTTAATTTTAAACATTAAATTATTAAATTATAGTTCCCTATAGTTACAAATTGCAAAACTGTTAAAAGTGGCCACTTTTAGGACTTTTGCAATTTGTAACTAAATGGAACTATAAATTTAAGATTTAATATTTTTAAATTAACTTCAGATCCAGGACCTTAATTACAGCAGAGGGATTTTTGATAACTTGTGTTTACAGTGAGTAATAATTTTTAAATGACGGTGGCGCTAGTGTTCACTGAGGTATCACCTTAATTCATATTTATAGTGTTGGTTGCAAGCTGAGTTGACCCTGTACAATACTCGTATAGTGCCAGAGTGGTCAATTGATCCTGCATGCCATAATATCATTGTTACAAACACTGTCACTGTTATCGTTTATTTGTAGTCCATTGAAGTACAAGATCCTGCACACCTAGGAGTCTAAGTTTTTACCCAACAAACTTAAATTTGCCGCCAGTAAATAAATGAAAGTATTTTTTTGGAAAAGAAACATTTATTTTGTTTATACTATAATAGATGTTTCTTATTATAATTTATTAATTGTTAATGAACTCTTAACGAATCATTATTGCGGATGCATGGTAAATTCAAAAGGTTTTCTAATATACTATAATGGAACCCTAGGTTATTGACATTTGTACAAATGAGATTGACCTTTATGAAAGTTTTATTATTTATTAGGCACATTTATGATATTATTATGATTAATTAAATTAAATTTTTAAACCATAATAATTATACCTTACTATAATAATTATTAGTAAATATAGGAATAACATTATTTAAAAATGTTCTGATTGAGCTCCCAAGCAAAAAAAACAACGTTATCATAATATTTTCAACTTATTTGTAAAAATTCTGTTGCTAACTGAAGATTCTATTAAGCAAAATAAACCTGCAAGGAGGGCGAATAATAAAAAAATACAGGCTACTTTCCGGTTAAGTGAAAAAAATAGCGACCTTTAAATCAAATGTTAATTGTGTCTAGAAATGTTTTTATTCTAGTTATTCGATTAACTCTCTTGGATTATATACGAATATTAAGTCTAAAAATATATAAACTCATAACTTATTATAAGCCCAAAAATATGGCCACTTATCTTTTCTCGAGAAACAAGCCAGATACCTTGACACTAGCGGCGTGGACAGAAGGAGACAAGAACTATATCAAAAAGAAGCAGTGAAATATACATAGTGATCAATAACTCCGACGTTTAATTTTTATTTTAGTTTAATTGGAAAAACACCGGCAAGAAATACAGTCAACAAAGCTCCGTCAAATCTACCATCGGCCATCTTCGACGTATGCCTGGGCCAGTATCAACATCTCGTAGTCCTATCGAGCCGGATACCTTGGCCAGCATCATCATCACCTGGTTTTTCATAATATTATTACACGTATTTATGTCATTTTACTCCCAGTCATTCTTTCCTTCAGGGGCTCGATAGTATAGCGGGTTGAGCTTGTTCGTGAAGATAACGTGCGTCAAGCGATGGCAAGTAAACGGCCTTACTTGGATTGATCGCCATTAATGTGATTTCTATTTTGAGCTCCTCCATCTCCATGCTTCGAAAGGCTCTTTAAGCCTTTAGTCCAGTCATCGCTAGATGGCAGCAGTGAAGCCTCAAATTCTTTCAGCCAGCCTGAAAAATGTGTTGGCCACTTACACACTTGTCATATTACTACGCCAAATCAGGACCACAATTAAAAGCGTACCCTCCTAAGATGCAACTGGGAAACACGCTGTGTCCTATATTTATTTATTTTTATTAAAAATGGTTTCTTTAACAATAAGCGAAAGTAATTTCGTTTCGTTTGTAGTACAACTTTGTGATTTATTCTGTTATTTTTTTTTAATTGGGAAAACAAGTCGTTAAAATTGAATGTACTTCAAAGGTCTATAAATATTCGAGTCGCGATGTCAGAAACTAGTTTGTTTCGGCGAAATGTCAACGGCTATTATTACCAGCCCATCAGGTCACCAGGGTCAGACGTTGTGCTATGTGTAGGCATATCATAACACGCAATCGATTTAAATAGAATGAAGTTCTAGATGCTTAATCGTATTATCATCTACTTTCCTTCAATCTTAAAAACACATAATTGATCACGCATGTTTCCCGAAGGTTTAGGCTAGGCATAGTGTAAATAATTAGCTTACCCAACTTCAATCGCCAAAAAATCTATAATTAATAATGAAAAGCCTAAAATAAACCATGGGCTTCAAACCCACGACCTCTAAATAGAAAGGCAAAAGCTACTTGTAAAAAATATTTTAGTAACCTTTTCTGTGCTTTAGCTGTCTCTCATACTTGCAGATGTGGTCTAAGATAGAGCTCGCTAAATCACTTTTAGCCTACTTATCATTTCAGCCGCAAGCAGTCTACTCCTAATAGACAAAGGCCTCCCCCAATGAGTTCCAGAATATGACCGGTTGGAAGCAACCTGCATCCTAACACTACTTACTTGCTACCTTCTTTAGGTCGTGGCCGGTGTGGGGTCACCATTTGACTTCGACGACACTCCAGCCTTAAAATCGATTAATTTTTCACACATGTAGTGAAGGTTTCATATAATATATCATCAAACCCTATGAATAGCATTCTATAATCTGTGCCTATGATGAGTAATTCATATAGTTATCCAATATTGAATAGTAGAGTTGATTTACAATTACTGATTCGCAAAGTCTACAATTGATTGTGCAACATATTTATATAGTTATTACTTGGAACCCACAATAATCTTTTAGACAGCGTTACTAACTACCACCTTGGCCTGATTCGTCTGAGAGGTGCTAACTTTACGATGCACTAGCGACCCGGTCCGGGTTTGCGCAAGTATGTTTAACCTATATATGTCTTTTTTTGAAAAATGAATTTTTTTTTGTTTTTATTACGTGAGCACAGGTGCAAAATATTCCAGTATAAATTAAAAAATACAACTTCATCTGGTTTTGGCATATGTTACTTCAAATAAATACAGTAGATAACAAGAATTACAGATTTTTCATAACATCCGGAAATGTTGTTTAGTATAACATTTTTGATACTTTGAAGTGAAAGAACGAGACAAAACACTTTTTAGTCAAAATTGGCAAAATAAGGGGAAACATCTAAGAAACGCCACGTAGAGCACCGGAGTCAATAGCTAATAACCACCTAGAGATCACAGGTACTGGTCGGAGCATATATTTAATATCTATTTATATTTTTGTCCCCGAAAAGCACCTGTACTTTAGGAGGACTAGTGTCATATATTTATTTATTATATTTTTGTTTGGACTTTTTAAATTTGTTTTTAATACTACCTTTATCTAAGTACCTATATCATAATTATTTTACCATACGTAACTATGCGATACTAAGTTTCAAATATAAATTTTATGAAAAATATTAGACCCCTTAACTTGTTTTAAATTACTGCATTCCTACTTTTTACAAATAAAATAACCCTTTTGGTTTGTGTGTTACTTTTGATTTGGATAAAAAAGTTGGTATGCAATTTTTTCGAGACCCAAGAAATGATAACAAATTAACAAACCAGGTCTTTATAGTGAGGTTGTTTTAAATTCAAAACATAACTAGAAGTGGTCTTAAATTTTTTGTTTTCATTGTACTCTCTTGTGCTTCCCATTTGAATTCGCTTCCGGTCTTCATGATCTTAGTTTGTAGATACTTTAGTAACGTGCGTCGCCAGTTTAATTTATAGCGGTCACCCATTGGCTGTTGATATAGTCGGTCGGAGCCCCTAAGGAAGCTGTGACTAATACCAGTCTACCATCATGTTTTAATGTTTTGGCTTATACGGGTGCTAAGGGGTCATGACCTATAAACTAGAGGTTAAATATGTGTGAAAGGTTAGATAAGATAAATTAGTAATCATAAGCATTTTAAGTGTATATTTTTTAAATAAGGTATAAAATTATGTACAAAAATAAAAAAATATAATTTAGTATGTAATTGCTTTGTACGCCTGGTAAATTCGAGGATATAGTTACAAATTTTACCGTCCTAGTTCACATAGTGAATATGAACGACAAAATACATACGTCTATAAAATAATTTACTAGTCGATTAAATTTAAGATTGCTGTTGGGGCGGAGCCGTTGCCAGGTAGTCGAGAGCGCGCTGAATGGCAGCGGGGATCGGAGGGGGTGTGGGGAGATGAGCACCTTGGGGCTGGAAGCCATTTTCATTGGCGACGTAGGTCAGCTGTATGTTGCCCTTGGGTACTGGATAAAAACCCTCGTCACTTGGGTACTGGAACTGGCCTTGTACTTGCAAAGCAGGCTCTTCAGCGCCGATATTCTTCAGCTCTCCTTTCTCTTCAGCGGCGATGCCATTTCCAGTTTCGTATGACCACTGATATGAACCATCAGGATTCACTTGACTCTCTTGGCGTAAGATGGGGATGGGCTCTGTTGGTGCTTGAGGAGCAGCGCAAGCTACAGCTAAGAGTCCCAGAAATACCTGAAACAGTAAAAAGGATATTTGAGAATTTCGCCAGCATATCCTTTGATCCACCTACACTTTCACGGAATGAATAACGTATCCTTGAGAATAGCATCGCTGATACACAATAGAATTAGGTCAACACTAGTATTCTTATGATCACTATCACTGACACTTACAATTGACTTCATGTTTGTGTGTTTGTCGGTGAAGGCAATGTAGTTCTATCAATGCTATATCGGTTTATATACGGACGGGTCACTACGCCGCCTACCACCTTTGGGTGGTATTGCACCATTAGGTACGTCAGAATAAATTCGACAAAATATGTGTAAGCCACCTACTGTGCTCATGCGCTTGCGTGATGTCAAAGTGGACATCAATATTTAATAGTTATTTAAATTAATTTTAAATTAAGACGACTCATTTAATTTAACCTAAAATATGTTTATGTAAACAAAATCATCGCGCCATTCATCACGCTCTCAAAGTTACGTTTTCAATCCAATAGTTGTACGTATAAAAAAGTCCATAGGCAAGCAATAACTATTAGTCCGAATATTTATTTTCATTAAATATTTCTAATTTACTTTAAGATCTCTTTAATTATTATTTAGTGTGGTTACTAGTAATGCCTTATCAAATAATAAATGATAAATAAGCATAAAGATAAGGACTCATCTAAATATGAGTACTAAGTATAGTATTCTGTGCCTTCAAAAAGCGCCAACTTTATCTAACTCTACAGCCATTATCAATCAATACATATAATAAGACACTAAAATGCGAGTGTCTGTACATTTAATATTTTTCAAAAAAACTGATTGAGTGCGATTAAAAAAGGGTTACCAAAAACAAAAAGACAGTTTTTGGAATTTTTGTTTGTCTGTATGTATGTATGTCTGTCTGGTACGTTATAACTTCGAAAATACTCAACGGATTTAAACGCGGTTTTTACAGTTGGATTACATATAATTAGGAGCGTTGTCAAAACTTTGTTTCGTCAAAATCGGTTAAGGGAAAAAGAAGTTATGGTCGATTGAAAATTTACTTCAAACACTGCTTTAAAACTTTTAATGCGTAAATTTGCGTACCTATAGACAAAACCCATTTGAAATTTCGGCAGTAACAAGCAAAGCATGTTGGTCTATCGGTAGAGGTTGCGGATCATTTTTTTAAGTAGAGGGTTCGAATCCTGCTAGACATCACTTCTTTTGTTTTTACCCTTTTTTTGTTTTGTATTAATTTTTTAGAACTCTATTTTTTTAAATATTTTAGTAAAGAAATGTTTCTAGAAAGTAGCTGGATCGAATCCTGCCACAAACAATAATTTTCTGTTTTCGTTTTTTATTTGTTTTCTAGAATTATTTTCTTATTTAGAGAAAGCTCTTAGCGTTAATTCCGTTAATATAAAAGTATTTTGTACTTATCTATCTATACATATAATAAGACAGTAAAAATCGAGTGTCTGTACATTCAATTTTTTTTTTCTAAAAAACCTCTACGGGGCAATTAAAGAAGAGTAATAAAAACCAAAAAACACAATGTTTGCAATTTTTGTCTGTCTTTCTGTCTGTGTGGTGCGTTATAATTTTAAAACTACTCAACAGATTTGAACGCTGTTTTCACAGGTGAATTACATATAATTAGGAGCGTTGTAAAATCTTTGTTTCATCAAAATCGGTTAAGGGAAATATAAGTTATGGTCATTTAAAGTTTACTACAAGCACTGCTTCAAAACTTTTAAACAGTTGAATGCGATTTACATAAACGTATTTAATTTAGATAAAGCTAGAATTTCTACATATCAATAAAGACAAAAACACACTGCAGTCTCTATTAAATTTTAATAAAATAACACATTGAATGTATGATTTAGTTACATAAAATATCATAGGTGGCGCTGACTTTATTTTAATAGCAGATTGAAAATTTTTCTTACGGCAGCAATTAATTCTAATAATTAAAAAAAAATTTGGTTGTTGATTTAGTACTATTGGTTGGTTTGTTTATCGGTCGTTTGTTGTGTTGTATTGTAAGCTATTTGAATTGATTGGTTGGTTTGGTTTGGCTTTGGTTTAAAAAATAATCAAATCAGTGTTTGACGGAACATACGGTCGTGTCGTAAGGACTAATTTATCTGACTTATCACTATTTATTGAGATTTTCTCCACTTTTCACGCCCACTAAAACTTTGGGAGTGGATTTTAGGTCCTAATGACTCTGTAATAGGCTGCGTCTACTCTTTTAGAGACAAAAATTGATAGTATGAATGTTAAGGGCTCCTTCTTCTGAAGGTACGTTGTTCGTAAGCCGCGTAGTCGCGGCGCTCACTCATTAACTATTATATAGGTCTGGATAGTTGTGGTTTCCACAGGTTACGCGAAAAGCGACCTACACGCGGGCGGAGCCGCGGGCAACAGCTAGTTTTAACTAAATGGATTGAAATATGCTGCAAAAAACTCTGAACGTGCTTTCGCCTAGCTAGAAGCCGGTGCCCTTTAGTATGTATATGCATTCGAACATTAACTATCGGCAGTAATTATATTTCTCGCCTTGACTAGTTAGGATTTGTAAGCGGCCATTACTAATGAACATTTAAACATTGTGGTTATACCATATATTTATATGGCTTACTATTCTCTGTATCAAATTTCAAAATATAACAAATATTACTTTAATCCTAATCATAAAATTATGATATGACGAGTATCCAAATGGATGGCCGTGTAATTAAATAAATCCTAGAAAATACTAAATGATAATGTACTTACTTAATGTAGCTAGAGGAGTAGTGATAGGAAACGATAGTGAGATAATATCCCGTCTTAGGTTTATTGTTGGTAATTATATTTTTTGTTAAAATAATATATAACAGAAATGCAAAAAGTTTTTATCTAGCAGTAGAATCCAAATGACACAATGAAATGGTAGGGTATAAGTTTCACAGTTTTAACAATTTGAAGTGTGTGGCTTTTGCCCTAATATCAAAACAATAATATGTGTAACAATACAGAGGCTATATTTTGTGTATATATATATATATATGTCAGATAGTAAAGAACTAAACGTAACATCTTAATCGAATGAAGTGTCTATAGAAATCAAGTTGGCAGCACCAAGTGTCATTGTCAGATGTTAATGTCATAGTAGTAGCGGTTGGGAATCGAAATAAACGTTCACTTTGAATATGGCGTCGGGCGAGCGCACTCGGGTCGGAATACGTATCGTGATTAATTGAGCGGATCATAGATCGAAAAGATAATAGTTTACGTTAATTGGTTTAGGCGTTAACCCGTGCACGTGGTTAGGTGATTATTGCCAGAAGCTAGCTATCCCTTGTTGGTCAACTATGGGCGAGAAGCCTAGGGTTCAGAAGTCTCGTGATGAGGCGCCTAGATGCGCGAGTGTCTGTTTACCCTTGACCCTTGATTTCACCAATGGGCATTGTCCATTTTTTCAAAGTAGTTCTGATTGAAAAACCATTTGGAGGAATAAGCTTAGTGTTTAATTTTCTGTTATCAAAATAATAAAAGATGCAGTAAATAATATTATTTTTAAATAAATAATTTTGACTTTTATTTGCCTTCTATGACGTCACTGTTGGCTGTATTCACTGTGTTCATTTTTTCTCCTTTGCCTTAATATTGAGCGATAAGAAAAATGTCACTGTTATGTCAAGTCAATGTCTATCCGCTCTTTGCATAAACAAAAACATAACCTCATCTCAATCATATCTTCTATCTTCTATCTTCTATATATATAAAAGCGAAAAACACTCACTCACTCATCACGAAATCTCCAAAACTGCTGAGCCGATGAAGATGAAATTTGGCAGGAAGGTAGATTGTGACTAAGAGACGTCCGCTAAGAAAGGACTTTTGGGAATTTTATCCGTAAAGGGGTGAAAAAGGGGTTGCCAGTTTGTATGAAACTTCGTCATTTTTGAAGTGAGATACATGAAATTATTAATTTACATTTGAAGTTAGTAAAAAATAATAATGCACCAATCAGATTTTGAAAATTACATCCCTAAAGGGGTGAAATAGGGGTTGCCATTTTGTATGAAACTTTGTCATTTTTGAAGTGAGATACATGAAATTATTAATTTACATTTGAAGTTAGTAAAAAATAATAATGCACCAATCAGATTTTGAAAATTACATCCCTAAAGGGGTGAAATAGGGGTTGCCATTTTGTATGAAACTTTGTCATTATTGAAGTGAGACACATGAAATTTTTATTTTGAATTTTTAATTGGTGAAAAATAATAATGCATCAATCTGATTTTGAAAATTACATCCCGATAGGGGTGAAATAGGGGTTGCCAGTTTGTATGAAACTTTGTCATTTTTGAAGTGAGATACATGAAATTATTTATTTACATTTGAAGTTGGTAAAAAATAATAATGCACCAATCAGATTTTGAAAATTACATCCCTAAAGGGGTGAAATAGGGGTTGCCATTTTGTATGAAACTTTGTCATTATTGAAGTGAGACACATGAAATTTTTAATTTGAATTTGTAATTGGTAAAAAATAATAATCCATCAATCTGATTTTGAAAATTACATCCCGATAGGGGTGAAATAGGGGTTGCCAGTTTGTATGAAACTTTGTCATTTTTGAAGTGACATACATGGAATTGAAATTGAAAATGTCTTTTGGTATAATGTTTTGTATTGAATTGTATTGTATGTACACAACATATTGTAAAAGGATAGAATACATAATAGAAGATAGAGTGCAAAGGTTTTATTTATTTGTTAATATTATAAGTTCAGTAATGTGTCAATAGATGGCGCCACCATACATTTTAAAAGTCGATATGGTTTGTCGTTCGCATTTAATCATCATATGTAGTAATTGAAATTTCAAAATTCATCAATACATATAATAAGACACTAAAATGCGAGTGTCTGTACATTTAATATTTATCAAAAAAACTGATTGAGTGCGATTAAAAAAGAGTAACAGAAACCAAAAAGACAGTTTTTGGAATTTTTGTCTGTCTGATACGTTATAACTTCGAAAATACTCAACGGATTTAAACGCGGTTTTTACAGTTGGATTACATATAATTAGGAGCGTTGTCAAAACTTTGTTTCGTCAAAATCGGTTAAGGGAAAAAGAAGTTATGGTCGATTGAAAATTTACTTCAAACACTGCTTTAAAACTTTTAATGCGTTAATTTGCGTACCTATAGACAAAACCCATTTCAAATTTCGGCAGTAACAAGCAAAGCATGTTGGCCTATCGGTAGAGGTTGCGGATCATTTTTTTAAGTAGAGGGTTCGAGTCCTGCTAGACATCACTTCTTTTGTTTTTACCCTTTTTTTGTTTTGTATTAATTTTTTAGAAGTCTTTTTTTTTAATATTTTAGTAAAGAAATGTTTCTAGAAAGTAGCTGGATCGAATCCTGCCACAAACAATAATTTTCTGTTTTCGTTTTTTATTTGTTTTCTAGAATTATTTTCTTACTTAGAGAAAGCTCTTAGCGTTAATTCCGTTAATATAAAAGTATTTTGTACTTATCTATCTATACATATAATAAGACAGTAAAAATCGAGTGTCTGTACATTAAATATTTTTCTAAAAAACCTCTACGGGGCAATTAAAGAAGAGTAATAAAAACAAAAAAAAAAAACAATTTTTGCAATTTTTGTCTGTCTGTCTTTCTGTCTGTGTGGTGCGTTATAATTTCAAAACTACTCAACAGATTTGAACGCTGTTTTCACAGGTGAATTACATATAATTAGGAGCGTTGTAAAATCTTTGTTTCATCAAAATCGGTTAAGGGAAATAGAAGTTATGGTCATTTAAAGTTTACTACAAGCACTGCTTCAAAACTTTTAAATTTAGATAAAGCTAGAATTTCTACTTATATCAATAAAGAAAAACACACTGCAGTCTCTATTAAATTTTAATAAAATAACACATTGAATGTTTGTGGGCGTATGATTTAGTTACATAAAATATCAATAGATGGCGCTGACTTTATTTTAATAGCAGATTGAAATTTTTCCTTACGGCAGCAATTAATTCTAATAATTTAAAAAAAAATTTGGTTGTTGATTTAGTACTATTGGTTGGTTTGTTTATCGGTCGTTTGTTGTGTTGTATTGTAAGCTATTTGAATTGATTGGTTGGTTTGGTTTGGCTTTGGTTTAAAAAATAATCAAATCAGTGTTTAACGGAACATACGGTCGTGTCGTAAGGACTAATTTATCTGACTTATCACTATTTATTGAGGTTTTCTCCACTTTTCACGCCCACTAAAACTTTGGGAGTGGATTTTAGGTCCTAATGACTCTGTAATAGGCTGCGTCTACTCTTTTAGAGACAAAGATTGATAGTATGAATGTTAAGAGCTCCTTCTTCTGAAGGTCCGTTGTCCGTAAGCCGCGTAGTCGCGGCGCTCACTCATTTTGTAGGCATTTAGACATCATATTTGGGAAAATAACACCACAAAATCTACTTCAGCGATTTTCACTATATCAATACTTTATTTAAAGGCTGGTATAAAAAGCAGGACAATATAAACAAGTTTATTATTTTAGGCATAGTATTGAAAATAAACTTCCAAAGGAGGCAACTTAGATATTTCTATCGAGCGAATTTTGTCTGATATTGTTACTGTTACTGTAAGCGAATTTCACTCTGCTAGAGCCTATTGATTTTAAAAACGGTATTTGAGAAAGAAGTGGCCCTAATATTTAATGATATCGTAGCAATGTAATGGCTTTATAAAATTGGCACGGGAAAAGGATACAATAGAATTAACTATAGGTCTGGATAGTTGTAGTTTCCAAAGGCTACGCGAAAAGCGACCTACACGCGGGCGGAGCCGCGGGCAGCAGCTAGTTAATAATAAAAGTGCTTGCTTGTGATTCTAAAGATGAATTATTACAGAAAATGTTTTGTTCCAATTTGTAAAAACTATTCGGCAAACTCTCCTAATAAAATGTTTGTTCGGATTAGAGAAGATTTGCGTGAGAAATGGTGCCGAGAAGTGAAAGCAGAGTATTTTAAAGTTTATACAATGTATTGTTGCGAAGATCACTTCTATGTAAGTAGTTTCACTGTTTTCGATATTTTGTTTTACAAGTAGAAAGATTTGACTAAGTCGTATACAAGGAGGAATTGTTTGATAATCTGTGACCAATTTATTGCAGCCAGAAGACTTGAAAAACTATTACAAATATAAATTAATGAAAGAAGAACCAGTATTTAAACCTACGGCTAAGCTGCGTAATATAAGTGTAAGAATTTGTTTTTCTTATTTGTAAATAAAAACAACAACAAATTTAGATGTGAAAGTTTGTATATTTGTTTGATATCACTTTACACTTTAACCACTAAACCTATTTAGATGAAATTTCGTATTATACGATAAGAAGAAGATAGGTATATAGATACATATCCAAGACCCAGATCAAGCTGAAAAAGATCATTATCATTCTTGAACTGACCGGGGTTGGAACCCAAAATAGGTTGAATGATGTCAAATTAAAAGACATCTTGATATCACTTCTTGCCCAGTCATCGGTAAATGTACTTTGTTGTTTCACAGGCTTTACAGCAACCAAAAGCAGAATGTTCTGAACTAAGTAAACTTTTACAAAACAAAAGTTTACCTGGGAAAAAACGAAAATTTGAAGAAACAGTTACCAGTTAGCACAGACAATATACCCTCAACATCCATATCAACAAAGGTACTTGTACTTTATTTTAAGTGCAACAAAGATTAAATTATGTTTATAAAATAAAAGGTATCATCATCATTTTGTGTAGGTTACATAGTCCATCGACCATATACACCCATCAGAGTTGTTTGGAACCGAACCAAATGGCAGCCGGGACCCACAGCTTAACGTGCCTTCCGAAACACAGAATCATCTTTATTATCAGACAATCAGGTGATTCAAGCTTGCAAAGTCCTAGCCAAACTGGAAACAACTAAACAAAGTATGCTTCTGATGGGCATCAAACCCATCACTCCTGGGTTAAAGGCGGACGCCTTAATACTGGACCACAAAGGCAGTTAAATAAAAGGTAAAATAAAATAAAAGGTGTAATATAATTTTACTTATTGTTATATTAACAAACAGCAGATTCTTTATACACAATTTAGTCAAGGTTGCAGGAAGACGCTGGATGCTGGCCATTTAGATCAGTCAGATTGACAATCCATGAGAGAGGCCTATGTTCAGCAGTGGACATATTGTGGCTGAGATGATGCAACATATGGTTAATGGGACAGTGTAATGAATGTAAAGTGTAATGCCTGAAAGGACATGATCTGACAATGAAAATATAAACTTTTTTCTTTTGTCAATAGTTTCATAAAACTTGAGTTTTGTTGTGTCTTATTTGTTTTAAGTGATATACACACATTTTTATATATGAGTTTATAGTATTACTAGCTGTTCCCCGCGGCTTCGCCCCGCGTAGGACTCTGTTATATCGCGCCCAAAAGTAGCCTATGTTTGACCTCAGGTCGTTGACTACATCCCTGCCAAATTTCATCACAATCGGTCCAGCAGTTTAGCCGTGAAGAGGTGACAGACAGACAGACAGACTTTCGCATTTATAATATTATATAATACATATGTATGACTTCATTTGCATAGTAATTATACTATTCTAGTTTAAGGACAGAGACTATTACTAAAAATCATGAAAATTGGTCCAGCTGATCTTGAATGTTAATACATAGTGTTCAAATAAATCTGACATTTATATTTGAGATTTATTTTTATTTTGTTAGGTTCCTGCTCCAGGTGTAGAACATGTTGGAATTCAATTTACAGTTCAGATGATAGATAAAAGTACCAGCTTTAAAGGAAGGAAAACAATAACTCATCCTACAAAACCAGAAATTCAATCATCTCAAGAATTTTCTTCAGAGAACATGTCTGCAACACCTTCACTTTTCGGTTTTACTTCAGAAACAGAAGAAACACCTACTGGAATACCTAAAAAAGATAAAAGAAATAGAGACATGATTTTAGCAATAATAAAGAAGAAACCAAAAATGTATTTAGGGGTCCCTAAACAGTTTTTGTGGATAATAGATTATATTGTTCAAAAAAGTACTGAAAAAATTGATCCTTTAAGTCTTATTGTAACTTTATTTAAGTTAAAACAAAATGATTCTATCGAACGAATAAGTGATCAATTTGAATTATCTAGAACAAAACTGTCTACAATGGTCCTGCAGGGTATTGAGATATTAGCAACCTATTTTCAAAACCTTATATTCCACCCAAAACCACTTGAAATTAAAAAGAATTTACCTTTAGTGTTTAAAATACGTTATTCTAATGTACAAATGATAATAGATTGCTTTGAAATACAAATTACAAAACCATCAGATCCACAGAAACAGGCTCAGACATGGTCCCAGTATAAAAACTGTAATACTGTTAAGTACTTAATAGGTTGCACACCTAATGGTTTAATAAGTTTTATTTCTGAAGGTTATGGAGGGAGAATTTCTGACAAAGCTATTGTAGAAAAAAGCAAGTTGGTAGATGTGCTTCCATGCAATGCTATAGTACTGGCTGATAGAGGGTTTAAAGAAGTTGAATCTCTCTTTAGCTCTTATGGAATAAAACTTCTTAGACCACCCAGTGTTAATACGGGTGTAAAACAATCTGAAAATGAAGCTCTTAAAAGTAAAGTAATAGCTAGTTTAAGAATCCATGTCGAAAGAGTGATAAGAAGAATAAGAGAATTTGCATTCCTCAAACCACACTCTGTTGTGAACTATAAATATGTGCCATATCTCGATGAACTCGTAACTATAGCCTGTGGGTTGATAAATTTACAAGGGGAAGGGAAATAATAAAAAAATTTTAAAAGTATATTATATTTTATTTTACCCTTATTATTAACAAAAAATCTAACCTACACTAGGTAACAGTTTTGGAAAAATATTTTTTTTCCAAAAATCTTCTGCTTTGGCGACTATATTTTTGATGTATGCATCATCAAAATCTTCCCACAATAAATGAAATTCTTTATTTGTTTCAAAACTTGGGCTTGCTACACAGAAAAGGCCTCTTTTTTCCCACATGCATTTGGCATTTTATTTGGGTTTTAAATTTTTTCTGGAGTACACCATTTTTTATATAAGTACTGACCGACTTTTCAGAAGCTGGACATTTCACCTCAAGTACAAAGTCATCTCCCACACCATCTGGAGATGCTCCTAATATGCCATTTATAAGTACAAAGCCAGACTTTTTAATTTCTATATTTAATTTTTGTACAACTTCATTGAAAACACCTGATTCAAGTTTTTTCCCACGCTGAATGGCCTTGGTTTCTGGAATTTTGTATCCTCCTAATATTCGCTCAACATTAGTCCCTGATGTATCACAGTGAGCAGCTTCGTGCAATATAGAGGCAGTCAGTCTGCCTTGGCGTATACTGTGCCAGTATTTGTTGTCAGCTTGGTCTTTAGTAGTCTTTTCAATATCTATGATTACCTCCTTGCTTATAAGAGAATCTAAATATTCTTTAAAATTACTGTAATCATGTACTGTCATTTCTTGATAAAATGCAAGCATCATATCAAATATATTTTTGGAATCTTTTATTGAGTTTTCATTAAAAGCCACAATCAAAGAATTTTTTAATTTTCTTTTTTTACACTCTTCTTGCAAATCTATTAAAACTGTATTGTTCTTAGGATCATGTTTGGGTTTTTTTGTTTTAACAAATATGTCTTTACATAACACATGCTCCTTACGAATGCTAGATAGACTTGGCTTGTTCCAATAACATACAGTGGATGTTGGAGATGGTTCAGAGGCCTTTTTTTCTAACCAGAAAAGAAGAAGCAGTGAGTGTTTACACCCACCTGCAGCAGCAGCACAGTCTTCGCAACTAGAATCTATAATAATATCATCTTGTTCATTTATTTTACAACTGACATTATATAGTTTACTGGAGACTCTGTGTTCTGGTACTACTTTTGCTTTAACTATGCAGTCATGGCCAGACCGACTAACTTGAACATAGCCGACAGCAGTAGAAAGATAGCTATCGCGCGATGACCTAGAACAACACAAAATATAGAATTAACAAAGAACACAAAAGAAGTCTGTTGTAAGTTAAGTATTTTATCAATAGTAGTAATTTTAGTGGGAAGGTAATTTTATTAATCTAAATATGTACTTACATTAGCATCTTCGCTCCTCTTATTTCGGCTACATTATGTTTGCTACTCGTAATAATATACTGGTATCATTACATTTTCAACTTTAGATAAGTTGCGTGAATCAGCTTTCTCAAAGTTGCTCATGTTATACTTAATGAAAATTAAACCAAATGAAAGATAGGTAATGAAAATAAAACCACAGGCACAAATTATTGTTTGAGGTTATTTGAAATTTTTCCAATGACCAGACTCAGAAAGGTGACATTGACATATTTTATTTGACACAAGTATATATATTTTTTAATTTCCGTTTGACTATCTAATGCATTATACAACCACGCGTGACGTCACGCGTGAAAAATTTTAAAAATTAATATAAATTAATCCAAGGTATATAAATCAGAAATATTCAAATTATTATCTTAAAATATAGAAATCTATCCGAAAAAAATATAAAAAAAATAAGAGAAAAATTTAAGACAATGCCCATTGCTGTTGGTTATCAGTTGTGTTAGCACGGAGGAAATCGAGAAGAGTCTTGGTTGTAAGATTACTATCGTGTTCGTGTGTGGGGCACCGATCTAAGCCGTGATTTGGGTTGCTGTCCCTCTGCCGGGACAATTATGCCCTCGCTTGACCTTTGTAAGATTGTGTAAAGATACCCTGTTAGTGAACTGTCACTCTGCTTTAAAGAGTTGCCCACGAAAGCCATCCTATGACCCTATGATTGATGCTCGGACCCATCCATCCTGACTTCCACTTGCCTCCCTTATATCCCTCTCTCTCCGACATATTATATATATGGGTGATTCCACAAAAATTGGGTAACTTTTGGGGATATTTTGTTTATGATAATATTTAAACCAAATTCCTACAAATTCTATTTTAGATAGCTAATATAATGAACATATTGCTCGTGATTGGGCCAGTCACTTTTTTATGTAGATTCTGAGATATATCGGTTTTTTATGAATTTGACTGCCAGGGGACTGACGAGGCTGATACAGTACTGATAAAATACACAACTTTATAATAAATAAATGGAGTTTATTAATATTTAGAGTAAACATCATAAGAAATGGCATGTATTAAAATTAAGTAAGTCTTTTAGGATCTAATAATTAGTAAAACACCATTACTTTTTGAAATGGGGTATGATGACACAGGTAATTTATTTATCACATGGCCCATTGGAATATCTGATACATCTCTGATCAACAGTGTCATTTTGCTAACAAAATAATGAGGACTGAGAATTCACCATCTTCATCATCGACAGAAGATCTGATTGCATAGTGATATTGTGTATTCCTTGTGATATATTTGACTAATACATAATACTATTGCTATCAAAGCAACGCTACTGTTTCACATGTACTGTTTGGCCGGAATTGCGCCACCAAGTGTATGATGTGATGTAGCAAGGGCAGTAGAGAGGCAAAAGTAGCTCCATGATGAGCAGATGCCTGGTATTCACTTCATGGTCATGTCCCTTCACCCAAACGCCTGAAGAGCTGCAGTAGGTTTGCTGGTCACCACTGTTTGGAGACTGCTGCTGCTAGATTGGAGAATTAGAATGCTGATGATGGAGGCTGTTATCCCCCATCATCAGCATGCCTACCACCAGCAGAGATACTTCCTCCTGGCAGTAATTTTATCTGGACAATCTGAAACTTAACAGACTTTGGGCTGGTGTTAGAAGATGTCAAGAGAGCCGTACTTGGTGGGGTTTTTATTGACAGCAGCCTGTGTGACAGCGGCGCGGGCAGTCGATGGCTCACCTCCTACCATAGCACTGTCTTTTGTACAATAGGGGACCTGGCTAGGCGAACGACCCGATGTTGGAGGTGGCCAAGTACTGACCAAAGTCAATATAGAGTCCATATAACCATTATGACTCGAAAAGAAGAAACAGACCACTACTATAAAGATTTTGTTGTTGTGTCGCAAACTCTTGGCGTTGGTAGATTCCTGTCCAATTAAGAGTGGAATCTTCAATCTGTAAAGACCATGTAGCATGTTCAGCCGACATTTCTGTCTGATAATGAATAGATCCTAGCTGAAAATGGTCACCAAATATTCATTAATTTCAATTAAATTTAACATATAAACGGAAGATAAAAGTCACAAAATTGCACTGTGTATTTACATTCCAAAATTTATGTTTTTTCGAGAATTTGTGCATAATAATGGTGGATTAATTATAAGTTAAGTGTTCGTGAACAAGCGTAAGTGTTGGAAAGTGGTACAATGTCTTTAAAGTGACTTTAATCCTCCTATCTATCCTATCCTAGTCATCAAAATCTCCAAGATAATGCTAAGTGAAATTCTTCCACCGATTCACTTAGCCCTCCGACTTGACTAACTTGACTAGACATGACTGACTACTGACTTGACTTGACTCTGGGACTGGACCAAATGAAGAAATTGAAGAACTTTCAAAAGAAACTTGATACTCGCAAAAATAAGCTATAAGTTTGATTGCCATTTCGTGGATTAACGAACCACAAACAAAAAGAAAAAAAAGAAGAAGGAATCACCTTTATTGTCAGACAATCAGGTGATTCAAGTCTGCAATGTCCTAACCAAGCTTGAAACACCTAAACAAAGATGCTTCCCGTGGACATAGAACCCACAACCCTTCGGGTCTAGAGGCAAATCAGTGTCCTACCAAAGTGTATTTATGTAACTTCTATTGTAGAAAACTTAGGTATTATCATTTAATTTGCATAAATCTTAGATTTTTAATTAGACCGATTTTAAGAGGCATCCAGTATCTGCCGGGAACATTTAAGCATGAATAATAATATACAGCTAAAAAAGCAATTCTAAAGCCGGTTTTCCTAAAACCTTCAAATGCTAAGCTTAGGTAAATGTACAAAAATAGCTTAAGCTAAGACGATAGAAATAGTTGTCCCTAAGTAAATATTTTTAATATAACGATTTATTTATACTAGAGACAATAACCAAACTGCGTAACTAATTCTACAAGGACGATACGATGGCCGATTAATATTCAAAAATATTTAATTTACAAATATTATTTCATCATTCGTAAAAGTTTAAGAGGGCTATAAACATTTTAATAATTTGTAATTTGATACGCAGTTCAAATTACACTTTATAAATAGAATGTCCTCAAGAAACATTTAAATGGATATGACCTTTTCGTTCCATGTAAAAAGAGTAAATTAGTCCCAAATAATCGTATAAAAAAAAATCTTAACATTGATACATATATAAACTTGCTGGTCTAGTCCGGAGCACGTAGACAACAGATCTCTTCATTATTATCTGTTTCATATATTTTTTATTCTATTTAATCATCTTTGGAATAAACATTCCCACTAACAGAGATCATGATGGCGTTATTCATCATCCGCCTATCACACCTATATCATTAAGACTTTTCTTATGGTCCTAAGCACTCTGCATCTGTTGTAAATTGTTTGAGTTGAGTACATTGCGGCCGTAGCCAAGTGTCAATGTCGGACGCTCAGAAGCGTTTCTATGTAGTTTATGTTTCATAAAAGGTTCGTCAAAGCTGTGCGTGATAGGAAGGCATAGCGAATTGTCGCTGCGACTATTATTCGCAGCGAGTATTCAATATTGTGACGATAGCTTTCAAGCGTTAGCAAAGAATGAATGAGAATCACTTGCTGAGCGTTTGACACTTGACTAAGCCTGCTGTAAACTCTAATTTGTAAAAGTATATTTTTAAAAATCGAATCACATACAATGAAATTTAGAGCTCTGGTAAACAAACCCAATTAAAAAAACCAGGAATAAAAAAAATATTTTACAATTGTAGAATATTGAGGTTTTTGTACAATAAAATAGCTTATAAAGAATATCACAAACGTTTAATACGACTTTCTCATAAATACGTATAAAAATAAAAAAAACGACAATCACATAATAACAATGAGTATTGATCAGTCAACAAATCTATTGCGCTGGTTGTTCAGGCTGGGGCGGCGCCGTCGCCAAGTAGGCCAGAGCGCGCTGGATGGCCTCGGGGACTGGCGGGGCCGTGGGCAGGTGGGCACCCTGAGGTTGGAAACCGTTCTCGTCTGCAGTGTAAGTCAACTGGATGTTCTGACCGTTGTCACCTGGGTATTGGAACTGTCCTTGTACTTCAATAGCGTCCACGTCGCCTACCTTCTTCAAGTCTCCCTTCTGATCTGCGTTGATACCATTACCGGTTTCATATGAATACTGATATGATCCATCACCGTTTACTTGGCTATCCTGGCGGAGGATGGGGATAGGTTCAGTCGGCGCTTGAGGGGCAGCCAGCGCGACGGCCATGAGCATGGAAACCAGCACCTGAAAATAATTTTATTTAGAATAAGTATAAAATACAATGTTCTACGAATTAGTTTTTATAGTTATTATGATTTAATTAAAGTTTCATTGCTATATTTATAAACAGTTTTATATTTGATTAAGCACATCACAATCACTAGAAGTTCACTTCACTATTAACTTTACATAATCCTTAGGTTTGTATCACTGTTCTGTATATATGGATTATTAAGATTACACTTACAATAGATTTCATTGTCGTGCGTTTAATTGTTTGTTAACGGGAGAAGACCGTGTGACAACTGATGGTCATAAATCCTGATAATATGAGTATTTATACTCGAGTACATGCCGACCACCTCCCCTGCAATCCTAATTTCACAATTCATTGCATGTCGCAAAATCTATGAAATAAGTAAACAGTAGATACATTACCTCAAGACGTAATGTCAATTGGCGGCGCGCGACGTAATGGTTGTCACTTGTCAATAAATGCTAACGGATTTCCATTTATACAATGCGTAAAGTTGCCTACATTTTAATAAAAGTAAAATTATAATATTTTTTTCTTAAATTCATTCAGTCATAATCTTACCACCTTCGAAATCTACACCTTACCCTAACATGGCATATTTAAAGTCAGGATTACCTTACCATGTTCTTTCAACATTATTAAAGTAATACGGTATCAAATTTCAAATCAATAGGGCATATGGAAGGTAGTAGATCCTCTCATCACCTATTAAAGAGCTGATGATCTTCAAAAGCTGAACAGATATTCATGAAACATGGCTAGGAACACTTGGGATAAAATTATGTATGACACAAATAAGAAAACTAAAATTTCGGTTCATACGTTTGGGAGCTACGATAAACAGAGAGACACGTTAAACTTATAACACCTCTCTTTTTGCGTCCGGGGTTAAATTTTGCCTTCATTGGGGCCACATTTTACATTATAATAAGGATTGTTTTACACAACGTAGTAATTTGCCAATAGATCTGAGCGTATATATTTTTTTTATTATTATTATTCAGTAGTTATTTTTCATTTTAAAAGCTTAGAAGTGAGCGTTTTAATATAGGTATCTATGATTTGCAGCCTTGGATCAATTTCTCAAACCCTGTACCATTGATAAATGGTCTTCATAAACAAAAGCTTAGATGACTATTTGCAAGTGATTTACCATTTTTGATGGACAGAGAAATGGAATATTGTATATAAGTATTTAGTGACTCGATGTATGTCTTCATTCCACTCTGTGTATTCAAAATACCTATATTGGAAAAATTCAACATTGTCCAGTCTATACCAATTTTAACTTAACAAGAAAAATAAACATGACATATAAATAATATATAAATATATTTAAGTAAGATAAATTTAACAATACGCGGAGTTCTTTCACTCTTGTCTCCATTTTTGATTAAGGAAAATAGAGATTTAATTTTATATAGTCGTTACTAATTGGAATCCGCAAACTGAACTTTGGAAAGCACCCGCTTGTCTGTAAGCTCATGCAGTACTAAAACTTTTTTTTTTTTTTCAAAATTCCGTGACCTACCTGTATTGCTCGGATATTGTCCATGCAGTACTTTAAAAAAGTTACAAAATGGCACCTACATCTTAACATTTTTAGTAAACTTATTACTATTAAAACATTTTTAAGTATCTATACAATATCGAAAATTCACCAAATGAACAGACGTCTCAAGTTATGGTGTTACAAGTCATAACATACTTGAAAGTTACATCATGGTGAGTATGACGCACCGTTACGTCTAGAGGTCCCCAGACGCCACCCTAAGTCAAGCAGACCGGATTATGTATTAATGGCAATTTATGTTAGAGACTAGTATTGTTTAATAAAACTTCGACCAGGTATATAGTTCAAGTATCAAGAACTTAAAGAGGAATTATATAGATCAATGTAAGATGAGTAATCACTTATACCCAATATATAAAAAGTTCTAAACTTCGTCGTGTTTTTATTCTTTTTTAACTCTAGATTATGTTTACAAACATAAGATCCACCTCTTGGAAAGTGGTTACCATTGAATACGGTCGGTTTCAACGCTACACGTACCACGTAACAGGCGATTTTTAAAGATTTCCAGCTCAAAGATATATATTTTATAAACATAAATGAAGGCCGTTATAAGCTAGAAAGAAACCCATACCTTAAATTATTTTTCCTCTTTTGATAGACAGAGGTTCCCACTATCAACAGCATATGCTGGTTATAAAAAATTATGTCCATTCTTGCGACTTAAATCGTTACGTCCTTTTGGCGTTAAACGCTGTGCTTAGAAGATCCCGGGCACTAAAGCAAATGAGGTTACTGACGAAGAAGACAAGTAAACAAAGCCTGTATTGGCAGTGTTCCAGGTTACATCGCGTTGAAGATATGGCTGTAAGGACAGATGGTTCTGGAGTGGTGATCATGTACCTACCGACAAGTTTAGGCACAACATGATATTCTACGCTACAGTTCCAGACGAGGGTAGGTATGGAAAATCTCCTCGTTATATTTTTATGTTTTCCTTATCGACATAAGATAGGTAAGTTCACAACCTTGATTCATATTTTTAAAGGTTTTCCTCAAATATTGAACTCTGGCTTCTGACACACGAGCGATGTTTACTCTGCCCTGATTTAAGCGGGCTTGCTAGCTGCCCTCTTGGTGTAGTTGTACGGATCATATCGACATATACATGTATTGTGCAATTTAATAGGCGATTTTATGAATAGGTATTCAGACAACAAAGGATTTCGTATCTGTTATGTAAATCACATTGTAGGCTCTTCGAATAGAATGTCTTCAGGCGAATTTTGGTATTGCTGCATTTATTTGCTGGGTGTGGCGTATGACTGAGTGATGTATGTCTATGATAATGTGATGAAGTCACTTGACATTTCAAGATCTTTAAACCTAACCAAACAAATTCTGAGTAAAGCACTTAGCTTTTTCCCTGTTCCTTGAATTCTGAGAACAAATATTGCTTAATCTTTCTTATAGAGACCTAACGTTAATTTGGACTTGTCCGCCGATCTTTCGCTAGTTTACATAGTTATTATATATAAGCTATTGCTTATGAAGAAGTCTTCCGAAAATCTAGAAAAAGTTTGCCTATAAATTAAAAGTTTATAAGCAGCGGAGACTTAGTCATCTCGTATACCTACCCTAGTAGGATACTCAACAATATCCAAAATGTGTTAATTTATTAAAATCTTAGTACTTATATTAGTGAATTGTAATTTTAATAAAGAACTCAGTCACTTATTGAGTAAATTAAACATTAACATTGAAGTGTCTTACTTTCTCTTTAGGTAATTTTATAAGCAGAATACTAGGGGCGCGAGTAGATTTAGTAAGCACAGATTATAAGGTTAATAATAAAAGTAGCTACCATTACTGTGAAATTTCAGACTATAATTTTGTACTCGGCCGATAATTACGACAATCTATTGCGTTGAATGGTAATCTTTATTAAATTATCGCTATTTATTTTACGTCGGTGTAAATGAGGTATGTGAAGTTTATGGCAATGCGATGGTCGCCGACCTTGACACGAGCAGATGGAGAAAGTGAACCGACCGGTTCTTGAGCAACGCAGGTCGGGCGCCCATCGTTCTCTACTGCACTCCACATAGGTGTAAGCTGGGGTCGGAAACCTGGTTTAAACAAAAACCAGCGCGCTTTTCTATAAAAAATAAAAAATGAAATAAAATAAAAATAAAAATAAAAATAAAAATAAAAATTATTTATTGCAGGCATAGCCCATAGTGTTAGTAACAGAGGAACTTATAACTATGTTAGTAAATCTACATTAAAGTTTTTTGACGGTGTAGTGTCTTTGGCTAGATGAACGCGAGTCCAGTGTTTCATAGTAGCACTGTCCACGTCCAATCTAGCCGCCACCGTCTTCACCAGAATGTTGGTGCTGCTCCGCACTCGGTGAATCAGGGAAGCTGTGCGTTTTCTTATAATGGCTGACAGACTGTCAATTCCAGCCTCCGCCAGCATCCCCGAGGCACTGCAAGGACGGCGCATCCCCAACAGCACTCTTAGCGCATTATTATACTGAGTGCGCAGAGCCCTGTATGCCACTTGAGTGTAATGAGTCTAAAGGCTGCACGTGTACAGGGAGTTACAGAAAGCTTTGAAAAGCGTTATTTTCACCTGCTTGGTACAGCGTGCGAATCTTCGGATAATCATATTAGCCCTAACACACAAGGCTCTCCGCTCTCTCTCCATGTCCAACTCATCATTGTCCCTATATACTTATATTTATTTATTTATTTATTTATATATTATATATCTCTGAGTGAGTCCGTAACCCAGTGTCCCAGATACTTAAATTTCTGCACTTGATTCAAAGGATTTTGATTTTCTGCCCATGCATTTTTACTGCGACCGATAGCATTACGGTTCCACTCAACTGGTATTTGGACCCTAAAATCGATTGCCATATTTATTTACCAGGTTAAAGATTTTTGTCTTCTAACTGGTTTACATCTTTCATCCTTTAATTACAATCGGAATCCTCAAATATATCAGCATACATCCATATACATATGGACACATTCGTTAATCTGTTCTGCGGGTTCGATAAGTCACCTTTGCTGATGATGTATTGCACCGTAATTATCTCGACTTGCGATCTGGTAATTGCTAACGCCACTGCCTGTTATTACTCAAACTAACAAGGTTAGCTTTGACAGTCGAAATTGTTAACACGATCGTTTTAACCAAATCACTATTATTAAGTTATTAACCAGTTATAACAGGTACTAGTGGTACTTTGTGAATAAAAATACTATGATTGTATGCAGAATAAAATTTATTTTAAATATTTTAATGTATAAGCATAAAGAAATAAAATTATATAACATAATCGTATAATAACTTATTCAATATTAATATGAACAATGAAATCTATATTCATTAATAACCTACATTGTCTTTGAACATTTGTTTATGTAAAATATACATTATTATAAAATCTATGCTGCTTCCAGTATCTGCTGAATCATTTCAGTTTGCAACTTAGGTCAACGGACCTTTCAAAGAATTATATATAGAAAAAGATTTAATTTTAGAATATGACAAATAATTATTGTCTAACACAAATTTATAAAGCCTTGCTAGGCAGGACAAACTTATCGATGAAAGGAGCTTATTATAGTGAAGCTTTACAAAACACTAAATACAGTATAACACTAAAGTATCACCATATTTAAAAACTAATACAAAAACAAAAATTAATTACTTACAGTGTTTTTAAACATTGACTACACTTTTTATCACAACACAAAGCAAAGCTTTTCTAAACCTTTTGTTTATATATATGGGAGGATCATCATTATTATTTTATGAATACGGGAATGTGTTTGTCGTTTCTCGATTGTGCGTTTTGTTCGTTGCTGGGCGGCAGAGTGGCGAGGTAATCCAGGGCCTTCTGAATCTCTTCTGGGATTGGAGGAGGAGTTGGGAGGTGGGCACCTTGGGGTTGGAAACCATTCTCGTCGGCTAAATATTGAAGGTGAATGACCTGGAGTTGAAAAGAAAATTCCTAAGTATATATTCGTAAAACATTGTAAAATAATTTGATTCAATGAATTTCGATATATATTACAGGCATCTTCAAGTCATAATACCTGCTACCATATTATCGCATTAGGTATTTTAATTCTTCATTTGTTTAATAAAATATATGTATATAGAATAATTAGCCCTGTTTCAAGTATTGGCACACAGCCAAAATCAAAAAGCTGATATTGAAAGATTTGATTTTTCCAGATTTGGGCTAGGCTAGTGATAGTCACTTTCTACCAATTTACCTGTCCATCAGGTGCTGTATACTGGTATTGGCCCTGTGCAGTCTGGATTTCTGCATCAGGAACTCCTTGATTTTTCACGTAGCCCTGTTCCTCTGCAGATATCCCATTGCCAGTTTCGTAACTACAAGAGATAAATCGTTTAAAATTAATATTTATCTAGAAGCGCCTGAGCAGAATTCGATTCTAACTATGGCTGAAAGACACATTGCAATGTTCAAATCATATGGCAAGTTAAATTATAAACCGTTATAAAAAAGTAAGTAACTAATTTATATGATAACCAATAAAATATTACTGATTTTCTTAAAAATAATAACTACTTAAATAAAAAGAAAAACTAGCTTACAAATTTTAGCCTTAGGTAGGTATATAGGTACAACTAACGTTACAACTTACTAAATATAAGATTAAATCAAATACTTTTAACTACGGGGATCTTGGGTTTGATTTCTGCAGAAAGGGTAATTATTTGTACAGATTTTTATAAATATTTTTTTGGTGATTATAGTTAGATAAATAATGGATTTATACACGATCACGCACAAAGATTTACATCAAATCTAGGCATGCATCTGTGTGCCACAGCGGCACAAAAAGTATTATGTTGTTCCAAGTGAGAACAATTGCTGATTTTAGCTAGCACCCTAGTTTTGAGCTTTTAGGGACCGTAATATTGTACTTGAACCACCTGATTGTCTGACAAAAAACATGATTCCGTGCTTCGGAAGGCACGTCAAGCCGTTGGTCCCGGCTGCCATCTGGTAGTCATTAAAGGAACCACGTCAGAGGCCCAGAGGCGGTTCCGAAGAACTCTGACACCAGGGTATGCATGGTCGATTGACCATGACACCTACACGAAATGAATGAATGAACTTATCATTTTACCTCCACTTGTAAGATCCATCATGATTAAGGATTTGCTCCTGACGGATAATGGGAATGGGTTCAGTGGTGTATTGCTGTTCCTGTGAGCGGAGTTGGGGATGCTGATGTGGATGAGGAAGTGGACTTGGCGCAGGGTGAAGGTTAGAGTGCGGCGATATAAGCACGTGAGGAGGTAGTGCCAAGGTGGCCCCTTGCGGGTGGAGAGTCTGGAAGCTACTGACGTCTGCCCGCGTGGCGCCCAGCACCATTAGAAGAGCTACCTGTAATCAAACGCAAGTTTTATAAACTAGTGCCCGAGTTCACCAACATAAAACAACCGTTTAAACTTAAACAACAGTTTAATAAAATGGCAGTTTTAGGTGTTTACGTTTATTTTAAACTAACAGATGTTGGTGAACTCGGATCTTAATCTTTTAAAGTCAAACGGAAGAACTTTTAACATTTATTATAATGAAAAAACTGAATGTAACCTTCATCAAAGGCACGAATAATTTGACGTATATTTTTGTACAAAACAAAACTTTTAATTGGCAATAAACTTTATGATTCTAAAATAGTGAGAACTAAGTCTTGTTGCTTTAAAACAGCACCCTTAACATATTGTTTGGATTAAATAGGATCGGATAATCTTACTAATATTTTTTTTATATTAAATAACTTACATATCTACATATAAGTATCATTTTTCGAAAACTATTCTTTAAAAACAATCTTAAATCTATAACAATGAAAGAAAATTATTATTTGCATATCTAGCTTGTATTTTACGTACGAATTAGATTCAAAACGATGAACAGCATAGCCCAGCATGTGCGGTAGGTCAGTACAATATGTAAGGTATTTTGACTAATGTATGGAGAATTGATAAAGTTAAAAGCTAATTTTATGACAATATACGAGTATATTTTTATTAAATTTTGGTGACATGTGGCTGTAATTAATATTATTATTTATTAGTTTGCACCTGGAGTCGAACCATTTCAAAAGACATGAGGACGTCGGGCATAAGCCCAGAAATGACGCTACTCGTAAACCGCCAAATATAGCGAAACGGTATTAGGGGGGCCGACCCCGTACATACACAAAGGCAAGGAGAGACGAAGATTAGTTTGCACTTATATTTTCCGATTAAACACTAAACATCTATTATTACATAATTGCACTATACATTGCACCCTGTAAGTTCAAAACTGAAATTTAAAAATTGGAAATCACTGACACTTACTATACACTTCATCTTAAACTGCAGTTGCAAGCTGGTTTGCGAAAAAATACCGTGAAATGATGCACATCGGATGCCCACCCCTCCGTATTTATACGAAAATTTTTGTTGCAATTACGCATCGGTGCAATCTGCGTGAAGTTTATGGATATGTTTATGACTGAGGACAGTGTGGGAGAGTCCCTACTTGGGAAAAAATGCCATTAAAATTGTATTGAATTTATGTATTTTAAAAAATCTATTTGATTATTAACTGTGCTATATAAATATACCAACAGTTCACAACACATGTACTTAGTGATAATAATAATATATGGATTGCTGAAATTTATTTATTCTTTAGCTTTTCTTCATTTTTTTGTTTTCTCGAACGCTTACTTATAACTTTAGAACTGCTGAAAGAATGATAGCCTTGTTCTTGGAGTACATACACAATGGGTCAGGCGGACGAAACTGCGGGGAACGGAAGGTATTTAAAGACAACCATAGAACCTAATACCTAGTTCCAAAAGAAATATAATGAATAATTTAAGCAGCTGTCTTATCTCTTGTTTGCCTTTTCGTCATCAATGGAGATATATCCTTTAAGACCCTCGAATCTGTCTTAAACCAGAAACTACACGGTGGATTTTATCTTAGGTAAATGTTGTTTTCTAAAAAAACTGACTATAACATAAAAACGTACCTACTGCATTTATCCAAAAAATTCCGAAATAAAATCTTTACTTTGTAACACGAGCTGACGCCATTTCTTGCGATTTATGCCCTACCAAGAGATAAGCTGCTCGAGGATTTTCGAAGAGATATTCTTAATTTACTGTTTGCCAGGGACACATATACAGGATTAGAATTGCTAACACATTCGCTAGCGATTTCGTTTATAAAATCTCAAGGTAGAGGCACAGCTGTCTCCAGTCGCTAGTTCCGACAATCCACAGGTTTTTCAGATCTCATCGTCATAGGTTCATAAAAATAATACATCAGTGTTCAAAACAAGCTTAATTTATCCTACGAAGCAGCCTTTAATTTATCCTCAATAACCTGTATTTTTGTAACCAGACATTAAAAATAACACGAGACGAATATAAAGGTGCAAAAAATCTATTACGCATCTATTATAGAAACCTAGAGAGACGTCTGACTCTAGGTTTAATAGTAGATGTTATGCT
Organism: Apomyelois bistriatella; assembly: GCA_947044815.1. Classification (NCBI taxonomy): domain Eukaryota; kingdom Metazoa; phylum Arthropoda; class Insecta; order Lepidoptera; family Pyralidae; genus Apomyelois; species Apomyelois bistriatella. The sequence continues at coordinate 7,539,933 of OX345692.1, read as the reverse complement.
AACTCTATGGTGGACTAAGATCACTAAAGTTATTTTGCGATTACATTGGCTTATCATGGCTGGTTAGGATGAAAGTTCATCATCATCCCAGCATTTTCCGGTTACACCCCAAACCTGTTCATTATAGTTTTTATTTTATGAGGTACTTAACGTAAAATAAGATTATTTTCTAGATAACTTAAATATTTGTAATTAAACTTAAGTACATTATCTGTTTAATCTTCCTGGAGGTCACTCTTCAACAACCACAAGCTTCACTTCATTGACTAACCGCACGAGGGAGAAGTGATTGATGAGGCAGCCATGTCTTTATTTTTGGTCGTGTTGTTATTATTAATTAGTTTAATTAAGCATGCAGAAAACTTATGTAGTGTAACTGTTGCCCCCGGCTCCACATTCGCGTGGTACTCGGTTATAAAGTGCCAACCCGGTCTTTAATTATATACATACCAAACTTCATTAAAATCGGTCCAACGGTTTAGCCGTGAAAGCTTAACTAATAGATAGACAAACAGACTTTTTTTTAGTTTATCTTCTATAGCAACGCCATCTACATTACAAAGCGTCATTTTTTGACCAAACCTACGGAAAGTCTCATTCTTTCCCGGATAAAAAGTATCCAATGTCTTAAAATTCTGTGCCTATGTGTTAATCTAAGGCATTAGCCGCCTCAATACCTAATTTCATAAAAATTGGCTAGGCTGTTTGAGCATGAAGATGTAACAAACATACAGATTTTCACCTTTATTATAAATATTACTAGCTTTTGCCTGCTGCTTCGTCCGCGTGAATTTTCCTCGGGAACAGTGCTTTTTCTCGGGATGAAAGGTACCCTATGTCCTTCTCAATACTTCTAACTATTTCTAACGATATACGTACGTACGTACGATATAATAAATAAACAAACTCACTTTCGCACTTATAGTATTAGTTGGATTGGATAGGGATTAGGTAAGTATGGAAGTAACCTATAAATTACAATAAGTGTCCAACAAAGTCCTGAAAAATTATTCTGATTATAGCTGCACCTATATGACATATTTAAGAAAGTGTAAATCGGTTAGTTATTATCACTGTATCACTTTAAATTCATCATTCTTCGCATCTTATACAGGCGCGAGATCTTAATTGCAATGCATAAATTTTAATTTGTAATGGGAATCACAGCCGACATTATAATATAAAGGTACATCTACATATTGCTGTATTTTTTTCCCGCGTACCGCATCTGATAGTGTCTTGTACGTTTATACTACAGGAAAACCCAAAGTAAAATATAAATAAAAATAAGATAAAAAGACAAATTAAAATCATCATCTCTTGGCCAATCCTGTAAGTAATTAAGAAGAAAATAATGTCAACAAAGCAATTGTTTTTATCGGTTTAGTCAGCAAAATGTTTTTAAATAAACGCATGTCACTTATGTTATGCCCGTAAAGTTAACCTTAAAGCTCGGAACATCATTGGCGGATCTTCACACGGGTATACCGAAGGTGCAGATCTAAAGCTATGTTGGTATGTCCTATAGTAATGAAATGATGTTTAGATTCGCGGCTGGTTATATTATATATTATACACTATGTAAGTATGTAGCTATAGTTAAATTACTTATTCGACTATTTATTATGTAAGATTTACGTAAGTGATATTACTTATAACGATTTCTTAACATCATCAGAGGTATCTTTGACTAATTACACAAAAATTTATAGTAAGAAGATAAAAAAACTGTTTTTCTTTTAACGATTGTGGTTAGGACAACAAAAGTTGAACAAGAACACTTAGAAATACAAAATAACTACGTTAAGGCAATACCTCGGTAAACACTAGCGCCACCATTATTTAAAAATCATTATTCACTGAAAACACAAGTTATCAATGTTATGTAATTAAGGTTCTTGATATGAAGTTAATTTTAATCATATTAAGTTATTAAATTATAGTTCCACTAGCTGTTCCCCGCGGCTTCGCCCCGCGTGGGACTCGGTTATATCGCGCCCAAAAGTAGCCTATGTTTGACCTCAGGTCGTTAACTACAACCCTACCAAATTTCATAACGATCGGTCCAGCAGTTTAGCCGTGAAGAGGTGACAGACAGACAGACAGACAGACTTTCGCATTTATAATATTAGTATGGAAGTATGGATATAGTTACAAATTGCAAAACTGCTAAAAGTGGCCGTTTTAAGCAATATTTCAATTTGTAACTATAGGAAACTATAATTCAATAATTTAATATGTTTAAAATTAACATCAGATCCAGTACCTTAATTACATAACACGAATTTTTGATAACTTGTGTTTAATAATGATTTCTTGTTGATGGTGGCGCTAGGGTTCATCAAGGTCTCGTCTTAAGAAAAACATCAAAACTGATTGATAGATTGTTTCAAAAAAGGCTCCTCGTAAAGTGCATTATTTGCCTGTTACTTCAAACAGCTTGCATGATGTTTCTTTGTACACTCACTATTATTTGCTTCAAACCAGTTACAGGCATGCGCGTGTGACATACTTCAACAAGGCTTTTTTAAAATATTGAAATTGCCTCATCAAGGCTCGTCATACAATAGCAATGTATTCCACAACTGGCAGCCTATAACTGTAGTTGTTGGTTATCCTTATTTTAAACAAAAATATTCACTTCTTTACAAAATTACATAATTATTTAAGACGCATCATAAAATATGGCATTAAAATAATTATGGCCAGCTTTCTGCCTGACGACAACTCTCTTTAGGTATGCTATTGTAAGTGGAAGCGGGCGTCGAGGTAGTTGTTTCTTTCTTCTAGATGGTAGGTTGCTGAATAGTTTTTTAATTATTAAATGTAAAGAAAATGGTTTAGTAAATGTTTTTTAATCCGCTAAATCCGGATTTAAATCCGGAAAACTATCAGATGTGGTCAAAAACAGCGCGGAAACATGGACGCTCACATGGCATAATTTATTCACATCCCAAGAGCTATGGAGTGGGCGATGCTAGGTGTTTCTATCCGGGACAAGATCTGAAATACAGAGATACGACTCACCGACATAGCCAATGTGGTAGCGGAAAAAAAGTGGCGATTGGCGGGCTACATTTGCCGTAGAAGAGATGACCGTTGAAGAAAGTTGGTGTTTGAGTGGAAACCCAGAACCTGATAAAAAAGTGTCAATAAACCTAATGCCAGATGGACCGATAACCTCAACGATCAAAGTTGCCGAAAGTATTTGGAAGAGGAAAGCACAAGACCGAGAGGAATGGCGTGCATTGCTAGACGCCTACACTCAGCATTGGATGACGATGTGCTGAAGAAAAGAATCCGCCTACTGTAAGCTCCCCTAGTCGCCTTTTACGACATGCATGTCATTAGAGGAATATACTTACCTAATCAAAGTAAAGGCAAGTCATTAGTTATGAGCAAGTCATAGATTTCCATTGTAAAAATATTATTTCACATGTCATCACTGTGGTTTCATTGTTTCGAGTTCAAATTGCTAAACTAATGATTAATGTTAGGCCTAAGCCTCGGGCTTTTACGAAACAACTGGACCTTAACTCTCTTCTACAGAATATTACAGCGATACATTTGTTGTTCAATTAATATACTTTTTTCAGTTTTCAAATAACAATACCTTTAAATGATATTATAATAGACTTTGCTCAGTTACGCATAAAAATTTATTTTTAACATTTTAACAATGTCATTTGGCATTGAGAAACATTGGTTGGAAAATATATTATTGTACGTATTTTAAAATTATAAACAACAAACTAATGCCCGCGACTCAAACTACTTACTTTACTGTCATCATTTTCTTCGCAGAAATACCACAAGTCATTTATTTTACATAATTTATTCGGGAATAGTATTTGGGATATTATTTTGACCGGACGAGCCTAAAATCAACCTTCCTTAGAAATACTCGTACTTCGTTGGTTAAATCGGCCATCAGTCGGATAAAGGAGCCAGTAGAATGTAACCTGATATAAAAAATTTCTACTTCTTTCTAATTAATTAATTATAAGTGATTTTTTCTGAACCCCTTTGGCCTCACGATGGACGATCCCTAAATAAGAATTTTTGAAAACTATTCATCTAGTAGTTTGTTTAAATAATAGCCTACAATAATCTTGATGACTGCAACTAGAGATGATTTGCACTACAAAAAACTTGATTACTAAAATTATTTAAAGATGTTTATGAAGTTTTTTATAGGTAGAGATTCGGTTATCAAATTCTTATCTTACATCTGGACATGTTTTCACATTTCGCTTACACACACATAATATATCTTGAAGCTTGGCATTAATGTTTACTCATACAGTTGCAGAAAATATTTTACTTGCGGTATTTTTTTATCCTGAACTCAAATAAAAAACACAATTATTCAGAGCGGTTGGGTATTTTCATTGTTTTATTTTATTACATTTAGTCTTATATCTATTGTTAATTTTTACAATATTTGTGTACATATTCAATTTCCATGATTTCATGAGGTTTCTTTTTTTGCGGTCTCTTTATTATTAGCCTCCTTGATGCTAGTCAAAGGATTGTTGAAGTTGTTGTAATGATTATACAAAGGATTGTACTTAGTTTGGTCGTAAGGATACCTTGGGTCTAGGGGATATCTAGAATTGAGGCGGAATCGGGGATCAACTGGGTATCTAGGATCAACTGGGTATTTAGGATCAACTGGGTATCTAGGATCAACTGGGTATCTAGGATCAACTGGGTATCTAGGATCAACTGGGTATCTAGGATCAACTGGGTATCTAGGAGCAGCTGGATATCTAGGGTCAACTGGATATCTGGGATCTGTTGGGAATCTGGGGTCGGTTGGGAACCTGGGACCGTAATGATATCTCGGATCATATGGGTGATTGTATTGATTATTGTAAAATGTGTTGTACCTATTGTAAACGGGGTCAATTTTCCCATCTACAAACGGAGGAGTAGGAAGGCCGGGAAGAGGTGGGATACCGGGAGGGAGGATTCCTTTTCCATCAGCAGGTATGTGAACACCCGATGGTCTGAATCCTGCAAAAAATGTTAAGTATTAAATGTAAATTAATATTTCGTGTGGGTTTTATTACAAGGTCAATCGACCATGCTCACCCAGGTGATGGTGATGTTTATTTAACGTAAACAACAACACAATTACACTAAAATAATAAGGTATTAAAATAATTACTACATTAATTACTACAGTAGGTACTTTAAAATAATTATACATTAAGTAATTTGGTATTTATTACCATACCAGATATAATTTTATTGGAAACAAAATAAAGACAAGTAATAATTTACATAGTTGAAAAATCCTAAACTAATAAATTAAACTAAAAAATAAATAAAAAAAATATTAAAAAAAAGATTACAACAATTTTTGTCCGGGCAAATCATTACCCCGAGGTAGGGTCCCCAGAAGGCTGACCATTTCATATTATTTGTAACAAATTGTCCTTAATTTAAGATGTTTGTCCACATTATCTATTTATTGAAAAAGATTTCTTTGTTGCATCTTCTTTTAAATCGTGACTTGGGCAAAAGTATATTTACATATTTACGTATCAGAAATAGAGACTTACAAAAAAATTAAGGCACCTGTTTTTCCTAGAACCGAAAATCCATTTACATTAATAGCAATGAATTATCTAAACAAAATATTAAATATAATTTACAACATACCATTTTCATCGGCAACGTAGCTGACTTGGATTGGAGTGCCGTCAGGAGCTACATAGGCATAACTACCTTGTACCACCTAAAACATTATATACGTTTATAATTTCTATAATACTTAGATTTTTCTTACTCTTCTACGTAATCTGCTGTGCTTTAGTATTAACAGCAACATATGCAATACCCTGGCAGTGGCACCTATATAACAAAGTAGATAACATAGAATTAACAGATGATCGTGAAATGCCTGCCATTTCTATACGACCTCTGTAACTCTGTGGCCAAATGGTCGACATGCCAGGCTGTCCGACACCGGAGGTCCCAGGATCAATCCAGTTGTGTCAAGGAAAAAACTTATCTTTTTCAGATAGGCCTGGGTCTTGATATCGTTAAGTTAGTATACTTTAATTTACTTTAATTGGCTTAATTTGTGTGAAATGTCCGTATGTATTACAATTTTGTGAAACAGAAAAGATAATGTTTATTTAATTTATATAATAATCGGTAAATTTATTTAAATATATTATTTATGTGATAATAATTAGTGTTTCCGGTGCAAAGGTACCCAAAACACTGGCGGTATTACCACGTTGAATTAGTTACCTGAGTTCCTTGAGGCTCGCCATTGTTATCAATATAGGCATCTTTTAAGAAGCCACTCTCCTGCGCTTGTTTACCATCCGCAGTTGTGAAACTGAAACATGATTAAATATATTTTACATACAAAATGTTTTATCTATATCAATCAATCATATAGATAATAATTTCATCAATCATATAGATAATGTGCATTTAAAACTTTATTTTTAATTTGTACAATAAAGTTTTAAATTAATAAAATAAATAAATGTTACCTCTAAAATTTGCGTGTAAGAATTTGATGCAGTAAACCCCTTTTTTTTATGAATATTGAAGCAGGTAGCGTAGTATGTATATATTGATTTTAATTACCTTTTTTAAAATCATTTGAACAGTTACGAAAATAATTTATAATTGGCCAGTAACATAAAAGTAAATAATAAATTATATTTTAGTTACGAGTAAGTATAAAATAGTTACAGTGTTCTGCAACAAAAAATGCTCATCTACAGAAGGAGATCTGGTAGCTTCCACTTCGTAAAACACCGGACGTCTTTATGGTAAACTTCTGAAGAAATGCCCAGCGAAGCCAATTATAACAGCTATTGTTTTCTTACTAAACGTTGATTTATTACTTATTGCCCAGAAATCTCTCACAGAAAGTGTGAAAAATAGACTGTAGTGTAGAGCTTCAATCCCTAACATTACTGAGGTAATATCGTATCAATTTTTAACAATAAACAGTCAATTTGATTATTATAATAATCTGTAAGCATATCCATCAGTTTGTTATGTCTGAGATGATGACCTAACCCTATATGGAATAATCTTTGGTGGCATAGGAGGTTTTAATGTAATTCAATTAGCATTACTGAAAGAGTTTATTGAACTTACCTGAAAGAATAAGTACCAGCTGCTTCATGTTCATTAGTAAAAGTCAGAATAGGCACGGCAGGCCCAGCTTGCGGGTTGTAAGGGTAGTTGAAGCGGTTATTGAAACCCGGGGTAAATGGAGTCGGGGTGAAAGGAGAAGGGGTGAAGGGAAACGGAGTAGGGCTCACTGTCGGTAACGTAGTCGGCAGCGTAGGCGATGCTATCGATGGCGACTGGCATGATGATAAGGAGCAAAAGAGGAGCACGAGGAATATTGCACGATTCATCTGTATATAATATTGTTTAATATAATTTCTTATCTTATCTCTTAGATATATATATACAAGGTCTTCAGTCTAAAATTATATTATAAATACAATTTTATTATAAATATTATTTATCTAATGCTAAGCCTAATCTCAAATGCAAGCGGTCAATTAAGCAAGAAAACAGAAACTTTATAACACAATTTGAAATTCTCGTTGCAATGCCAAAGTTATATTTTTTGTATAAACAGTGTCTAGTTATATATTATAGGATGGCTTTTTCGATTTAGTGTTTTCAGTACAATAAATTAGAATATTTATGAATGAAATGAACATAATAGTAAAATTAGGGAGTTTTGTTTCCGACCTCTCTTATAGAGTCCAATCAGCTGATCACTCTATTTCAGTCTTCTTCTCTCCTGCCTTTATCTCTATACGAGGTCAGCCCCTAATAATTTTTCGATATATTTGGTATCACTCTATTTCTGTCATTCATTTTTATTTGTAGTGTCTCCAAGTCGAACTGCCATAGAAGCTCTACCATGAAGTTACATCTAGTTCTTTTAGCAGTTTCTGCCGCGTTTTAGTTAATTATTTTAACACTGTATCTTGTAAAAGTAGTCTTTTATTCTTGTGTTACTACTTACTATTTCTACGGGTAAATGCCGTATTCTAACAAAGTCATCTGAATTTTAAAAATTTGAAACAATCTGCTGGCAATTCCAGAATATCATCACTTTTTAACTGATTCAATTTTTCTTATCAAGGCCTATAGATACTTGTGCGTATATGTTATGCTTTGAGTTTCATAAACTAAATTAAAATAACTTTTACAATTATTTATTAATCAACGATGATAAACGGCTGAATTTCATATTATTTAATATTAAGAATTAAACTAATGTTACCTTAATGAACAACTTCAACGAGACCAGTTGCACAGAGTTCTCAATGAGCTACTGTTAGCGTGAGATCCGAATATTCCATTTATACTTAGCAGGGTTGCTTTGTGCCAATATTTTTTGTTATGCCATCGTTCAAACGTGAGTTTCATACACGTCCCTTTTACCCACCAGCTGTCATTAACCGAATTATACATGTATTCAGCATTTGTACAACACGAGATGCAGACTCTTAACAATTTTAACCCAAAATTATGTTAATGTTAGTTGCTACAACACATTGTTTCACTCAATTAGGTTGCAGAACATTAATTTGTACCTCGGTGGTCTTTATCTTCTACGAGCATGGAGTGCGGTGATGGCTTAATTATGCGCTCGTTGCTACTTCATTGACTGATCGAACTAGTAAGTTTTCTTATAAGGCTTTTGACTCTATGAGAGTCTGTTTCAATGTGAAATTATATTGAAGATCATACCACACCTCACACTATTAAAAACGATTAATTTTTAGGGTTCCGTTCCCTAATGGAAAAAACGGGACCCTATTAAGACTCCGTTGTCCGTCCATCCGTTTGTCACCAGGAAGGTGACTCATAAACCATGTAAGTGGGGTTACCATACACTAAACGCGATTTTTTACCGTTTTATACGGAACCCTTCGTTTGTACGAGTCCGAATCACACTTGGTCGGTTTTTTTTAATCTATGAAACACAAACAAACAAGTTTTTATTTTTTTAGAATCCCAGTTCTGATTTTTTCTCTGTATGACCAAAATTGAATAGACTTGCTTAGAATTGTGGCTACAAATTAAGTAAGTAAATAAAAAATATTGCGAAAATTTGCCATTTAATGCTAATGATTCAATTTCATCAGTACAGCCATAAGAACTGCAACACTCTGGTCTAAGGCCTAACTACAGTAGGTACCCCTTATATGAAATTTTATAAACGCAGACTCTATTTGCAGAAGCGATTTTATAAAATCTCATATTAGGGGTACAGATCTCCTCACTGACCAGCCGGAGAGACGTGCATTCTTGTCTTTCGACACTTTGACTCCAGTCAAGGTTTAATTTTGTATTCATAGATAAATTTAATGTCTCAATTTTTACGAATAAGACTAGGACTTAAAATATTTTCCTACGCCAAATATAGCATCTAACGCAACAATTCATGAAAGAAGGTTAAAAACTTTGTTTTTCGACATTAGTTACGAAGATATAGATCTTATTCACAAATTAAATACCACTGACACATCTGTATGGGTTAATTATACGCGTTGGATATTTTTTCACAAGTTGTGGACTATGTACGTCGTTAGTAAATTAATTGAGTTTTTTGGCCAAGATATGTATTAATTAAGAAGCATTCAGACACCGAAATATTGCGTGTATGCGTATTGTTTACTCTGAAGTATTATTTTCATTTACTTTGTGTTATAATCTGAAACAATACCACGCTTATTATATAAGAGCGGTTGATCTCACAATAATAGGTAAGTATATAGTATATTTTGATCACCTACATGTATAATAGTTGAAGCATGTAATAAGTGCGGTAAGTTGAAAATTACAGCAGAGGCGATATTCCTACAAGAAAGCAGAGGCTGTAATTATCAAAGCGCACGTATATCATACGACGTTTTATAACATATTTGCGAGGAAATAAATAAAACTCTGACTTACTGAAAATCAATTTGCATCTTTGCTTGTTTTGCATACCTATGATGAAATTTTGATAGTCTTGTAAGTATCTATCGGAGGATTTTTCAGGCTTAGAGTACCTAGCTTTTTTCGCTGCCTCTGAGACTGCTGGCGGTGCCGAATTAATAAATTTGTCACTACTTGACGACATTTTCAAATAACAACAATACAGCGCAAAGAAAAAGCGCGCGGAATAATTTTTAATTGTTCACAAATTTTTTTTAATGAATACTTTTTACGGCCATGGAAACTAATCCTTTAAGGCCTTTCTTGAATTTATTTATCTTCTTTAGTCCTACTTTAGTCTGTTGAAGGTTTTATACTAACCTGCAATAGAGCTACAGGCCGCTTTTGGTTGCCTAGCAATTTTGTTGTTGATTTTTTTCTCAATATAGGAAAAATGTCGTGTCTCTAAAACTTGGATTTATTATTTAAATATATATTTTGTTTTAGTCCTTTCAGTGTTTGTTCTACTTCCACTACGATCTATATATTTATCTTAAAAGGTTATGGCCACCTCCACGAAAATTGAACCACTGAATGGATCGAACTACGAAACATGGAAAATCCAAGTACAGGCGTTGCTCATACGAAACAAGGTATGGAAATATGCGAATGGTACACTGTCTAAGCCAGATAATGCAGAAGCAGCGAGCACATGGTCTGATAATGACGAAATGGCTAAGGCTGACTTAATTATGGCGATGTGTCCAAGTGAGTTGAAGCATATTAGGGGGTGCGATTCTTCGCACGATGTCTGGAAAAAGTTAGAGACGATTTACGCACCAAAGGGACCTGTAAGAAAGGCAAGTTTGTTAAAGAAATTAACATTGAATCGGATGAAAGAAGGAGATGACGTGAAATGTCATCTGAACAATTTCTTCGAAACAGTAAACATGCTATGTGATATGGGTATTAAAGTACACGACGACATGTTATCTATATTGTTATTGTATAGTCTACCAGATAGCTACGAAAATTTTAGATGTGCTATGGAATGTAGAGATGAATTACCCAATATAGAAATATTGAAAATTAAGATTTTGGAAAAGTGGGATAGCTCGAGCTCACCATATAAAGAGACTATAGAGGGAGCTATGTATGCCAAAAACAAAGGACAGAAAAAAATTTTTAACCAGGAAGAACAAAAAGTTAAGAAAAGTAAATTTATGTACAAATGTTATAAATGTCACGAATTTGGACATAAAGCTTCAGAATGCAAGATGAAGCAAAATAATAACGACGCTAGATGTGCCACAGATTTTAATGAGGAGGACAGTACTTTTGATATTCTTTTTAATTGTACAAATTTTTCTAATTGTTTACAATCTACTAAGAATGACTGGATCCTAGATAGTGGCTGTACATCGCATTTGTGTAATGATTTAGATAAATTTACTGATAACTTTTGTACTTTGCAGGATAAACTCAATCTAGCATCGAATCTGTCGACGGATGTAAAAGGCAAGGGTGACGTAAGGTTGTCAGCATCAGGCAGGAGGTAAACTTTTAGAAATACTTTGTACGTACCAGATCTGCGGAGCAATCTATTGTCGGTTGCGAGAATTATAGATAATGGGTATGTAGTTAAATTTTCTAAAGATAGGGCCTGTATAAATGATGCAACTTCAGGTAATACTGTTATGACGGCGAAACGTGTAGGAAATCTTTATTTGTTTAAGGATTTGAATGAACAGGCTTGTACTGTTACAAATTCACTGGACTTATTAGCTTGGCATGAGCGTATGGGTCACTTAAACGGTAAAGATCTCTTGAAATTGTTGAACCATTGCGGATATAATGTGAAGGAAACAGATTTGCATAATATATCTAATTGTGATATATGTGCTAGAGGGAAAATGAGTTTATTACCTTTTTCGAAGTCTAAAGGGCCATGTAATGAATTGTTACGTATCATCCATTCCGACGTAGTAGGTCCGATGAAAACTCAATCAATAGGCGGTGCAAAGTATTTTGTAACTTTTATTGATGACAGTTCTCGATGGTGTGAAGTTTATTTGTTAGGAAAGAAAAGTGCAGTATTAAGTGCATTTAAGCTTTACAAAACTTACGCCGAGAAACTAACAGGAAAGAAAATAAAATTTCTTCAGACTGATAATGGTGGTGAGTACTGCAATCATGAATTTGACCAGTTTTTAGAAAATGAAGGTATTCAAAGACGACTGACAATACCTCACACACCCCAGATGAACGATGTCAGTGAACGAATGAATAGAACTTTAATTGAAATGGCTAGGTGTATGTTATTATCTTCTGGTTTATCTGTAGGTTTTTGGGCGGATGCTGTTATAACTGCTTGTTATGTGCGAAACCGCTGTCCTACTAGTAGTTTGAATGGTGGGATTCCATTTGAGAAATGGATGAAAACTGCTGTGGATCTGTCAAATATTCAAAATTTTGGAACAAAAACATACGTATTGGATAAGACACCAGGAAAAGATAAGTTTGATGCACGTGCTAGAGAAGGAGTTTTTTGTAGGAAATCCTAGATCAACAAAAGGATACCGAATTTGGATACCATCAGAACACAAGGTCATAGAAGCTCGAGATGTGAAATTCATTTTAAATGAGAAGACAATGAAGAATCCACAGAATATTGAACTGAAGATTGCAGATCAGATTCAATCAAAAATGAAAACACAAAATGTTGTGGAGTTTGATGTACCTGTCCAATCTTTATGTGAAATGCCTTCGAGCGCCGGTGATCACGTCAATATACAGAACATCACAAATGACATTCAGCAAGAAGATAGTGTCGTAAGTGGTAGTGGGGATGGAGATAATCATACTGGCCATTTACATACACAGGAACTTGAGCAAGCTACTGAGGAGAATAGTAGACAAGTAACTTTAAAACGAGCTCCAGGAAGACCAAGACTTGTGAAAGGAGAACGCGGTCGTCCTAAAAAGGTTTTTAAGATGGTAGAGGTACATGGAGAGGAATCTGAACAATATGTAGATTCTGGCACCACTGGTAGACCTGTTGAGACGGACCAAAAAGCTGAGCATGAAATTTTGCAGGAGAATGAAGAAGAAGATTTTTTCTCTGCAATGGCTGAAGAGATATCCCTTGAACAGGCTTTATCGAGTAATGAGAATGAAGGATGGCGAGAAGCAATTTTGTCTGAAATTAAAAGCTTAGTAAAGAACGATACTTGGGATATTGTTAAAAAGCCAGAAAATCGATCGGTTGTAGGTTGTCGTTATGTACTAACTACTAAGCTTAACAACGACATGACAACTAAGAAGAAGGCTAGACTGGTAGCGAAAGGGTTCAGTCAGCGACATGGCATAGACTATAAAAGAACGTATGCGCCAGTAGCGAGACTTGAAACAATTAGGTTATTGATGGCACTTGCTGTTGAACTGGATCTCGAAGTTCATCAATTGGACATCAATACAGCTTACTTATATGGCCGACTTGATGAAGAGGTATACATGCAAATACCAAAGGTTTTAGAAGAAAGTTTAAGTATTTTAATCGAAAGAGAAGATGAAAGTTCCGCAGTTAGGAAGCGTGCCATGCAAATGTTGTGTGATTATAAAGCTGGAGGAAATGCTTGTTTATTAAAGCGTTCATTATATGGTTTAAAGCAAGCAGGAAGGCAGTGGTATCTCAGATTGGATGAGAAATTGCGAAAAATGAATCTGGTGCCAACGATTAATGAACCATGTCTGTATTTCAAGCGAGGGGAAGATGGAATAATATTATTAGTTATTATTTATGTGGATGATATTTTGGTTGCATCACAAGATATCAATTTAGTCCAAGAATTTAAAAGGGATTTAGCAAAAGATTTCGAACTAAAAGATTTTGGACCAACTAAATACTGTTTGGGTATTGAAATAAATAAAACAGATGGTCAAATAAGTCTTTCTCAACGAAAATATATTCAAGATTTGTTAAAGAAGTTTGGTATGGAAGATTGTAAGACTGTATCTACACCATTCGAAGTAGGTCTTAAATTTCCACCACCAAAGAAAAGTGAAGGTAATATGAAACAGGATCAGGATTTGTGGCCATATCGTGAATTAATTGGCTCATTGATGTACCTAAGCGTGGGTACAAGACCTGATATTTCTAATACAGTTTCGAAATTAGCTCAATTCACAGCTAACCCTGATCATATTCATTGGATTTCGGCTAAGAGAGTTCTTCGATATTTAAAGAAGACTATAGACTATGGTTTGACTTACAGTAAAACCGGCATTCATATACTAGGTTATTCAGATGCTGATTGGGGCAATTGTATAATTGACCGGAAATCATATTCGGGCTATGTTTTTAAGTTAGGAGGTGCAGCTGTTTCTTGGCGATCTCAAAAGCAAAGAACTGTGGCTACATCCTCGACTGAAGCAGAGTATATTAGTGTTAGCGAAGCAATGAAAGAAGTCCTCTACCTTAGTAGTTTATTAAAAGAGTTAGGTTTGGTAGGACTTGCAAAGGCTACATTTTATGTTGACAACCAGGGGGCGATATATTTGGCCAAAGATCCAGTTTATCATGCTCGAAGCAAACATATAGATATTAAGTATCACTTTATTAGAGATATACTGAAATCTGATGTTATTGAGTTAAGGCATCAATCGACAGATTCGATGTTAGCTGATGTTTTAACTAAGGCTTTGCCTGTATTTAAGCATTATAAATGTATAGCTGGTTTAGGGCTTCGGTAGCTCAATTGAGGGGGCGTGTTGAAGGTTTTATACTAACCTGCAATAGAGCTACAGGCCGCTTTTGGTTGCCTAGCAATTTTGTTGTTGATTTTTTTCTCAATATAGGAAAAATGTCGTGTCTCTAAAACTTGGATTTATTATTTAAATATATATTTTGTTTTAGTCCTTTCAGTGTTTGTTCTACTTCCACTACGATCTATATATTTATCTTAAAATAGTCAAGTCAAGCCATGGCCATAAAAAGTTTTAAATAAAACCGCACGTTTTATATTATTAAAAAAATCGCGCGTTTTACATTACAATATCGCACAAGTCCGTAATGAGATACAATAAGATATTGAAATTGGTGAAATAAGAGACCCTTTACGAACAAATATATTATAAAAAATATTATCTTTCTTTAACACACGAAGTATATGTTTATAAAATATATAGCAGATAAGATTTTTTTTTGCCAGGTAAATAAATGACTTAAGGTGAAATAAATAAATTTACAGCCTATTTTCAGACCTTCAGAATACACTTAAGTACCTACACACATAAAAAAATTTTTTGGTTTGGTTACAAACACTGTGACACGAGAATTTTAATTATAAGATATGTATATACATAATGACAGCACGAGAAACAGATCTATCTCGTGGTCCGATTATTTCATTTGTAATGGGATCACAAGATAGTAACAGTTATCATCATATCATCAATGGGACAACATTCTGGGACCACGAGTAAACGGTAGCTTTAATCTCCCCCTATCGTTAAATGGACCCTGAATTCCAAAGTAGGTAACTATCTAAGGACGCAACCGGAAAACGCTGAGAAGATGATGATCAAACAAACTTTTTATTGAAGTAGATTAAACGTTACTAATTTACATTTTAAGCTAGCAATTATTGACCATTTTATATGATTTATTATCAAATGGTCTCGAACTCTAGATATTTTTTCATATGATAAACCAATAACAAATTATTTCGAATCTTTTTAATAAAATAGTCGAGCTATTTGCAAGCATATTTGTTACTAGCTGTTGCCCGCGGCTCCGCCCGCGTGCGCCTTGGTTATATCGCGCCCAAAAGTAGGCTATGTTTGACTCCTAACATAACGTGCATAACTATATCCATACCAAATTTCATCACAATCGGTCCAGCAGTTTAGCCGTGAAGAGCCATATCCGTCTGTCCGTACAGTCATTTTCATTCTCATTTCACACAGATTATAAGGTGCTATAAGGTGTAAATTTAGAAAGTAGCTGTATTCAATGAACTAAAAATGAAAAATAAAATTATTAGGTAAGGGTAGCACTTCATACATGTAACTGAGGGATATTTTGTTTTTTCAAACATATCCCTGTGTGGTATCGTTGGATACGTTTGTAAATAATATTTTATATAATTATATATTTACTTCTAAAATCGTAAAAAAGTTAACTTTTAAACTACGCAGTGAAAAAATGTATACAGAATTCAATAAAAACTTCAAACAAAAATTGATTTGAACAATAACCATCAACTAGTTTACGAAGTATGGGAGAATATTTTCTTATACTATTTGGGAATCGGTACAAGGTGTTTCTAGATGTCACCAAAATGTCACATTAAATGTCGCTAGGGCCCATGATTATTGATATACTACATACTTTTAGTCTTGTGTGGTGGTACGGAACCCTCAGGTCATGAGTTCTACTCACTTGGCTGATTTATTTTTCCTTAATTACGTGATGCATAGCCTAAAACCATTTTCTTAAATAAAAAAAGAATAACGACAACAAGGTTAAAATATTTATAGAGAATGAAAAATCTTCATAGTTGGCAATAAATAAATTGGCGGTTAAGTTATATGTGACTCTCCCGCAGATGTCCATAGGCTATGGTAACCGCTTTCCACCAGATGAGATAACTATAATTCTTGAGACTCCACGTAGTTATGTGATTAATTTAATATTTATTTAATACCAAATTTTGTTTTGTCTATAGAAGACTCTTAGATATTTTGTCAGGCTAAAGGCATCGTCATAAAGATTTGTTCACTGATAACTTGCCATGCATAAACTAGGTACACTACAGATTTGATGAAATTAGACAGGAATAGATGGGATTAAAGAAATGGACGAAGCAATATATTTATTTGCTGGAGCTGTAAACACAAAACGAATCGAATTGATGTTGAATAAAAAATAAAAACTGCATATAAGTGGAAACCGATCTTTATTTACGATTCCATTCATATAAAAAAACATAACAAAAATCACATAAAAGTAAAAAATATGGCAGTGTGCATCATTTGCAACGAGCAACAAGGGCGCAGCCGACAGGTGCCTTAGCGCACGTGCCTGCGCTATAGTACTGGTACCTACTAAATATATTCCCTAATTCTAGCCGTTGACTTATGACATCGCTAAATTAAATAATTAGTAACATCAATTACTAATTATTTAATAATCGACCAAACTAGGGTATTCACTTTCTAGTGGGCTTAGGGATTGATTCGCCTTCAGCGTGGAAGCCAGTCTCGTCAGCGAAGTAGTTGACAGTCTCTGGTTTGCCTTCCGAGTTGGTGTAAGAGTAGGATCCCCTGACGATCACGACTTTGTGTGGCTTGTTCTCCTCGTCGACTATTTCTTTAAGGTCACCATTTTCTTGGCGGTTGATTCCGTTTTCAGTTTCAAAGCTGAAAGTAACAAAAACAACCCTTTATTATAAGAAAGACCACCAGTGCTGTCCCTGAGGTAGAGCAAGTAGATCGGTTCCTATTCCCGAGTATTAAGTTTTTTTAAATAATTTTTAAGTAAAGGTTTATATGTATACGTGAGCCGCCGCATTAATAAATAAAAGATAGCTATAGTATAGATAACATGTTAATTTAATAGAAAATATATATAGTATAAATATAAATATATAACATAATTAGCAAAATATTTCGTTCAATGGTGACTCCCGTATAATAATCAATTATTAAAAAAATACGGCCTTTAAACATGTTGAATTTGCTAAAAAACATAGAACTTGACAAAAATCGAGATTGTGCATTATTATTCAACACATGTTAATTCTTAAATTTCATTCATATATTCGCAGAAACAAAATAAAATTAAAATACCGTTACAGGGCTTAAAAAAATTAAAAATTACTCACCTGTATTCGTAGGCACCCTCAGGCTGTTGATCGAAAGTACTCCTCAGAATTTTAGGCGGCTCGGGTTCCGCGGGGGCGGCAGCGGCAATGGCCACTAGAGCGAGGGCGACAATGATCTGAAAACATCGCCATTTATTGTTATCACTCCATATTAAATCAATTATCATAATAACACCACTATAACTTTTTAATTAGACTTTTAAACAATTATATCTAAACAAAATAATCTATAAATAAAAGAAGACGTACAAGTTTCATTTTGGAATTGGTTTGTGTCGGTGGCTGATGAGCGACTGATGGTTAACTGCTCGTGACAAAATCTTTTATACATTTCTCCGGCTTCTAACGTAATGTCAGCAGAACAAACATACGATGTCGATATTCCGGCTCCCTGATTCGGTCATCGATGACCACAAGTACATGCACATTTACACATCTACATCCATACATTCATCGCGGACAGTCTGGGCCGATCTAATCGGTGAGCGTGTGTGCGTGCACGCAGCAATTTGAAGGTTCTATCTATTATTTACTTTATAATTTGTCACCAAAATTATAATGCGTAACGGGTCAAGGAGATGGCAATTGATTAATACTTAACTGACATGATTACTTATTTCATCCGATACCACAACATATACGAGATTGAAATAGTAATTACATGTATATGTAAACATAGATACAACATTTTAAGTGCCCTTTGAATATATATTTTAGTATTCTACTACTAAGCAATACCTACTAACAATTTTATGGATTGGTAATTATCCGAATATAAATAAATAATAATAATTAACAGAAATCCTCAAATAAGAGATATACTTACCTACCTATGCCCTTGAAGAACCCCATATTGACAGCCAAGCGAAAATAATCAAAGTCAGGATGCGCCGCTGCCGCCGCCGCCGTCGCAAAACCGGTTCCCGAATTTGAATAGGTAGTCTACGATCGAACCACATTAAAGAGGATCATCACTTGCTGGATAATCTTAGCTCAAGATTCGAAATACCCATTGGTTTTTACATTTTATTATATTTATATAAGGTGGACACAAATCAACTGCAAATATTTTAAGGGCAGATACAGACCACTATACTGAACAACTTTTCCAAATAAACTTATATTGAAATACGAAATTTTATTTTTGACACTCCATACTAAACTATACATACTGATTCTCAATTTGTATGGGAGGTCAAAAATTTTTTTTCGTATTTCGACATAAGTTTATTTGGGAAAGTTGTTCAGTTTAGTGGTCTGAATCTGCCTTTAAAATATTTGCAGTTGATTTAAATTTACCTTATATATAACACGGTGTGTTTTGTAGATACCATTGTCTCATCTTATTCTTCACTACCGACTCGCCCCGGCTTCGCATGGGCATAAAAACCTTCCTCTTGAATCACTCTAACTATTAAAAAAACCCATATCAAAAACCGTTGCGTAGTTTTAAAGATTTAAGCATACAAAGGGACATAGGGACAGAGAAAGCGACTTTGTTTTATACTATGTAGTGATAGTGATAGTGATACCCGTTGGCTCGCCGAATCCAGACACAATAGAAAAACTATAACCGCCGTTTTAAGAACCGTTTGATAAGCCCATTTTAACTAAAATATGTTTTGGCTCTTTCTCTCTTAACTGACACTTCATGTGAAGGAACGAGACGAAACACATTTTTAAGTAACAAACGTTTCTTAATACCGGGGTTATTGAGTGACAAACTGATCGGAAATATTAATACTTGTTAAACTTACAGGTTTATTTTTATTATCCTACCTAATTCGTATAAATAAGTATACAGCTTAACCTTAAGCCTGCATCATCTATAAATAATAATTATTATGTATTTGATAATCAAAGTTATTTGGTGATCACACTGACCTATGATATTAAAACATAGATGATCTTATTGGTCGTCATATCTTGCATCTAATTTAATCACGCACACAGCCGCACTTATCTGTTTAATAATTTAAGTACTACCATACCACAGAAAACTTAATAGTACCTAGCTACTAACATATACTATAGGTACTACTTACAAGTAAGTTTCTAACAAAGCGTAAACCTACAGAAGTTGAAAACATAAGTGGATTTAGTAGTAGACCACTGAAATTACCTATGATGAAATATCCTAATTTTTCTGGATTAGAGACAATTCTCGTTTTAACATATATCTACCAATAAACATAACAATCGTGATAAGGTTACAATATTTTTTGTCATAATGTATTTTTATATTATGTTAATACACTACACTATGTACGAGTACCTATAACAAAGATATTCTATACAAAACTTAACTACTATCTACTATATACACACTTAATATTAAAAAATGAATAAATACCTTTATACAAAAAAGAAAAAAAAAGTACTTACAAAACACTACCTAAACTTTTTATTGGTTCAAAAATCTGTTTCTAAAGGTATTTTCGTAGTCGATAATCGTCCATACGCTGAAAAATATGGCGAAATTTATCACCTCAGGCAGACCTAATGAACTGAAAAATATAAAGGTACCTAAGTCAGATTTCACAAAAACCGCTACCTCATTCATAAATATACATAGCTAGCTGGAAATGTTAATTTTACTTTATAATTTTTCTAGATGTGCGTTATGATAAAAAGGTACTTTTATGAGTAGTTAAGTAGCTACCTTCAGCCGCAATACAGCATAACTTGCCTACCTCATAGAGTGCCAATCTGAAAATAAATGTTCGATGCAAACTTTCAACACCCTGGAATCCTTGAGGAGAGTTTTAATGTTTCATATAAGTACATTTATTTTATTTTACTTAAAATTAATGCTTTTTATATATAAGTAGGTAATTATACTCAATTATAAAAAAAAAAACAATAAGAACACTGACGGACTTTTACCTGAAATTGAGCTCTAATTTCAGGTAACTTTTTTACATAGGTAGTTTATAACAGAGTCGCTTTCCGCCGTCTGTTCCTATGTATGCTTAAATCTTCGAAACTACGCAACGGATTTTGATGCGGTTTTTTTTTAATAGATAGTGATTCAAGAGGTAGGTTTTTATGTAAGTACAACCCATATGAACCATAATATTGCACCCATGCGAAGCAGGGGCGGGTCGCTAGTTAATTAATAAAACTATTATAATCAACTACAGTACTACCTATACCCAGTAGTAACTATATAATCTTTACACACCTCAAGAACTTAATTTTATTTTAATATCGAAAAATCAGTGAGCGAAGTCGGGTCACAAAATACAAATTAGTAGGTAGGTAGTAACATAGACGAGATGCAATAATACTTAAAACAGAAAGGTCAGCAAACAAATCAAAACGCATAATAAGTAAGCGATTAAAAAGAAATATGTATATGCTAAACTTGTCTTAGGTTACTTTGCTACATTGAACAGACGCAAATAAAAGTGGTGTGCTCTTAACCTTTGCAGAGGTCAGATCCATGTAACATCTCATGAAATTATGATTCAAGGCCAGTGTGCCTTGTTGCTTGATAAATTTGGAAAAGTACATATTACTTGTGTGCCTCTCGGCATGAGTTTATCAAAGGCACAGGATAGATAACAGTATATCAAAGGCAAGGGTAGAATAGGTCCAACTAGTATAATTGTTATTGACAAAAAAACAGAACTAACTCCAAATAATACGTTATACAACTAAAAACCGGTCAAGTGCGAGTTGAACTCGCGTGGAGAGGGTTCTGTACAATGCCAATGTCGGTTTTTATATTCAATTGTGGTATGTTAATGTGAAAGGATTATGAGATGCGAGTTAACTACTACTATCGCTATCTAGTGGTGTTTTCCGTAAGTGAACGTTTTATATTAAATTTACAACTTAATTGTCAATTGATAGAATTCTTGTAGGTTTTCCTGTAATCTACAGGCAATGACCTATATTCGGTATTTTTTTCAAAATTTTACTCTCAGTAGTTTCGGAGATCAGGGGGGGAATGGTCAATTTTTGTCTTCTTTCATGAATAAAATGAAAACTATTTATGTTACAATAATAACAAAAATATATTTGAGATCCTCATAACGAGCTCTTTCATTTGATATATAACATGGTGAGGTTTGCAAAACTTTTTTTTTTTAATTCTCAATTTGTCCCCCGAAAATGACCCTTATTTAAAAAAAAAATTATTTTCTTTGCACATCTGTGTTTGGATCACAGGATTACGACATCCTACCAAATTTCATATGTTTTGGTCCTGTAGGTTCGGAGAAAATTGGCTGCGACAGACGGACGGACGGACAGACAGACGCACGAGTGATCCTATAAGGGTTCCGTTGTACATTTTTGTACGGAACCCTAAAAAGGAAGAAATAGTTAATGAATTGTTGTTTAAAAATGCTTCGTTTAACATCAAAGAATTTGGAATCGCGCGCAGCTCTACCAGGCAATTTTATTTAAATCTATGAATAAAACATTCCGATGAATTAAGAACCTCCTCTTTTTTTTAAGTCGTTTTAAAACTATTTCCTTCACAGCTTTTCTTGTCTTTGAAAATAATGTTTGAGCAGCATTTCCGTTTATGTAGATATAGTACGTCCTCCTAATCGTTACCTACGCGCCGATTTGATGTACTTTTTTATTTTCGGGAGCGCCTATAGTATAATTAAAATATATTTCACGTATTGCTCTTAGCTTTGCTCTTCTCTGTCCGATTGTGGGGAATTCCAATCTACATCAATAGCTTCCTTAAGAATGGTTGACCTTCATGGTCCATTAATGGTAGCAGGCAACCACTTTGTTTTGATCAGAGCACAGAGAGCTACAATTTATCCCGTAATTTTGTCCCACGTCCGAAAGAATCAGCATCAGTACCTAACAAAAACTGCTTATTCTAAAGAACTGAAATATGATAGGTGTGAACGTCGCATAGTTATGAACGGTTTTACAAAATTCCCCACTACCCTGAGCTTCCTTTCCATGGTAAGCTAGAAAAGACATATCCATACTTCCATACTTCCATACTAATATTATAAATGCGAAAGTCTGTCTGTCTGTCTGTATGTCACCTCTTCACGGCTAAACTGCTGGACCGATTGTGATGAAATTTGGTATGGATATAGTTATGCACTAGGAGTCAAACATAGCCTTAGCCGGCGGAGCCGCGAGTAACAGCAAGTATAATATAAGTACCTAATTCTGTGAATGCACGAAGCTGTAAGTATATGAATGAACCGAACATTGATTTATATGTGTGAGTTACAAGCTTGGGGTCAATTTACCCTGCGCACCATGGTGTCGGTTATTTAAAACCGCTCCTCGGCCGCTGACGTGGTTTCGTTAACGACCAGATGATGGCTACGGAATATTATTTAAGTATTTAAATAACTATCTATATCTATTCTATACATATAATAAAACAGTAAAAATATTTTGTCTTTTGATTGAAATGGATAGAGGGACATTTAAAAAGAATAATAGAGGACAATTTTTTTTTAATTTTTTGTCTGTCTGTCTGTATGTATGATCACGCTTTTCTCCGAAAGTACTGAACCGATTTGCTTAAAACTTTTACCAATAGTTTTGTTTCAACTCGGAAGAATATTTAAAGATTGTTTTATTAAAATCGGTACATTAGAAAAAAAGTTATCGTCATTTGAATGAACTCAAGGCATGCTTGCCTGCAAATATACAATAGCAATTTCGCACCAAATTGGATATTTTGGATAATGCTTTTTTTGTGTTGGTTATTGTCATGACAAACTTTGTAAAACAGGAAAAGGGGGATTCCTGGGTAATTCCTGTGGGAATTTAGGAAGAAATTCTCTTAATTCCCACGATAACAAGCCCACGCTCACGAAGTCGCGGGCTACAGCTAGTATATAAATATAATAAGTTGTTATTTCTCCTCGCAACAATGTTGTTAAATTATATAATGTTGGCAGCTTCGTGATCGACTAACATAAACAGTTATAGCCAAATAGCTAATTGGCTTAGACTAGTTGGTTACTTTAAAACTAGGTACCTACGTTTACATTATTTAAGATCTCCAATACTTATATAAGAATTAAAACTTGAATAAAGATCGTTTATTAAACATGCAAATTAAAGTTCGTTTATGATCTTAATCAAAACATATAGACATACCAGGATCCTTTTTTACAAATTAACTATCTTTTAAATCTAATGTTTTGATTGATTCTAATCAGGTATGGTTATAAAAAACAAGTTTTTCTAGGTAGGGTCTAATCGAATACGTACTAGCTGACCCGGCAATCATTTTGCTATTATTATTGTTATTGGTGGTAGAAGGGTCGTTTTAGGTGATGAGAAAGGGAGCGAAAATCACGCTTGGCCTGCGCCCACGCAAGAATTGGCCATTCCGGAAACAAAAAAGGACCACCGTTGTTGCCACAGAACAGAGAAATTATCCGAATAGAAATGTTTTGACGCGGATTTAGTTCCAGGATCAGTGTGGCAGCGTATTCTCTCTTCTTATCATCATTTTATACATGTCAACCACACCACACCTTTTTAGAAATGTATTACGTAGTTTACAACAAAGCCACCTAATATTATCGACCAATAACAGTAGCAATAAATGACGCAATCAAATTCCCCGCCCATTTTTTGTGTGAAACGTTGGCTTGCAAGATAAACTAATGACACGTTTTTCGTGCGCTATGCCACTTCTTGGTAATATTTCTAAATTCTGTGGTTGTTCCCAAGGCATGGAACGAGTGCAAGTGAACCACTCAGCCAACTCAAGACAAACTGTCCTGGCGCAAACGTACGAGGACCAACCCCAAATAAAGGGACAAGGCACGGAAGAAGCAAAAGGTGGTAGATAGAATGATGAAAATTTGGGTTTGTATGCATTTTTAATGCGACATCATAATAAAAATAGTAGTTTATGGTGGACCGCCCGTATCATTTAAGGGTATAAAATGTTTACGTCCTAATATATATTGAATTGTTACGAGCAGATTAACGTGGATAACTTATGTATTTTATGCAAAGTCAATGACTTGAGAAACACATATAAAACATCTAGTTTAACCGGCTTACGATCTTTGAATAAAAGAGGCCATCTTTCCTTTAACCAAATTCTACATAAATAGGTAAATAATTCTTATAAATAAGTTCTGCTTATTAATTTGTATGCAGTTTTATTAAAGTAGGTAAGTGTCGTCTAAACAAAAACAAAAATAATACCTATCTATAGTGAATACCTATTATCAATTAAGATTCGGATTCCTGATATGCATAGTACTTTAAGAACATTCACAAACGATACATTTTGACATTTCACATGTTACTGCTACGGCATCTCGACAACAGTTTTGTAAAGTTGAAACCGTTGAAGCAGTTTCCTGCAGTTTTACTCGCCCGTGGTGTGTATGTAGTATTATGTACTATATAAGCCTATATAACCTTAGATTAATAATTGCGTCATGTAAGATGAACGCTGACGGTTAAGCTGCGCAGTAGGCGATTTATCGATGTATGCGATGAGCGCGCCGCGGGCGGATGTCATGCGTTTTTTTTATATGACGCGACCCTGTACAACTGATACGTACAAGTACCTTTTAAATTTTTTGACAATAGCAACCTTATTATTAAAACCACAGAACAAAGAATTTCGCTAGCGCACGAGCGTTATAAAAATGGCTTGCTCTGTGATTAAAACAGTATTGATGGAGGGTTATAAAATAATAATACGAAATAGTATAAATATTAAAATACGTTTATTTGGTACAAACGAAAATAAATAAAACACTTGACACATTACCAAGTTAAACGCATGACATGATCAGTCTTTCTCTTGGAAGATTTGATGAAACCCAGGAACTGCAACTCTGCTACGGCGCGAGTGAACCGAACACTGAAACAAGAAGAAAAATAACTCTTTACGGAAACCTTGTCTTATTTATTAAAGTGAAAACTTTAGGCGTGTTGACATGACATTGACATTTTTGAGATGGAAAAAAACCATTGCTCGCGATCCCGTAACAGACACCTAAAAAAGTACATACATAATATTTACGAGTAAGTTTTCATTTCTGTCGGCACTCCCGGAGTGCCACTGTTTTTATGTAGATCAACTGCTAAACAAAAGCCTTCTGCTTTTGTTTCCATACATCCCGAGTAATTCTCATATCAGATTACAAAATAGCACGAAACCAGCCAGACTTTGCTATCTCTTAAGTTATTAAATTAAAACGGTAAGATGTTTTCTAAAAATATATTATATAAAGGCACTAGTAAGACTATCCACGCAAACTACGGAAAGTAGGTATCGCTTCTCTGATTAAAGTGTTTCGCACTTAACTTATAGAATTTATGAAACAAAAATGTCAGGCGTTCACAACCCGCGCAATTTAGGTTACTCTACCATAGGCAAATTATAATAGGCAGAGTATGTTACTCGGAACTCTTATTATCTGCCCGATGTATATATATATACAATGTTGTAAGGTTGTATCACCATATTGAAGGCAATAAATGAGTATGAGTTAATCCATAGACAAGGAGAGCTTACTGAACGCTGGCGTCCTGTTGCGCCTGGTCGTCGCGCTGGTTCGGGCGCAGCACGGCGGCGGTGGCCTGCAGCCAGTCGAACAGGTTGATGTGTTTGCCGCACTCGCGGTGCAGCTTGTACGCCACGCACACATCCGGCAAACTGTCCGACACGCTCTCCGGCGACGGCAGAATGCAGCACGAACACTGGAAATATGGGAAACACATATTTACAAAGGCATTAGGGATGTTTAAAGGACCAAATTGTAAAAGCTTATCTTATTCCAGTCCATTCCAGACCTACAGGTGGCCTACTATCATCTCTTAATACCAGGCAAGAACAAGTAAGTAAGCGAGACAGCGCAATATACGAAGTAAGGCGGCATCTCCCTTAGTCGTAGAATCGTTCTTGTATGGTTTTAAGAGATGGTGGTAAGCCACCAGTACTTTTTTCGCAAGAAAGTGTAAATAAACAAGCGTTATCCTTGTTGCATTCAAAAGTGTATGAGTTCGTAGCTTTATATAAAAGTAAAATATAGATCCTAATAATTACCTGCAAGTAATGTACTGGGTTACTGAGAGCCGTGTGAATGGCGCCTCGGGGAGAGCCGATGATCTGTTTCCTGACGCTCGCCACGTCACTGAAGAAGAATATTTCGTGGAAAGGCTGCGTGTGCGGCGGTTGTAGGCCCTTGCTGAACATTTCCTCCAAATAACTGACGAATCTAGACCGCACCATCTCGAATTCTGATTGCACTTTATCCATCCTTGTGGCTTTTAGTAATTTCTGAAATTTATATCAGGTTCAATAATTAGATAAAAAAAATTATACGTTGTATTAATAACGTTAACAGTCTAACAGTATTGGTCGAGAATATCACCTAAAGGTTGACTTTTAGATAATACTTTTAGCATTAATCTCGTCTATTCATTTTTACAATAAAGTTAAAATAAATATACGGTAAAATGAATCAGATGTTAGATTATAGACAACGACGGCGTTCGTAGTGCGCAGTTAATATCGTATTTTGCACTATTGGACTGACAACCCAACATGATTTTATTTTAAATCGTAACACGAGTATTGTTTCATCATTTCGATATGCATCATATTAGTCGTAATCCTCAATAACTGAACGTTTTAGCCGTTATGCCTCTGTAGGTTTTTAAATGTGGAATATTATGCAGAATTCAAAAGGTTCTCAATAATCGGTAATCATGTCTATTATAGATTATGGCTCTTTAAGCCACATCCTAAAAATTGGTTTCGATAACTTCGAATAAATATACTTCATCAAAATATTTAATCTAAGAGATTATTATTAGACAAATGTTTATGAAAGCCTTACCTCCTTCAGCTTGTATCTATTTTCTGGCATATTTTCCACTTCGTTTTCATCATCTTCGGCCATTTCGGTTAAAACATTGTTATCAGTATTAGCATGTTCAATTTGTCTCATAAAAATCATTAGATGCACTCTGATAGTCTTCACAAAATTCTCTCCAGTCTCATCATTGTTTACAATAATATTATTCAAATTGTTTTTCGTTGGAGTAGATCGAAGGGGTTTAACAGGTGATACCACTTGTAAAGTATTATTGACTACTTTTAGGCCGGCTTTGATACTCTCGACAAGTTTTACTTGAGATTGAAAATTGATTAGTTGCATACATTCTTTGAAAGTTGGTGTGCTTGTCACATTTTCTTGGGCACATTTGGTGTAGATTTCGCGAACCTGTATAACTTATAAAATTGTAGTGATTGTGTTAAATGTTAATAAAATGTGTAACTCATTCAAAATATATCTATTGACTTGAAATCATTCAGCCGTGTAAGTACAACACGAATTTTATAAGACCATATTGATTAATCGACAATGTTATTTCGAGAGCACTATCACTATTTCAAAGGCTTCGCTTATAAGGCGTGTAATAGTCAATTTAAAATATATATAACCTTTAGGGATAATTTTTAAAAAATAATTCAGGTTATATTACATTGTACTTTGTACAAAATTCTGCAAAATTTGTCACACAGAGCTCAAGTAGCGTACGTGCGACAAAACAGACACGGGGTGCGCGCTTAAACTTTCCAAAGGTTAATTATAAAATTACATCTAGAAACAAAATAGCGACACAACACATAAATAAAAATATTACCGATTTTCCTAATAAATTTCTTGGAAGATCCTTCACAAACGCAAGCAATAATCTTAAACACATGTAAAATGTGTAAAGGTAGTCTTTAAGTAAGGTTATTTCACTACAAAGGACTTCTCTGAAAAATCCATCGTCTTCAAACATACTGATTCTAGTCTGGCAGTCTGCCTGAGATTCTAAAAACGGTCTGAACGACACCAGTTGTCGGATGTTTTCAAGATCTTCGGCAGTTAGCTTCAAAACAACCTCTTCAATTTTCTCTCTCTGACAACACAATGATTTTACATTGTCCCCATAGTAATGATCCATCATACAATACTGTAACAAAATTAAAGCATATAAAAACAAAATTATTGATATTTTTATACCTGATTTATATATTTAAGTAGAATATTATAAAATATTAAATTATATTTAACTATTCAAAACAAATGCATTAACAAGATCGATTCGTAATAAGTAGTCGGAGAAAGTTTTCAGCGAGACGACGGCGTCTGATAATTTTGATTGTTGGTTGATTAATGCCTCACACAGTAATGTCATAAACAACGAGTTATGGCGCTAAGCTTCATCCAGATAGCGTCGTATTTATTAAATAAATTTGTGTTTTTGTAAGTATTTGTGCATAATATTGATGGATAGTGTTTTTACTCGCTTAGTGTTCGTGAATAAGCATGAGTTTTGGAAAGTGGCACAATGTCGAATAAGTGACTTAAATTAGTCCTTGGCACAAGACTCCAAGATAATGCTAAGTAAAATTCTTCCACCGCTTTACTTAGCTCTCTGACTAGACTAACTTGACTAGCCATGACTACTTTCTTGACGTTTTTGACTTGACTTGACGAAATGAAGAACAATAAAACTTGATAATAACAAAAATCAGCTTTAGGTTTTATTACCATGTGGATAAACTTTTGTTTTTTCTTTAAATGAAATGTGTCTGCTTTGAATATAAAATAGTAAAAAATGCAATCAAAAGGAAAAAAAATAAATTTGAGAATATTTTTCTTTTTCTGAAAAATAATACCTTTATACTTTGAATGAGTCCAGTAACTGAAAAATCGTAGAATAAAAATACATCTGTAAGCAATTCAAATGCTTTAGCTGAGAGATGAAAGGGACTGGTATGGGTCAAGAATATGTCTTCTAGGACCTGAAAAATAATTTTTTTAACAATAAACCAACAAAAAATATTTCCATCAGTCAAAAAAAAAGCAAAGGAAATAAAGTGATAATGATAACACAAAGACTATTTGTTGATTATAATTGTTATAATAAAGGTATGAAAATATGTACTCACTTGATTCATATACACTGGAGATGCGTGTGAATGAAAAACCTTTATCAGTAACTTTGATGAAACATGATATGGAAATGATTTATGAAGCGCCGACACAGATGTCGCTACACCAAACACTAACACTATTGGCAGTGATGATACATATGAACTGCAAAAAAAAGTTTCATTTAATTTTGTAATTTGGTATATAAAATCCCAAACTTAATTTTGTAACTCAATCATTCCTTTTTTCTTAAATTAAATAATTTAAGTATTTTTTTTCTTTGTACAGAAAGATTGATATAAGACAAAAAATCGAGTTATGGTTTATCTTGTAAACATTTAAAAATTGGAATTGTACATACATACATACATGTGAGAGCCTAGGGTCATAAGATCTTAGACCACGATAAGCATGATAGTTGAAACAAGAAATCAATAGTGATGGGTTGCTAGCTGCATCGACTATGTTATGATTCCCTAAGTCAACTTTTAGGGCTTGCGCGGGAATAGAAGCAGCTAGTACATTCTATGTTTTTCTTTTTCTCCCAGACTAGCATGTAAATACAATTAATATCACAATCACCTATATATATTAGAAGAGGTTCACTTAAATAATTTTACCTTGCTATCATAACAAAATCTTGCAGCACATTACAATTGAAACTCTCAAAATCAGGTATTATGATAATCAAAGATCTAGCGGACACTATATTACTTTTTTTCTTTGGTGACTGCCCCAAATACTTGGACGTGTACCATTGTTTCAGAGTTTTCATTGTACATTGATTTTTTCTTAATTTCTTAGTCCCTTTTATTAAACTTTCTTCCTCTTCATCATCAAAAGTTTGCTAAAATATTTAAAAAATATATTTATTATAAATTTATATGTAATTATTTGGTAACAAAATATCTGTAACTTCACACGGGTTAAAGAACATAGATATAAAAGTACTGACCAATTTCTCATGTCCACATATGAGCTGCCAAACAGTGTTTTCAACCAAATGTTTAACAGAAGGTGCATCTTGAGAACCTACCATTGCAATGTGAGGTGTTACCTCCTCCCTAAAACATTGAAACAGAAAAGTAAAATCATCTTATTAAATTCTGTAAGATTGGAATACCACTACTTAACCCATCCGCTCAGGATGCACACACATGTGTCACATAACAATTGTTTTTCTATTGTGTCTGGACTCCAGCGAGCCAACGGGTTAATTAAAGGTTATCAAAGTTCTGGTTTTCCGGTATTTATGTTCAGTTCATAAATTAAAATTCCAGAATATAACACTTATGAAATCTCAGACATCATTATGAAACTATGTAATAACCTGCAGTGCTACTTGAGACTGCAATCAAAATATTCGGCCAGAGTAACTGATGGACTCACAGAACAACAGCTGCCCAAGCTCTGGTATACCTATATCTGTTTGTAATTATTACAATAAAATAAACATAAATAAATAATCTGTTAACCTTATTTTGCCAATCAATGCTGCAAACTGAGAAACATGGTCTGGCTGGTTGACACCAGTCAAAAGTGTAGCACTCGGTATTACTGTGTCCATGCCCTCCGATTTGTCATGATTATGAAACGATTTGATATAATTCACTATATCATTTAACAATGTGCTGTATGTCCTGTGATGTAGATCCTGAAAGATCAGAAAGGATCTAGTCAGCAGTTTAAATATAGTTTAGAACATATATATACAAGCTGTTCCCCGCGGCTCCGCCCCGCGTGGGACTCGGTGGGACTCGGCCCAAAAGTGGCCTATGTTTGACCTCAGGTCGTTAACTACATCCCTACCAAATTTCATCACAATCGGTCCAGCAGTTTAGCCGTGAAGAGGTGACAGACAGACAGACAGACAGACTTTCGCATTTATAATATTAGTATGGATATGGATATGGATTATGCGAAAATTTATGTGCTAAATCATTTAATTTTTAACTTGTACTTATTATAATCATATTTGTGATTTGGATTCACACTACAAAATATTGACAAATAGAAAATGACAAACAAGTCTTCTATATGTAAACCAAGTCATATCATAGTACCTAGTGTAAATTATTTCAGTAGATTCCATCCAGCAATGAGTGTGAAGAAGTAACCAACTCTAGCTATAGAGCTTATCTGCCACTGCATTAATTCCTTCTAGCAAACTATTTTGTTTATAATAGGTATTACTAGAAGTCCACCCTGTTTTTGCCCGTGGTAGGTACATATATAGCCTATGACACTCGGGGATAGTGTGGCTTTCCAACAGTGAAATAATTTTTCAAATTGGTCCAGACATTTTGAGTTTATTCATTACAAACACACACAAAATTCAGAATTTTCCTCTTTATAACATTAGTATAGATCAGTCTTTCCCAAAGTGGGCGATAACGCCCCCTTGTGGGCGCTGCAGGTCTCAAGGGGGGCGGTAAGAGACCCAGAAAGAAAATGGGGGTGTTGTGTAAAATAACCCGAATTGTGCATTCCTGTATCAGTCGGCTGGTTCATTGAATACTTGTTCGAAGTTTCGTTTAGAATTCTCCGTTAATATACATAATATACATATATAGATCACAATAATCAATTAATTTAATTTGAAGTTATAGTGGTTTTTAAATAGGTGAAAAAATGGGGGCGCTAAAAAAATATTTATTCTCAAAGTGGGCAGTAGACAAAATAAGTTTGGGAATCACTGGTATAGATCATGGAGAATATTAGCTTTTCCAAAATTTTGGATAAAACTTGTCTTACTCACCTTAATTTCTTCTTCAATGTATTTCCAATTTTTCTTATAAGCTACATACCAAGGTTGTTTGCTGAAACTTTTCTCAAAAAGATTTTTATTGTGAGATTTCTTCTTAGTATTTTTTACTTTTTTAAGACCGTTTTTGAACAAAAATACTCCCTGAAAATCATAAATCACAAAAGTAATAAGTAATGTATTGTACAAATACAGTGGTATGAATTTTATACTATGATTATCATTTATTTCTACAACTGTTAAAGTGGCATAAAAGTGATAGAGGCAGCGCAGTAGTAGGCAGCACTAATTAATACCTATGTGTGCTTTTACTTCCTACCTGAGTGCTAGCAACTGCCTCTGTGGTCCAGTGGTTTAGGCGTTTACCTATAGACTCGGGGGTCATGGGTTCTATTACCATGGGAAGCATACTTTGTTTAGATGTTCTCAGTTTTGTAAGGACATTGCAGGCTTGAATCACCTGATTGTCTTGTCTGATAAAAAGATGATTCAGTGCTTCGGAAGGCATGTTAAGCCGTTGGTCCCGGCTGCCATCTGGTAATCGTTAAAGGAACCACGTCAGGGGCGGTTCCGAAGAACTCTGGATGTGCATGGTCGATCGATTCGTGTCACCTACACGAAATGATGATGATAATGACCTACTGCATAACATACGAAAAATCAGTGTCAAATGATTTTTGACACAGACCCAACTTGGGTCACCCAAGGTAATTCTTATGTTGGAATAACGTAATTTCTTGTTTCTATCTTAGCCTACTAAGTAACTTTGTAGATACTATAAAGATTATTTTACAAAGAAAACGTATATTTGACCCCAAAAGCATTTAAGGTACACACATTACTAACCTTTGAAACAGAAATAGTTGATTCCATGATTTAGTAGTGGGCAAGATGCAAATTTTTGATTTATTTGTTTAAGGATGATAACTGCAAGCCTAATATAATTGTCTTGTGAAATTATAGCAAATAAATTATTTCACCACATAACTACACCACACCAACAAAACCTATGGTATATTATCACAAATTAGAAAGAATGGGTAATATTAATTAAATCTGTGAACAAAACAAACAAAATAAATCGTCCGCGCGCGCCGCTACCCATCAATGTCAATGTCAAGTCAATGTAATTGTCAATTTCAAAGTCAAGTGATAAATTTGTTATTTCTTGCGGACCTGGATACGAGTTTTTTTTCCCTTTATTTTGTTCAGAGGAGTTAGTTACCATGATCTATCTAAGCAGGCACGAAACGAATGAGTAAACTAAATGGCATCTTAAAAATATTAAATATCTGTGGCTCACGAATACTTTCTTGACGAATAATAATCCACCAAATATCACTATTCACTATCACAAACTAAATAGAGATTTCACTATCATTACATAGTATAAAACAGTCGCTTTCTCTGTCCATAAGACAATATGCTTAAATCTTTAAAACAATTATAAATACATATATCCCACTAAAAAAACATCCTGTAAAAACCAGCCAAGTCTCGGAGGTGCTTATCTCAACTTTTCTAATATT
This sequence comes from Apomyelois bistriatella, assembly GCA_947044815.1. NCBI lineage: Eukaryota > Metazoa > Arthropoda > Insecta > Lepidoptera > Pyralidae > Apomyelois > Apomyelois bistriatella. The sequence goes on along the minus strand of OX345692.1, from coordinate 7,505,903 downwards.
ATAAATGTGAAAGTGAGTTTGTATTTTTGTTTGTTACTCTTCACGCCCTATCTTCTGAACCTATCTTCCTGAAATTACGCATACGCAGAGCTAGGAGTATTGAGAAGGACGTACCTTTCAAAGCACTGTTTCCGAGGGAAATTCACGCGGGCGGAGCAGCGGGCGAAAGCTAGTTTCTCTATAAAAAGTAATGAAATCCCTAAGCTAAGTCAAGTCTTAGGTTTCTTTATTTACCTATATAGTTGGATTTTTTGTGACCTACCATTGAATATTCTTATGCACATCGAAGTCAACGGCTAAGTCACAGCAGTCAGACGCGCTTTATTTTAAAGTTTTAAGTAAGTACCTATTTATTAACAGGAAGTATGTTACTTATATCAGTTTTCCGACCTCTAGCGTTAATACTTGCGGATAAATTTACTAGCGACCCGCCCCAGCTTCGCATGGGCATAAAAACCTTCCTCTTGAATCACTAAGTATTAAAAAAACCGTATCAAAATCCGTTGCGTAGTTTTAAAGATTTAAGCATACATAGGGACATAGGGACAGAGAAAGCGACTTTGTTTTAACTAGGTATGTAGTGATAGGGACAAATCATACAGATTGAGTTAGCCCCAAAGTAAGTTCGAGACTTGTGACGGGATACTAACTCAACGATACTATATTTTATAACAAATACATACATAGATAAACATCTCTTGGATGTCTCCAGGTCAATCAGAAAACGATCATTTTTCAACTTGACCTTACCAGGGATCGAACCCGGGACCTGAGTAGCGGTCAGGCATGTTAACCATTACGCCACGGAGGTCGTCAAATAGATAGATAGAAAATAATTTAAACTTAATATGTTACACAATATGTACCTACTTATATCAAAGTATACTACTTATACTTTTCTTTATGACCCACTGTAATTTTTTAGACCCACCGTATCCAAGGTTAAACGGTTAGTTCATCGCAGACATGTAGATAAGGTGTATATATAAAAGTTAAAATGATAAAGTATTCTGAATATGGAAAGCATTGATGGGATAAAAACTTTTGTACCTTCTTATTATTATTTTTTAGCTTTTCTAGTTCCACTGCTAATGAAAAGCCAATGCCATCTTTGTTTCCAATGTAATGCAATTAAAAATTCCCTGGCTATGCACACTACCACAGTCGCATACCTCATGTTCTTCTACTGATGTCATGCTCATGATTTATGGTGTGGGCTAATTCGATTTGTGTAAGTTTTAAAATTCGAAAAGTGTAAGTGCGAGTATGAATACGTTAAGTAATCTGTCTGGATCTTTTGCGGCGCTTTTTGTGCTCTTATTGCTGCTCTGTTTGTAATTAAAATTAGGAGGATAAAAAAAACTGGAGAAATATAACAAAAATATTATTTATTGTCAAATGATATTTCACTAGTTTACAAACTAAGTACTTAGTAGGTATCTACAAAAATTTCAAGCAGTACAATTATATACTCGTAGTGAAGGTAGTACTCGTATATGGTATATGTCTCAGGTTTTGTTATGTAAGTATAAGTATGTACCTACCTACTTAACTACTTTATTTACATTGATTTAATTTAAATAAAATATTTCATAATGTACAATTTCGTATAGTTTTGTATACATATCTACCTATACATACATACTTAGAATTGATTTAAAAAAAAAAACAAATGTTTCCTTTGTGTTGTATGAATATGCGTAGACCCTCTACGGCGTAGCATATATTTGCTGAACATACGTCATCGTCGTCCAAATTTACGTCGATTCGATCGGGTCGATTTCACCAAACATGACTTAACTTGAGAATAGTTATCCACGGAATATATTTATTCTTCCATTTAACTGTTGGATAACTTCGTCCACGTTCCACCACTTTACACCAGATTAAATTTACTCTCGGATAGTTACACTATGACAGGGAGTGAATCCGAATGATTGAAATGAATGACTGTATAAGTCGCCCAAATGCAATTGCTCGTTTCTCCTCTAATAAATAAAGTGTATTTCGTATTATTATATTCGATAGGGTTATACCTATGTCAAAAGTGTCAAAACGAGATATTCTTACAAAGTAAAATCAAAGAAGTTCGATTCGCGTGCGGTCTTTTTTAGTGACGCAATTTTTTTTAATCTATGGGTAAAATATATAAATAATAGACCTAATATTTTTTTTATGTCAGCGCGCCAGAGAATCAGCTGTTGAAACAATGACACATGGACGCCATATTGAACTTATCCTTAGTATAAGCTCGCTGCTCGTTGAAAATTGGCGGAGTAGAGATTTACTCCAGCATAATCGTTTATTCTTGGATCAAGTCTATGGTGAAACGTAAAAATATGTTATCCTAGGGGTAACTGCTCGTATACTCTCTAGTAAAATTTACTCTTATTTGGTGAAATCGACCCTTAAAGTAACATGGCCAAATTTAAATCACATTCTGATAGTCTTGTCATCGCTATCAACCATCCATTACCTTTTATCTATAAAATGGTCGTCTACGTAGACTCATTATTACTCATTCGTAGACGAAAATTTACGAATACGTTTAGCACGTACACTGTTGTGTAGAATTTAATTGTAACTAAATTAAATAAACACCGTTTGATAAAAACTGTAGACTCAGCCTATGATACTGGCGACTAAAAAGAAAATTCTCTTTTCACAGAGAATCAGTAGATACTTAGTAGCACTACTGTTTGTCTGTCAATATAAGATGAAATTCTTAAAGATTGCCTGTAAGAAATTGCTTTCAGCGATAACAACGCTTGATGCGCATTAATTTATAGATCGAATGTAATCCTTTTATTAATTTACTAGCTGTTCCCCGCGGCTTAAGTCTTTAGGACTATACCATATTTATTTATTAAAGGTCAGTCAGGTATATATAAGTATATATACAGGTATATATATGTATATATATATTTTATTTGTATTTAGTATTATTTAATTCTTTAGTTTTATTTTTTTTAAGTTATTGTAATTGTCTTGTAAATATATTTTATGCAGAAATAATTTTTGAAATCTGACCAATAGTTTTTAAATTATAAGCTTTAAGCAGACAAACACTTTTAAGCTTTATTATATTAGGTTTAGTATCTTTATATTATAAAAGAAACTCGTGTTAGATAAAACACTCAAGATCTACTGAACCAATATCTCTGAAATTGTGCATACACACATATAGTTAGAAGTATTTTGAAAGACACGAAGCCGCGGACAAAGCTAGTATAGACAGATATGCAATAAAGAGTCGCGTGTATGTACCACGAACTGAATCAGATGGTTTTAGTTGCATTCATAGTTATAATTTAAAGAAGTAGGTACTTATATCCGGCATAATTTAAATATTACAATTTTGTTAACTTCAAGTAAACATCTAGATACATTTTGATCTTGCGGCAAATAAGTATTAACATAAAATATTATCTACAGATCATTTATCTATTGATTAATAACGTAATTAATAAGATCAATATTTACGAGAAGAATCTTATGTATATAAGGTGGACACAAATCAACTGCAAATATTTTAAGGGCTGATACAGACTACTATACTGAACAACTTTTCCAAATAAACTTATATCGAAATACGAAATTTTATTTTTCACTCTCCATACTAAACTAGATCAGCTGATTCTAAATTTGTATGGGAGGTCAAAAAATTTTTTTCGTATTTCGACATAAGTTTATTTGGGAAAGTTGTTCAGTTTAGTGGTCTAAATCTGCCCTTAAAATATTTGCAGTTGTTTTAAATTCACCTTATATAAATGGCATTAAATAAGTAGTTATAGTAATAATAGTGTTGTAAGTTAAACCCACCCTATCATCTTAGTACAAACTATAACCCATTGCTAACTGAGATCGATAGGATCGATATGAATCGACAGAGAAAATGATCGGATCGAAAATTACTGCAACCTGCAGATTTTTTATCTACATACATACAAAAATATCATCACGTCTGTCGCCCGTAGAGGTAGACAGAGACCAGAGATTACAACCTTGCCTCCTCCACACTCATCACTCTCGTCATACACGCCCAATACCCGATTTCGGGTACTTCTAATCGTTAAATAAAATTATGTAATGTACATTGGCATAAGATTACATTAACATATAATAAAAAGGGGTTGAACCTCGGTAATAACGAAGTTCAGTAATGTTACTATAACGATCAAACTTTTGACCTTTTTTTGTGTATCTCATCTGCCCATGCACGATAAAGAAATTAGGACACTCCAAAACTAAGACTGGCCACAAAAACTCGCTTAAAAAATAACTTTGTTCCTAGTCGTTACGATAACAGCTCTATGCCAAAAGATAATGAATTAGTGACGGTAAGAAGTTAAAAATATCTTTATGGTTGTATAATTTGGATTCTTTTTTGTCTCGCATATCTTAATTTCGCTTAATATAAACCATTTTACCATACCTACTATATTTTTGACATTTCAGGATCTATAGAATTGCACCGTTAACTTTATTTTCATTTGTGCCTATTGTTTTTCGACCGCTATTTTAAAATGTCTTTGAGAAATCTTTAAAAATTACTGCGCAGGAGACCGTGGTGGTAAGGCCGTTTCGTCGCAAGGAGAATGGCGTTCCTCCTCAGTATTAAATTTGTATTCTCTTTCTGTTGAAGCATGCTCAGAGCCAGGTGGTGTGGATCTCCCTTCAGTTGCAGCTGCGGATTCGTGCGAAGGCCCCGCAGAACCGAAAGGCATACCCTCTGCACCATAAGGGACCTCACCAGTTCCAAGATACTCCGTTGGTTGATATCCGTAGCTATTTAAGCTGGAAAATTAAGTAAGTTATTAGTGGTTGATAGATTAATTTTTTAAACAGATTTTCCCAAATTAGAACGCTTTTTTTGGCTGCAGATTTAAAATATATAAATATTTTTATATTATTCTGTCAAAGTAACAAAACCAAAGCCTTTTACTTTTTTGGTATTTTAAGAAGTAGACGGTAGCTATAATGATACTTAAAAGCTGAACTAAATGGTGCATGATTTTTCATAGTGAGATCGATTAAAACAATTGATTAAGTACAACCAATATTTCGATAACGTAAAATTTATTACCTGTTCGGCCAGTATGAAATATCTTCAATAGCATGATGGGCATACGGCGCATATGCATGTTGATAGTAGGGCGAGTGGTGTTGCGCTGGATTTTCATATTGCAAAGGGTATAGTGGGGCTGGCGCAGTGGTAGGCGCCGAGGTGCTTGTTGGAGGCGCAGCGGCGTACTCTAATGGTGATGGATACGCATGTGGGGGTGTGCGGTAAGGGCCAGGGGACGCATTCGGCTGCGGAGAACTACCGCCTTGCGCTGAACTCCAGTAGCCACTACTGCCGGCCCACGTATAACTGCTGCTGTTTGGAGCTGCCGCTGCGGATCGCTCCGAATTGCTGTAAGATGCTGGAAATTTAAAAATATTTTGTAAGTTAACTTATATTATTCAAACACATTCGTTTGAAGCTACAAATAAAGAGAGAGCCCGTAACATATCGTGCTAACTTCTTTGCCTTTCCTAGCACATTGCTGTGCAGTCAATCCAAACCAAGTAGGTATAGTAAAAGATAATTGACATGTTATAAACTTACAAGGAGGTGATAATGTTCGGGGGCGTGAGGGTGGTCGAGGAGGATACGGAGCAGGCCTTCTTGATGATGCATTGCTGCTTCCATATAATGATTGGGACGCTACAAACCATCCCCCAACTGTAAAATAGAACATTAATTATTAAAAGGTAGTTTGAATTAAACTATTTTGCAAAATGATATGTTCAGGAATCCTACATCTTCCAACTACTACTAAACTTACATTGTGGATATTGATGCGGTGAAGAGCTTTGTTGAGGATAATGTGTTCCTACGAAGTCTCTTTGATAATACCCCTCTGGCCTCTCTTTCGCGTCTAGGAATGCTTTAGCAAATGGATTATATTTGATCTTTAGTGACGTTACTTCTTCGTTCTGGTACGCCGTCACTGCTATAAATTGTGTCTCTGGGAATGGATATGTCATAATTCTGCGCAAGTCAGTACCAACTTTTACTAGGTGCACTCGAGGCTCGTATTTATGTAGCGAGTTCAACATGATCTGAAAAGTTATTAAAAGTTATATCATATTTATGATGTTATTATTATTTCTTGAATTTGATGCGATCAAATATCGAGCAGAGGAAATACGAACATTAATTCTGACACATCATCTTTTTATCGCGTCGTAGTGCGAAACGTGGGAATAGATGTGCGAATTTTAAATCACCATGCTACTTAAACGATTCTGTTAATTAGCCATAGATGCATTGTGAAGACTATCTAACATAAATAGATGTATAATGTAAACATCGCGCTGAGACAATAATTATTACAAATGATAGTGAGTATTACGGCGCCCGCTAAACAGTTGGTAAAGCTACAGATTTCACACCGACTCGTCAACATATGGATCTGGATGTATCAGATGTTTGCTTTCATATTCATTCGCACCACAATGAACCGTGAGAAATAGCTTCCCTGAACTAGCGGTAGCCACGAAACTGTAGCAGTGTAGCACCTTCTTATCATATATCAATATGCAATCAATACTGTGATTTTTTTAATATATGCACTATATCTTCTTTGAATACTATATCTGAATATGGAGTAGGTAGTCAGTAATTAATGTAGTGCAATATTTTGGTACAGTGGGAACTTTCATGATGCTAATTAAAGAAAGTAGTTCAAACAATGTATCCATTTTTCTTTTGTTTTACAGAACATTCTTTAGAAAACGTGAAATGGGTATTGTTACGGTACATAGTTAGTCTTAAAAAGTTTAAAAATTACCTGGCCATTTCCGTTAGTTTTATTCGTAAGTTTTACTTTGGCAAAAGATATAGGTTCTTTCATCCAATGAGCTCCAAAGTTAGGGCTTTCTGGATGAATGTATATTGCATTGGAAGGGGGCACCTCTGCTTTTCCACCAGGAACCTAAAAGAGAAAAAGAAATGGACATATATACAAATTATTGTATAAAAAGACACGATTGATTGACCATTTGACCTATACAAGATGATGATGAAAAACTAATGAATATAATATACTAGCTTTTGCCCGCGGCTTCGCCCGCGTGAACTTCCCTCGGGATCTTTTTCCCGAGATAAAAAGTATCCTATGTCCTTCTCCTGGCTCTAAACTACCTCCCTGACAATTTTCAGCTAAATCGGTTCAGCCGTTCTTGAGTTATAAGTGGAGTAACTAACACGACTTTCTTTTATATATATAGATAAGGTAAATGCCGTTTTCGCCAATGTATTGCTAGTGCGGTCTGTAATATTTTACAGCAAGAAAAATGTGAATATATGGAAACATGTTTCTAAACTCCATGAGTACGACGTTGCAGGGGATATCCCCTGTATAAAAACGGTGAAGCTTACCCATTCACCATTGACATATTTCCATCGATGTGAATCTACTTGAACAAACTCCAAAAGAACTGTGTACATCGCTGTAGGGTCTAGTCCACTCGCTGTTACTTTGACTACAGGAAACATCCTCCTAAAAATAAAAAGACTTTATGAATGATCTTTACATAGGATGGGTAATTTTCCTTCTCATTTACATGTCTATGTTCATTTTATTTTTCATTATATATTAGAATGAAAAACAACGGAACCAAATGAATCATGAAGATTCTGCGGTCGTTTGGGGGAGCAGAGTTCCCCCAAAGAAGTTTTGAAAAAAGTTTTTTACTAAGCTAACTTTGTCTAATATCCATCTCTCAGCCTGCTAAATATTAACTTGTGTATCAGCATCAGTGCAGATAAACGCAGATGTTTTAATTTATATCCAATATGATAAACCGAATGCTACTGAAACAAGAATGTTCTCTACGAGTTTTTCGTAGTAAGTCAATCTGGACATTAATAATATATACCTATGGTGTTCTAATCCTTGATTGTACAAAATGTTTACAAAATGAATACAGACCGGTCATAACTAATAAGGATGTTGTTAACTCTACATACATGACCTACCTACGTCACAGGGTGGTGCCTCATGGCTGAACGCCATCGGGCGGTATCGTTTAGCCGCCCCACGTTAATGAGAATGGCCTACGGTGTTAATGCTTGAAAACTAGCCGCCGTCAGCGCCCGGTTAGCACTGCAAAACTGTCCATCCTGTATTCTACATGTACTTCAAACGGTATATTTATGTTCATATGCTCTAATTTTTTATGTATGGGTATGCCAATTTTACCTGCTTTACGAATACAATAAAAAGATTTGGATATTTCCATAATATAATGATGCTTAGATAACAAAACTTATTATCTAAATTTCTCTGTCCTACCAACCTTAACATAAGTAATTCACATGAAATAAAATTGTTTATCCTATTAGCGATAAAGTGTAAAATACCAGTAGTCTAGACTTCAGTTTACTTTAAAATCATATTAAGATTATAAGTTTAAAAGTTTATTTGTCTTATATTTTCAATTTAGTAATTAAATCTAAAAAAAATAATTTAAGTTAAGAGTCATGCCATTTCGATTAGAAGATAAGTTACACAAAAAAAATGTAAGTTAAGTATTAACTTTTCCGAAATTAAGTAACAATTGACCTTCCAAATTTCGTTGTTATTACACAGCGTGTTCATTAGTGTGGTGTCTTGGAACATTTTATGGCCGCAACATAAAATGATGACAGCTATAGCTATAAATAATTTTGCTATTGTGCATCACCGTAAGCACCACTACATTTGTTAGGTTAGGACTCGTTTATTTTCCTGTCTCGCCTAACATCAATGTTGTCTGATTCGTAAAACCAATGTATTTGTATCTAGAAGTAATAGGTATTATATGAGAACTATTTCAATTTGGAAAATTAAAGAGGTAAACTTTTATGTTTTAATCCTTGCTTAATCCTTAACTAATTAATTTTGATGTTAATTAATATCTGTTGAGCATTGAAAATATATTCATATATATCCGAAAATCTTCTTTAGGCCAGAATTATGTTTTAAATTATCCCCAAACTACATATTTAGGTTTAACTTGTAACTTAGTCCTTTCCTGTGACAATATTTGATGAAAATCAGTGTACAACCACACGATTAATGCTATTCAATACAATTTTGGCTTATATTTGTATCAGCGATAATACTAATAATAATACCAACTCAAAGACCAGTTAATAGATCTGGACGAGTGTTATTTTAGAAATCTGTGCCACACTGATAATTGGTGAGACGAATGATATGCATTCGACCAATTTAGTTTTGAGTAAGTAACAGATTTCTGTCATTAAAGATTAATTTAGTGTTTCCTTAATTTTAATATTTTTTGTTCTGAAGAATTCTTCATAAACATTATTTATGAAAAGTTAATATGACACTATATGAAATGCCTAGTAGCATTTATTTAGATATAATTTTTGTACTTTCTTTGATTACTGTGCAATAAACAGTAAATAGGTGAATAAATGAAAGTTTATAGATAGTTGTTAGACTTATAATGTTCTGGATTATGAACCAGCCTATATAAAAGGAAAAAAAAAATAGTTTTGTTTCTGTATAATTCTTTTATGCTCAGTTTGTATCGCAAATCTGTGAGTGCGTACTATTTTGTTGCACTAGTTTTTAGCACGTTATCTATTGCACTACATCACCTCTATGGTTTGATAGGCACTTACCTTCCATTTTTAGTGACGATCATTTCATTGGTGAGCGTCTGGAATCGCACCCACAGCTCCCTGTCGTCCAAGGCGACGGAAACTTCCCGCTCGCGGCCTCCGCGCGACCCGCTGCCTCCTACAGTTGGCTCTACCGCGCTCAGAATGTGCGAGGCGGCCATCCTGAAACAAATCCAATGTTTATTTTGATCCTGTTTGTACTTTGGTGAATGTGGGAAACTAATACATTTAAAGCAACAGATGGCATAAACAATTAAGTATTTGACAAAGATGATTAATACATAATCTCTGGCGTCTAAGACCGCGCAGGATTTCGTTATACTATGACATAATAAGCGTAGTTAATAAGATACACATAGAGTATCTACTCAGTTTAATCATTAAATATTTATTTATATATAATGAATGTTGACTTCCATCCAATTTCAACCACCTGATCATAAAAAAGCATTAGGCTACATATTTGATAATACAAATAATAGGTAAGTGAGTTCGAAGGGTGAGTTCTTATAAATTATTATAGAATAAGCGCTCAAAAAGTATGACCCGTTGATGTCTTTTGTTTGAAGATAAATTAAGTAGAATTTATTCCCTTCAAATACAGTTAATTTTCTTGCAACATTACAATCATTGATCACATTAAATTGTAGAAATAGACAAGAGATCCATTTAAAAGGTATCTATTAAAAATCAACTTTTAACTCTTTGCTTTTGCAATGTGTATTATGGTTTCGGACTTTGTTTCGGATTGTGATCTCAATAGTATAATTCTATGGATCTGTTCAATGCTTTACAAATTTTTAGTACTTCATCCAATTAGTATTCCAGAAATATATAGAAAATGGTTTAAAGACGAAGAAATGTATGACGGCGAACAAAATATATTAATTTAATACGAGTATTCATATCGGTCAAGCCGTTTTACAGTTTTAACGATATTAAAAACGACTTCGTTTTTAATCTACTTCTAAAGAAAATCTTTTCTGCATTGGATCTGTGTGAATGTAATACTAAACTTTTAACACTTTATTAAATTTAATATAATTTATATATGTTTATTTGTTATTTATATGGTTAATTATCCTGAAATTCCCACTGCTGCTTCCGAGTTTCGGGCAAATAAATAGGTACTGACATTTCTAATTTACCCTCAAAACGATGAAATAACCACAATCACATCCAATTTACCTTGTTTACCACGTCTACAGAGCGCGTTAAGATTCCCAAGGCTTCAAGTGTCAAACCAAAGTTTGATTTTAAGCAAACATGCCTACTAGTTACTGCGTTATGAAATAAACAAATCTCCACTATCCAAACGGAAAGCATCACGAAATGTGAATGCAAATAAGCCGGATATTTTATTGTAAGTTTGGCCGAGCACGATCGCCGTGTTTATGGTGCCTATTATCGCTGACTACGTCGGTTCAACGTCCCAAGCCTCTCCTATATCACGTATGTTATCAATAATATGTGAAAATTTAATTTTGTTAGCTTCAAATCCTTCTAGAATAATACCTATTAAATTTTCAATTCCAATAAAATTAAAAAAGTAACTATATCTACTGCAGCATTAGAGATTACCCTGTTAGAGAAAAAATCGAGAACATTATATAATATACAAATACTTATAAGCCGTTTAATAGTTCTGATAGAATAAAGGATCTTACATATATACATAAAAATATAATTAACTAGCCACCCGCCTCGGCTTCGCATGGGCATAAAAACCTTGTTCTTGAATCACTTTATCTATTTAAAAAAATCCGTTGCGTAGTTTTAAAGATTTAAGAATACAAAGGGACATAGGGACAGAGAAAGCGACATTGTTTTATACTATGTAGTGATGAACCCTGAAAACATAACACTTCTTTTTGTACAGTCGTGTAAAAACAGGCTATCAAATGTTTATGTACTTCATACTGCTAAAAATTTGATTGTATATACTTTAAATATTATATCTAAACTAACCCTCGGTTCGCCCACGTGAATTTCGAACGAGAATAGTGCTTTTTCCCGGGACGAAAGGTATCATATGTCCTTCTCAATACTTCTATGTGTATGCGAAATTTTAGGAAGATAGGACATGAAAGCGTAACAAACAAACTCACTTTCGCATTTATAATATTAGTTAGGATCAATAAATGTAGAGTATGTAGAGACTAATTAATTAATGAAAACAATTACATAGCCCAAGACGCGGTATCTCACCCGGACTAAATCTAAGGTGGTACATAAATAAAACAAATAAAAATGTAATTTTCCGGAAGAATTGTCAAAGTGCGAGTCATTCACTTACCCAGTTGTATTCCATAATTATAAAAATTGCCCCGTGCGCGATTTCCTATTTCTATGTTGTATTCATATGGGGTTTGATATAAATATGACAAAACCTAACACTTGTGAGTAAGTCTGCCTTCGCATAAGTGCAATAGGTATACTTAGATATTTGGAATTATAGGAATTATATGCTAAGTTTACATATAATTTACAAATAAAAGGTCAGGGGTACATTTTACCAAATCAAATGTTTGGGTCTTCTAACTTATGTGCTAATTTTACTTTGGAAAAATAATATGCCATCACTAACCGCAATCAAGACTTATTTTCACTCTTAACCTTTACCATTATTCTGTCTATCTTCAAATTTCTTTTTATATATTAATAGCGACTCGCCCTGGCTTAGCTCGGCTATACAAACCTTCCTCTTGAACAGTCTATCTACTAAAAAAAACCGCATCATAATCCATTGCGTAGTTTCGAAGATCGTAACATACATAGGGACAGACAGCGGGAAGCAACTTTGCTTTATCTATGTAAAGATAAAGATGCCTTTGATGGATTTTTGCAAATTATTTAGAATTAAAATGATATTCAAAAATAATTCCAAACTACCTACTCTTAAAAGGAAAAACAATCTAAACAATAACCTATTTTCTATTAGAGTCCAAAACGGAAGTTAAGAAGCTATTTGGAAATGTCTTATCAGATTGTCTTAGGTTACCGATGTTAGTTTGACAAAAGCATTATCTAAAAACACTACGGTTTTTCATGCAATATTAATCCTTCTTGTACATTCACAAATTGGAGAAGCTTTTCTCTTTTTACAATTATAACTAAAATTAACACGTCAAAACTCTCATGGAAACAAAGTACCCTACAAAATATATCGTAGTTTTTTTTTAATATGCGTGATTTAACGTTGTAGGTATAAACTGCTAAATTACTTGTTCACAGTTAACGAAGGCACCTGAATGTGGACACTTTATTGAAAACTGTTATTTTATTGTTGGCGCACGTAGCTCATCGACTGAAGGATATACTCGTAATTTGTTTTACGTCCACCTCTAAGAATGGCTCCGCAGGTCCCTATCGTATTCGTACAACATGTAAAATTTAAAGTACAAGAAAGCACCCAACATGTATGTATAAAGGCAGAGTAATTACAGCGCTAGCCCACTCGTCCGCAGCGTCATTATTCATCGTTTTACGACTCCATGAGGTATAAATATTAAACTTAAGTCGTATAGATGAATTGCGAACATTTTCTTTTTAATGGCGAGGTTAAATATGATGTGCGAGTATTGGCCCTGGTTTCGGATCTAACTCTGTATCTGATGAGGCTCGCTACAAAATATACAAAGCGTACCAGAGAACATAAATAGTTATCGCCTTTTAATTACGAGTAGGTAATAACGTTATTTATCTGTTGCCGCCCGGCGCTCGCATCGTACGGCATACCTGCCTGGGTGAAGCCTCAATCAATACTATACATCCTGGAATGTCTCTTGATGACTGACTCCGCCGCTGCGGCGATTTACAGATCCCTATAAAATATCAAAGATAACAACGAGTGGCTGCCAGGACTAAAAGAGCTCCGTCCGACTATTGAACATTTATGGCACTTCGATAAAAGCCAACTCGAGATGTAGTAGTACAGCAATTGTCATGCGAGTAGCAGTCGATGTGAGGTGAGAGGTGCTAATTATCAAATGCAAGACGAAACCGATATTGAAACCATTGAAACAATACAGCCAGTGTTGGCTTTACCAATTTCAAAGTTTGCAGAATGGCTGCGTAATGAAGGCCGAGAAGGCTATGCAAATGGAACGCTGCCGAAAACTCAGTATTTTAATGGTCTTGCGTCATCGTTGTTTCAAACTTGAATTTTCATTATCACTTGGCATGTATACAACCGCCAGCCTTGATATGTTAATCAAACAATAGACCAACATCAAATAACCGCAGCACAACATGATCAATAACGTTTGGTCTTACAAATAAAACTAAGTGGGATATTTTTACATATTTAAATTACATGTCCTGTACATAAAACAGTAAATTACAATTATGACCCCTAGGATCAATTTGAATGTCTAATTATAATATCATTGCCCATCATAAGCTTATTCTATAGTAAAATTTTCGGAAACGTCTGAATTGCAGTGTTAATAAAGCATTTTTATTTCTATTATATTAAGCCTCAACACAATTTGAAAGGACAAGAATAGTCCAAATCAATTTAATGTACCTTATTTAATGTAAATATTCAAATTCGGAAGCTGATAACCGCAATCGAGCTTCTTTGCCTCTACATTTCAATTAAATTTTATTCCTCAATTCTGTGGTTGTCATAAAACTTTAAAGTTTGAGGAGTAAAGCCCATTGAGAAACTCCGAATTGATATTAATTCAAATAACTCGGGTTAAAAAGTCGGGGTTTTATGCTTGCTGTAAAAGTTTATTATGGGGCTTTGTGACGAGCCGGACGCGCCGATAGGCCCGCGCCCGGTGACGGAACCTGCGCAGACGCAAGCTTTATGCGCAAGAAGCTTATAACCGTTATGAAATCCATCTGATTTGTGTTGTTAAATAAGTACTATCCAATCCACAGACCCAATCATATCTCCCGATCAACTCTATGCTCAATATTTTTTCATACAAACAATATTAAGATCCAAGAACAAAACTTAACTGGCGTGAAAACCAGGTTTTCCATTTTTATTAATAAATAAAATAAATAAATAAATATAAATAAATATATAGGGACAAATCACACAGATTCAGCTAGCCCCAAAGTAAGCTCGAGACTTGTGTTATGGGATACTATCTCAACGATACTATATTTTATAACAAATACATATATAGATAAACATCCAAGACCCAGGTCAATCAGAAAAAGATCATTTTTCATCTTGACCTGACCGGGGATCGAACCCGGGACCCTCTGAGTAGCGGTCAGGCTTGTTAACCATTACGCCACGGATTAGGCCTCAGGTCTGCGTCTGCCTTTCAGACTGATGATCTTATCGTTCTATATAGTGACTTAAATTTTTAGAGATATCAGCACCACCAAATTGTTTTATTAACAAACAAAATGCTCTTTAATCTGATCTCTAAGTAAGGATACCAAGAGGCTACTGGAACGGAACATTTTATTTGAAAACACTTTTCGCATTTAATCGATTTTATTCATTCCAAAAAATTGAAATGCTCAAAATATACTTTTAGCATCCTATCTGTCCCAAGAATTATTTATTTATTCATAATATCAAATTTAGGAACAAATCCTATCTGGATAAAAACCGATTGTGATTAAGACCTTCAATTTGGTTATAAGCTTCTTGATTCGAGCATTTGCTTTGTACTGTAGCCGCCAGCACTGCAGACGTCAACACATCTGGCCACAACAATAGTTAGTATTGCACACGATTTATGGACTATACGAGTATAATTGATAAGTACACAATTAGAAGAATATCTAGATAATTTTTTTAAATGAGAGAAAGGTCCTTCAGCTTGAAAATTTGCTTACAACCTATAACTAGGCTTATGCCAACACTCTTTTCAAGGGAATATAACGCTTACGCGTATTAAAATTTATTAAAATAGGGAAAAGAACAGTAGATTACCCATTGTAGGTGTAAGATTTGTTGCAAACCTGATAATAAAGACCGGAGATTCAAAGTGCGTATAATCCGTTATATCATGGAAAAACGTAGCCATGTTCTTTCTACGTTTTCATATCTTTTCTCTCATTGAGTTGTATTTCAATTGGTCTAGCTGTTTAAGTTATAATAATCCTAATTTGGTAGAAATAAAATTTTGTAAAACAGGATTGTTATACCTAGATTCGTACCACACAGATTATAGAATCCTATACTAACAGTACCCATCAACGTCGTAGCAGATCTCTAAACGGCGAAGGAAGAAGTAATAAGGAGACTTATTCATACTAAGCTCAGGTTTGAAGTAAATATGTATATAAAAGGACTTTATTTTGTTCGCAATATTGCTTTGTACCGGTCGCCGCCGTGGAGACTGCTGGTCCATGGTGTCCAGAAGCGAAGAATTTTATTTCCGAGGTAGGACGCCGCTTAACCGATCGTGGTTTTGACTACCGTTCAGGATGGTATCTGTTTGACCTTTGTACCAAACAGATACCATCCTGAACCTTTGAGCCAGGTACCTTTGAGCCAGGTACAACCAGGGGCGGCATATTTGATTAATTAATTTGTAATTTTTTCTTATTATTTTTTAATTTGGTATTATAAAAGAATTACTAAAAAATATCTAAAAAATCAGCCATTTGTGCGTATCATGCTTATGTGGCCTCTAATCTACGATATGCAATATTACATTGGGAAAATGCAGCTAATATTCATATACTACCGCTATTCAGAATGCAAAAGAAATGTGGTCGTGCTATGTTCGGCGGGAAACAAAGAGACAGTTGTGTCTAATATTTAAAAAAAACTAACTTTCAACTCTTTATTCAATATTTATCTTTGAAGCGCATGTATCTCAAAGAAAATATGGACAAATTTAAAGTAAGTACATATTAATAAACGTCCTAGAAGTACACGGAATAAAATACAAGTGTTTCCACAGATGATTCATATTGGAGACGATATGAAGTTATAATAATTATAAAAGTTAGTTAAGTTATAAAACATAATATGTTGTAGGCCCCAAATTATACAACAAAAATGATGAGATAAGCGTGATCATAAATACAGACAAAAAAAAATAAAAAAATTTTTTTGCTCTCTATTATTATTTTTAAGTGTATCCATTTCTGTCAAAATTACTAAATGTACAAACAAAATATTTTTACTATTTTATTATATGTATGTAATAACGTTTCTTGTAAACCATATACTATTTCTGGTCACAAATATTACCATTGTCTTACCCAAGCTTTGTTTTCTGTTTGCTATGCGTTTTGAACATAAAGTAATGCCTGTAAATTACAAAGTAAAGAAAATCTTTTCATAACTCCATACTCCGAATACAATTTACCCACAACTTTTATGTACTCTTAAAATTTCATTACTTATACCTATTTCAATATAAGTAAGTAGTTATGATGCACTCTAAAAATAATGGATAATAGCTGAACTAAATTAGTGTGTGTTTTTTTTTGGCAAAAAGAATTTTTTTTTTTAAACAGTCAATGGAAGGCGCTGAAGCATACAACCCGCGAAATATGGGAGCGCGGTCACGGTCACTGTAAGTAGCTGTATTTACGCCCATAATATAATACCCGGCACATAAGATGACCCCGGGAACGGCGTGGAACGGGACGGGACGTATGGTGACTACGCACATTAAAATTTGTATGAAAATCGGCGACTGCACATTCAAGGTAATTTCAGCTTCTTGCCAACTTATATGCCGCGAACTATACCTTAACAGTGTCACCAGCGCGCTGCTACTAATGGTTTAAGATGTTTCGCCATAGCACCTAGTAATTTCAGCGCCTCTCTTACCTTTCACCCTGGGATACGACAATGCAAGCACTGCTGTTTGGAGGCAGAAATAGGGGAGAGTGAGTTACTCCAGCAGACGACCTCTGGACAAAGATAATGTCACTTTTTTAAATGACTTAATACAAACCCGCGTACGGTCCACGAAATCATAAACGATTATTCGAAGATTCCAATCGAAAATTTACTAGTCGAAACTACTATTAATACTAAACTAACTTTTGAGAAAGTCTGAGTAAGAGTTCCAAAATTCTTGAAAGGAATGACGTCCTGCGATAAGCTTAAAACAGAAGTAAAGCACAGCTTTTTGTCACATCAAAATTTTTATGGTAAGTAATTAACACAATCGCGATTTCGTTCATTGCAAACAACTTATTTAGAATAGTAGAGTTGTTTCAGTAGCACACTTTTCTAGCCAGTCCAAAAGGATTTTCATATCAATTTTTAAAGTGTCGAATATTGCTTTTGCTGTTTGATATTTTCTAATACGATTAATTTGATTTAACAAAAAATAAGAATTAATTTACGTCTGATTTCACTAATTGCGGCAACATTTAAGATATGGGTTTATTGCAGATTTCAAGATTTGTCGGGTTCAGAGTTCGTATTGCTACAGTTTAAAAAGAATTAGCAAGATACCTGAAATTCTGAAAAGGGTAAAATTAAGGTAATTTGAATACTTTGGCCTCATACATAATGCGCAACAACAAATAGACAATAGTATAATATAAATAGGTTCAAAAGTGCAAGTCACATTGATGATGAAGATGGCTATAAAAGGAGAAGAAGATAACCTAATTCTCATCATATGTTTTCATTTTTATACGAAGGATCTTTATTTCAATCACATATTTCTTCCGTATTGTTTCTTATCATCAATTGGTCCTTGTTTAATGTTCAAAACGCATGGTATCTGCAAAATTTTTATCTATACTTATAATAAGACACTAAAATGCGAGTGTCTGTACATTTAATATTTTTCAAAAAAACTGATTGAGTGCGATTAAATAAGAGTAACAGAAACCAAAAAGACAGTTTTTGGAATTTTTCAACGGATTTAACTCAACATTAAAAATACTCAACGGATTTAAACGCGGTTTTTACAGTTGGATTACATATAATTAGGAGCGTTTTCAAAACTTTGTTTCGTCAAAATCGGTTAAGGGAAAAATAAGTTATGGTCGATTGAAAATTTACTTCAAACTGCTGCGTTAATTTGCGTACCTATAGACAAAACCCATTTGAAATTTCGGCAGTAACAAGCAAAGCATGTTGGCCTATCGGTAGAGGTCGCGGATCATTTTTTTAAGAAGAGGGTTCGAATCCTGCTAGACATCACTTCTTTTGTTTTTACCATTTATTGTTTTGTATTAATTTTTTAGAAGTCTATTTTTTTTAATATTATAGTAAAGAAATGTTTCTAGAAAGTAGCTGGATCGAATCCTGCCACAAACAATAATTTTCTGTTTTCGTTTTTTATTTGTATTCTAGAATTATTTTCTTACTTAGAGAAAGCTCTTAGCGTTAATTCCGTTAATATAAATGTATTTTGTACTTATCTATCTATACATATAATAAGACAGTAAAAATCGAGTGTCTGTACATTAAATATTTTTCTAAAAAACCTCTACGGGGCAATTAAAGAAGAGTAATAAAAACCAAAAAAACACAATTTTTGCAATTTTTGTCTGTCTGTCTTTCTGTCTGTGTGGTGCGTTATAATTTCAAAACTACTCAACAGATTTGAACGCTGTTTTCACAGGTGAATTACATATAATTAGGAGCGTTGTAAAATCTTTGTTTCATCAAAATCGGTTAAGGGAAATAGAAGTTATGGTCATTTAAAGTTTACTACAAGCACTGCTTCAAAACTTTTAAACAGTTGAATGCGATTTACATAAACGTATTTAATTTAGATATAGCTAGAATTTCTACTTATATCAATAAAGACAAAAACACACTGCAGTCTCTATTAAATTTTAATAAAATAACACATTGAATGTTTGTGGTCGTATGATTTAGTTACATAAAATATCAATAGATGGCGCTGACTTTATTTTAATAGCAGATTGTAATTTTTCCTTACGGCAGCAATTAATTCTAATTATTAAAAAAAAAATTTGGCTATTGATTTAGTACTATTGGTTGGTTTGTTTATCGGTCGTTTGTTGTGTTGTATTGTAAGCTATTTGAATTGATTGGTTGGTTTGGTTTGGCTTTGTTTTAAAAAATAATCAAATCAGTGTTTGACGGAACATACGGTCGTGTCGTAAGGACTAATTTATCTGACTTATCACTATTTATTGAGATTTTCTCTACTTTTCACGCCCACTAAAACTTTGGGAGTGGATTTTAGGTCCTAATGACTCTGCAATAGGCTGCGTCTACTCTTTTAGAGACAAAGATTGATAGTATGAATGTTAAGGGCTCCTTCTTCTGAAGGTACGTTGTTCGTAAGCCGCGTAGTCGCGGCGCTCACTCATTTTGTAGGCATTTAGACATCATATTTGGGAAAATAACACTACAACATCTACTTCAGCGATTTTCACTATATAAATACTTTATCTAAAGGCTGGTATAAAAAGCAGGACAATAAGTTTATTATTTTAGGCATAGTATTGAAAAAAAACTTCCAAAGGAGGCAACTTAGATTTTTCTATCGAGCGAATTTTGTCTGATATTGTTACTGTTACTGTAAGCGAATTTCACTCTGCTAGATCCTCAACTAAAAACATATATTTTTTTCAGAATTTTACGACTGTTTAATACTGATTCCTATTGATTTTAAAAACGGTATTTGAGAAAGAAGTGGCCCTAATATTTAATGATATCGTAGCAATGTAATGGCTTTATAAAATTGGCACGGGAAAAGGATACAATAGAATTAACTATAGGTCTGGATAGTTGTAGTTTCCACAGGTTACGCGAAAAGCGACCTACACGCGGGCGGAGCCGCGGGCAACAGCTAGTATTAAAATAAGACTAGTCATGTAGAAAATTGACATGATAGAAAGTATTTTAACATTTGATCCCAAAAAATCTGAATATTAGCAAGTATTTATGGAGAGAATTAAATAATGTAAAAATCGCTTCGTGACATCACTGCTCTCCCAAACGCAGGGTTTCCATTTGTGTTCTTGTTTGAAGGGTAAGAGAGGCAGTAGTATAGACTACGGTGACCGCGCGCATTCTTCTTTCGCAGACCAACGTACGTAAGTTGATGTAGAGAAGTATTATAAGTAGTTTTTATTTCTATAATTTATAATTCTGTTTTTATTGTGTAAACAAAATAAACGAATTAATGACCGATTTCGTTATAGTTTTGTTGGTTTTTTAATTGTTCACTTCACCTTTTCCGGTGCGTCTTTTACGACAATATTTTATTGACTTCAATAACGGGAAGATACGCACAAAATCAAAATAATCGATTAAAATAAAAAATATAATAAAATTAAGTATATTATTTAATACTAGAAGACGCCTAGAACGATGTAAAAAAATATTTTTTGTTTGAAAGAGCTGGACTTACTGACTATATGGGATCAAAGTATTACCACAGAATTAGTAATAGGACTAACGTATACTCTACTTTGATCCCATAATCAGTTTTTACAATTTGTTTTGTGGGTGTGAACTTAATTACTAGCATCAAAACGAACCTTAGCAAATCAGGAATAATTATTATATACATATATAAATTATTGGCAAATTATCAGCTCACTTTACTTTCTGTTCTAGTAGTAGAAGACAAGCTGGTAGAGTCTTGGAAGTTATGTGGTTATAGTACGTTGTATGGTTAGAGTAGAGCTAGTACCTGGTAGTGCTTTACTGCCCTCAAGCTGTTTTTAAACCTATTTATACACGAAACATCTATTTCTCAATATATTATATGTGACCTTGCATTATTGTATAAGTTCTAACTCGTATATAAGGTCTAGTCTCTATAAAGAATATAACTAGGAAAACTGAAGTGAAGATGGGCCAACGACTTAGGCAACCTTCATACAAATGCCTTGGATATTTAAATCTACACGTGTTTGCATGTACTTACATCATGTTAATATGAACGCTGTTGATCGCATAAGGTTGGGAAATGAAAATCAAGGGACGATCATCGCAAAGTGATTTCCTTTGCCACGGACATAAATAATTGACTTGTAATTTTTATTTTTCGTATACATATGCTATTAGACGCCGAAATGAAAACTGGTGAAGTTTGCGCTTATACAAAGGTGCCAGAAATTGCTCTAATCTATATATAGCAAGCTCGATTTAATAATTATATCGATATCACTATATTTATATCGATTTACTATACAAATGTCACTATTTATTAAAACTAACTTCACAAGCCACGTGGAGGCTGTATGTTTAATTTGTTTTTCCAAGTAGGTAGATAAATATCATTAATGTTTATCAAGTACCCTCGTAATAATTATATTAATCAAATTGCGATACCAGACAGACCCGGTTCATGTTGTACCTATTTTAAGACAGACTTTGTTTGTAATTAGAACCGTAATTGTACCAAAAAGAATTGCAATAAATTAATAGAATTGAAAAATATTACCAAATATTCTTCAACAAAATAATAGGGTGCTACAAGGATGCTTTTTGACTCGCCTAACATTATTGTTCCTAATAAATTTCATTCCGCCGTTATGTACTTATCTGTATTGGCTTGGAAACCATAAAACTAAGTTAGTAAAGTCAAAATTTTTTAATCGCCCATTTTAGATTCTCAATTAATCTAAAGTTGGAGTTCTCAAAGTCTTAAGTTATTAAATGTCTTGTATGTAAACGTTGTTTAATATTATTCCGTAGGTATATTTTTTTATTTAGTCAATTTAGTCAAACTACTTGTCTCAAAAAAATCACAAATACTAGAGTTTGCTGATTTCGCATTACTATTCCTATCCGCAAAACTAGTCTTCTAGTGGAGCCACCTAAAAATACTGGCATGTTTACTTGCATACTTGCAATAATTCAGTAACTATAAAAAATATTATGCTTATTTAAAAAACATATCTTATATAACGTAAATGCTTCTATTACCGCCAGTTTTAGCTGTCTTACTATTTACTAAAAAAAAATAGATATAAGCTGTCATGTTAGGAAAAATATTATTATTTCTAATTAGTCTCAACGAAGTATTCTTTGAAATTCAGTACTTGAATTAAATATTAAACAACACAATAGTTGTTAAATAATTATTTAATCCAAAAGAGTAGTTGACTCTATTAGCGACCCAAAGAATGCGGCAAGATTCTATTACCGTTTTTTTGGCTTCTTTTACCGACCGCAAGAAATTACTCACTTTTTTATACGATAAAATAAAATAAAAAATAGTTTTTAAAGTATTTATTACGTTATAACAATAGTTTTGAGATTATCATTATTATATTTAATCACAATCTTTTATTGCAACACTTAAAGCACTTACTTCTTGTTATTTTAATTAATTAAAAAATATAATCAGTCTCAGTAAACAGTCTTAAAAATTAAATGTACGCTTCTTAATTATCTTACATATTAGATATTATAAATCAGTAACAGATATTTTTATCTGTCATACAATTTTCAAAAGATTTTCACAAAATATCTTTATAATACACACATATAATATTAATAATATCATATTTCGCTCAATACAATAATCAACTTTGTAGGTTCAGATAAAAAAGTTTTAAAATAGTAGATTACCCAACAAGTGAAAAAAGGTAAATTCTTTTCGAGGCACTAAGTTGTATCCCGAAAAGAGCGAAGGACTCCAAAGTAGAATCCTAACCTTAGCGAGTGATTTTAGAAAAGAGTCCTGAGCAGATCAATGGATACAAGAGTCGAGAAGTTCCCACGGGCCGAAATATTAATCATAGTAATCACTTTCTTCCTTAGGGCGGAAAAGAAATTTCAAAATTAGAACATAATTTTGCCTGTGAATTTGGAAGGAAATCGGCAACAAAAATATTCAACAACAAAAAAAATGTAGAAGTATAAACAGCCAGTTATTTAAAAAAAATATTCAGCACTCACTAAGAGCAAAGCATTTTCTGATAACACTAAAATATTAGCTTCTTGAATATGGGCATACAGTGAAAAATAAACACATGTACAAACGCGACGGTCCTGAACATCACATTAAGATGTTTATTTAATTTTTCAGTTTATTTTTTTTGATAAACCTAAACTCGCTTAAACAGTTGATGGTAACCCCTCTGCAGTGCTCTTGGTGTGCGCTTATCTTAAGCGAAACGGAGAGGCCCCTAAAAAAAGTCAATTTGTTAAACAAATATACAACTTATTTTTGTGTCCTATAATATTACCAAAAATATTGTCACAGCTGCTATGAGTCGGTAATAGAATTAAGTATGAAGATAAAAATATTCTATTAGCGACCAATAAAATTAATAACAAACAAACGAATAATGGTTAACGTTGCATCTAGTTTTACCCAAAAACCTTAAGAATATGCTTTGTCGTTAATTGATCTAAAGAAGTAAAATAATTCTATGAATTGAACGAGGAAAAAATTAAATAAAATTAAGTATTTTAATAATAGATATAATTAAAAAATATGAAACGTTCTAAAATTTCTAACAACGTCATAGGTCGTTAATAGAACCAAGTTTTGAAATATGGATTCTATTACCGCCTTAAAATAAAACATGATTTTATAACATAAAAACCATTAAAATGAATAATATTTATAGTTATTTTAGAAAACTAACATATTTTTAACAGTTGTAATGTGATAGCAAGAAGACAAATCATTTTTAAGTATGTTACTTTACTTATGTAATATTGAAGTATACTTACGTGGCTGGAGACGCGTCACTATGAAATGTGCGCCCGCTTCGGGCACGCCTTTACTTACTGTCAAATTATTTCTTTTACTGGCTATTTCGACACGCAAACTTTACTCTATTAGATGTCCAACAAAAGTACCTAACTAATTTTTAAGGCACGAGTTTTCTAAAACCTATATTATGTCTGATATAAACGATTCAAAAATTAGATCGTTAAAAGAATACACATTTTAGGGGGTCGTTAATAGGAGCTTTTACGTTAATTGTTACTTTCAGAATTTTGAATAATCTTTAATCTTAAAATAGAGGGACTATACTTATCTATATCTATATCTATATCTATATCTATATCTATATCTATATCTATATCTATATCTATATCTATATCTATATCTATATCTATATCTATATCTATATCTATATCTATATCTATATCTATATCTATATCTATATCTATATCTATATCTATATCTATATCTATATCTATATCTATATCTATATCTATATCTATATCTATATCTATATCTATATCTATATCTATATCTATATCTATATCTATATCTATATCTATATCTATATCTATATCTATATCTATATCTATATCTATATCTATATCTATATCTATATCTATATCTATATCTATATCTATATCTATATCTATATCTATATCTATATCTATATCTATATCTATATCTATATCTATATCTATATCTATATCTATATCTATATCTATATCTATATCTATATCTATATCTATATCTATATCTATATCTATATCTATATCTATATCTATATCTATATCTATATCTATATCTATATCTATATCTATATCTATATCTATATCTATATCTATATCTATATCTATATCTATATCTATATCTATATATTTGACGACCTCCGTGGCGTAATGGTTAACATGCCTGACCGCTACTCAGGAGGTCCCGGGTTCGATCCCCGGTCAGGTCAAGATGAAAAATGATCTTTTTCTGATTGACCTGGGTCTTGGATGTTTATCTATACATGTATTTGTTATAAAATATAGTATCGTTGAGTTAGTATCCCATAACACAAGTCTCGAACTTACTTTGGGGCTAGCTCAATCTGTGTGATTTGTCCCTATATATATTTATTTATTTATCTATATCTATATCTATATCTATATCTATATCTATATCTATATCTATATCTATATCTATATCTATATCTATATCTATATCTATATCTATATCTATATCTATATCTATATCTATATCTATATCTATATCTATATCTATATCTATATCTATATCTATATCTATATCTATATCTATATCTATATCTATATCTATATCTATATCTATATCTATATCTATATCTATATCTATATCTATATCTATATCTATATCTATATCTATATCTATATCTATATCTATATCTATATCTATATCTATACTTATAATAAATCTGTAGAGAGGTCAATTCTGTACATGAAATATATTTTCAAAATAACTATCAGGGGGTGATTAGTGATCGATACTGATGCCAAAAATGCAATCAGTAAAATTTTTGTCTGTCTGTCTGTCTGTCTGTCTGTCTGTCTGTCTGTCTGTCTGTCTGTATGTTCCTTATAGAAACAAAAACTACTCGACGGATTTTAACGAAACTTGGTACAATTATTCTTCATACTCCTGGGCAGGTTATAGTATACTTTTCATCACGCTACAATCAATAGGAGCAGAGTAGTGAAGGGAAATGTTGGGAAAACGGGAGAAGTTACTCCATTTTTTAAGCTTCCGTCGCGTGTGTAGTCTTAATCGTTAAAGTTACATAGAAATCATGTATGACGGAAATGCAACAGGATATTGCAAAATTCCCACGGGAACGGGAGTTAGCGGAAAAAAACTTTTGTATGAAAACATCTAAACCGCGTAAGATAGATGATTGAAATTTGGCATGCAGGTACCCTAATGAACTTAAAGCTTACTTGCAACGCGATATTGCAAAATTCCCACGGGAACAGGAGTTATTGGGAAAAAAATTTGTATGTAAAATCACGTAAGATGTTTTCAACTTCAACCTAGCATGCATACCGTAGTAAATATAAAGTTTAGTTATGGCTGTATTTTGAAAATTAAGTTAGCGGGAAAAAAATGTTGTATGAAAAAATCTAAACTGGATAAGTTAGATGCTTGAAATATGATATGCATATACCTTAGTGTATGCAAAGTTAAAAATTCCCCTGGGAACGGGAAGCGAGTTAGAGGCTTGAAATTTATAGCTCGCGGTAGTGGCAACTAAGGAACGTCGCGGCCGCGGCGGCGGTTGTGGGGCGGTGACAGCGGTGAGGCGCGTTGGGGCAGATACCCGAGTGAGCAACCGGAACCAGTGTTGCCAATATAGTGGATTTTCCACTAAATCTGGTGGTTTTGGCTTGCTTTTTAGCGGACAAATATTGACTTTAGTGGCTAGTGGATTTGTCTAGTGGAATTTAAGATTTTAGATCACTCTTTTAATACCGCAATTTGCCGCATTCCAACGCCGATGTGGAAAGACTGTTTAGCAGTATGAATATAATAAAACACAAGCAGAGAAACAGGATGGGGCTTAATCTTTTAACTGCTAGGTATATTAAGAGTACGCTGCGGAATGAAGATAGCGGGAAAATGCTGCAACGACTATGAAATCCCAAACAATATTGTGAAATTAATTGGCACCAAAGAGTCTTACCAATCGGAGACTGACGATAATGGTACGGACGGAAACGACTCATCTGAAGATGACTTAATAATATAATTTCATTATTTTTGTTACATAATGTGTAATTTTAATGTTATTTCTCCAATAAACGTATCTTTCCTATGTTTGACCTCAGGTCGTTAACTACATCCCTACCAAATTTCATCACAATCGGTCTAGCAGTTTAGCCGTGAAGAGGTGACAGACAGACAGACAGACTTTCGCATTTATAATATTAGTATGGATGGATTAAAGATGCATGAATGCCTCCTTGCTTAACCATAAACTTACTTGCGTATCTACATGCCTGCTTGCGTGCTTGCTCGCATACTTCGCTAATTATTTTTACTGCTGAAATTTTTTTTCCATTTTGTGCGTTTATTTTTTTAATAATCATAAATTAGAATTACTTAATAATGAATTTAGGAAGTAAAGTAACCAACAACTTATAAGTCATAACGTTTTTAGAATAAAAAAAAACTGTGTAAAATATTTAAACTAATGTTAACCATAGACAATTGTTAAGGAAATAGTAGATTGTTATACAAGGGAAGAAAGGAATAATTCCCGGGCGAGGCATTTAGACGCCCAAGCGTAGCGAGGGCGGCTATAGTCCGAGCAGGAATTATTCCTTTTACCCGTGTTAAACACTCTACTTTTCATTTCGAATATAAGGAAAGTAAAAAAAGTAGTTTTTCTAAAATAAATCATAATAAATATAATACTTAAATTATATTATGTGGGTTTAAATTTTAAATATGGAACATACCTTACATACCGTGCGCGTCAGGGGGGGCTCTCCGTTCCTTTTAAGAACAGCACACACCATAAGAGCATTGCAGAGGGGTTACCATCAACTGTTTTAGCGAGTTTAGTTTCATCAGAAAAAACAAAATGCAAAATTACAGGACCATTGCGTTTGTATATGTGTTTATTTTACACTGTATGTCCATATTTAAGAAGTTAATATTTTAGTGTTAGGTATCAGAAAATGCATTGCTCTTGGTGAGTGCTGACCCTAATAAGTATTTTTTAAATTCACACTGGCTGTTTATAATTTCAGGTTTTTGTAAAAGAAATTTTTCGTTGGCCATTTCCTTCCAGTCACAGACATAATTTTGTTCTATATTTTGAAATTTCATTCCCGCCTTAGGGAAGAAAGTTATTACTATGGGTTTTTTCGGCCCGTGGCATGAAGCGTTTTCCACCCTATACTCAGATCAGAAATACACTACTTTCCGAGTATGAGAAATGAAAAATTAATTTAGAGGCAAATCCATGAAAATCCTTACCTGTCTTCAGCACCTTGTTTGTCCACAATTTCGTCCACAATCAAGACACTGTTATTAATCAGAAGTAGAGTTAATAATTTCCAGTTCACTGCACAGTATGTATTGGCTAATTCACTTGTCAAAAGTTGTTAACATTCACATATTAAAAGAAACTTTCTGTTTATTGTTATCGTAATAAAAATCCAGCTTATCATATATAACAATGAGCGCTTGCGTGCCAACAGCTTGAGGAACTACTGCAAACTCACCAGACAACACCTCATTAGCATGTCACAGAATAACATACCCACTACATCTTCTTCAGACCAATCAATAGTGATTCATACGCACCTGTACTCTTAAGTATATTTTTCTTCATGGAAGCAAACCTTGTTATTTTAAACTGTTTAAAATTTCGGACCTTATTGCTTTGAAAATGTGGTTGATTTTGTATTTTTAGAGAAATTAAGCCCGGTGCGGTTTAAAGTAAGGCTCCGCCTCTACCGTATTGACACTCAAGCTGATTGGTGCGGTCTCGGGGCTCTACGTTAGAGCACAAACGTAGAGACAATCCTGCGCAGCGCCGCCGGCTCGGCGAGACGAATGATTTCCTCGGTTTTGAAAATTGTTTTAAACTCTTTGAAGAAAATGTGCAGCTTATCTCATCTTTTATTTTCTGTATTTTAATGTATTTAATTAAAGCAGAAATTCAAATTAAATATACATTTTACTCTAACGTAACAAAAAAAGCTATAAAATCTTTATAAATTAATTTATAAAAAATAAAATTTACTTTCTGCTTCTTGCAATTAAAATTATCTTTCTGCATCGCTCGCGCTCCAATGTTTCTTGTTTCTCTCTACCCTAAGGTTGGCTGGAAGAAATTGCATTAGCGATAAGTCCGCCTTTGTACTAATTTTTATCTTTGATCCTGTACAATCCAATGATGTATTTTTGTAATTGGTGCAATAAAGTGTTTATTCATTCATTCATTCATTCATTTACTCAATTACACCAAAACATTTAATTTGGACTCCTAGTTAGAATTCTAAGTCTGCCAATACGGTAAATCTGACTTGCGCTTGACCGGATTTATTTATTAGATTTACTTCACTCACTACTACTATGTATACTACAGCAAAAATTTGCATCTATTGGAAAGCTACTGGTAGAGTCAAGCTATTGTGCTACATATGTCAGAGATTTTCATAAAAATGTTGAGAAAGTAGATTATTGGACAGATATACTTTTTTAATATTATCTCCATAATTTTCATCTTCATACCGACCACAAGAAGTTACGGCTGGACACGGACCATTTACTATTATGGATAGATTACCTATTCCTTTTTTGCGAGCAGAGTTGCATATTCCGCTTTTGACGCTGTCGCCGCATCAGCATGCAGGCAGGTACTTAATTAGTTATACCCTTTTTAGGGTTCCGTACCCAAAGGGTTAAAACAGGACCCTATTAATAAAACTTCATCGTGCATTTGTCTGTCAGTCACAAGTCTGTACCTATCTCATGAACATGAATTGACAGTTGAAATTTTTTGCTTGATATTAAAAACGGAAACGTCAAACAAACGTCCACTTGAGACGCTGAAATATTCACAGAATATTTAACTATACATTCACTTCAATTTTTATAATTAAAATAAAATAAATTAACAAGGCTTTCCACCCAACAAACGTGATATTAATTTTTTACCTTGTACTTCGCCAGAGTTCAACTCGTAATTGTTTTATTCTTTTAATTTTTTTAAAGAAGCTGTAGTTCTTGGTGCACTTTATCCTTTACTAGCGACCCGCCCTGGCTTCGTATGGGCATATAAACCTTCCAGTTGAATCACTTTATCTATTAAAAAAAACCGCATTAAAATCCGTTGCAGTTTTAAAGTTTTAAACATACATAGGGATATAGGGACAGAAAGTGACTTTGTTTTATACTATGTAGTGATAGTGATTGGCATATTTCTTTATAGGTTACATAGGTTAAGCAGTAAATCAGGCTGGGCAACCAGACGACTATAGGTTTTTACACCGAAATCTGATACCTATCTATATTCTAAGAAATAATCGGTGGCTGAGTGATATCATTATATTAATTTGTAAAAAAGTGGTTCAATAACGTATATCTATTTGTCAAAAACAGACAAACATACACATGTTTGTGCCGCAGGAAATTTACAATGTTACCAATGGTCTATGGAATATTTAAGGAATATTACAAAGTAATAATATTTGTTTAAAAAAATTAATATAAAATCAACAATTTATAAAAATTCATCCAATCCATAGCGACTAAAAAAATCTTTGTATTTCCTTCATTATTTCAATACTTGTGTTTGTATACATAGAATAGAAAATAACACATTGTTTGAATATGTAATGACAACATACTTTCAGAATTTACAGTTCTGTGATTCTTGTGACAGATTTTTATTATTATATACGTCTCTACGAACAAAACTCATGAAGAAGTAGATACACCATATAATATCGGGTCGGCAGCCATGCTCCGTCAGCTAGTGTAGTCAGCATTCCAACCGCCTCACCCAGTTACGGTCTGCCGGCAAAGTGCTAATTGAAAAAGGAAACCTCCAACAACGACGAGCTCAATGCTCTCCACAGAAATGTTTCATTTTTAAATATCTTCGAGACCGTTACCTATAACCGATCGATGCGCCACCGCGCCGCTAGATTTCAAATGTATTTCAAACATTCTGTACTAAAGAATATTCAGACTTTAAATTAAGGGATTCTACAAAACATCACTGTCACTTTATAAGTAATTTAAACTCTAAACAGTTTGTGATTCGGGACAACTTTCTTCAGAATCATATAATAAACTGTAGCCTGTAACCGTAGTATTAGCCATCCCATACAAATCATTAAATCATCTGATTGAAAAGCTCTTATGGTGCCATGGGAGATTTATTTATAGTTGGTTTTACTAATAATAAATGTTATTTTATTTTTGAAGGTAGAACTGCTTATCTTTGTATGTACCTACAAAGAAATAGCTATTTCATTTTGGCCTACAAATAGACTCGTGAATAGTCGTGAAGGAGTTTGTGAATAGCTGATTAAATTATCAAAGCCAGTTTCTTTTTTCTTTTTGTGGCATTAATCCACAATATGGCAATCAAACTTTTAGCTTATTTTTGCCCGTTTCAAGTTTTATTTAAATGTTCCTCATTTAATCAAGCCACAGAGATAAATCAAGTGTAGTCATGTCTAGTCAAGTTAGTTAGAGGGCTAAATGAAGCAGTGGAAGAATTTCACTTAGTATTAAATCTTGGGCGATTTTAGTTACAAGGATTAAAGTCACTTATACGACATTGTTCTACTTTCCAACACTCACGCTTGTTCACTTAACAATAATAATCCACCATTATTATAAACAAATACTCGAAAAACATAAATTTTGGATAATAAATAAGTACAACACCGACATATTGTGACTTTTACCTTCGCTCCAAAATACCTACCTCATTAAGTAGCATACTAACAAGTAAATGACTTCTTGAATGAATCTTAAACGAATAATGATAAAAAATATGAATAGCAGCGTATTTTCAATTTAGCTTAACGACAGAAGGTGAGCCATTGAATAGATAATAGGTAGGTACCTATAGTGTGCTAATTTCGTTCAAGGCATGGAATGATGTGGAATTAAAAAACGTGACTTATACACACAGAGAAAATACAATATAAATAGCAAAATATTTTTTTTCTATTAAAAACATTATCCAATAAATATGTAATTACTCATTATCTCATACATCAATGAAAACAGTTTCAGGAAACTAGCCGAAGTTGACACAGTTGACCTATTTAATGTTTAACTTAAACTCACCCCGTCTCGTCCCTTCTCAGAAACTACTGACCAAAAACTCATTGTTTGTATAAAAAATCTGTGGTCTCTGGTGCTTTGCCATAAAGGACCATCAATTTTTAGATGTTAACTACAATTTTCCACTATCTATGAACATAAGGTTTGTTCATGTTTATTTTTGTCGACTTCAAAAATTATCTCTTCATTCTCTGTGACTATAATATAATACTAAAGAACCTTTTGATGATTCTTTCTCATTTATTTTTATACTCGTACCACAGTTAGTACCAACTTCCTTACCTACTTGAGTATCTATACTATAATTTTCGTTTTAGTCGTCATATTTTAGTTTTAATTAGTAAAAAAGTATCAGATGACCACGAATAGAATTTGAAATTTGTCTGCTCTCAGATATTCTTGTTCTTTGTATGAGAGACCTATAAGTATAAGTTAAGTAGCAAGCACGCATATAGCTGTGCCATCCGTCTGCGCCCGCACGCTTAACATGGCGGCGCGGGCGCGGAAACCCCAGCGCAGTCTCTGTTTATTCGGAGCCTTGTGCTAACTCTGTCGTTTAAACACTACGTGCTAGCAGGGCATGAATTAACTTTTCATATAAATAAAATTCACGCTACTCTAACCTCCTGAAATTAACACCTTGGCGTAAATACTATTTAGTCTCGTCATATCTCGTGCCATATATGGCTTCTGTAGATTTTTTGAATGACCGTGTCATTTATGACTTACGAGATTATGTCGGTGACTTCATTTATAGGTGAGAGTAATAAAAATAATTGGGTGCCGTTTCAATATATGTAACGGTATACAGGAACGGTGTATTGTAAATGGTCAAATAGGTAGAGTCATCTTAGTTACATACTTGAAAATTAAAATTCTTGCAAGGTATGTTTGATGTTGTTACGCTGAGTCATGTTTGGATGTAATCTAGCTTTTTGAATCTGTTTCTTAAAAGTTTGACACAGTTTACACAGATAAAAGGTTACAGTAAGATACTTTATTTACTGGTACCAAAATCTAAGGTACATATTAATCAGTTACAAAGCATTTTTCTACATGATTCGTAGCTCTACATCTTCCCAGTTATTGGTACTCTTAAAATTTTACCTACCACTTTACCCTAACACACAGGTGGTATACTTTCCATATGGCCCACTGTTCATGAAGACATCATCTAATTACATATATGTATCTATCTATTGAAATGCGTAGTAGAAATTAGTTCCACAAAATATTTTGTATCAAACTATGAAGTGGTTAGCATATCGCTAAAGATAGCAACGTTTATTATTTACTTGATAGAAAATCACAACGCGAAATTGTGCACTCAAAGCATTTAGGGTCCCGTAGATATTTTATTTTTCATAAGTATCTACCTACATAAGTACCTATGACAATGACAAGTATATAAAAGTTATAGGACAGGTCTACACTACACTAAGTTTGTATGTATTAGAATATCCATTGTCGTCGTTTATCTAAAAATTAATGCAATGAAATTTTGAATAAAAATTCACATAAATACTAAATTTGTAAAAATTTGGTAGAATTAAAATACTAGAACTAATTATTGTCTACAAGCGACCCGCCCCGGTTTCGCATGTGCATCAAAACTTTCATCTTGAATCACTCTATCTATTAAAAAAACCGCATCAAAATCCGTTGCGTAGTTTTAAAGATTTAAGCATACAAAGGGACATAGGGACAGAGAAAGACTTTGTTTTAGGTATATGGCTATGTAGTGATAATATCCTAATCCCTTAAGTTTACCATACAATTAGTAAGCTTAGAGTTCCGTATGTATCTAAGTAGCTAACTAAAACAATATTTTCAACTGACTTTATAAAGGGAGCTTTTATATTCCGACATATTTTTTAGTTGTACTGTAGCTTTTTACAAATATCTAACACTGGCTTCATATCGTCATCTTTATAATACCTACATTAGGACTTAGGTACCTTACATAGTAATTAGAGATGATCAATCGGTAAATAAATATACTGATCCCATAAGCCAAAACTCAAACATTTAGTCATGTCTTTCGAACCACAGTGTAAGTACGTTGCTCTCTCTGTTAGCTCTACCTACTGCCTGCCTCCACTTTACGATTCCGTACGTAAACTTACAAACAAAGTCTCGACGAGTATCCGCCATACTCGTCCACTTTTGTGTTTAAACATGTGTTTGAGCATGGTGACATGAAACGTGTTCGATAATTATTGGAAGGATCAATAACGCTACGCCAACTATTCGTCTCTCGGTAAACACAGTTTATGAGCACTGGCCGGAACGCTTCACGTTTCTATTTGAATCTAATTTCAACGTTCGGTGTATTTAACAACACGTCCGAGACATTTAAATATTGGTTAATGTTTCGAGGTAAAAATACAGTTTTTAATCACTGATTTTGAATGCTATGCTAGAATGCGACGTGTTGTGATAAGTAGGTAGGTACCTAGTAAGGAACCTATCTCTACTTGATGGTAAGCTAAGGGTTTCCATAATTCTGGAACTTTCAGGCGGATAATTAATATATTGCATAATCTTGATTATTAATATATTATATTCCTTAATAAGCTTGATTTTAAAGGAGATTGTATCTCGATTCGACATATTTACCGTGATTGCGTGGTACAGTACACTAGGAATACCTATCGTGAAATCCCAAGGTAAATACCCTCATTTCCCTGTGTCTCATACGAGTACATACCTCAAGCAGATAAATCGCAGGGCACATCTAGTATAATATAAGATAATTACCACCAAAAAGTATGGACAAAGCTAGACAACAAAAAACATCTAATAATTTGCTATACCTTTAGAAATATACACAATATTGTGTTTTTCATCGCCTATTTGTCATTAACTTATGCAACCGCTGTTTGTTTACCATAAAAATATTTTAATAAAGCCAAACGCATCGTGGGAGGCAATATGCAAATCATTTTACCTGTAACCTTAGCGTCCAAGACAAATAAATATACCCACCCTATACTGTCGTAGCTCGGTTTGCTTAGGTTTACGATGCGTCTGTAAAGTGCGATTATTTCTCGGCTATTGATGATGCCGATGCCGATAGACCGTACTGCAAAAGAGCCATTCGAGTCAGCATTGATAATTCCCATAGAATTAGGAAGTGCGCCCCTGGACTTGCAGTTCATAATAATAATTATGACGAGACGTGTTGCTGATAATTTTCTGTAACTCATGGACAAAGCGTGTTGCGGATGAGATGAATACCTATTTTTTTTTACCTAATTAGGTATTCATCAAAAGCAACAAACGTTTGTTAAGCCCACTTCAACTAAAATATATTTAGTCTCTCAAATCTATTTTAAACGTAAAATAAAGAAATTAAACACATTTTAATTAAAACGGGTTAACAAACGTTTGTTAATTATGATTAATGTTCATGTTACCAATTCTTTTTTACAAAAGTTCCTAATTCTTTGATTCTATACTTTCAATTAATAGTTTTATTAGAATCGGTAACACTATTTTGGTTTTAAAATAAAAAGAAATACCTGCGTACGGGTGTCCGGGTCTATTATAATGTGGAAAAAATATATATCAGTAAATGAAAATTGTGGCACGAGCCAGAATGAGCATAGTAGAATTGTCATCAGGATATAAAGCTAGAATACGTTTTTGTACTGCGAATTGACCATCCAGTGCCCCTAGTATGCGTTTCGTAGCGCATATGAGTTTTTCTTAACGCAGACGCTAGCGACTGCGTTAGGATTTTGTATGGAATTTCTTAGTTGCATTACTATCCGCCAGAGGCGATGTACAGGTTTGCCATACTAAATCGCTAACGCAGTCGCTAGCGTCTGCGTTTAGAAAAACTTATACTAGGGGCACAGATGACTTGGCTTTTACGCTGGCGTTCAAGGTACATTACATACAAATTACGTATACTCTTTCAACTCACTAAGCGTTTTGGGAAACAAAGGAAGTAGTAATTAGCTTTAAATAAATAAACAATATCTGGACGTTTGACTTCTGTGTCTACACTTGATTTAGTGACTACTACCATCGATAAAATATTACTAGTAATACTACTATATATATATATATAATCGATGCTACTACTTATCAACAAAATATAAATCGCGATAGATAAATAGGTCATTTATAAATAAAAGACTTTATGATAATATTAATGCATATATTTTGTTTTATTATAACATTGAAAAAAATATAATGTTTAAGTGAAAAATTGCATAATTGAATTGAGTTCAAAGGTTTCTCTTACTACTCCCATACAGCGCTAACGAACACAACAATGCCCTTAAGGGCATAACATAACACAACATTCTTAACGTATCATACAGACCTACACTACAACATCACTGGGGAGTAGTTTGATTGACCCTGCTTGTGATATATATCGAATAGATTACAATTTTTCTTCAATCCTCTCTCACCTTTATAGGTGAATTTGAACACAGCCTATAACAATAAAACTCACTGCCGCAATATTCAAGCCCATAATGAACTAGCTATAACTAATCTAATATCGAAACATCGTCTCGACGTCCAATATTATGTAGATAAATACTTTGAAACTGTCTCGCCCATGCTACTAATTACATCAGTAAATCGACGAAACTTACTCGAGCCTAAAAATTAGGAAGAATTCGAGGAGCGGGTCAATTCGGGAGGGCAGTGAGCGATGTGCAACATCTTAAACAGCTATGAATGACACTTGGACTTTCCTCATGAATCATCAGAAAAAGAAATAAGAAATCAAAATGTTATGTTTCTCATAATCAGGCAGACAATTCTTTAGGCCGAAAAGTCATTACTGATTTTTTAAATCATATCTGTTTCCCTTCACGTTCGTTGTGTATTAGTAATTGCAAAAAAATGGCTCCATTACTAAACAAATAGATTTTAATTATGTGTTATTAAATAAATATATATGTATAGACAACTAGATTCAAATAAAGTACACGACATAATTTCTGACAAGACGGTAAAGAATTGCATTCCTGTGGAGGGTGTCGACGGAGGAGCACTATGACCGTATTAAAAATAATTGTAAGCGCTTAATCTAAAGGAAAGTATCGAATATGTCTCATATCCAAACACGATGACATCC
Source organism: Apomyelois bistriatella (assembly GCA_947044815.1). NCBI lineage: Eukaryota > Metazoa > Arthropoda > Insecta > Lepidoptera > Pyralidae > Apomyelois > Apomyelois bistriatella. Next base: position 7,468,699 of record OX345692.1, on the reverse strand, counting down.
ATTTTGAATTTGATATTACGTTTACAAATAACCTAAAAATCTACAAAATCACAATTTTCTTAAGTTTTTAAGCAAAGAAGTTAATAATTAGCCATTAAAGAGCAAAAACAATAAATAACAAATGCAGAAAACTCAACAACAGTAGTAACTGTCAGACCTTTCAAAACTAACGTGCTAAGAAAGCCAACAATGAGGGCTTAAATTTATTAAATCTGCGATGCACAGTCTACAATGTGGGTCTTAAAACCAAGTGTGTATGCTGGCCATATTATCAATATCGAACCAACAACTTATTTATTTATATTCCTGAACACACTAGCAACTTATGAAGCTGATGCGAGTGCATCTTAACATAGCCTGATTTATTGCAGGCAGATTGATTTAATACCTAGGCAGACTTTCATAAAAACTGTTAGGTATTTATTTACCAGCAAGTTATATATAAAAAGTATAATGACGTAATTAAAACACATTGAACGATCTTTGTCACCTAACGGGGCGTTGAGAGTATAGTTTCATTAGTTTGCATTGGTTAGCTTGCTCGAAAAACGGTCCGAGTTTTTGTAACGACTTTAATGTCAGGAGAGCGTTTAACACAGATATTTATTACCGCCAATGAGTACAGTATGTTTTCGTAATGTCACCACTTGGAAGACCCCAAAGAAACGACGAGGAATTAAGAATTCAAAGGGTACAAACTCAAATACACCTTTAAAATTAAGAAGTAACAAACGGAAAAATAATCATGGCGACTTACAAAATCGCCTTTATATCAGGTAAAATCAATAGAAACCCAGACTGGATTATGATGCACAGGTAGGCTTGCACAATTTCTGTTTTATTATAAATTATTACTGTAAATTTTAAAGAAATAAATTAATCATAAATAGTTCATAGTAAAAAATACGAGTATGTGCTCTTTCGTCGTGGCATATTTTGTTTCTTTAAAAGACAAGAACACAACAGTTTAAAACTACTCGAGTATGCATTGAAAATTATAATAATATTACAATGTTGAATGTAGCTTCCTTTAAATCAATCAAAATAATCAAAATAGACTTTTATGGCTAGATCTGTGTCCAGCAGTGGACTTCTTACAGGTGAAATTATGATTACATGAGTAGCTTTAATATAGTTGAATTCTAGCCTCCTACGCCGCGAATATTTGATTAGCTTATTAAATTAAATCATTGACTTAATCCGTGATTTGAAATTAGAGATATCCCAAAAGATGATCCTAGGTATCATAATCGTCGAAGTTTCAAAAAATATTGGATTAGCTGATTGCTTATTTACAGTATGGGAGGCCCTCCATTTTTGGGTTCTCAGCAAAGAATGCTATAGACCGAGCGCGAAGTGGAGAAAAAGCAGGAAAGTGGACCCTATGCTTTGAGGCGAGCTAAGAACGCAACCAGGAAATCCCTAAAAGCTATATTTGTACCCTTCGAAAAGATATTCATTCAATAACAAAGAGCAGGATAACCAAATTATCATGTTGTACAGAAGGGAAAGACAGTTAGTTATGTAACTTAGTCCTTAGTATTTAAATAGTATTGATAGCCCAAAATTGATCAATATCACGGATGGCGTCTATAAATTTTCAATAGGACAATCAAACTTTCACTGCATTCACAGGGAATAATCAGTTGGTAATGTTATAGCTTGACCGCCATAAACTCGACTCCTGTGCTTTACGCTTATGGAGTTCACAACCTACCACCATATTCACAAAAATAACAAACGTAAAGGCCCATTTGAACTAAAATATGATTTGTTTCTTTATCTATTATAGATATTTAACGTGAGAGTGAGTAAATTTTTAATAATAAGCGTTTTCAAGTCGAACTTATAGCGGTTTACGCTTTGATCATATATTAGCTAGATGCAAAATCGTGTATTATATTTTTTTTATATAGTTTCATTGCTCTACATAAACTTATTTTTATGTTGGACGCAAAAGATAACAAAGGCGCGATCACTAAGCGACTGAGAGTGAAGTATGCAAATTTTTGATGTTGGAAGCCAACATCATCTGGTGGCTCCACTGTTCAACCGAAGATCATGCATCTACCATTACTATTTGATCAAAGCTTTACAGTAGTACCACTTTTATAAGTTATACCGATATACTCGTACCTGAGAAATAAACTTTTTTCCGCAAATCAAAGCGTGCCATATGATCAGACTTATTCGCTAATGGCCGCTTCGTACGCGCCATGTTGCAGCGTCAAGTATTATAAAAGAGATAGCACGAGTCCTATTGTTTTCGGATCATTTATCATCATCACTATCATTTCAGATACAGACAGTCTTCTACTGCACAAAGGCAAGGATTTCCAGAATGACCAGTCGAAAGCGGCCTCACCTGGTCTTAAAGTATCCGGCGCTGCGCTTTTGATAAATAAAGTAGCAATAAGTTCGTTATTTTACTGACGTTTTTTGAGTCAGAAGTAGGCAGTATCTGCGCCAAAGAATATTGCCGAAGCGACTTATAAACGTGGTACTACTGTGGTTATAGTTCCTTAGTCCTTAGTGGAGGTGTCCATGGGGCTGGCGGGCTGCAGCAGCGGCGGGGCGGGGCGGGGCGGGGTGCCGGCGGCGGGGAGCGGCCCGGGCGAGACGTCCGCGCCCCGCGCGACCACACCCGCCCCCGCACCCGCACCCGCGCCCGCACCCGCGCCCGCACCCGCGCCCGCCCCGCCTAGAGGCACCGCTGGCTTCACGAAGCGGTCGTTTGGCCGCCGCTGCTGGAACAATCGATATGTACCCATTTAAATATTATACACTTCTTCAGTGTTTTTTGTGAGGGTCTCGATAGCCTAGCGCGGCGCGCGTGTTTGTAACGACAGTTTTTTTTTTGATGATACACCTTTTGGCCTAAAACATCCGTCAATTTGGTTTTTTATAATTTGGGAACATATAGTAATAAGTTTATGATGATGAATATGATAAGCTAAAAACTATACCAATCAGCAACAAAATTAACCAACGGAAAAAAACAGAAAACCAAGAATTAGGTACAACTGATCCACCTATTTTAGTCATGATTGCGCTTTAAATGTACATACTTGAAACCGAATTCGGCAAATAATCATCAAATTTTAATGAGCAAATTATTGCACTTTTCTACCTTTTACCGTTTGATCGCCATAAAATTTACTATACTACCAAAGATGGCGTACGTTAAATTTCATTTTACACATCCGACTTTATGAAGGGTCTTTAGGTCAGATTATGGTTATCTTGCTATTACACAACCTTAATATTGTCTCCGGCGCAGTAGTGTAAAGAGGGCCTGCATTTACCAAAATTGTCAACGATGTATTTACCTGAGAGTTGAGATGTATCGCGGGGCGCAGGCCGGCCGCGTTGGGCAACAGCGGCGGCGCGTACGGCGACAGCGGTCGCGACCCGCCCGGCGAAGACACGCTGCGCGACCGCGCCTAAACACAAGTATTTATTCACTTTTCTTCCTCTTGCTTGTACATACAGCTTCATTATTTAAAAAAAAACAATACGTCAGTAGTTTCATTGCTGACCTAGGCAGAGAGTTTTTGGAGAGAAAGTAAGCGAATTTCCAAAACAAACTTAAGTTTTGGAAATTCGAGTATTTGTGCATAATATTGGCGGATTATTATTCGCAAAGTGTTCGTGAACAAGCGTGAGTGTTGGGAAGTGGTACAGTGTCGAGAGTAAAAATAAACTTAACAAAATAAATTCAACAGTTAGGCTCTTGTCAGTGGGGTCTCATTCTTGTCTTAAGTTCCTTTATTTCGTGATACGTAACACGAGGTTTACTTTCCTCTTTATTTGCTTCATGTATCTATGCCTTGGGCTACTAGGACTGCTTTTTAAGTTAGGTATATTGCGTCTAAACAATATTACTCAAATTTAAGATTAGTTAAGCATATTTTTAAAAACATGGTAAACCTAAGCGCACACAACAATACCACATTTTATTGTAATATCTTCATAGTCTGAGTTTTAGTTTCTCAGTTAATTAAAAGTTAATGTTTAAAAGCCTCTCATTTTAATTAAATAAATACTAACACTTAAAGCTTCATTGAATTGCCTTTCTTCTTCCATTTCAAGGGAAGACTCGCTCTCTGAGAGGTGCCGACAAAGAGCTTCACGCCGCTCTACTTCTTGCTGAAGTTTTCGCTGCAAGCGAAGATTTTCCTCTCTGATATGTTTCTCCTCTAACGCCAAACGATGCATCTTCTCTTTATTTTCATTTTGTGAAACTGCTAACTGGTTCCTGGTTGAAACAATAAAAAACATTATTTCTCTGGTTGGTCATTAGTCAAGTCAAAATTAAAATTATTATTATCATCATCATTTCAGTAGCATCTACAGCGCCTGTCGACTGCTGGAAATGGACTTCCGCCAAAGATTTCCAAAAACCCCGGTAGGAAGTGGCCTGCATCCAGCACCTACCTGCGACCTTCTTCTAAAACCTTTCTGCTCTATCGGCTATCGGTTCGTCGCGCTATGTGCTCCGCCCACTTTCACCTTTAAGGGCTTAAAAATTAAAATTATCTTCTGATTGTTTGTCCACAATTTTTTATACAACTAGACAGGCAATCAAGCAAACACCCATGTATGATGGGCGCGCGTTCTTCATAGGTATTCGTGGCAAGTAAGATACCAATCCCAACTAATATTATAAATGCGAAAGGGAGTTGTATATTTGTTTGTTAACTCTTCACGCCCTATCTACTGAACCAATTTCCTGAAATTTCACATACGCATACCCAGGAGTATTGAGAAGGACATATCATATCATATTTTCATCCCGGGAAAAAGCACTGATCCCGCGGGAAATTCATGCGGGCGAAGCCGCAGGCGAAAGCTAGTATTTAATGAAGGGAAAAAACATGTCACGCTTCAGAGGCACCCAGGCTCTCAATCAGACAGCTTGGAATACAACCTCTCACCAGAGTATCAGAATAATTAATTCTGCCGTCTTTTACGAATAACGAATACGATAAAATCAATATTATTGCTGCATTTTACTGAACTCTGGCTCGACTAGATTTCATCATATTACACTAAAATAAAAAGTGATTTTTCTAAGAGTAAGTTTTTAAGATTCACTTCAAAAGCAAGCCTTACCTTAGATCTTAATGAAAATAAGCAATCATTTACCTTAATTTAACAACCTCTGAGCGCAGCGTTTGAATATGATTGCTTAAATTGGATGCTGTGTCACCATTACTGATGTCCCTGGCAAAAATAAGCCTTAATTAATGGTTTGGAAGTAAAATAAATAAGAACAAAAAAAATTGTTAACATATGTATCTGAATGCATACATAATAAATAGCCCAGGGAATATAGTATTTTTTTTACATTTCTCTAATGTGCACATAATATCATGAAAGTGGTTGTAATGCTTTAAAATATTCATTTTTTGACATTTTAAATAAATTTATCCAAATGCAACAAAAAATAACAATACACAAACAAAATATTTATTTTTAAAATAATATTAAGCTATTTTCCCAAACATCAACATCACCATTTCAGCTGCAGGCTGTCCACTGCTGGACATAGGCCTTCTCCAGACATTTCCATGACCGGTTGGAAGCGGCCTGCATCCAGCACCTGCCTGCGACCTCCTTCAGGTCATGCTGCGCTTACCAGTGCGTGGTCGCCATTTGAGAACCTTATTTCTTTAAGGTTTTTTCAATATTGTAAAACAAATCGATATATTTTTATCTAATGAAATAAAAATCAAACACCGAAGGTTGCCCATACAACTTCTAATTTCCCTGGGCTATAAAATAGTTTATTGATTTTATATAGCTTATCTTCTTAAACACTGTCATATAACGCTTCAATACTTTTTGTGCTTCACTATCACTATCACTACATAGTATAAAACAAAGTCGCTTTCTCTGTCCCTATTTCCCTTTGTATGCTTAAATTTTTAAAACTACGCAACAATTTTGATGCCGTTTTTTTTAATAGATAGAGTGATTCAAGAGGAAGGTTTTGTGCCCAAGCGAAGCTGGGGCGGGGCGCTAGTTTCTTAATAAATTTTAGGCACATGCAGTGCAACATGACATGTTTTAGTTCTGCAACTTCATCATCAAATATAGGTACATAGGTAGTCATAATATTCAATGAAAAATTCACCTAGGACTGGCAGGATCTGACACAGGCTGGTCCAATCTTATTTGCAAAGATCGTTTCTCAGCCTCCAGTTTGTCCATTCGTTTCCACAGCCTATTGACTAAAGCTTCCTGTTCTTGCTCCAGAGTATTCTCCAATTCCACCTATAAATAAATTGTATTATGTATGACACATCCATACTAATATTATAAATGCGAAAGTCTGTCTGTCTGTCTGTCTTTCTGTCTGTCTGTCTTTCTGTCTGTCTGTCTGTCTGTCTGTCACCTCTTCACGGCTAAACTGCTGGACCGATTGTGATGAAATTTGGTAGGGATGTAGTTAAAGACCTGAGGTCAAACATAGGCTACTTTTGGGCGCGATATAACCGAGTCCCACGCGGGGCGAAGCCGCGGGGAACAGCTAGTATTTACTATAAATATATAATGATATCAATAGGCTATCAACTGTCAGATATTACATTTAAGGAAATAGGATGTGTTTCAATATGGAGCATAAATATGTAACGCATATAAATTCCTTAAATTACCTTTTCTCTGCGAAGTCTTTCTAAATTGGTTTGTTTGGCAAGAGTTTCAGCTTCAAGTTTCTCGATTTTTCTCATCAGTTTATTAACAAGACATTCTTGTTCTTGCTCTAACGTCTGTTCTAAACGACATTTCTCTTGACGTAACTATAATAAAAGAATATGATATTAACTTCTGATTTAATAACATATTAAGACAATTTGTATAGTGATATTACACTTCATGCTTGGATTCAAACTATGTACTTTTATCAATACATTGTCAATTAGTCATTAAAGTTTGTTTACAATAGGCTATTTATTACACCATTTTTGAAAAGGATTGAACTAGTAGAAATGTTATTTCAATTTTGTACAACCAAAAATGCTTAGTCCTACTTTTAATTTACGATTTTGCATTTACATGCGGAACCTTTAGCAGCCACGTTGTTATGGTTGTGATGTCATTCCTTTCCTTTTCTTTGAAAATTCATATTCATTTGAAACTCAGAATACAATTTGTATGAAAAAAAAGGCCAGCTGCCACCTGGCAGTGGTTAAAGGACACAAGTGTCTGCATGGTCGATAGACGAAATGAATTAGTGTAGACACACAATTCTGACAGAGAAATCTTTTCACTAGTTTTCTGAAAGTTTGTTCTATTAAAGTCCTATTCCAGAAACTTACAGTTCTGTTGTTGTACCTGATTTAGTTTCCGTGACAAATCATTTGTTAGACATTCTTCTTCTCGCTCGTAATGATGAGCTAAAGTTTCTTTCTCTTTTTTAAGAGCTTGTATTTTCTTTAGAAGTGTATTGGAAATGTATTCCTCTTCTTGTTCAGCCTTTGCTTGCTGTAAATTTGAAAATAAAGAAGAATATAACTGGAACTAAGAAAGGTTCATATGAAGTTGGTTAAAAATGGTTGTATTAATTGAGTTTCAAAAAAAAGAAATATATATTGACACATTATTTAATGTTTAAACAATGTGGTATGTTTTAGCATGGATGATCACATCAAGTGATGAATTTAAGATATATAATAGCCATTTTTACAGAAAAAACAATTTTTATTTACGATCTGGTCACAAGACATACTTGAGATATAAAGCTATAAAAGTTTTGGAACAATTGTTTAATTTTGAATACACTCACTATTGAAACAGACGCTTGTCTCAAAGCACGGTTTTCTTCCTGCAGAGACTTCACTCGAAGTTTGTAGGTATCCAACTCTACCTTCAAAACTCTGCAAATAATTTTGTTGCTTTTACAAGTTTGTACACAAAGAAACACTGGCTGTCTTGAAAATATGTTTTTGCGTTTATGTTTTAGAACATAAAGGACCACCCATACCTATTTTGTTGCTGTAGGGATTCTATTCTTTTTTGTAGCTGGTCACGAGAGACCGTGCTGGGAGGCAACATTGCACCGCCATCCAAGGAGCTTGAATCACTTTCCGATGCCGAATCGGCCATTTTATTACCTAAAATGGATACATGAATATTATATACACGCATTAGTCATGTTAAATAGCGCACTAAATATAGTAATTGTACCTGGAGAAATCACGGTATCATCCATTTGCACGAAAAATGAGGACGGCAACAAAATGTCATAAATGTTGGAATCCGCGCGGAATTCGGAATAAGTTTTATAATAAATTGAATATATATATACAAATCTTATCAAATGGAATTATCTTGTTACAATAGTTACAAACAAAGTTTTAAAAAATATTAATGAAAAACACAAAAATTCATAACACAAGACAACTGGATATCTGAATTATTCTGAATAGAATAGAATCTATAGACAGACATAGTGAATGATAGTAAGAAGTGAGTGAGTGAATGAAGTAGGTAGTGGACACTGTGCTGTGCAGTGCAGAGTACTTTTTTAAAATAAAATTATTTTTACGGACCTGTAAACAAGTCTTGCTTGGCCTTTCTTTTTATTATTCTTCTTCAGGTCACCTGAAGAAGAATAATAAAAAGAAAGGTAGTCTAGTCTTTAGAGATGATAATAGGCCACCTGTATCAGGTGGCCTACTAAATCTCTAAAAAGAAACGATGCAAGTTCCAGTGAGTAAGCGAGACAGCGCAATACATGATGTAAGGCGACATCTCCTTTACTCACTGGAACTTGCATGGTTTTAAGAGATGGTAGACCCCCCATGCTCTCACATGTTTTGCTACGTCTTTGCTATATACTGGCAATATTTGAATTGGTATTATGACTATTTGGCAACCCAGTCAGAATTAATAAAAAAAAATATTGTAAAAAAAAGTGACACACACGCCATAATGTAAATTTGCTTCTAGATTTGGCGTTTGAGTTAAAATTTTACATTTTGATGTTACTAATTGGTATATAATGTATAATTAGGGCATTTAAAATGTCTTTAGTAAATATTGGTAAGATGTCATATGTATCAAAGCTTAAATATTTAGCAACTTTTCATAACTCAAAGAATTTAGGTTGTATCAAAGCAGTCGAAGCCATTTCATATTCCATTGGGATAAACCAATTGGACCTGTATTTTGCAATCTTCAACTATCCAATTAATTGTGCTGTAAAGTTTTTAAAAAGTGCAGATATAGTGATTGATGGTCGATGGTTGCGCCGTCGCCATTGAGGTGTTCGTGTTCGTGCAATCCACGGAGTCATAATAGAGCTATGCAATGGCCAGGGTGTATAGCATATTTAGCAGTATAACAGTCATCACAGCTAAAACGTTTCTTCACAAAAATTAATCTGTCGTTCTTGCGTGTTTCTTGATGAATATGTTTTTTGGTTTATCATGTAGTAAACACTTTTGGATATTTCATGTTGTAGTTTTGATGTGGTAAACAAACTATGAAAATATTAACATTACTACTCTGGAATACCAATCTTGTTTCGTTTTTTATACCCTAAAGGCCAAATGCCAATTTTCAGGTGAAGTGAGTTTTGTGTTATATGTGCTATTTATAAAGTGCACCACTTCACCCATGCCTAATATGCTAACATTGTTATTTTTTTAAGGCTAAGTATTTATAATGGCTCAGTACTACCAGATAGTCGGACAAGGCCATTCATTGACTTTAGAAGATCTACAAAGATATTGTCCTAATATATGCCTGGATGGGATTATAGTAAACCAAGATGAGCAACAGTATGCTCAACAACCTGTAAATGTAAGTAAATTAAAAAAAAATTCAAGTTAGATGTAAAGTTACCCTATATTGTAGAATTTAAATTTTAATTAAATTAAATTTAACAATATTAGAGATTATAAGGTGTGTTCAGTTGCTATTATGCTAGTGATGCAAATATTTTAGCACACTTACTCTTTATTGGGCACTAAACAAGACAACAATAGCAGTTTGTTTGTTCTCTATGGCTAGAGGTGTGAGATACAACCAAATCAATCAATATCGGGTAGTCATTATCAACCACCACTTCTCTTCTCTGCCTCCGTGGTCCAGTGGTTAAGGCGTTTGCCTGTAGACCCGAGGGTCGAGGGTTCAATTCCCACGGGAAGCATACTTTGTTTAGTTGTTTCCAGTTTGGTTAGGACATTGCAGGCTTGAATCACCTGATTGTCTGACAAAAAAGATAATTCCGTGCTTCGGAAGGCACGTTAAGCCGTTGGTCCCAGCTGCCATCTGGTAGTATGTTAAAGGAACAATGTCAGAGGCTGAGAGGCGGTTCCGAAGAACTCTGACACCAGGGTGTGCATGGTCGATTGACCATGACACCTACACGAAATGAATGAATGAACCACTTCTCTTGTGGAAATGGTATAAGGTGACTAATAGACATACAGGTAGCCACTAGGAGAGGTGTGTGGTATCCTCACTGTTGGAATGATATTGCAAAACTTGCAAGGAGTGATTTCAGCAGTCAAAGTGTTAAGGCAAATGGCCAGTTATTAAAGTAATGCCAAAGTTTTTAAGTATCTCAGTATTGCACTATCTCAATTACTCATTTAGTGCCTGCTTAAACATCATGGTATCTCCCAGAAGATTCTTAAGAGAACCATTAATTGCTTATAAAAATAAATGTCTAGAAATGCATCCTTTTCTGTTGAATAGGATGTACAGCTAAAAGTATACTGTAAGGCAGAGAAAATGTGTCTATTTCAACAAAAAACCTTTTCTCATACCTAACTAGTTTTTCCCTGCGGTTTTACCTGCCCATGCTCTGTATGACTATAGCCTATAATCTTCTCCATGAATATGAAGAAAGAATTTTTGAAAATAAACTGTTAGTTCTAATGTAATAAAAAAATCCATTCTAATATTATAAATGCGAAAGTCTGTCTGTCTGTCTGTCTGTCACCTCTTCATGGCTAAACTGTTGGACCGATTGTGGTGAAATTTGGTAGGGATGTAGTTAACGACCTGAGGTCAAACATACTTTTGGGCGCGATATAACCGAGTCCCACGCGGGGCGAAGCCGCGGGGAACAGCTAGTATGTTATAATATCAAACATAAACAAACTAACTTTTATGATAAAGATCAGTAGCAAAAAAGATAAATTGTAACAGATCTACTTTTTCATTTTTTAAGTATGTTAATTTTATTTACTCCCTTAGGACCTTGCATATTATTAAGTATATCCAACAAATCATTGTTGCAAAACAATCATTGTTAGTAAATTAAATCCTTTGATTGTCTAAATTTAATCATTTTGTTTACCATAGAAACAATTCTTATGTATTTGATAACTCAGGAAGGTTATGGCTATGGTTTTCATTGGTGGGATTTGCCACAGTCATACAACGGTATAACTACATTGATACCTCTACTACATACAGTATAAAAATGGGGTAGCCTTTTTTTTAATGCTGACACCGCATGGCCACAGTAGTTTAAGAAGTATTTTAGAAAAAATATTAATGTAAATATATTTTTTTTAATGTCTAAATTAGGTTGTAGTTCAACAAGCTGATCAGCCTAATGACATTATTGTGAGTGAGGGTGTTCAACAACAGCTGGTTGTGGGCGATGGTTTGCAGTATCAACAACAATACATTATTCGCCATGAACCCCCTCCACCCCCGCCACCACGTACTGACTTCCAACAGCAACAACAACAACAACAGCAGCAGCAACAACAACATCAGCAGCAGGCTTTACATAGACATCAAGTAAGTTTCTATTTATAGTTCAACAAAAATTCTTTCAAAATTTTTAAACAGAACTATTTTTTTATAAAACAAATGCTTGCTTAGCTGCATTGGTCTATATTAACTAAAATAAAATTCACTTCAAAATAATTGGCACAAAATATTTACTTTAATCAGAATCCAATGGTTATAATGTGATTTATGTTTACGGTCAATTTATTTGTAGGTTTACTACACATCTGATTTACCTGTGGATGCTCAGGTTGTCTTGCAACAAGCTCAGCAAATCATTGACGCATCTTTGATGCAACAGTCAACTCCACAGCGCCCACAACATGTATGTTGGCTAATAAATAATACTTGTAAACAGTATATTTACATGGTCATTATGCACTTTATGTTGGACTGATAATATCAAACTGCCAAACTTCTTATATTTATGCTTAGCATGAAACCTTTGTTAATTTAATTTTAAATTGTTTATTTTGGGTTTCTGTTACAAAAATAGTGCCAAATTAATTGTTAATTTGAAAATAGATTGTGCCTTGAATTTCGTATTAAGACAAGGTAGAAAGATCTAAGAGCAGAGAATTCTGCTGTGTTAAATTATTTCAAAGTGCTAGTTACATACATACATGTTTAAAATGTTCATGTATGTATGTCTCAATAAAACAGCTATAAAATTGCCGATTGCTACTGATGTTATAAATGAGGATGATTCAAAAACAATCTTATTATTATATATTTATTATATAATAACTTACTTACTTTACAGTTATTTTTTTATTCTCGCAAATTTGTATGTCACTATTGAGAGTGTCATACCAATATCAGTTTAATTTTCCATTTATGATAAACTGTTCTTGTTACTTGAAAGATGTTACTTAATAAAGTTCTACTATAGGCATAAAATATTTTAGTAGTTTATTTCTAATATGAGTATTAACAAATTTTAAGTTCATATTAATTTTTATAGTAATGATAACCTTTATTGTGGAAGTGGTAGTAACAATTATGTTGCCTGTAAATAATTTTCTCTTCTATGGTCGTGTAAAAAGGAATGCTTTGCTTTATTTTTGGTTTAGTGGTTCATACAATCTGCCTTTTACTAATAAAATGTTTTGGTGCTTACTGTCACTCATAAATTTCCTTTAACAAGAATCCCAATTAATCTGTATAAATGAAGTATCAATTATAAAGAACATCCAAAATTTTCATTCATCGTTTCTACTAAGTCAACTAGTATACAGTGCTGTATATAAAAGTCCTTGCCAAAAAATAAACTTTTGGATTAAAGTAGCAGTAAATCATCATATGATACATTGATAATTATGACTCACATATTGTCTTAATCAAGACAGCCTATTCACCAACTTTTACTCGCTTTTTGAGCAAGAATGCCACAATAAAAGTTGTATAATTAAATTTTTCTATACATTAAGTTATCATTAAACAACTCTTGGTGTGGCTGTAAGATCTTTAAATAACTTACAACCACTGCATACTTTCTTTACATTGTGAACACAGTGTTATACTTCCATGTTTCTTTGCAAGTCGCCTAACGCAATGTATTTATGAAAATGTGCTTTTACTATTAATGAAAATTTGTCATAAAAAACACATCAGGCACAAAAAGCAACAAGAATCTACTTGGCTAAGTTCTGAGCTTACCATAATACATTTTATTGGTAAAGGGTACTGATTGGTTTTTTCGGTCATTGTCAACGATGTTGGTGTTGAATAGCAGCTGGTGAGCCCGGCTCACGTGCTGTCGCAGCCGACTGTGATCCACCCGGCGCAGCAGCCGCCGCCGCAGCCTCCGCCCCCGCCGCCGCCACCGCCACCGCAACATGCGCCGCAGCAAACCGTTAGTCATAGGCTTATGATGATTTGATAACATCACACTTTTAAAATGATACCTTGGTGAACACTAGCACCACCATCAGTTAAAAATCATTATCACTAAAAACACAAGTTATCAAAAATCCGTCTTATGTAGGTAATTAAGGTTCTGGATCTGAAGTTAATTTTAAACATATTAAATTATTATAGTTCCCTATAGTTACAAATTCCAATATTGCTTAAAACGGCCACTTTTAGCAGCTTTGCAATTTGTAACTATATGGAACTATAATTTAATATGATTAAAATTAACTTCAGATAAAATTGATTTTTGATAACTTATGTTTTCAATGAATAATGATTTTTAACTGATTGTGGCGCTAGTATTCACCAAGGTATCGTCTTAATGTTAAAAACTAAGACATCGACATTTTTGCTGTATTTCAATGCTTATTAATTTTTTGGTCCTTCATCATCATTTAATTTAATGGCTCTGTCGCATTCTCTGCACTGCTCTTCATTAATTTCTGGCGTTGCCTCTGTCGTTTCTGTCTGACTACAAACACCTCTGAGCAATGGCAAGGCTTGATTCAGATTTATTAAAATGTTTGATATGAAGCATATTTAAACAACAATGTATTAATTATTTCATCCTTTTTAGTTGAGGAATTGGAGTCGGTTTCGTTTTTTTGGCAAAAACAATTATTTAATATCTGGATCTCATTTATTGAATGTTGACACATATTTACTCAGTGAAGTTTACCTACTTTCAGTATATTTTATATGGTTCCTATAATTTTTAATAGGCTAGTTGACTTGTATTTTGTTTAAAATAATTATTCTCTATTTGTTTAGATTGAAACCATTTTTTCCATATTTTTCCGAGCCCTCTAAGGCAGCAAAATTTTATTTCAAAAGTTCACTTTTAGAATCCCATCAAAAACACCGTCGGCCATTTTTGCAGAGTTTTGTGACCGGCCCGCGTTTGGACAGTTCCGAATTTTAAGTAAATTTGAAATTGAAATTATAATGCCATTTTGCATTTTTCTTAGCGGAAATTGATATATTTCGGTTTCGTGGGTCAAATACTGTAAGAAATGAACATTTGTTGCATCAAAATTGATATGAGTCAAGTAGCCTATTACATGCTTGCATCGAAATTTGTTAGGAACATAGATTATTTTGTTTCTTTACTTAACTTGATATCGTATTGCATGTGATTTGCGGATAGTGTCTGTTGATTAGGGATATATCATTCAATGTTGTTCGTTTGATGTCAAAATAAATTCTAAGCAACTGTTTAATATTTTTTTTTATATTGCAGCTGCAACAACAATCTCAGCTGCAACCACAACAGCAACTGCCCCGAGCGTCACCCCAGCTTATACATTTGCAACAACAACAGTTGCAACATCAGCTGCAGCAGCAACAACAGCAGCAGCTACAACACCAATTGCAGCAGCAACACCAGCAACATATACAACCACAGCAAATACAGCAGCACCAACAAGTTGTTATGCATGCAGCATATATCAATCAAGCTGTAAGTTTTCCATTCTGATAACTATTACCTTGCGGTAAAGCTACTGCCACGGGGTATTCAGTGACTTGGTAAGGTAATAATCCAATACACCATGATGCGTGGGTAGATGCATGAACTAAGAGTTGGGGTCTATCAAATAATGATAGTTATATCTGTCAGGTCATAGGTCTTATGACCATAGTCTCTGTCTACCCCGTATGGGATTAAGACGTGATTATATGTATCTATGTATCTGTCAGACAGTGCATACAATTGACCACTTGCTGTCGGGCACCACATCGCCTTTTTCAAGTACAAGGGATACAGATCTAGCCTCTTGACTCACCATTAGGGATGTGCCGTTCCCGGGAACGTTCCTTTGTTCCCAGAAACGTTCCCAAATGCCCGGGACGTGCCCGGGAACGTTCCCCTTAAAAAAAGAAATGTTAAGGAAAATTGTATTTAAATTTTTTATTTACAGTTTTTATCTCTTCCAATATAATAAATATATGTTAATACATTTTCTAATATATTTAAAAATACTTTCAGTAAATTTTGTAACTTTGCCGATGTTTTGGGAACTTGCCCGGGAATGTTCCCAAATTAGTAGGGAAAGTTCTCAGATTTATTGGGTTTGTTTCTATATTTTCGATTATGCAAGATAAATCTATTTGGGTTTCATCATTAGATTTGTCTCAGCTAGTTCTTCGGTACTACATGATATCGGGGGGTCTGACGATGAAGCTCGAAGTTGGTCGAAGAAACTTCTAAACTAAACAAGGTAATTCCACCTTTGTTTGGACTCATTTGATTTGTCTTGGCTAGTTCTTTGATGCTACACGACATCCAGGGTCTGATGATAGAGCGGAAGGTGGTCAAAGAAACATATAATCACATCTTTATCCCATACGGTGTAGACAGAGCCTAGGGCCATAAGACCTTAGACCACGTTTAGCATAATGGTAGTTGAAACAGGAAATCAATAGTGATGGCTCAGTCGACTTTTACGGCTTGCGCGGAAAGAGAAGCAGCTGGTACATTCTATGTTTTTCTTTTTCTCCCAGACCATGATAAATCCACCTTATTTGGGCTCGTATAATTTGTCTTGGGGATCTCTTTGGTGATATATTAATCCAGTATCTGAAGACCGAGCCTGAAGGTAGTTAAAAGAAGTTCTAAATAAAACAAAATAGAACCAACGTGTTTCAGCTTTTTTGTATTTGTCTTGAGAACCTCTTCGGTACTATATGACATCCAGGATCTGATAATGGAGCCAGAAGGAATGCATAACACAAACAAGATACATTCACCGTGTTTAGACCCATTTGATTTGTCTTCGAAAGCTCTTTGGTCTTACTTGACATCCAGGGTTTGATGATGAAGCCGAAAGGTTTTCAAAGGAACGTTTTAACTAAACAAGATAAGTCCACCGTATAAGGGCTCATTTGATTTGACTTGGCTAGTTCTTTGGTAATACATTAATCCAGAGACTGAAGATGGAGCCTAAAAGTAGTCAAAGGAAGTTCTAAACAAAACAAAATAGAACCACTGGGTTTCAGAATTTTTTATTTGTCTTGAGAACCTCTTTGGTTTACATGATATCCAGGGTTTGACGATGGAGCCGGAAGGTGGTCAAAAGAACACCTAAAATAAACAAGATAAACCCACCGTATTTGGTCTAATTTGAATTGGGTGTTACTTGACATCCAGGGTCTGATGATGGAGTCAGAAGATGGTCGAACGACTTCCTAAACCATTTGCATTGCAAGCTTGCTTTCAGATGGATACCTTTTGCCCATCTTAATTTTACTCTGAGTATCTGCTTTCCTCATACTAGTTCATTTCCTTTTTCGAATGTAATTGATCAGTAAATCATCTTTATATTTATTTAAGTACGAATAAGGTTAGAATATATAAAATACAACAAATTATAAAAGTAAAACATTTCAGAAATATGTTTTGTTTGCGTTGGGAACGTTCCCAAAAACAGGGAACGTGCCCGGGAATGTTCCCGGAAACGGGAACGAGGAAGATTCCCCGGGAACGGGAATTTGGGAACGGCACATCACTACTCACCATGGATGTTACATCCAACTGGGCCAAATTTGTATGATGAACTATAAACCTTGGTTATTCTATTTATTAGTAAATGGTTTTAATTTAAACTTTATAACTAATTAATTTAAGTTTTCTGTTCGTATTTTGGTTCTGTACCCAGTCATCATTCTATTTCAGCACCTTACGATCTTAAGCGAGTTTTAGTCATTATTTAGTTTGACGCTCATGCAAACAGTTTTAATAAAATAAAATATAAGGATCGACCAATTTAAAGCTTAGATTGAGCACTGTTAGTTTTGACCCTAACAGATTCAGAGGGTAAAGCACTATAAGATGTCTTATTTTTAATCTAAAGTATGTTATGGAGGTTAAAAATAAAACATCGTTTGTGTTGTTTGACGACGTCAAACGAACGAAAATGCCGTGATGATGATGATGACTTTTTTATGGCACTAATCCAAAAAATGGCAATCAAACTAACAGCTTATTTTTGCCATTATTAAGTTTTATTTGAATGTTCTTCAACTTTTTCATTTGATAAAGTCAATGAGTCAAGTCAGTAGTCAGTCATGTCTAGTCAAGTTCTAGTCAAAGGGCTTAGTGAAGGGGTAGAAGAATTTCACTTAGCATTATCTTGGAGATTTTGGTGACAAGGATTAAAGTCACTTATACGGCATTGTACCATATCCCAACACTCACGCTTGTATAATAATCCACCGTTATTATGCACAAATTCTCGAAGACATAAATTTTGGAAAATAAACACAACAACGGAATATGACTTCACCTTCTCGCCAAAAATCTGATGATGACTTGTGTGTAATAAACAGGGGACTCCTACCCGCGCGGCCCCACCTCGCCTGTTAAATCAAGCTCTGTCTTCCCCGGGCGGAGTGACGTTGGTCCGCACGCCCGTCCGCACGGTCCGCCCGCGTCGTCCGCCCGCTCGCCCGCCTATGACACCCACGCAGCCTGCCACACTGCAGCTACCCGCGAGGCTGCTTAACCCACAACACCAGGTAATATACCATATTGGTTTTTCGTTTTGTTAACAGGAATGAATTCGATTCATGATACTGTAGAACAATTTCTTTAACCAAAATTATGATGCTTATCACATATCTTTATATTATTGTACTTTTGTTTATTTTGTGCAATAAGGTCAGATTACAAACAACAATCGCAGAATTTAATTGGCTACTTGACAGTATTTTCAAATATAATAAATACTTACAGTCTGTTCCAATCAGGAAAAAAAACTTTGTAAACAAACCATAAAATTATCGATTTCATCAAGAATCTTTCTTCCAAGACACAAAAATTTCACATCCGTCACTTAGAAAACGCCGTCGCCAACTTATCAAATATCATTTAAGTAGTAATTGGAGATAAAACTTGCAAAACTATTAAAATATGATGATATGAAAAACTTTAAGGTTATTTGTTTCTTTTTTCTAATGCAAAGATTAGGGATGGGTATCGGCATTGAATGATAATGATCGAATATAATGAACGAATGACAGTTATCGATTATCGATTGAGGAATAGATACAACAAGATCCGTAATAACAAAATCGCCCTGATTAATGTTATTAAACCGAATACTGTAGTATTTTGAACAAAATAATGTATTTATTGATGCACAAAATACATAAATTCGTAATTTGAGCCCTATCTGCGAGAACATATTCATTTTAAAATATTTTGTTTCTTTGTTTTTATATTCATAAGTATATACCATGGAGTACTTACTAAGGGGAGATGCCATATCATGCGTTTTGTATAAACGTATTCGTGACGCTAGCCGGGGTAGAAGGTAGGAGAAACGGGGTGCATAAATGATATCCATCTTAAGGAAAGTAGCAGTATAACGTTATTAACAAATCATTATCAATAATTCAGACACCCGACATTATGTCACTACTGTCCACGAGCCGTGGTACTGTTTGCTGACCCAGGTCTGCTATTTTTGAAATATGTGACATATATCGAATAAAAACCGTTCCAGTTAGAATAAAAATCATTCGTTTTTGCGGGAGTCACACTTTCAAAAATAGCGGTACTTGGGCCTTATTTTTAAAATATGTGACATAAATATATGAAAACATTCGATATCGAACAAAAATCATTCGCTTTCTACTAAAAAATAATCGACTCACCCATTTCTCGTGAGTCACATATTTCAAAAATAATGGCCCTGGTTCTTATTGATAGAGTTCCTAGGTCAGCTACTTTTCAACAGATGTCACTAGTATCTAGAAATTCAATTTTTTAAACATTGCGATATTTCATAAATTATGAATATTAATAAAATTTTTAGAGCCGTAAATTATCGTATAATTATTATGTCTGCATAAAATAAATATTTTGTTGTATTTTTTTTATGTGGCAACTTTCATGTGGGTTTGAAATCTGTCAAAGTAATGACATTACGCGCGCGCGCATGAATCTCATTCGTCACTTGTTTGTCATGTGTACGGGTGCTTTTCTACGTTCTATTGCTCATAACGACAACTTGGCTATTCATTTATATTATTATATCGAACAAACACTTAGCAACATTTTATCTAAGTTAATCCGCTGGTCATTTAAGTTTATTATAAAATTTTATTATATATTTGTTTACATTCTGTAGATTCCACCCGCGTAGAATTAAAGACTAGCCTTAATTTGTGATAAAAAAATATTGTACCTACCCATTGTGGTTCTTTCATTCGATCATTCACTCTTTCGTTCAGATAGTATGGGGTACAACACTAAATACTAAAAGGTCATTGACGTTTCATTGTTTACAAAGTTTTTTTTCCTGATTGGAACAGACTTTATATACTGTATGGTAGTTTATTCCATGAATTGGGTATGCTAAGTTTAAAAAAATTATTTTTTTTATATTTTTAACTGAAAATTTAGACTATTTTAGGAAACTAATTTGATTTTTTTCGCTTAAATTATTATTATTAATTTTATATTAGTTTTTAAAGTTTTATAGTTCATGACGTCATTTTACTAGACGATGTTACCATTATATAGTATAGTGCCACAGTGTGGTCACAACAAAAACGAACGTGCCATTTATTTTACAATAATTTTACGGCCCTGGAAACAAGTTCATTAAGGCCTTTCTTGAAATTTTAATCTTCTTCAGTCCTACTTTAATCAAGTCAAAAACGTCAAGTCAGTAATCTATCCCAGTCAAGTAAGTCTATAGTCAGAGTCAGGTGGCTTAATACCATCTCTTCAAACCATGCAAGGACGAGTGAGTAAGCGAGACAGCGCAATACATGATGTAAGGCGACATCTCCCTTACTCAATCGTTCTTGCATGGTTTTAAGAGAGGGTATTAGGCCACCAAGGGGTATACACCTACTACCATCTCTTACGGTAGTAACCCCCTGGGTTATTACCGTCTCTTAAAACAATGCAAGATCCAGTGAGTAAGCGAGACAGCGCAATACATCATTTAAGGCGACATCTCGCTCACTCACTGGATAGACAACTGGATAGATGGTAGTAGGCCACCAGGAGGGTTACTATAGTCTCTTAAAACAATGCAAGATTTTAGGGATGGTGGTAACCCCCCAGATCTTTCTATTTCTTACTATCATAATCGGGATCGGTATTTCTGTACTATCATATCTAAAAATCATGCAAGTTCCAGTGAGTAAGCGAGACAGCGCAATACATGACGTAAGGCGACATCTCCCTTACTCAATCGTTCTTGCATGGTTTTAAGAGATGGTGGTAAGCCACCAGAAACACGTCTTATCGCGCCAACTACTCCGAAACATCAAATCAAAATCAATCGATTGACTTGACATGACATTGAAAGATCATAGGTTTTTTTTTTTATTTGTCCGTTTTTACGGTCGTACGTAATCCTAGTCGGAATACGAAGTGTGGACACGCACACACTTAGGATAAGAATTAAAGCGTAGACGTAGCTTTATTTGCGTAATGACGTCATTTAGGTGTCGAATGAATGTTACAACTTCCACGGCATTTTTGAATATTTTACCGAAATCAATGTACTTTTCTTGTCGAAAATACAAAAATATTGTATAAAATCAAAATATCTCGAAATGGTCTTCGTATTTTAGTGTGTTAAAAAAATTTAGCATACTCAATTAACTTATACACTATATTTTTGCATTAAAATAATACATAAGCACTTTTATTTGTTTATATGAATTAATTAATTTTTTTTATTTATTTTATTCTGTGGTTGACGATATTGAAATAACATGATTGAATGTCTTGTGACGTTACATCGCACAAAATAAACAAACAAACACGGAGGTTTTTACGACGGCAAACAGTGGCTTCATTTAAATTTTTTCGACAGAACCCATTACTGTGTATTGGATGTTATTCTCTTTAAGGCAGCTGTTAAGATAATTAATATTTTATTAGTTTTTGAAAGACCCAAATAGATTTTATTGTCTAAAACATACTAACATCAAAATGATCTTCACAAAATCTAATTTATCAGACTGCGGGTCTGGCTACAGTTAGCACAGCGACGCTAACTCTCTTGACGTTTAGGACATCTCGGTGTATCCTATCCTAACTTCCTGACTAATATTATAAATGCGAAAGTCAGTTTTATTGTTTGTTTGTTTGTTACGCTTTCACGCCCTATCTACTGCACCAATCTTCCTGAAATTACGCATTCGCATACACATAGATAGAAGTATTGAGAAGCACATAGGATACCTTTCATCCCGGGAAAGAGCACTAACTTGCTTTCGCCCGCGTGAATTTCCCACGAGAACAGTGCTTTTTTTAGAAAAAAGACTGTATCAACTTTGTTTTAAACTGTGCGTGTTTTTGGAATCGAATTTGAAATTATATGAAAAATAATTATTACACTGGTATTAAATAAATCTAGGAAAATGTCAGAATAGTTTTCCGAAAACTGTCAAGTAGTCAATTATTTTCATCACACTAGTTGTTGCCCGGGTCTCCTCTCCCGTGGAGATTCCGGGATAAAATATAGCCTATGTGTTGTTTCAGGGTCTAAGCAATCTCCATTCCAAATTTCACCCAAATCAGTTTATCCGTTTTCCTGTGATAGAGTAACAAACATACACACTCACAAACTTTCGCCTTACGATATTAGTGATAAATATAGTTCACTCGTTGTACTTCTTTGTGTGGTAAATATCAAATCGGTACTAGCCATTTTGTAGTCAAGATACTAAGTCAGGGCATCCGTTCATATCCAGTTATTTTTGTTTTTCATAAATTTTGATTTACCACCTGTATTTAATTTTATATTGTTTTTTTTGTGTACAATAAAGATTATACATATACTTTTGTTCATAAAAAAATCACTAAAATAGGATTTTTGCAATCAGGTCTCGCAAGCACAACTGGTTTCGCCCGGAGTTGTGGGTAGCGGTCGGGGCGGCGCCGGCGTGGGTCTCAGCGTGGGCGTGGCGGGGGTTGCGGGGGTGGCGGGCGCCGGGCGCTGCGTGCGTCCGCAGCGGCCGGCGTCCCCGCGCGTACTGAACCCGCACGCGCAGCACCGCCCGCCCAGACCCAGGACTCCACTACACCAGGTCAGTCTTCTCCAATCATAAAGGCTATACTATGTTGATGATGATGTCCTCCTCATATGCCACATTTACACTCAGCCTTGTAGGGCAGGGAAGTGGGCAGCGCGCGAATGTAAATAGGTTACTCGCGTTGTCACTGCCCATGCCGCTGCCGCTGCCCGGCGATCCCTTGATTGTCGGTTTTTCGCGCGGAAGGCAAAGGACGGGCAGCGCGAGCGCGAGTGAGTGTTTACATTCAGCTTAAAACCATGCAATATCCAGTGAGTATGGGAGATGTCGCCTTACATCATGTATTGCGCTGTCTCGCTTACTCACTGGAACTTGCATGTTTTTAGAGATGATAGTAGGCCACCAGATGAGCAGTAAAGAAGTATGAAGGCTAAGTGTGAACGCTCACTCGCGTCGTTATTGCCGCAGTAGTATTTAGGGAAATATTTCCGGCAGCGACTGGAGCAGTGGCAGGGGCTGAGTGTAAATGTGGCGACCTTAACACAAAATTTCATTTCTGCGCCAGGGCGCGCATGTGACTAGCTATATGTGTACTATGTTATTTACTATGACCAGCACTAAAGCTCTAACGCTTGGTCGTTTGCCTTGCTCAGATCCTCTGTTGTACAAGAGACAGCACAACTAGGATACCGCGGGTGGTGAGCCAACAACTGCACTGCGCCACACTTTAGTTTTGCCTTATTGACAGAGCTTTTTTAGTTTTTTTTTACTGTCAGTCTGAATATCTATTTCCTGTATTGCTAGGTTCCATACACCTGCCAAATGTGACAGATGCGAGATCTGCCACATTTGGCAGGTCAATCACTACTAGATATGGACACGTGTACATATCCAGTGGAAGGTATACCTTATAAACCCCCACGCGCAGCACCGCCCAGAAAATATCTGACTAAGCTTAACGACTGCCACCTAGTAATAGCAAGAAATAATATAAAAATTAATTTTGTAATTTTACAGCAGCAACAACAACAGCAGCAGCAACAGCTTCAACAGCAGCCGCAACAACAACACCAAATGGCTCAGCACGTGCTCAACCAACAAGTCCACCAGCAACAAATCAATCAAATCAAACTTACCCCTCATCAGGTGTGTTTGAAAATTAACTACTGCAAAGACTCGCACTGTGAATATGATTTGTATTGGTAAAACAATCTTGATTTTAAAGTATAAAAAGGACACTTTTTTAAAAATCTAGTTTGTTAAATGCTGACATCATATTTATTTAAATTTGATAATATGACCTGAATTGGGATACACTCCCAAGTTATTATCAGTATATTTATCTATTTACTGTAACAAACCATTAATTGCAGCATCAAATCCTCCTGAACCAACAACAGAATGCTACCCACGGACCACAAACACGGATCATCACTCAACAGGGCACAATCGTCACGCAAGCAATGCAGGGTCAGATCTCACAACACACGGTTGTTCAGGGTAACCAGAACAATGGACCTCTACCTCAACAGAACCAATTGACGGCAATACAGGTTTGATTTTTGTTTATATAATTCTCAGCTTTAGTTCTAAAATCTTTGCAGATACAGGAAAAAGGTTTCGTTTTGTAGAACAATCATTAAATGAAATTAAAAAAAACTTGTATTGTGCTTTGGAAGGCACGTAAAGCCGTTAGTCTCGGCTGCCATCTGGTAGTCGTTAAGGAACCACGTCAGAGTCGATTGACAATACGAAATGATGATAATGATAAAAAACTTGCGATTAAATTACTAGTTTCTTATTCATATTATAAACTCGAAAGTTTTTTGTTGCCTGTTAAATATGTGATGTTTGTGACTCCATTATATTGAACTAGTCTTTTAAATTTGGTACACAGGCATAAGTTACAAATAGGCTCTTGACTCATATCAATTTGATGCAATAAATGTTTGTTTCCTACAGTATTTGACCCACAAAACCGAAAGATATCGATTTCAGTTAATAAAAATATAAGGTATAATTGAAATTTAAAATTAACTTATAATACTGGAGAGTAAAAACGCGGTCCGGCCATTATCCGCCATGATACGACGTCGTTATTAGTGACAATCAGATTTCTAAAATAGCATCCTAGATTTTAATGACGTCATAAAAATATTGCAAAATGGCTGACATTGTTTTTGATGTTTTTTTAAAAGTAAACTTGTAATTAAGTTTTGCTGTTTTATAAGACTCAAAACAATATAAAAAAATAGTTTGTTTGAATAAAAAATAATTATTTTAAACATAAATAAAATACCAGTCAACTAGGCTTATTGCATTTTAGATTAGACTTTTTCCAACATCGTTTTGGGAGAGAAGCCCCGGAATATACTGGAATTTAGTTGCTTACGACTAGAGTTAAGATGTTACAAATATCATGAAAATACATAAATATAATCTGTGGCATAATTTACTATTAGTGCAATCTTTTTTTCTATTTTTATGTTTCAAAATAAGAAAAATAGTTCTACTATTTAATTTAACTAAAATGATTACAGCAAAGGGCATCACCTCACCCTCAACAAGTGCCTCAGGTGAAGAAGGTCGTCGTTCAACCAAACAACGCCAACGACATGGATGATCTCGAAGAAAGCATTACGGCCGCAATAGTTTCCAAGAACCCTGTCAATGAGCATTTAACCCAACCACAGCAATTCCACACGCCTCCACCGCAGTTACGGCAGACTCTTCCAAGTAGCTCCGTCGCTCAGCCACAAGTCAATTTCAGTCCTCAACATGGTTTTGTTACATATGAACAGCAGCATTTACAACAACATCCACAGACTATTGGGCAGTTGATAATGGAACCGGACCCGGAGGAGGAAAGACAGTTTGTGACCTTGACTAATGGTCAGAGAATAACCCTGGCTGACTTCAGAAGAATGCAACCTCCTCGTACATCGAACCAGCAAAATAGGTAAGTTAATTCTACTACTATTAATATGAAGGTGAATGTGGAACAACTCTAGTCAATTCACTGAAGAGAGCATCTGAAAGTATGCTACTTTCAGTGTTATGTAATTGTGTATTATAACCACTACATGAAAAAATATGGCAATTAATGGATTTTCTGCAGTTTTTGCTAGTAACAAATAGAATCTTTTCGATAAAGTCTGACTTCAATCGGTTAGCTTACTGTAGTACAGCTTAACTGCTGATAGTATTTCGATAATCTGTTCGAAAGGCCTACATACAGTTACATAAATAAAGGCAAACGTAAATACAGAATAATGTTTTTATCTCTTACAAGGTAGAAACAGCCTTAAACTCTTTTAGAGAAAATGTAGGTTCCGTCTGAACAAGGAATACCGATAAATTAGCAGCTAACTTTAAGCTAAAGCATAGCAAAGTGCTTTGTGCATACCGATAGTATGAGAGATATACCTAGGTGTCATTTTGATTTGTCTGTCTAAAAATATTTATATGTATGTCATTGTTGTTGTCTTCAGGGAAACTGGAAGGCAAACATTAGTGAGAAGCAAAGAACAACAGAGGCCAGTTCAACGAGTACAGCCCATGCAAACTCAACAAACTACACAACTTGGTATGTTTTACAAGTTTACAATGTGCCCTTCGAGTAACATTATTGGGGGCGGACTATGAGCAATAAAAAAAAATTGTAAAATTTTTTTTGCAAACGGCACAACTAGTTCTTATGAAATTTTGTGTGTTACTGAATATACTTTCTAGGAACAGAACGTAAAAATATTAGTTACTTATGAGAATTTTATATATACCTATATAGTCTTTTTTTATACTATTGACTAACCAAATGGGTTTCGAAACAATAATAATTAAATATTATACCAAACTTGTTTCAGACAATACTGAGACTCCAAGTGGTACATCTGAACAGGCTTCAGAACCTCAATCTGCTAAAATGTTAATATTCCTGCAAAATGGAGAACAAAGACTTATTACGTTTACACTGCCTAAGGAAAGCTGTACACTTCAAGAAGTTCTTGAACAGGTATGTTGATGACATTCTAAACTATTACTAGCGGAATCTGGAGGTTTCAACAATTTAAACCACTGCAGTATTAACCTTCTCAAGTCAAGTTTGTATATTTTGCGAGGCGATTTTGCTGTTAAAAGTGAGATGTATGTGTACATCTTGACTACCTCCGTGGCGTAATGATTACCATGCTAGATTGCTACTCCATAGGATCTGAGTAAGATTTCTAAACAGAGCAAGTAGAAAAAGAGCCTTTTCATATTGATCTGTTTTAGACCTGTAGGTACTAAATTTTTAATGTAAAATTTTTTGTGTCATTGAGTTTGTATTCCATATCAATAGTTTTAAAATTTAATTTAGAGCGAGCTCAGTCTGTGCAATTTGATCTTATATATAAATCTTAACTTAGTTTAATTGAAGAATCAAAAAAAACTGGCCACTTTTTCATTTACTCAGTGTCACCTACACAATACCACTCTTATTGAATCTGACTATATATCTATCTGGACTGTATATCTATTTCTTTGTCGTCCTCTATATAGGCATATAGAGGACGACAAAGAAATAGATATATATTATACATACTCTCGAAAACCCACCCCTGCAGAAAGAAGATAAACAGTGAAATAATATACAATAGTGTTTGTTTCAGGTCAATGTACCATTTTCAGAAGACACGAATATACAGTGTATGCAAAACACAAGTAGTGAAATAGATTATTTTGTTACTGTTGGTGCTACAGCAAGAATTGAAGAAATGTTAGAAAATCATCCTGTAAGTATTCATGTTATGGGGTCTGCTTATGAGTTTTTCTATTTATTTTTAGATAACAGAAATAAATAAGTTCTTAAAATCGATGTGACAAAGGGCTATTTTAATTGTATTAATATAAAGAAACCATGTCTTTATTCTTTGCCAAGATCATAATTATAACATTTTTATAAAGTCCTTTATTATAATTTGTTGTCATCCAGTGACAGAATATTGAGTACAATGTACCTACATTATTCTTAGAAGGGTTTATACATAGTAGTAATGTTCTTGTATAGTAAATTATTTACAATATTTTACATAGAACAGAGAAAACCAATATAATAAGACATCTGCTTGTAAAGAAATCTTTTGCAGCCAACTTAAGCGAGATTTGTTTCCACAGATGTTAGTAGGCGACCTTAGTAGTAGAAGTTCTCCCACTGTGTTATCTCAACCTCAAAGTAGTGAAATGTCTACTCCTGAGAAATCACAGTGCCCTGATAATGGTATGTAGATATGTGTTTTCTTTTCTAATGACTTTTAAGTAGCCAACACTGAAGTCAGATTTTCAAGATGGCATGCATCTGACTTAGATAAACGACTGCGAGATAGACGATTACAGCTGCAGGGACTGAGAGCTTACTTGCTTAATACTTTTTCTCAAATATTATGTAGATTATAGTCAGCTAAAATGCAATGTCTTGATTATGCCTTCATGATGTAGGAACTTATTCGGGATTATTTTTATCGATGTCAGGTACCCGTTTTTGGTTATGCTATTGCTGGTGAAATCCGCCATCTATCAATACTCTTTCTAATATTAGAAGGCACTTGCTAAAAACTCGGACCATTATTGATTCTTACGTTTGTTGTAATGCAATATGTTGCTTCCATCAGGTTCCGAATCTCCAGAGCAGCGGTCTCCGCCTCCTAAATATGTCGACGGCATGTTAGCAGTTTGCAAGTTATGCGGTTACACAGGATTTGATTTCAGCAGATGTCAAAGGTATGCTTAAAATTTTATGAAACTTTTTACTTAGAATTTAATTTTATTATATCTTTTGTAGATTTGTCTACTAAATAGTATCCAAAAAAGGCCACCCACACAAATTATTATTGAAAGATTTTTCCGGCACTTGGAATACGTGTTAGCAAGCACATCTAATAATTTTCGCTTCTAATGCTACTGCCTGTCTGAATGTATTTCTTAGTGACGCCTACATTATCGCTGTTCCTCAATCTATCGGTTTTTATTCTCGGGAACTGCCGTAGTTATTTAATAACTAGATATACTCCGCTGGATTTCCTTTCCAGGATATACATATGTTTGCTTATGGCTATAAGAGGAAGGCTTTCTTCAAGCCAATGGTTCCAGAGATAAATGCATAGAAACTTCAAATCCCTAGATCACATATTAAAAACCGGTTTTAGATTTCAACTAAAACTGCTTTTAGTCGGACTCAAAATAGCTTTTGGTCTGCAAGAAGCACAAAATACTCCAAAAAATTTAGTAGCTTAATTTTTTTTTGTTCAATTTTGAATTTGTTTACAGGTGTAAACGTGTATTCACCGAAGAACCTAAAAGTGTACCAGCAAGTAAAAAAGTAGAACTGAAGAAGAAAGAACCAGAAAAATCATTAATAGAAAAACCAATGTAAGCAATCGCTATATTAGACAAAGTCATGTTTATTTTATCTAAAATATTGATTAACTATTCTTATTTTGTTTCAGCAGATGTGGAGAGGGTATTAAACTGAATTTATTAAAATCAACAATGAAAACATTAAATAATAAAACAGCTACTGTAAGTTTATAACATAAAGATTATATATTTTAAATATGTATAGATTTTGGAAACTAATACTTTAAATTTGAGTTAAGTTCGCTGTAGTAATAAGTTGATAATATTGGGGCACATTTCACATAATTAAAAAAAAAATTGTCATCATTTCTACGAAGTTGCTAGGCGATTTCACCAGTTGGTTATGTGTGTGTACCAACAACCTTATTTTCATATGTTTACAATAAATAAATGATTATTGATATTATTGTAACGTGGTCTATAATATTCTTCAACAATAGGGTAGAGGTGAAATTTTTTAAAACGCTTAAATTTTTTTCTGTCGGTAGGAATAAGGTTCCTTGATACCAGAAATAAATGTCAGATTTTTAGAATCAGCCAATTATCCAGAATTCAAGCACACCTACCCTATTAAGCTATAGAAAATACTTTTTCATATCATGCAGTTGTTCTCTCTCTTTCACTTTCTGCCAAACTTTGCTTTTGATTAGCATCAGATCACTTTAAAAAATCCTGTTATAGCTTTAACAGAAATACACCATCTGTGAAAATTTGAAACTGTTTAGCTATCACAGTGGTGAGATATAACCTGGTGGCAGATGGAGGGACGGATAGCGGACTCTTATTGATAGCGTCCCGTTGGACGGATAGCGGATTCTTAGTGATAGGCTCCCGTCGGACGGATAGCGGACTTAGTGATAAGGTCCCGTTTTTACCCTTTGGGTACGGAACCCTAAAAACTAAACAGTATAAATTCTTATATTTTGGTATGATTTTAGCCAGTGCAAGACAAAAAGCCACCAAGAGTGAGAAAACCTAGAGGGAAACAACCCGACCCAGAACCGGTTATATTGACACTGAGTTCTGACGAGGAGGATTCTAACAGCTCTATGCTTAGTAACCAGGTAAAAATGCAGAACTAACAATTGCTTATTAATTACGAATTTCAAATATTATACATAACATTAAAAATGCGAAAATTGATGAGGATGGATGTTTATTACACCTGTTCTATTACTATTCACGTGCAACAAATAAATTTTATTTACCTACTAGCTTCCGCCCGCGGCTTCGCCCGCGTGGATGTCGATAGTACTTTATCTGGATGTAATGCATTCTATTCCTTCCCCATATCCATTATCAATGTGTGTGCAAAAGTTCAGTAGATAGAGCGTGAAAGCGTAACGAATAACTATTTCACTTACGCATTTATGATATTAGTTGGGATGGGATAGCAATATCACTTCACTACATAGTATAAAACAAAGTCGCTTTTTCTGTACCTATGTCCCTATGTATGCTTAAATCTTTAAAACTACGCAACGGATTTTGATGCGTTTTTTTTTTAGTAGATAGTGATAAAAGAGGAAGGTTTTTATGCCTATGCGAAGCTGGGGCGGGTCGCTAGTAGATTATAAAATGTTATTATATGACCTTTGATGGAATAAATAAAATCAAGTCATCAAATATGCGAGTGTGATGTCTTCATAGACAATTTTTATATAAACTTTTAATTTTAGCAAGAACAGTCTGTCAGTATGAAGGAACCATCACTGAGTGAGATTGAAGGAGGGACACCAGACAGTGGTATTGGCATGGATCACTTGGATGGTAAGTTTTATTTTATCTTCTTTTAATGAAGTCTTTGATTAAGAACTAAAATTGCAGGCGTCCATAAGTCCATTGTAACTACTTTCCATAATTTTGTATAGGTGCCACAAGAGTGTGCCTTTGAAAGAGTGAGGCTGTTTGTAGTTAAGATTATATATGAATATAACACAAGTATTAATAAAAAATTTACAAACAGATGAATATAAAGAACTTCCATTATTGAAATTATTTTTACCCGACTACGGCGAAGCCAAAAGGAAGGGTAATGATTTTGGCAGTCTATGTATGTAAGTATGTATGTTCCACCGTAGCGCCTAAACTACTGGACCGATTTTAATGAATGAGGTTTTAAAAGATTCGTAAAAATAGCGCGGGTAACATAGGCTATATAAATTGTATCAAAATTTAACTGACGGAATTTAAACCTCAGATTCTAACCTCAAAAAAATTAAACTGAGATTAGCATCACGTGTTTGGTATCAATGGAAAGGTCTTGACGAGCACATTACAAATATGTATATAATTTATATTGCTTAAGTTAAATTATAGGTAGAAATGTTTAAAATGCTTTGGTAAAGTGGTATATTTCATGCGGTCCAGTTAAGTCATTTCCGTTCGGGAAACGGAAAAGTATTAAAAAAAAAATTAAGTTAAAAAACTATAACCCGACTACGTGGTGTCTAAAAAGGATGAATCATGGAAATAATTGAGATAAAAATCCAGAAATGCATAGGTACAAAATGGTAATTGTAAAGCCGTGGTCGCACCCATTATAAATGGATGATAGAAACACCTTTAAACGAACATTGTTGGTATACAATATACAGTGGGTGCGACCACGGCTTTACAATAACCATTTTGTACCTATGCATTTCTGGATTTCTATCTCAATTATTTCCTTGTTTCATCCTTTTTAGACACCACGTAGTCGGGTTATAGTTTTTTAACTTAATTTTTTTTATTCACTTCCATTTTTATTATTATTATTAATTATTAATAACTAATGGTTCTGTGAACAGTAGTCCTCACGATCCTCCTACGTTAAACCCCATTTCCCATTTTTTTCATAACTATATAGTTAACTATTTGCCATTCAATTAATTATTTTTCCTTCTCTATTCACAAAAGAAGGATTTTCTTTAATTTTTACTACCTATTCTGGTTAGACGGTCCAAATAAAACGAAACCATAGCGCGTTTAGTTTGCAAATGAGCCATCTTGCGGCCAGTAACACAAGCAATATAACGCTATTAATTGCAAACTTCCTCCCTTATTGCCCTATTTTCCCACAAACAAAAAAAAACTCGACAAAAAAATTCAAATAAATCAAGGAACACGTGCGTCAAGTTTCATTAGGATCCGCTCGTAAACAACGTTACGGAAAACGTGTGCCCGGAACATACAGACAGACATCCGGACGAAAGCAAAATTGGCCAATCTCGAAATGGAGACTCGCTCGTTTTGCTCGCTTAATGCAAAAAATTATGTAAGACGACATCTCGCTTACTCACTCGTTTCGGGCCTGGAGTGCTATTTTTGAGAAGTATGACTCACCAAAATTCGGTGAGTCGAATGATTATCGTTCGTTTTCGAATGCTTTTCATTCGACATAACCGGTGACTCGAACGATAATCATTCGACTCACCGAATTTCGGTGAGTCATACTTCTCAAAAATAGCACTCCTGGTGGCTTACTACCATCTCTTAAAACCATGCAAGATCCAGTGAGTAAGCGAGACAGCGCAATACATTATGTAAGGCGACATCTCCCTTACTCAATCCTTCTTGCATGGTTTTAAGAGACGGTGGTAAGGGGCCTAGTAAAACGATTGATGAACTGAACCGTGAACCCAACTGGCGGCTAAAAACTGAACTGAAACTTTGTGCTTGCACTAGACATAGATTGTACCCTGCGCGATCACTGACGTCACTGAATTGTGTTAGGTTCAACTTTTCCAAGTTGAAACTGTTTATTTTGTAACTTAGAATTTGTTTGTAAACTGTTCTTAAGTTGGCATTTTAGAACAATTTTGACCCATTTTTAAAAGTGTTAGAGCGAACACGTACTGCAGCCGGACCTACAAAATTCCGTAACGAAGTAGACGGTGTTAAATACAATTTTCATATATACATATACAGCACCACACCACACCACGCACATACCATCCGGTAATCTAAGAGATTACCGGATGATTTGTGATTTAGTGCAAAAGAGATGGCGAAGTAGGAAAGTTTATGACAACGATAAGACCCAAAGATATTTTGTCTTTGTCAGCGTTTTTCACTTCAAAAAAGAGTTGTTGCTTCCGATTTTCTCGGATTCGGCGAAGTGCTATTTTTGAAACCTGATTCTCGCCAAGAAACACAGAGTTGCATGAAAATCATGCGATTCCACAGTTTTGTCTAATGAAAATCATTCGAATTAATGACTGAACGAATGACAGAAGTCAAAAATAGGTACATTTAAATATGACAGTAGAGTAATAGATTACATGTCCAGCATATAATAATACAACCTCCAATATGAACGTCAGTTTACCAAAATAGTTGCGTCACGTCATGGCGGTTGATGGCCAGCCCTCATTTTGCAGGACCGGATTTTAAGTAAATTTGAAATTGAAATATAAAAATAATAATATCTAAATTAAATACTAACAAACTAATTATAATAATATATAAATTAAACTAAAACTAAAATATAAACTAAACTATAAATGATCCACTCTCCGGAAAGTAGCCGGCTCTAGAGGTGAGACGTATTTACTGGAACAGGTTTTTGGAATAGGTTTTGGCTTGGACGCGTAATTACGCGTTCCCGCATGCGAGTCTTTTAGCGTATCGAGTATATACAAGTACGGCGACTTCACCGGTCCGCGCAACTCAAAAACTAGGATGCGAGCGTTCGGGACTATATTCGGAAGACGTCGTCGTGAAACTTCGGGATCGCCCGACTCGCCCGCTGCCGCACCTAGCCGCCGAGCGATGTATTTCGGCGAGTTTTTGTTTATTCAAATAACACTTTTATTACAAACACAAAAAGGTAATTTTCTCTTGGTAGCATATTTGTTTTGGTGTGATAATAATACTTGTTCTTTACTTACAATTTGCAATTTTAAAAACAAACAGTTGTTAGTTGTTAGCTTTCGCCGAAAGTTCAATATGAAAGTAAGTACTTATGTATAAACGTATTGAAAAAAAAAAACAAGAAAACAAAATAATAAAT
The DNA here is from genome assembly GCA_947044815.1 of Apomyelois bistriatella. NCBI lineage: Eukaryota > Metazoa > Arthropoda > Insecta > Lepidoptera > Pyralidae > Apomyelois > Apomyelois bistriatella. The sequence continues at coordinate 7,434,633 of OX345692.1, read as the reverse complement.
AAAAAAAGATTAAGAATCACTTTGTATATAAAAAAATGTAAATAAAAGTAATCAATGTATATAAAATCGATTGAAATCTTTTAATATATATTTTACTTAAATACACTTTTTGATTGAAATTTTAATAAAAACTGCTGAGTCAATATTAAAAAAATTGGATAAAAAAAATACGAAGTGTGAAGACTCAATACTTGTAAAACTAGTCCATAATGTCCATATGCGCAAGACGCGCATTTACGGGAATCATTTGGTTACGCAATGAGTCCATTGAGTCGCGTACTCGTAAATACTCGTGGACCTAGTCTTTGGATCTAGTCTTTTTCTGGACGCGTACTCGCAAGACTCAGTCCGCGTTTTACCTAGTATGTCTCACCTCTAGCCGGCTCAAAGGTCCCCATAATGCTTGCAGCATTTCCGCGCTGTATAGCTATGGAGACCTGTTGAACCATATACTGACCGGAGCGAGGATCACAGCCCCTATCTATAAGTCGGCGTCTAAACTCCCGGAATAATTCTCTGCCTTCCAAACCCCAAGGGCCAGCCGTTTCTACCGCGAAAGGTACGAAGTAAAGAATTGAAATTATAATGCCAACTTGCATTTTTCTTAGCGGAAATCGTTATATTTCGGTTTCGTGGGTCAAATACTGTAAGAAATGAACATTTGTTGCATCAAAATTGATATGAGTCTAGTAGCCTATTATGCACGGTAAAAAGCATTTTACGCTTCATTTATATAAAAAAATAAGATGTTTATAATGCCCTATTACTAGATATACACGTATTTCAATGTAAATTATGAGTAAAATATCGTACTTATAACCGAAAGGTTATGTTTTCATATTACCGTTCAGCACTGCTTTTACAACTAATATGCCAATAGGCTAGGGCAAAAAAATATTTTAGCGATATTTATGTTTCTTTTCGATAAAATAAACCATTTAAGTGATACCATTTGAAAGAAAAAATTTGTATATATTTTTTATTTAATTTTAAAGATACAGCGATAACGTCAAACAAAGTATTTATAGGTTACTAGCTGTTCCCCGCGGCTTCACCCCGCGTGGGACTTGGTTATATCGCGCCCAAAAGTAGCCTATGTTTGACCTCAGGTCTTTTAATACATCCCTACCAAATTTCATCACAATCGGTCCAGCAGTTTAGCCGTGAAGAGTGACAGACAGACAGACAGACAGACTTTCGCATTTATAATATTAGTATGGATGTAAGTTTACTATTGGTTTACTAAAATAAAAATTTGACAATGACAGATTATGACGATTTGACTTTGTGCTTGCAGTGCTGCCAAGAAAAGATATATAATCCCTATGCTGCCAACTTACAGAAATAATGAGGGCTTTTAGAAGATAAATTTTAAAAAAGAACGATAGATGGCGTTGACAAAAAGGCGCGTGTCAATGTCATGGATTTTTTTAATACTTTTTACGGCCATGGAAACTTGTCCTTTAAGGCCTATCTTGAATTAATTAATCTTCTTTAGTGTTACTTTAGTCAGTCAAGTCAAAGTTAAGTCGGTAGTCTAGTCCAGTCAAATAAGTAAGTCTAGTCATAGTCAGATGGCTTTTTTATTTATTTATTTTGGTGATAAAGATAAAAGTCACATAATCGACACTGTGCCACCTCCCAACACTCACGCTTGTTCACAAACACTGCGAATAATAAATAATCCACCAAGTAAAGTAAGTAAGTTTTGGAAAATAAATACAGCGCGGACAAAGTGACTGTTTACTTTCTCTCCAAAAACTGTCATGGATGTCAATACTGAATGTCTCGTCTTGCTTGATCTTGGTATTACTGTTTATAGCAAAAGTTTGTAGGTAAACATTACTTAATTTTTATTGTTTGCGAATTATTCTAACAACAAAAAACAATACTTATATAACGTTTTAAACTTTTAATCATGGTTAGCCCATGCTTTGTGAAAAATTGCAATAATATAGGCACTCATCGTTTTCCTTAGGAAGCAATTTTCAGGTGGCTTACGACCGTCTCTGAAAACCATGCAAGAACGATTGAGTAAGGGAGATGTCGCCTTACTTCATGTATTGCGCTATCTCACTTACTCACTGGAACTTGCATGGTTTTTAGACATGATAGTAAGCCACCTGGGGGCTTACCATACCACCATCTCTTAAAACTATGCAAGGTCCAGTGAGTAAGTGGGATGTCGCATTACATCTTGTATCGCGCTGAATCTTGCATGGTTAGTAACCATGCAAGTTCCAGTGAGTAAGCGAGTTCCATGATGTAAGGTGACATCTCCCTTACTCAATCATTCTTGCATGGTTTTAAGAGACGGTAGTAACCCCCCAGTTGTAGAGTAAAGAAAACACCACAAACAACATGACAACCAAGACTTCGGTAGGTAGGTATCTGCAAAGTGCAAAAGTGAATTCTGTCAAAGTCAAATCTGTGACTTTGACACTAGGGCTGAAACTTGACTTACATCAACGCCATCTAGGGAAAATAGTTTCTATTTTTCTTTTCTTCGAAAAGCCCTCATTGAACAAGCCGCTTACGTCACACGTAAGCGGCTAATACAATTTATTTGACCTTGTAGTAAAAAATGAAGATCATTGGGTTTTTTGCAACTATCTCAAAAATATGCTTAATAACTAAATGGTTTTCGAATTAGACATCTTTGTAAAAATTTGGACTAGCCAATCAATCTGAACACTTTTAACACAGGTTTTCACTACCTATTCTGATATGTTTGCAGTGCAGTTTCGTAAAATGCCTTTACTTTTTTGTCCAAATGTTGATGTCCAACTAAAGAAAAATAGAACTATAGCAAAGATAAAAAATATATATCGTTCACTTTACTCTTATTGGTTTCTGTATGCTGTAATCTCTGTCACGGTATATTATTTGCTTGTCAAATCCAGTGATACTATATCTATGTTCACTACTGATCGCAGTATCAAACGTATGGTTATTAACAGCGAACGCGCACTACAGCCTGTAGTACCTAAGTCCTTTTTCCGTATCCGCCTTGGTGCCGGATAACAGCTATCGGATGTAAACCGGATCGCCCGTGTTCTTCACGCCGGATCCGACAGAAATCGGAAAAAGCTTTTTTAGGATACGTACTTATATAAATGTTGTACATATTTGAAGATCACGAGATTGGAAAATACCATGAACTGTTTAAGCAGACCCAAAAGGAGTGAGTTAACGCAAGATGTCACCTTATTTTATCTTAGTGATGGTATGTGGAAATGGTTTAAGCTGGTCCGAAATGGCATGTACCATCGTACTTACTTATTTCGGGTCCATTTTAACAGATCATGTATCGGTAGCCACCGCATTAGATTGTGTCCCCCACAATCTTTTAAGGAGGCTACCATGAACTGTGTAAGCACCATGACCTGAATCGAGTGAGTAAGCGAGATTTTGTCGCTTTACGTATTACGCTGTCTCACAGAAACAGGGGGGTTACCACCATCTCTTAAAACCATGCAAGATCCAGTGAGTGCGCTGACTCGCTTACTCACTGGATCTTGCATGGTTTTTAGAGATGATAGTATGCCACCTAAATGGCAGTTTACCAGAATAGTTGCGTCATGTCATGGCGAATGGTGGCTGGCTCGCGTTTTGACAGTTTAGAATTTAACACGCGTATTCTTAAACATTGCCTTATTGGTCGCCTCCACTCAACCTTTTTTCCTTGAAAACGGTATTCATGATTGTTTCCTTGAGGAAACTTCAGTGAGGATGAGTCAAGGAACGACGTCCCGTTTCATTTCTGTATGTTAGTAAACCGCTGAACTTTTTGACGTTAAGAGGGTTTTTGACAAAGTTTCTTTTTCAATTTGAGCTTACTGGCATAGATTTATTATCAAACAACAAAATATTTAATACACAGAGAACTAAATTATAGTAGGTACAAGTTCTTTTAAATCTAGTCCTCAATAAAAGCACCTACTATCGTTAAACGAAACGTTCGAGGCTTCCTTAAGGTACCTCTCGACCAACCTTATATTTTGACAGTTCGTTCCTCACCTTCAGTGAGTAACACCCATATTCTCAAACGTTTCCTCATAGGTCGCCTCAACTCAACCTCATTCGAGGACGCCTCAAGGAAGTCCTCCAACTTTCCTTGAAAACGGTATTCTTAATTGTTTCCTTGAGGAAACTCCAGTGAGGATGAGTCAAGGAATGACGTCCCATTTCATTTCTGTATGTTAGTAAACCACAACTTTTTGATGTAAATAGAGTTTTTGATAGAGTTTCTTTTTCAATTTTAGCTTACTGGCATAGATTTATTATAAAACATCAAAATACTTAATACACAAAGAAGTTATTACAGTGGGTACAAGTTCTTTTAAATCTGGTCCTCAATAAAAGCACCTACTTTTCGTTAAACGAAACGTTCGAGGCTTCCTTAAGGTACCTCTCGACCTACCTTATATTTGACAGTTCGTTCCTTACCTCCATTGAGTAATCTCATTAAGGTGAGGAAGCTAGTGTCAACTATGAATACCATTGAGGTCGAGTGAGGATGAGTCGAGTTTGAGGAAACGTTTAAGAATATGGGTGTAATTTCCTTAAGGTGAGGAAGCTAGTGTCGACTACGAATACCATTGAGGTCGATTGAGGATGAGTCGAGTTTGAGGAAAAGTTTGAGAATATGGGTGTGAGCGCTCTATGTAGGTCCTGCCTCTACATGCGTTGTAGTGACTAGTGACATAGGCCATGTTGGGCGGTCTCAGCCTTTCTGCAGCCTATATCTAGATTTCTACATTCCTATCTGTATACTACACTAAATGTAAGTGCACTACATGTAGTTAAGTGTATTCGATGCTTTATATCCGGTAGCGCCTTAGATCATATACCTTACCTATAGATTTATAATTGCGTGGCCGCACATGAGATAGAAAATCAGATTCATGAATGTTTCCCTCACGCCGCCGGCCAAATATCACAATCCACAAGTGCACGAATACTAATCATACTTTAAAACGAATCTTTGTCTTAAAACAAATAAATTAAAGAGTCATGGCGAAACTCCATACATCGTTTGTACGAATAAAAAATTGAAATACAGAGAACATAAAATAAATCGAATTAGTAAGAATACATAATTAGTAACATGTTTACAACCACAAAAAAATTTTAAACCCCGGGGTTTTTTTAATATTTAATTTTTTAAAGTCGACCTTTAGCTTCGTTTTCATTCGCCATTATTGTCGCAACTGAAACATTTTGTCATCCTGACAGTTGTTAGCATTGTCAAAACGGTATTGATAGTTCATTATGGTAGGTTAGGTTCATAGATTAAGTAGTTGTACCTGTGATTAAGCAATTAATTTTTACTTGGTGAAAAAGTGAGATGGCGAAATAGGGAAGTGCATGAGTAAGAAAAGGACCAACAATATTTTTTATATTTTTGTCTCTGTCAACGTGGCAATTTTTTCTTTGTTTGGCCAATTCGACGCCAAACAAAATCTTACACCGAACTAACAGTGAAATTATTTATTTTTTGTATTAAGAAAAATATTCATTTTAAGTAGTAGAATTTGTACGAAAGATATACAAAAAATAAGGGCATTTGTTACATAAATTGTGTGGCTCAGGAACACATTCCAGGGTGCCTACCACCATCTCTTAAAACCATGCAAGATCCAGTGAGTAAGCGAGATGTCGCCTTACATCATGTATTGCGCTGTCTCACTTACTCATTGGATCTGGACAGCGTAATGCATGATGTAAGGCGACATCTCTCTTACTCAATCGTTCTTGCATAGTTTTAAGAGATGGTAGTAAGCCCCCAGGGGGGTTACTATATACAGTCTCTTAAAACCATGCAAGATCCAGTGAGTAAGTAAGACAGCGCAATACATGATGTAAGGCGACATTTGAATTTGAATTAAGATGGTAATAAACCATTTGATAGTGAGCCTGCTACTTAAAAAGTTGATGGTAAACCCCCCCCCCCCCCCCCCCCGCAGGTAGCTTACTACCATCTCTTAAAACCACGCAAGATCCAGTGAGAAAGCGGGACAGCGCAATACATCATATAAGTAAGGCGACATCTCATTCACTCACTGGATCTTGCATGGTTTTAAGAGATGGTATAGCCCCCCCAGGTACTAAATCGATGAATCTAACCTACCATAATGAACTGTCAATATCGCTTTGACAATGCTAACAACTTTCAGGGTGACATATTGTTTCAGTTGCGTTAAAAATGGAGAACGAAAACGAAACTAAAGGTCGACTTTTATAAAATGGAGTATTAAAATAACCCCGGGGTTTAAAATTTTTTTGTGGTGGTAAACATGTTACTTGTGAAGTATTCTTACTAATGCGATTTATTTTAAGTTCTCTATATTGAAATTTTTTATTCGTACAAATTCCGCCATCATTCTTTAACATAATGTAAAAAAAACAAAGAATTTCACTGTTTATTTGGCCTTAGTTTTTGTATGGCGTTCAAGTAGGCGAAACAAAGAAAAACGGGCACGCTGACAAAGACAAAATGTATCTTTGGCCCTTATTGTTTTCTTGGACTTTCCTATTATGCCATCTCATTTTTGCACTAAATGTCATATCGTATATACAATCTATGGATAGCGCTATCCGGCACCATGCCGGATCCGGCAAGTAGCCGGCCCGACGACTGTAGCACACGTTCACTTAATAGTTTTACAATCGATTATCGATACGTCGATAAACCATGAGCTGAGCACTGCACTAAGAACCAAAATGGCCGTCAATATTTATAATCTATGGCATGGCTGGACGATCGCAAGTTCGCAATGAGTGCGTGTTTCGTTGTTTTACTTTTTAGCAATATTTACTATTTTGATTCATTTTCTGAGTAATTTTATGTTCAACATGTTTCATAACAGTTTTAAAAGCGTCAGAGAAGGTAATAAACTTTAAGTCAATGTACTTTTTGTGATCTTATGTTTTTCTAGTTTGCCTTGTTTCAGAATTTTGTACAAATCAGACCTATATTAAAAACTTAAATTTTGTGTTAAAGTACGCAATCCGCAAGTTTGTTTCGCTATTCATAACCAAGTTAGCCAGAATTTCTTATGCATAAGATTTTACCTACCGAATAAATCAATAGACATCGAAGGTTTCGCATAGCTGTTTATGTATCCAAACTTGCATAGGAACTAACTTTGCAATGATTGCAATAGTCTCCTGGGATTTTGTTAGTATTAGCCATAAAATTTTTTTGTATGAGTAAAAAAAGCACCCTGTCATATGTTACCCTCAAAAGTATAATTAGGTTATCATCATGATTCTTGACATGTAGAATCATCATGATGAGGACCTCTGTAGTGTGATGGGTATTATGGAGTTAGCCATTCTATGTTCTGATTCGCATCCCAGCCTTGGCAGGATGAAAAATGCTCTTTTCTAATGGTACTACTTTTGGATGCTGATAATTATCCCTATACTTAGTTTCTGTATTTATTTGATAAAAGAATATTGTTAAAGTCATTATTTGAATTCCACCATTACTTACATTACTTTCTGTAAGATTATTTGATAAAAAATACTGCACTGAATAAATATATGCAGACAAATAGTATATACACTCGCAATTACTATACAGTAAGAAAACATTAAGTTAAGCTAAGCAAAAGAAATATCTTCCAGCAAACCCAAGAAAAAGAGTGTGTTTAATTAATTTTCCATCTTTTCTTCTTTCAAGAAAAAGGGGTCAAACAATGGAAAACACAGACTTGTTTATTGGAAGTGTACTTTATTTTTTCATACATCTAGGTCAATTATAATGTGCCATAATAACAAAACAGAATTATTTAATTAGTCTATTGTGGTGAAGTCAGTAAGCACTGATTAGTTCTTACCGATCCAAATATTTCATCATCATTCTTTATCAAGTCTATGATGATGATGTTTTGTTTCATGAAAATTTACACTGATAATTTTTTTTCCAGACACTAGTAGAGATGAAATGAATCTTAGCTTATTACCAAGCATAGTTACATCACTAAATTGTCGGACCATTAGGATTGGTTCTTATAGATACACACCTAAAGAAAAGGTAATATACCTATTTATTTTCTGTTTTCTTTTTTTAAATTAATTTCTCATAAATTCATTTTTGAATCTTGTCAAATTATTTAGTAGGTAGTTTATCAGCAAAATGGTAATATATAGACAAATATATTACTCACCTTTTTCACGATCAATTGTTTTAGGTTTACATATCATCAAAAGGTATCAAAATAGTTGCACCATCACTAAAAAATGAATCAAAGGATGTGGCACTACAGATTCAGTTAAAAGAAGTAGTTAAAATACTGATACATTTTGGTAAAGGAATGCCAGTAATTTTTTTGTACACAATGAACAAATGTGGAGCCTATATTAGGAAAGCTTTAGATATGAATGAAGATTGTGGTAAGTTTATCAAAAGTGAATATGGTATGTTTAATTATATACATTCAGGTCCCACAGAGCCCACACACATTCTGAAGGACAAACCTTGTACTTTGTAGTGTCAGTATGTATGTACTGTAAAACATCAGCATAAAGGCTAACCCATTTATTTGTAAAAATTAATGTTAAGGAATAATGTAAAAAAAAGGGTTTGCAATACCACTAGTTTTGTCCTTCATAAAATAAGCTATTTCTGGGTCCTAATATGATTAAATAGAGCATGCTACTTCTGTGCCATACATGATCAACTATATTATTTAGTAAATTTAGCATTAGCTTGGCATTATTATTATTTTTTTATTTCAGGTCCATACTATAACCCAATGTCAAAAAATGACCCATTTAAAAGAATAACACTCCTACCAGACATAATTACTGATGAAGCCAAATCAGCATTAAAAATGTTGTTTGGAAAAGTGATGGATGAACTGAATGCTCGAGAGGCTAATGACATTTTAGTAAGAACATGTTCTAAAGAAAGTAACAATGTCAATAAAATGACAACACGGTCAGCAAGTGCTTCCAGTGCTTCTGGAGTTAAAAGGTAATATTAAAATTTTCTTTACAAAATAAAGCTGCAATGTTTGTAAATATATTTTAAATTTTGTTTTGATGAAAATAATAAAAATATAAATTTGTTTCAGTTCCAGTTCACCAGAAATAAGACAGATTTTAATATACCCACCTGGCAAAGGGGGCATTCCTATAAATACTGAAGACTACATGTGCCTAGCTCAAGATCAGTTTTTAAATGATGTTATCATTGATTTCTTTTTAAAATATTTAGTTCATGAAGTTCTCACACACAGTCAGAGAGAAAAGACTCATATTTTTAGTACATTCTTTTATAAACGATTGACAACTAAACCCAGTAAAGTAAATAAAAGTTCAAATCCTCACGAATGGGACAGCAGCTTAACTCCGGCTCAGAAACGTCATGCCCGTGTGAAAACCTGGACAAAAAATGTAAACATATTTGAGAAAGATTATATTGTAGTTCCTATCAATGAGAATTGTCACTGGTTTGTGGCCATTATTTGTTTCCCCAGTTTAGATGGATGTCGAAGTATGATTGATAATCGTACAGTTACTCCACAAGAAATTAAAAAAAAAGGTTTGTATTATTTATTACAATAATTGAAATGAGTTACGATATGTATGCTGTATGCATACCTTTTAACGTTAATTATTACTTTTTATTACTTACAGAGCGCCGGTCATCTATGCAAATAGGCAATACTACAATCACACCCCTTACAAAACAGGAACAACTTACATTAAGTTGTGACTCTGATAATTTAAGTGAGCGTGATGAAGCAGAAGCAGAGGTACATACAACAATGTGTTTCATACTATTTTAAACTCCTTTTTATTCAGAAATAATTAAAAATATCTTATATTCATTATTTTAGGAAAGTGATCTAGATATGCAATGTGATTCTGACGAAGAAGAGCCTGAGAAAACACCTGTAGAAAAGAAACCTGAAGTTCAACCTATAGGAAAAACAGAGCCCATCAAACAGTAAGCAATTCATATCTGTACTATACTTGTATGGAGTAACCACACATAGATGCTAAGCTGATGCTGACAACAAAAAAGTTGGATAAATGCTTCAAAATTAATGTTTTTTACTTATTTATTTTAGTGGTGTTTGCTTTTAACTTTCAGGCCTTGTATATTAATTTTTGACTCTTTGGCTGGGGCATCAAGATCAAGAGTTGTTGCCACATTACGTGACTACCTTACCTGCGAGTATCAAGCAAAGGTAATGCGTATTTTTTGTCTTAATCATGGTTTATGTTATTTTGTGTAAAAGTTATACAACAAATGTGTATTTTTGTCATTTCAGATTTCAGCATCTAAAATTTTTAATAAGGACAATATAAAGGGAAGCTGTCCAAAAATTCCACAACAAAATAATTTTACTGATTGTGGTTTATATTTATTGCAATATGTTGAACAATTTTTTAAGGTATGATACACAATATGCCATAATAAATTTGTCTTGTTTATTTAGTGTGTATGTACTTAACAAATAATGGGTGCTTATTTTCAGGACCCTGTGAAAGATTATTCATTACCTATTAAACAGCTGGCTAATTGGTTTGACGAAATAATTGTTACTAGGAAACGTGAGGAGATATCAAATTTACTCAAGACCTTGATGCATAAATATAATCCAGATTCACATTTGACACTTCCTGATATAACATTCCCTACATTAAATGGTATGTCACTAATTTCACAGATTTTATCTAGTAGGTACTGTTTATTTATTCACGGTTTGACATTTTTAATGACCGGACTTTTTTAATTAGTGGTCACATGGCTGAGGTAGATAGAGATTTCTTATTTAGGTAGTAACCTTAAGACGATACCTTGGTGACCTTTAGGCGCGATTGGTCCAATTCGCGATTGGTCCAATTCGCAGTTGGTCCAATTCACGATTTGTCTAATTCGCGGTTGGTCCGATTCGCGGTTGGTCCAATTCGCGATTGGTCCAATTTGCGGTTGGCCCAATTCGCGATTGGTCCAATATAGATAGATATACTCTTTATTGTACCATTAACAAACAAATTATACAATAATATAAACTATTTTCAATATTAAATAAAATTACAAAACATATACATATATTTTTGTATTGTATATGTTTTATACGATGTACTTAGCGAATTTATTTTAATAATGCCCGCGACATCCTTCCATGCTGGTCTGGGAGAAAAAGAAAAACATAGAATGTACCAGCTTCTTCTCTTCCCGCGCAAGCCGTAAAAGTCGATTAAGGGAATTGGCGAATGGGGAAATCATGACATAGGCGATGCGGCTAGCAACCCATTACTATTGATTTCCTGTTTCAACCATCATCATGCTAAACCTGGTCTAAGGTCTTCTGGCCCTAGGCTCTGTCTACCCCGTATGAGATAAAAACGTGTTTATATATATGTATTGCCCGCGAATTCTTCCGCGTAATTTTCAAGAATAATAAGTATCCCATAGTTAATCCAGGTCATAGGCCTATATATATCCTGTGCAAAATTTTATTCAAATCCGTTTTTGCGTGATTGAGTAACAAACATCCAAACATACAAACTTTCGCATTTTTAACATTAGTAGGATAGTAGGAATAGGTGTAGTAGGATAGGATTATTATTGCTAGAATGTTATATACCTTGCTGGTTTGAGAGCGGATAAAAATAAAAAATAAACAAAAAACATAGAATCTCTCTGTATGTACCTATGTATGTCTGCCTACCCCGTAAGGGATAAATACTTGATTGGTATGTATATGTATGTAAATGATACAATTTCTGAAACTTCGTATATTTGGACCAACCGCGAATTGGACCAACTGCGAATTGGACCAATCGCGATTTGGACCAAACGCGAATTGGACCAACCGTGAATTGGACCAACTGCGAATTGGGCCAACCGCGAATTGGACATTTTTTTGAACTTTGGACCAATCGCGAATTGGACCTATCGCGCCTAAAGGCTTGGTGAACAATAGCACCACTATCAATTATAAATCATTATTCACTGAAAACACAAGTTACCAAAAATCCGTCCTATGTAATTTAGGTTCTGGATCTGAAGTTAATTTTAAACATATTAAATTATAGTTCCCTATAGTTACAAATTGCAATATTGCCACATAAAACGGCCACTTTTAACAGTCTTGCAATTTGTAACTATAGGGAACTCTAATTTAATAATTGAACGTTTAAAATTAACTTCAGATCCAGAACCTTCATTACATAACACGGATTTTTGATAACTTTTTCAGTGAATAATTATTTTTAACTGATGGTGGCGCTAATGTTCACCGAGGTATCGTCTTAATAGTAAATCTATCAGCTTAATTATGTAATTTAGGTTGCATGGGAAAAAATTATCTAGTTTTACAAACTAGTGTGTACAAATTGTACATTTACAGTATTTCACAGTATCACTGTTTTATACATACATACTATCACGTCTTTATCCCATACGGGGTAGACAGAGCCTAGGGCCGTAAGACCTTAGCTTAACCTTATGTTTAGCATGATGATAGTTGAAAGAGGAAATCAATAGTGATGAGTTGCTAGCCGCATCGCCTATGTCATGATCCCCCCATTCGCCACGACACCCGCCCGGACCGCGCTTACCGCATACACCGATAAATTGCCTACTGCGCAGCTCAACAGCCAGTGTTCTTTTTACATGACGCGACCTATTATACATTCTATGTTTTTCTTTGTCTCCCAGACCAACATGGAAGATTTAACAAGTTCTTAATCAGTTTAAGAGTAGACTATTTCATATCTTGCCATAGATGAATAGGCGACCAATGGACAAATATAGGTCTTAATTTCTTTGTACCTTTGTCGGAGGGGTGGTGTAATCCACCAACAACCCCACCACAACAGAGGGGTTGGTTCATAAGTAACCCAAAACTTATGTATATTATGTTTAAAGTACTTTAATCAGGGATAACCAATAAGTCATCACCCCACCACAACAGGGCGTCGATTCAGCTAACGTTAAGACAAAATCGTATCAAAATAGTGTTTCAATAGTAGTGCTTTTTACACACTATTTACAAGTTGTGACAGTATGATGTGATGTGAATTTAGTGTGTGGTGTGATCATCAGAAGTGATATAAAAAAAATATACATTTCTTGTAACTAGTGTGTAAAAAAGCACTACCATTGAAACACTATTTTGACACGATTGTGATTTAACGTTAGCAGAATCGACACCCAGAGGGGTTGGTTCATAAGTAACCCAAAACTTATGTATATTATGTTTAAAGTACTTAAATCAGGGGTAACCAATAAGTCATCAGGTTTAAGCAGACCATAGGCTGAGGTTTTTTTTTTTATGATTTTAAGATTTCAAGCTAGTTTGCACACTTATTTTACTGTACAGTAATATGTTTAGTGCTATTGTAAGTAATTAATTAATGATTGCAGGTAAACTAATAGAAACGGAAGAACAACAGGAAGAAGGATCAGATGGTGAAAAGGCAAACTCTAGTTCCAGTAAGTTACAAAAATCTGAGGGGAAAGATGAAGGGCCACCTACATTGACATTTGTGAAACAGATATCTACTGGTGATATACTGGTGAAAAGAAATTTTGTTGATTCTTCTGACACAATACACCTTCGAAAGACAATTAGACTTTCCAGTGATGCCGAAAATAGATCTATGGTACAGATCAAGCCAGAGTTTTTAAAGAAAGGTGATAATGAAAATCAAATATTGATACCAATAAAATTCGCACAGACAAGTGATTTGGTCAAAGACATTCAAAATACGTTAATAGTGAATAAGAATAATAAAACTATTAGTGATAAAAAACAAAGTGTACACAATCAAAATGTATCTAGTTTAAATTATATTCGACAGAATGTGAGTGACAGTGATAGCAATTCATTTCTTAAAACAAGAAGAATAAAACTTGATGATGTGATGAATGAATCAAGTAAAAAGTTTAAGAAGAATGAATGTTGAAACAGTTGCCTGTCCATATACAATATCTATTAAATTATTATAATTTAATAATGTGTATAGTAGTTTCATGGACTTGTAAATATTAGTTATTAATAACATGTGTATTTAATACTGTACCTATTTTATAATGTAAAGTTTAAAATTTTACTTGTATTATATTAGTGCCCACAATACAAAAATTACTTGCTACATGACTTATTATTTTTTTAATCTTTAGTAGTATACAAAATTTCAAACAAAAAACGAATTTTTCAAATCGGTCCAGGCGTCTGTTTAATCGAGTAACATACATAAAAAGAATAATAATCCACCAATATTATGCACAAATTATTGAAAAAAACCTAAGTTTTGGAAATTAAATACAGCGCGGATAAAGTGACAGTTCTTTCCCTCCAAAATCTGACAAACTGTCAAAGCGGAAAGAAAGAGAAAGAATGATGAGGAAGAGAGATGACAGCATCCGCCATGTTTGTCGCCATTTTTTTTCCCAAAGGGTAACTGCAATTCCATACATTGGGTTATCTACCATGAAGTTTCGCCCCCCTGATGCACTGTTCCCGAGGAAAATTCATGCGGGCGAAGCCGCGGGCGGAAGCTATAAGTTTGATTTAAATCTATGAATAGAGTAGACCAGTGGGCTTCGTCGCAAAATGCTCCTTGGTCGCAAAACGACTCTTTCGCAAAATGTCTCTATCAAAACGTCCCTTTCGCAAAATGTCCCTTTCTCATAATGTCCCCTTCACAAAATGTCCCTTTCGCAAAATGTCCCTTGGTAACAAAATGTCCCTTTCGCAAAATGTCCCCCCCCTGTACTGAAAAAACCCACTCGCAAAATAAAAATTATCGATTAAAGTTTTTATTAACATAAAACAATAGGGTAGGAATGAAATTTTTTAAAACGCTTGATTTTTTTTTATGTCGGTAGGAATAAGGTTCCTTGATAGAAATAAATCTCAGCTTTTTAGAATCAGCCAATTATTTTAAATAAAATATTATATTTTAATGACGAATTAATGGCGTCGCTACAGTTTTTGCGGTATATTCCTTTGCTTCGTTCTGTAAAAATAAAATCGGTTGTCTGTAAAGTCGGTTTACTGACGATAGTTGAACGTGACAATGTCATAAGAAATTCGCTTGCACTTCAAGCCTTAAATAGAACGCCTCAGAGCGAGGTAACGCCGGATTGCGTCATGTTTTTTCGTGCGTGCAGCCGGCTCCATCGAATTATAAGACGTTGTCACGTCAAAAAACAAATCTCATTGTCATGTTGGTTTTGGTTGTCATGAATGACATTAATGATAGACAACCAAAACAAACATGAATGACATTTATGATATGATTATGTTTGTGTTCGCATATCTCCGAAACAACAAGTCCGATTTAAGTAATTCTTTTTTGTTGTACTAGGTATTGTTCAACTTAGGGAATACTGCAAGTTTCATCAAAATCGGTTCAGTAGTTTTGAGATAAGAAATTTTTACCAACATTACTATTCATTATTAATTTAGACAGGTGTAAGTTTAAATAGGAAGTTTCGTGGATTTTTGATGTGTTTATGCTGCATATTTAACCGACTTGAACAAAAGGAGTATGTATAAAAAAGTTCCTACATATACAAGTTGGACACAAATCTGCAAATATTTTAAGGGCAGATACAGACCACTATACTGAACAACTTTTCCAAATAAACTTATATCGAAATATGAAATTTTATTTTTCACTCTCCATACTAAACTAGATCAGCTGCTTCTCAATTTGTATCGGAGGTCAAAAAAATTTTTTTCGTATTGCGACATAAGTTTATTTAGGAAAGTTGTTCAGTTTAGTGGTCTCAATCTGCCCTTAAAATATTTGCAGTTGATTTAAATTCAAATTATATAGATATGCATATTTTCTGAAAACAATTGTTTTATTTTCATAAAAACTAATCGATAATTTTTAATTTTGCGAGAGGGTCTTTTCAGTACAGGACACATTTTGCGAAAGGGACATTTTGCTACCAAGGGACATTTTGCAAAGGAGACATTATGAGAAAGGGACGTTTTGAGAAAGGGACATTTTGCGAAAGGGACGTTTTGATAAAGAGACATTTGCGAAAGGGACGTTTTGCGACCAAGGGGCATTTTGCGATAGCAGATAGTATCGATAGTCAACGTAAAATTGCGAAGCAATACTATCGATTGTAAAAAAATAAAGTAAAATTTAACTTTAGACTATTATTAATTCTGTGCGTTAGATTTAAAGTTCAAATCACATAACATGTGAATAACGTCGTGGGTTGCATAAATACTACAGTGTAAAATATTAATATTCATTTAATATTATGTTTATGTAACTGTTTGTTGTTCTTTATTAAATAAAGCCTGTCTACCGCGCGGAGTGCCGCGTAGACGTAGACGGTCTACATCATGATGTCAGACACTGGATGTGGTCTACAGTAGACTACACCCAGTTTCTGACTCCGAGATGTAGGTAGATGTTTGTTGTAAGATGATAATTATCTTAGAACAAAAAACAACCGGCCGCCAATCTAACGTTAACTCTTACTGCTTTGTTTGTCCCTTTATGGCTTTTTACCATATCCACGGAAAGGAGGAGTGGTCTATTCTTAGGTTGCATAACAAGACAGCCAACAGAAAGTAGTGGATGTGATAAAAAGGGACAGTGAAAGATAGAAAGAGATGATAAATTCTAGGTGCTTAGGGCTGGTGAACCGAATAAGACCGTATTTCGCGGCATGAAGAGTCGTTTTTTATTTGAATGACTGCGTAGTGAGACAAGTTTTCTGTGTCAATACTATCGAAAATAATCGACAGTATTGGTTTTTCCTAAACTGTCGATAGTCTATCGAAACGCTATCGATAGTTGACTATCGAGCGGCAACACTAATCAAGACAATGATACAAAGATTATGTATGTAATCACTACGTTAAAGAGACGAGACTTCCATAAAACGAAAATGAATGAAGTTTGAAATTCAAACTTTGCATCGCATTTCATGGCCAACTTAAAACAATTTAAAAAAAACGTCGGTGCTACTAACTGCAATACTAATATCAAAAGTGTAGGTACTTACACTACCTACTACGCCAGGAAAACTAGTCCATTAAGGGCTTCCTTGAATTTATTAATCTTTTTCAGTCCTACTTTATTCAAGTCAAAAAGTCAAGTCCGTAGTCTAGTCTGAGTCAGATGGCTAAGTGAAGCGGTGGAAAAACTTCACCTAGCTATAACTTGGAAATTTTGGTGACAAAGATAAGTCACATTATCGACACTGCACCACTTCCCAGCACTCACGCTTGTTCACAAACCCTTTGCAAATAATAATCCACAAATATTATGAAATTCTCGAAAAAACCTAAGTTTTTAAAATTTTATACAGCGCGGTAAAGTGACAGTTCTTTCCCTCCAAAATCTGACAAACTGTCAAAGCGTAAAGAAAGAGAATGATTCAATTCAATTCAATTCAATTCTTATTTTTATGGCTCCATCGTTTAGTCAAACGATGATTTTGCCAATGTCGTGGTTGACAAAAGCACAGTGTATCACTTTGAGGAAATAGTAGAATTTAGCTGGCAGTGTACAACCTAAAACAACACAACACAAAGGGTTAGTAAATTCCTAGCTAGAATCAGTATCTGACCATTTACAAATCCTATCAGGACATAGATTATATATAATAATAACTCAGTGGGAAAAGGAAAACATACTCTGAAAATATAAAATAATCATAAGTAGATATTGTTGCTTTTTATGAATTTTGCAAGGATAGACACGAAGGGAGAAAAAACAAGCGTGAGCAAATAAGTAATATTGACAGGACGTGGGATATTGCGGGGCAGTATATCATACAGAGATACAGACCGTAAAGGACAATTGAAAAAGATATGCTCTAAAGTTCCTTCGTCTAGACCGCATTCACATAAAGAGTTATCTTTGATTCTGATTTTAGCCAAGAAAACCGGAGAGCACACATGACCCAAACGCAACCTGATTATAGCTGAGGTGGGATGTTTGTCGAATTGACGGTATTTTGAGAACCATGGTTTTAATGGGATATCAGATTGGATCTTAGAGTAATGTTTTGCCCTTGATTCTCCAGAAATCGACCATAACTTGTTCCATTTCTTATGAAGCTGCGACCTAGCATATAATCTGAGATCGCGAGGGTGACAGTAAAAATGTTTTTCAGAACCCACTTCAATGGCGCTTTTAGCGAACATATCGGCAGATTCATTTCCGCATATACCAGAATGACTCGGAATCCAAGCCAAAGCTACCTCCAGACCAGCTTTATGACAATGGAGTAAAACTTGTCGCGTCTTCAGAGTGATCGAAAAGTTATCTTTAGCATGGAGTGGGAGCTTCATTAAATCCTGAAGACAGCTTTTAGAGTCAGAAAGGACTAGGGCTTTCTTTATTTGATGGGATTCTATGTAAGTGACAGCTTCCAAGATAGCAATGGACTCACCAGTAAATATAGAAGACTGGGGAGGACATTTATAATTTAGAACAATACTATATTTAGGAATCCATACTGCTGAACCAACATTGTTTTCAGCAGACATTTTGGAAGCATCTGTAAATATGAGAAGCCAATCGGGCCAATTCTCTTCTATCAAGAGGTTAAATTGATGGTTTGCATATGGGGAGTGTTTGGGAATACCAAAGTCTAGAATAATGTGAGGTTGAAAGACAAGGCACTCAAAGTCGACAGAGAATAGAGGATTGCAGTCGAATTGAATGATTGGATAAGGAATTTTCTTATAATCTTGATATGATTTAAGCAAAGGAGGATAGTCCTTGTGAGTCCAATACGATGAGGTGGGCAAAGATTGAGATAAAGAATGGAGAACTGTGTGTAGCCGGTGGGTTGAGTTTTGTAGAGATTTATAAAGGAATCTATCGCTTAAGTATTGTAAAAGAGAATGATGAGGAAGAGAGGTGACAGCCTCCGCCATGTTTGTCGCCATTTTGTTTTCCCTAGGGGTAACTGCAAACTCCATACATTGGGTTATCTACTTCTTAATCTACAATGAAGTTTCGCCCCCCTGCAATGATATATGAATTGACTGACACATGACGTTGACCACGTGTGTGTTCATATCGTTCATGTTATTCTTTCTAATTTGCGATTGATTGAATTTAGAATATATCAAATTGCTAATGAAATTTTATGAATTTTCGGTACATAGATAACTTAAATTTTAAATTCGTCTATTGTCAAGTAGTATAGTATCTCCTCCTACTTAGTCTGTGGTCAAGTACGCTAATGTTCAGGAAGTGATAGTGATCTTGTCTCAGGCGGAATAAATTTCAAACGAAACATTGTACATAATAAAATGAGTGAAAATAAAGTTGACATAGGTGTACTTGAGGAAAAATGTAGTTGGCTCCTACATCCCAGATTTTTTCCTAGTAAAGTCGGTGGTAAGCCTGCATGGTTGGATTTAAAGAATTTGCCTCCCCCTTCAGATATATCTTGTAAAAAATGTAGTGAGCCATTAGTATTTTTATGTCAAGTAAGTAAATACCTGCAGGAGGTAAATTTATATTATATAGTTCCTATTCTGTTTGATAAATAATTGTGTGATCTCCCAGATTTATGCACCATATGAAGAATCCCAAGAAAGTTTCCATCGAACAATTTTTCTTTTCATATGTAGAAATGGATCCTGCTGCCAGCCTAATTCTGTTGAAAATTTTCTAGTGCTACGTTGTCAATTACCCCGTAAAAACCTATTCTATTCATATGAGCCATATGAAGAGGTGGAAAATGAGGTATGTACTGAGAGAATCCTAACTAATATTATTGTCGAATCAATTCACCTTTCGAGTTCCATCCCTATGATTGATGGTTTTCCATCAATCATGAAGCATCTCATGCTACCACCACACTTGGCTATTTGTATATAAATATTTGCCTATTTGACCATGTGTGGACAGTATATTTGCCAAAACTTTGTGTTATTTCCCTACTTTGCCTATTCATCAAATGTTAATGGCAAATACACGAATAGCCAAGTGTGGTGGTAGCATAAGGTGCACCTAAGTTGGCAGAATAGAGATTGTATACTCTTTGCTTGGAAGTACTGCAAGCACAAGCCAGTCAAATCATCATAATCTGTCATTGTCTTATTTTTATTCTAGTAAACATAACCTAAATACTTTATTTTGACCCGGAGTGACATCATCGGTGTATGTATCTTTAAAATTAAATAAAAAACTATTTACAATTTTAAGAATTTTTTCTTTCAAATGTTATCTAGAAAAAAACTCATAAAAAACAGTCATATTTTTTTTGGACTAATTAATTTTAATTAATTATTTTATAATAATTAATTTTAATTCCTAATTTTTCTTTCCACGACCTAATAATTATTAAAGTAAAAAAAAATGTATGTAGTGATTACTTACATTCTCTTTGATTTGTAGTTCAAAAATTACCAAGGGAATTATAAACATTTTTTTTTAAAACTTCTTTGCACAAAATACAGTTGTATAGCACAAAAGTAAATGCAATAATATAAATATATTCAACTGCAATTAATTTTCTTTGAACAGGTTTTTCCGATGGATATGTGGCCAAAATTATGTAATGTTTGTGGCATCAGAGCTCCTTCCCACTGTGCAAAGTGTAAACAGGTTTATTATTGCAGTCGCAAACACCAGATTGTGGACTGGCAAAAAGGTCATAAGGAACACTGCTCTCTTTTACTTCAGGTTATAGTTTATTCATATATATATATATAAAGATATAGGTATTACAACAAATTTTTAATTTTGCATTATAAGGCACATCATCTATCAGTCACCTTTTTAACACGCTTTTATTAGCTCGGGATGTATGTATGTAACGGAATCTTTGAGCTTAATTTTCACCGGTTTCTAAAAGTCGGATCAACTTGAAACTTTGCACACGTCTCAAGGACCGATGACAATGCAATAATCCGATGAAAATTTTTCATTATCCTGATTAGGATCGTCAGGATTAATAAATTTCTTGAGTGCGTGAACTGCGCATGCGTATAATTTCGGGCTCTTTGCGTGAGGCAATCGACTCAGTACAATATATTACAGTAAAATCTCTATAAAGTTACCCAGGTTGTCTTTCTTACTCTTTTGAGGGTCTTATGAAAAAATTTAGACAGAACATAAACATTCCTTTGGATTTACAGTCGATAAAGATGGATTCAAATCTAATAAACCAAACTAAAAAACTAAAAATAAATTATAGTTTAAAAAACTAAAAAAAACACGCTTTTAAAACTAATAAACTAAAAATTAAAAAATAAAACTGCGGTAATCAATTGAAAAATTCATATTATTGTACAAAAAGCGTGGGGGTCTTAATTTTTTATTGTTGGAAATATTTTATCAATATTTTATTATATTTGTAGTTATTATAACAAGCACCCCACGCTTTTTTACAATAATATGAATTTTTCAATGGATTACTGCAGTTTTATTTTTTAATTTTTAGTTCAATTAGTTTTAAAAGCGTGTTTTTTAAACTATAATTTATTTAAAAATAAACATGGTTCATTTAATTACTTATATCATGTTGAATACATAGTTTTTAAATGTGCAGTCTTTTTCAAAGAATAGCTTAATTTAACATACTTCAATATGTTAAATCTAAATCTAAATTTTCTCCTTTCAGGGTGCTGTATGTAAAATGAATAACTTCATAGTTACAGAATCGGGAAAATCAGTTTTATTTAAGGAATGGGAACTACTTGTTGATGAAGAAGATGAGGTTGGTTGTTGCTTACATTTCATAAATACACCTTACATTATATGTATGTAATAGATTTAAATGCTAAAAGTTTGATGCGACATCTGTGTGTCTGTCTGTGGTTTCATCCATACTAATATTATAAATGCTAATATAATAAAGTGTCTGTTACACTTAACCACAGGATCGATTTTGATGAAATTTGGTATGGATATAGTTAAGGACCAGGGTTTTTACTTTTCGTCGCGATTTAACTGAGTCCTACGCGGACGGAGCCGCGGGCTACAGTTAGTACTTAAATGGACGGGCCGGAATGCCCGCGGGAATTGCCCGGGAAACTACTTTCTTTTTATACGAAGTTCGTCATGACAATAACCAACACAAAAAAAGAATTACCTAATTAGGTACATTCGTTCGAAATTGCTATATATTTGCAGGCAAACATGCCTTAGTTCATTCAAATGACGATAACTTTTTTTAATAAACCGATTTTGATGAAACAATCTTTAAATGTTCTTCTGAGTTAAAACAAAACAATTGGTTAGTTTTAGGTAAATCGGTTCAGTAATTTCGTAGATGAGCGTAATCATATATACAGACAGACAAAAAAGTAAAAAAAATCTCTATTATTCTTTTTAAATGTCTATCCATTACAGTCAAAATTACTAAATGAAAATATTTTCACTATTTTATTATAAGTATGTATAGATTTGCGCCAGATATGACCCCCACAGTTTTTGTAACTTTTTGATTGATTTATTCTTGTAATGTAAAACAATGTAATATTATGTTCTCAGGAGGATCATAGCAATATTGATGTGAATCAAGAAATGGAAAAGTTGAAAAAGATGATGCAGGAAAAGAAAGCTGGCAGTTTAGACAATGTCAGTGAAACTGAACTAGAACAATACACCAGGACATTGCCAGAAGATAAGATTTTTAACAAATTCACTAAGAGAGTCTCTAGGCATCCGGACCAAGTGCTGAGATATGAAAGGAATGGTAACCCGTTATGGATCACAGAAAATTCTGGAAATAGTATTGTGGATATTCCAAGATGTCAATATTGTAATGGTGAAAGACAATTTGAATTTCAGGTAATTCTTAACTCAAACAATACATGACCAAACATCCATACTAATATTATAAATGCGAAAGTCTGTCTGTCTGTCACCTTTTCACGGCTAAACTGCTGGACCGATTGTGATGAAATTTGGTAGGGATGTAGTTAACGACCTGAGGTCAAACAAAGGCTACTTTTAGGCGCGATATAACAGAGTCCCACGCGTGGCGAAGCCGCGGGGAACAGCTAGTACAAAATAATTATATATTATACTAGCTGTAGCCCGAGACTTCGTGCGTGTAGGCTTTGCTCCTGTTCCCGTGGGAATTGTACCCGCAACTATTCGACAAACTTTGTATAAAATCCCGAAAATCCCCGTTTTCTTTTATAGAAGTTTGTCATGAACATAACCAACAAAAAAAAAAGAATTATCTAATTTGGTATATTCGTTCGAAATTGCTATATAATTTGCAGGAAAACATGCCTTGAGTTCATTCAAATGATAACTTTTTTTTTTAATTAACCCATTTTTATGAAACATTACTAAATGTACAGACAAAATATTTTTTTGTTTTATTATATGATATTAATATACTATAAAGTCATAAAGATTGGTGCAAATGCACGAGAAGATCGGACCCTGATGTAATGGGATGGGGTGGACAAAGATAAATTATAAAGAAATTTAAATGTTTTAAAATATCTGTTGTAAATTATATGTTTGCAGATCATGCCGCAGCTGCTTAATTTTATTGATGTTGGAATTGACTTCAATTGTATAGATTGGGGAGTGTTGGCTGTATACACCTGCAAAAAGAGTTGTGATGGGAGTCCTAGTTACAAGGAAGAGTACATGATAAAACAAGATTTATCCAACTGAAACTAATAAATTATTTATTATGTACAATTTTTTATTTTACTACTCTACTTTTCCTTAACTGGTTTTCCATATTCTTCTGATATATATGTTAACAAGTCATTAAGACCAGTGAATTCTGTTCTAGATTGAGGAGGATTATTTTTCGGTAGTACTGGTAACATGTTGCCCATTTTAATTCTGAAGTCCTTCAACTGAAAAAGAGGGATAAAAGTAAAAATACAATGACTAAACAAGAGGGATATGTGCCGATGCCATTTAGATATTAATTATTACTATACTTAAAGCTTTGTAAAATGTTTTCTACATTTTGAGTTCAAAACTTTTAAATGGGTTCCTAAGTGGTTAGCTCAATTTGTGTGGTTTGTTATTATGTATCTTGCAGCTACCAGAGATAACAATAGAGCCCATACTAAACACAGTAAGCAGTTACTATTTGAGTACAGATACTGACACCCATATTCTCAAACGTTTCCTCAAACTCCACTCATCCTCACTCGACCTCAATGGTATTCATAGTTGACACTAGCTTCCTCGCCTTAAGGAAATAACTCAATGGAGGTGAGGAACGAACTGTCAAATATAAGGTCGGTCGAGAGGTACCTTAAGGAAGCCTCGAACGTTTCGTTTAACGAAAAGTAGGTGCCTTTATTGAGGACCAAATTTAAGAGAACTTATACCTACTGTAATAAGTTTTTTGTGTATAAAGTATTTTGTTGTTTTATAATAAATCTATGCCAGTAAGCTAAAATTGAAAAAGAAACTTTGTCAAAAACTCTCTTCACGTCAAATTAAGTGGTTTACCAACATACGGAAATGAAACGGGACGTCATTCCTTGACTGGAGTTTCCTCAAGGAAACAATCAAGAATACCATTTTCAAGGAAAGTTGGAGGACTTCCTTGAGACCTCCTCGAATGAGTTTGAGTGGAGGCGACCTATGAGGCAACGTTTGAGAATATGGGTGTGAGACATACAAATACCACATATAATGTGTATAAAAAAAGACGAAAGTTTGTATTTGCACTACTTCTTTGCACTCAAACTGGGCTAATTTTCATGCAATTTGGTATGGAGGTAAGGTACCTCCATGCCTTGGATTAACACATAGTGTACTTTTTATCCTAAAAAGTACGCGATAACCACAGGTTTGGTCAGTCTTATATTCAACTAGCTGTTCCCCGCGGCTCCGCCCGCGTGGGAGTCGGTTATATCGCGCCCAAAGTAGCCTATGTTTGACCTCAGGTCGTTAGCTACATCCCTACCAAATTTCATCACAATCGGTCCAGCAGTTTAGCCGTGAAGAGGTGACAGACAGACAGACAGACAGACTTTCGCATTTATAATATTAGTATGGATTGCACTTTACAAAGCAGATGGCACCACTGGGTATGATAAATCACGGGTAACACCGCCGGGTGCAGCTAGTAATATAAATAATAGTCTAGTTGACTAAATTAACGAATTACAGAAGTAAAAAAATTGATCTGAACGAGATTACCAAAATTTTTGCATCACGTCATGGCGGAAGATGGCCGGCCCGTAGCCTTTATACAACTTATAAGCGGAACAAAAATGTTAATATTGAAAACTCATACATTTTGAGCACCAGACAGTTTCCATATACTGTAACACAAACATGATGTGCCTGCAACTGCATAGAGAGTACCCCAACCAAGGGCTCTTAGTGCTAAGATAGCACCAGCATCAGCTAACTCTGCACTGTGTAACCCTATAAAAAAGAAAAATCCTTGAGATTGAATAAAATTGACAGTATAAAAACATTTATAAATTGACAATTTTATAGGTCAATACTATAGTTTACACACATTCATAACCTGTTGGTTGTTTGGTACATAAAGCCTTAAATCTAATATGTATAATCTTCTTTCAAGTTGTGTTCCTCATAGCTGAGAGTCGTGACCACCATAATCCAAATTGGTAGTTAAATATGTATAATAATAGGGATACAAAATATTTTGACACATCAAAAAAAATCATATTAACAAGGGAAACATTCCAAGAAGCTGCTGGTACCAAAACTTTGTTTCACAAATCACTTTTAGTTTACTTGGGGTATCTGATTACATACAATGCTAATTTATTTCATCATCACTTACAGACCCTAAGGTATTTTCTTTGCTTAGTGTATAAGCCTAGCAGTCCAGCGGGGAAATGCTGCTAGCATTCTGGACACACTACCTGGATGTGGCGCATTTGAGGAAGTATTTTATTTAAAAGATTATTTATATATTGACTTGCAAATATCATTACAGAAAACATAACTGAATCTTACCTTTATTAAAATATTTAGGATCTGCTTTTTTTGCAGCTGCCAATGTAGCACTAAACCCTACAAATGCGGAGATTCCAGCAACAGTGGATAAGAATGCACCACCTAAAATTTATTGTAAATATATTATCAATACTAAATTTATCTTGAATAAACTGAAAACCTAAGATTGCAAAGAGGTAAAACATAAATAGCTGGGAAGAATATTTACCTATACTAAATTGGATGCCAAAGTTAATGAAGTAATGTTTAAGTACTAAAATTTAGAAGAAACACATGGAGCAGTGACAAAATATAATAAACTGTATCTACTCTAAAAAGTCCACCCCACAATAAAAGTACTATTAATATAGAGGGGTTATACAAGTGTTATATTAGGATCAAATATCAGTAATCATATTATCAAATACATATCCCTAAAGTTACAAATTGCATTACTGCTTAAAACGGCCAATTTTAGCAGTTTTGCAATTTGTAACTATATGGAACTATAATTTAATAATTGAATATGATTAAAATTAACTTAAGATCCAGAACCATAATTACAACAGAGGGATTTTTGATAACTTGTGTTTTCAGTGAGTAATGATTTTTAAATGACAGTGGCGCTTGTGTTCACCAAGGTATCACCTTAACAGAACTTTTATTAATTTACCTTGTTACCAGTGGAACTGTAGACGCGATATTACTTGGCTATTATTCAGATATCAAATAGCCCTAATATGTCACATTACTGTCTTCAGTGCTGGTATTTTATTAGTGGTAACAGTGATGATATTACACATATATGAATATTTCTGTGGTACACTGGGTCCACAGATGATCACAGATCCCATGGGCACGTATATAAGTATTATTATTTTAATTTTTTACTAGCTTCCGACCGCGACTTCGCCCGCATGTATTTCCCTCGGGAACAGTGCTTTTTCCTGGGATGAAAGGTACCCTATGTCCTTCTCAATACACCTAGCTATGTATATTTCAGGAATATTGGTTCAGTAGATAGGACGTGAAGAGGTAACAAATAAAAAAACAAACACACACTTTCGCATGTATAATAGTTGGGATTATACCTTTTATTCTTTGAAGACGTTCTTCTTTTTCAACTACTTTCTCTATCAATTCACCATCCGTAGATACAGACATTGTTTATTATATCAAAAAATATTTAATGTATTATTTGTTTTTAATCAAAAATAATAAAAATACGCAAATAGTATGGCATGACATGGCTGGCGCACTCAAACCGCCAAAGAGTATATAATCACTACGCGCAATCAAGAATCAGCCGCAATACCCATACTGCAACTGCAAATAAATTAAATTGAATTGACCGAATTGACAAGACATGAAGACAAACGTAGTATAAAATAAAATAAATCCTTTAATTTGTGAACGCAACGACGATCGACGACGCAACCACATACTAAATAGAGATACGCAACGCAAACGACTTGACCGACTTGACTGACGTTGACGGTTGCTTGACGGCCATTTTTTTTTTTTGTTGTGGATATAATCCACAATATGGCAATCAAACATATAGCTTATTTTTGCCAGTATCAAGTTTTAGATAAATGTTCTTAATTTTGTCGAGTCACAGTCAAGTCAAGTCAGTAGTCATGTCTAGTCAAGTTAGTCAAGGGCTAAGTGAAACGGTGGAAGTTTCACTTAGCTTTATCTTAGATTTTGGTGACAAGGATTAAAGTCACTTATACGACGTTGTACCACTTCCCAACACTCACGCTTGTTCACGAACACTTAGCGAATAATAATCCACCTTTATTATGCACAAATACTCGAAAAAACACAAATATTAATATAAAATAGCACTCCAGATACCTTTTAGGTAAATGTAATACGGTAAATGCGGTAAGGTACTGAAAACAAGAAAACAAAACAATTATTAGCGCAAAGTCAAACAGCGGTTACAGCGGTGAGCAAAATAACCATCTATTCACTACAATATTATTGTATGTTTATAGCAATACTATTGAGGGAAAGGTCACAATCGATGGAACATAACTATCGATAGTATCGATTGTTGAATTAATATTAAGTAGCAATAGTATCGATACTATCGATACTATTGCTGTGTGTCGATCAAAGAATTTATGTGTTTTATATAAATTCTTTGGTGTCGATAGTATTTAAGCTAACGTGGCAATCGATACGATCGATAGTATCGACACTTTCAACAGGATCGATTTCCCTATTGATACTACCCAACTATTGATAGTCAATCGATAGACTATCGATAGTGGACTATCGACCAACAACACTAGTATGCGCATATGCACACATATGCATAACAGTTTGTTTTTTATTTTTTGGTTATTAAAATAATATCTTAAGAAAAATGAAAAATAAAACCGATGTATCGGAGTTATTCCTCACTACCAAACTGAAGAATACTTATTTAAAAGTTTCTGCTCCAATGGTTCGATACAGCAAAATTCAATTTAGAACATTAGTGAAAAAGTAAGTTGGTTTTTCAATCAAAGTATCTATTGATTTACTTAGGTAACCTAAGTTAGATTACATTACATTGTAATATTTACTTGCACTGTACTAAAACTAAAGTTTGAGAAACTTGCTATTTTCTTATTGCTAATCATAATATCCATTGTTCCCACAATTTAGCTTTGCGGCTTATCGTCTTGAAACTTTGTTTCATTAATTACGAAGCCTGTTGTTTTTTCCAGTTTTGGAGTTGATTTAACATTTACACCTATGATATTGGCGGATTCATTTTGTCAGAATATGAAAGCGAGAGCTAGTGAATTTTCAACAACTAATAGTGATACACCATTGATTGCTCAGTTTGCTGCTAACAATGCAGATGATTTTGTTGATGCCTCAAGGCTGATATTCCCATATACAGATGGTGTGGACTTGAATTGTGGCTGTCCACAAAAATGGGCCATGAAAGATGGGTATGGGTGTTCACTGTTAAATAAGCCTGAGACCATCCATGACATTGTAAGAGGGGTTAGAAGTACTTTGCCTAGCAACTTTAGTGTGTCTGTTAAAATAAGGATTTTGAAAGATCTAAAGAAAACAATAAATCTCTGTCAGCAGTTGGAAAAATGTGGAGTTACATTTTTAACAATTCATGGACGTACTCCACAGCAGAAGAATGGTGACAGTATTGATACAGATGCATTAAAAGAAGTATATAAATCAGTGCAAGTGCCAATTGTGGTAAACGGTGGAGTGAAGTCCCTCACAGATGCTGATGAATTGCACAAAATTGTGAACTGTGAAGGTGTCATGGCTGCAAGTGGTCTGCTCACAAATCCAGCTTTGTTCAGTGGTGCCAATATAACTCCTGTTAGCTGTGTAAGGCAATGGATGGATTTAAAAAATGAAGATGAAAATAGAATCACATACCAGTGTTATCACCACCATTTAGTATTTATGCTCGAGAAAATATTGACTAAGCAACAGAAACAAACATTCAATCACCTTAATAGTTTTGAGACTGTTGATGATTATTTGTACAATAATCTGTTAAAGAATATTAGTTGTATAAGTGATAGTTATTATAATTTAGATGAATTTGTAGAATGTGATTTTTCAGAAGAGATTACTCTAAAACATACAAAGAAGTGCAGATGTTGTGGCAGGAGTACTACTTATTGTGTTTGTACAAAATATGACTATGACTCTACTGAAGGTAGCTTTTTTCTTTCCATTGTGGATAACAATGATAGTATTTTAGGACTAAATATATTTGATGAACCATAAACTCTTAAGATGTATAAAAAATAGGAATACAAATACTTTTACTACTATTTATGCTTTTTATTATTTATACATCTATATTTTTTATTTTATTTATTTAAAACTTTATTGAGCTAAGTTACAATAGGTAAACTTCATGCTATAAGCATTCTCTGCCAGTCAACCTTTGGAAATTATAACTAGATAGAGTGTAGGTGTCAAAATATGAGAAAAGTTGAAAAAACATGTTATAGGTACTTCTTGGCCCCACCACAAAAGCAATTTAAATGAAATTTGGCAGACTAGTTGTCCATAAAATGTCTTTTTTAGTCCATAGATTAAAAAAATAGTCCTTTAATAGTTTAAGAGAAATTGAATGAAATTGGTGGCGTGGCTGGGAAGTATGCTTTGTCGCCACGCCACCTCGCAAATCGAAATAAAAGGGGTTAAATTAATACTAATTTATTATTAAACAAATGTCTATTATTTGTCTACACACTAGAATCCCACACTCCGCTCTGGATACACGCATAACTATATGTACCTACACATATATATATCTCAATACTTTAATACTTAAATAAATAACAATAAGTATATACCTAAATACATATATACTTATACTCTTACACACAGATTTATATATACCTACAATGTACAACGGTAAGAAATATTAATGTCCATTGATTTACGAAGCAGTTAAAAAGAAATTATGCACATTTTTCTTTAAAACAAAAGTATCAGAAATTTGTCTTAATTTCTTCAGGCAAGGCATTCCAGAGTCGTATTGATGTTAAAGTGAAATATCTATCATTTTTTATTTATTTATTTATTTAACTTTATTACACAATTGTAAACGGCGGACTTAAAGCCTGAGGCTTTATCTACCAGTCAACCAAATGAGTGATGCAGAGAAAGGTAGGGGGTAGTGCAAAATTTTGAATTAATTATGATAATGGGGCATAACAACAACCAAATTATATTATATTTAGGAACTTTATCAATATACTACTTATGAATAATACATAATAATATCAAATATGACAATAGACAATACATATACTACATATACAATTATGAACTATCTGACAGACTTTGAAGAAAATGTGCACGAACTTTATTCTTAAAAGCCAAGCGAGTTTGAGCCTTACGAATCTTAAGTGGTAGAGAGTTCCAGAGTAGTACAGCTTGAACGGTAAATGAATTTTTGTAAAACCCACTTCGTGAAATCGGCGTACGAAGTCGGAGATTATTAGATGAACGAAGATCTCTGTCATGGGAATCACAAAGGTATTGAAAATTTGATTTGAGGTACGACGGAGTCATGGGATTGAAGAGAATCGAAAAAAGGGTGGTCAAAATATGAAGGTTACGACGATGGCGAATAGACAACCAATTCAGCCGAGAGCGATAGACAGACACATGGTCGTACTTCCGTAGACCGAAGATGAAACGCAAACAGTTATTAAGGAGCCGATCTAGCTTATTGAGAAGTTCGTTAGTCAAGTCAGGGTAGCACACATCGCCATAGTCAATTATGGGTAAAACCAAAGTATTAATGAGTGTTAATTTAATTTCATTAGGGAGAAAATTCTTTAATTTATAAGGAGAACGCAAAACACCAGAAACTTTCCTACACACCTCAGTGACCTGTTTTCGCCAGTTAAGGTTAGAGTCGATGTACAATCCCAGGTCCTTAACGAAGGCACTAAATTCGATTGAAATGCCTTCGAAGCAGACTGGCGGAAGGGAGCTTATATCCGTTTGTCTAATAAAATATGGACTTCCAACTAATATTGCTTGACATTTCTTTGGATTTACCCTAACACCAAACCGACGGGACCAGTCAGCTATGACACTGAGGTCCGAATTCACTTGCTGAATAGCTAAGGCCATATTGTCAACATCAGCCTGTACATAAAGCTGCAAGTCATCGGCGTAGAGGTGATACGAACACTGAAGGTTTTTAGTAATAGAGTCAATAAAGATAGAAAAGAGTAGAGGAGACAGTATCCCACCCTGAGGAACGCCAACATCGACTTTACACCACCGTGATAAGGTTTCATCAACCCGAACCGACTGCTGTCGTCCTCGAAGGTAAGACGAAAACCAATCAACTGCCGAAGAGGAAACCTTGAGATGAGATAGTATTGCAAGTAATATGTCATGGTCGACAGTATTAAAGGCATTTGAAAAGTCTACCAGTGCTATTATAGTAATTTTAGAGGTATCCATACCGACCCTTATATCATCTGTGACCTTGAGAAGAGCTGTCACCGTGCTATGCCCGGGACGAAATCCTGATTGATATGCATTCAACAAACGGTTGCGATAAATATGTTCAGAGAGTTGTTTGTGAGCGCATACCTCCAGCACTTTTGATAGAAATGGTAAGATTGAGATAGGTCGGAGGTCACTTAGAAGTAAAGGATGAGAGACTTTTGGAATAGGGCGAATAAATGCTTTCCGCCAAAGTAAAGGGAATTGGGCAGAAGACAAAGAAAAATTAATTATATGGGTAATAACTGGGGCAATTATATCTAAAATGGGTTCAATCATTCGACGGCTGATTTGATCACAACCGATAGCTCTGGTTTTAATGGCTAAGAAGATTTTTTTGACTTCGTCTTGCCCTATATGAGAAAAGACAAATTCCGCACCGGCAACAGCTGGAAGCGAAGTTATTTCTGAAATTGTATTAGATTTTACTGCGTTATCTAAAAGGAAAGAAGTGATAAAATGATTATTAATATCATCTGGGGTCAACGAAGTTGGAATTTCGAACTTGCGAGATTTACCAATACCCAGAGTTCCGAGAAACTTCCAGATATCAGCAGAAGAAGAGTTAGAAATAGTTTTATGAATTAGGCGACGTTTAGCGTCACGTATCATCCTATTACACCGATTTCTCGCAGCCCTAAATACAGCCCAATTTTCATCAGTCCGAAGTCTTTTGTATCTCCAGAACGCACGATCTCTACGTCTCATGAACATTCGGACTCCAGGTGTTATCCACGGAGCAGGAGGACGTTTTAACTTAACTCTCCTAATTGGGGCATGTTTATCGTACAGCTGAGTTAGGAGACTATTAAAGATGGTGAGCTTAGAGTCCACGTCAGGCGCCGCCCAAATCTGTCCCCAGTCCGTATTTGCAGCATCTACAAGTAATTTTTTATAATCGGTCCTGGCAAAACTACGCATATGCAAAACCTTAGGAGTAGGTTTAGGTGGTTTAAGAAGATAGGAGCAATGTAAGAGATCATGTCGGGAAAAGGCTGGTGCTTCGCGTTGACCATAAGACAGAACATGGTCAGGAGAAGAGGTAATAATTAAATCAAGCCATGTGTCTTCTGTGTCAGTATTATGATGAGTAGCTTGCAATGGCAAGACGCTCAGACTGGCTGACTCCAATATTTGATGCAAGTTTTGAGCCCTATATAAGTGAGGTGCCAATTGATTAGTGTTAAGATCCCCCAGTATAAGATGGTGTGAATACTCAGATCCAAGCGACTCAATCGCGGCTTCCAGGTCTGCGAAATAATTAGTAGAGGGCGGGCAATAAACAACTCCTAACACAGCTTTGACACCTTTCAAACAAATTTCCAGAAAAATAAATTCTGCGGAGGCGGAATACA
This sequence comes from Apomyelois bistriatella, assembly GCA_947044815.1. NCBI lineage: Eukaryota > Metazoa > Arthropoda > Insecta > Lepidoptera > Pyralidae > Apomyelois > Apomyelois bistriatella. The sequence goes on along the minus strand of OX345692.1, from coordinate 7,401,361 downwards.
AAGATGGAGATACAAGCAGAGTTTTATAGGTGATATCACTGCGGAGATAGATAGCAACTCCCCCACAATCTTTGCCAATTCGATCGTTGCGGATAAGCACGAAACCAGGAAGGGGAATAGAGATAGACAAGACTTCTGGCTTTAACCAGGTTTCGGAAATAAGGATAGCATGTACATTGGCCTCTGAAAATGTTTCAACAAAATCCGTATAGTGACCTGCAAGGCTCTGGGCATTGATATGTGACACGTTAAAATGAGAAGTATCATTTTGGAAAACGCTAGAAATATAGTCATCATCATTACAGTCGCAGGCTGTCCACTGCTGGACATAGGCCTCCTCCAACGGCCATCGGCTCGTCGCGCTATGTGCCCTGCACACTGCCACTGCTATTCTGCTGGGCCATGTCTGCAATGTTTGTTCTCCTACGGATCTCTATGTATACAATCTAGCTTTTGCCCGCGGCTTCACCCGCGTGAATTTCCCTCGGGAACAGTGGGTTTTCCAGAGATGAAAGGTATCCTATGCCCTTCTCAGTACTTCACTAACTATCTGTGTGGAAAGTTTCAGGAAGATTGGTTCAGTAGAGTAGATAGGGCGTGAAAACGAAACAAACTCGCAAGGTCTCGTCTTAGGAGTGTAAGTTTTTACTTAAATAATTTTAATTTTATATCAACTTTCAACTTCAAAATAAAGTAACACAAAGAGCAAAACAAATAGCTTTTAAGGTTTATTCTATACTAGCTGTTCCCCGCGGCTTCGCCCCGCGTGGGACTCTGTTATATCGCGCCCTAAAGTAGCCTATGTTTGACCTCAGGTCGTTAACTACATCCCTACCAAATTTCATTACAATCGGTCAAGCAGTTTAGCCGTGAAGAGGTGACAGACAGACAGACTTTCGCATTTATAATATTAGTATGGAAGTATGGATGTGGTGGTAGTTGTTAGTTAGGTGCAGGCGTTATAGAACTATCTTTAATTTCCCTTTAGGTAAGGTTCCGAAGATACTGCATGGAAGGGTTACCCCTTTGAATAGCTAGACAACTTTGTCCGAGGAAGCTGCCAGCTTTTCGGTCTCCTGTGATGTTGACTAACCTTTTTTCTATTTCCTTAAACATTCTTATAGCGCTAGGACCCCGCGGACCAAGGGTCTCGACACCAAAAGGGACAAAATAAAATACGAAGCCTAGACCCCTGTATTTGCAAGCCTTCACTTTTTCAGCCGCTTCACAAGCCGCATCGGCTCTGTTGATGGTTCCATGTAGATGGGAAGGGGCCAGCGTGTCTGAATAGGTTGCATCCCATACTAGCACCCGGAATTCCACCAGAACCTTAATTACATAACACGGATTTTTGATAACTTGTGTTTTCAGTGAATAATGTTTTTTAAATGACTGTGGCGCTGGCGCTAGTTTTCACCGAGGTATCACCTTAAAATAGATTTCAGTTCATAGGATAGGTACCCCGATATTAGGTTTTATTAAGATAAGATAAGATAAGATAAAATTTATTTATTCTTCTCCAACAATCTGTATAACAGTATGTATAAGTATGACATAATTAATGTGTCGGAACAGATTGGAGGAGACTAGAGCCTGAAGAAGGCAGGGCCTGTGGTACAGATCTCCAGTGCTCCCACTTCTGGTGAACACAAGTGAGAAAATACACGTAACTAAGGAGAAATGAACTTGGTTGTAAACTAAACTATATTAAGTATATAATAATGAAAAACATTTTTTTTTTAAATATATATAACATCAACAAAATTTATTGATAGCGCAGATTGATAGATAATTAACTATGATACAGCTTGTTGGTTGACAGATGCCTAAACGGATTTAGGTACATGCAGCGAAGGCTCTGAATAAATGGTCCCGTACTGACCATTTCGGAATGTTAAAAATAAAATAGGTACCTATCTACTTATCCTGTTTCTTTTAAGTCTACTTTCTACCTAAGTCACTTTAGATATTATCTTTATAATTATTAAACGACAAATGTTCTGCCACGAACTTTAATGGACCACCGTTACTTTTTAATTTCTGTGAACAAATTACTTTTATATTATTATTTTTATTTATTAGCTTAAACATACATTTACAACATACTCTGGGCTGTGTTATTCAAATGCCTGCTTCTTTTTTAGGGTTTCGTAAAAAGAGAAGCAGGCACAAAAATGGTCATTTGTGTAGTGTCCGTCTGTCACACAATCAATTTTCTCCTAAACTATTGGGCTGATAAGATACAATTTAATACACATAGGTAGGTACATATTATCTTCTGTCGGAGTTTGTTCCATAGATGCATGTAGAAGTACGTTTTTTTATGCCTATCTACTTATGTATCTGACTCGGCGGTATGTCAAAAAAAAATATGGTTCGGTTTTTATTTTTGGTATGGTATAGGTAGATGTCTCATACTGCGTTTACCAGTAGGTACGTAGGTGTCGCCATTTTAGAACCTATCAGTGGTTTATCAAATGTCTACTAAAGGTATCTAACACAGACTAACGACTGCCATCTAGCGATAACAACAAAATGTACTTAGCTACTCGGTGCTAACATATAATCTACTGTAACCTTATAGGTAAATAAAAATATCGTTGGCTATTAAACGTAAAACTTTGGGAAGGTTTAGATTATTTTACTATTTTCTAAATATTAGATTTAGATAGGTACTATTATTATTATATTCTGTGATTATAGTCTATAACTCCTTCTGTGTGTGCAGTGGACCTCATCTCCACCTTCTCAAAATGTACTTAATCTTGTCTTTGACTTTGATTGTAGTGCAATATCCTACTTCCTACTAATATTATAAACGCGAAAGTTTGTTACTCTTCAACAGGAAAACGCTACATTTTATCCCGGAATTCCCACGGAAGTCGAGCCCTGGACAACGGCTAGTACCGATCTAATAAATAAATTGCCCGATGATCTTTTTTATAAAAATCAACAAACTCAAAAGTCACTTTAACTATATAAGTTATATCAAAGAAAGTATACCTACCTACACTACGCGAACCTATATAAGTTTAACCTATATCTTACTGAACGAACTTAATTTTCTTTTCTAACTAAAATAGATACTTATAATATAATTAGTAGGTAAAACAAATTTTTATATTAAGCAAACAAATATATTGTAGGAAGATTGAGATGATTGCGATGAACAATATTTGATAGTTTGACAGTTAACTATAGATAAACTCCTGCCTTGCTTTAAACATGTTAATTTGAGGCGTACTTACATAGTTTTTTAATTGGGCATTGAGTGTAAACGAGGGCCTTTATTACCTCAATTATACACTAACTTGTACTTACGTGAGACCATGAGACATTCGCCAGGTGATGGCACAGCACACCGACGCGCGACGTGGTCGGTGCGCGCGCCGCTCCTACAAGCTATCAGTATGAAGGATCCATGCGTTTGAACTAGTCAATCCTCGTTTGAGTAGCGATGTTTTCCCGCGCTTTTTATCGTGCGTGAACTAAGTGATATTTATCTAATAACCCAAAATCATATTTGTTCAGGACCAGCATCTATCTACTTCAATAAAAAGTAAGTCTCTACATTACATACTCAAATATTTTAAACGTGTAACTTGAAAGTAAAGACAGGGTGGCCTTTTGAAGACCAGCCAACTTTTATAATGTATTTTTATAATGCATACTTAGTATACTTTTAAAACAAGACTGCTATCCAGGTATATAAAAATAAGTGAAAACATTTAACGATCACTGCCTAGAGTGATCGCCTGACATGTCATTGTATCTCAGAAGAACTAATAGGACTAGATGTTTATTTAGATATCATTCAGTTTTATCATCCACTAAAAATATTGTAAGTATCTAACTAGAAATATTATTAAGATATTTTTATTACGATAAGTAGTACCTACTCTACTCACGCATAAAATTGATTAGGATGAAACAGCGCCCATCGGTAATACAAACAACTCTAAGGAACGTAGGTAATGTACCTAGGAATTCCTGTTTTACTAAATATCAATAAATAGATAGTTATATTTGGTAATACTTTTACAATACATACTTACCTACATTTAACGAATTTATATTAATAGTAGTAAATAGAACGTGTTTGTTAGTTCCATAAATTTGCAGCTTACGCTTCCGAGCCTAGGTAGTTATGAATTAATATAAGTACCTACTTAAATGAAATAGCCCTCAGGGCAGACGCTAGCGACTGCGTTAGGATTTTGTATGGAATTTCTTAGTTGCCTTACTATCCGCCAGAGGCGCTATACAGGTTTGCCATACTAAATCGCTAACGCAGTCGCTAGCGTCTGCGTTAAGAAAAACTCATACTAGGGGCACAGAACAGCGACTTTTAAACTTTATTAAACTTCTAAAGATGTTCATGTGTCGATTAATGTCGATATGAGTACATACTCTTACTTATAAATCCCCATCTCCTACTACTTACCTACCTACTTAGCACTCCTTTTATGACTTTACCGTAGTCGGGTCCAAAAATTGAAATATTAGGTATTTATGTGAAATATTTATAATTGGTAGATAAGAAAAATTCACAGAGAAACATACATACAGTATAAATCCAGTTTCTCTTCCTGCTAGCCTCTGCAATACCATTCTTTTAATTTGACGTCAAAACAAGCAAGGCGCACAACACTAAAGTTTCCTTTTTTGTTTTGATTCACGTTTTCCTTGAAGTATCTATTTAAATTCACTAGATATTCGAATATTGGTATAAACTGGCGTACCTACCTATTTAATGCCTGCCATCTGTCGCATAGAGAAAGGCTCTGGGCGACATTCAGAAGCTGATCCTACCTATCTGCCGGAAGCTATTATATCATCTGTATTTTATTCCTTAATTTTGTGGCGTGCTATTGACATATTTATGGTGGACCCAAATCAACTGCAAATATTTTAAGGGTAGATTCAGACCACTATACTGAACAACTTTTCCAAATAAACTTATTTCAAAATACGAAATCATTGTTTTCACTTTAGCTGCTTCTCAATTTGATATGTTTATTTGGAAAAGTTGTTCAGTTTAGTGGTCTGAATCTGCCCTTAAAATATTTTGCAGTTGATTTGAGTCCATCTTGTATATCCAAAAATACCCAAATCGCAATAAAACTTGAAGAGTTCCCTCGATTTCTCCATGATCCCATTATCAGATCCTGACCTAATGAATATGGGACAAATTAGAAAGTAAACTCTTTCAAACAAAAAAGAACTTTTCATTTCTCATACTCTCATAGGGTGGAAAATTCACAATTCGCTTCATGCCCTCCCACGGGCCGAAAAAAACCCTATACCCCATAGTAAACACTTTCTTCCCTAAGGCGGGAATGAAATTACAAAATAGAACAAAATTTTGTCTGTTATTTTGGAATGAAATCGGCAACGAAAATTTTCAACAACAAAAATAATATTAATAGTGTAAACAGCTAGGTAGTGTTAATTTAAAAAAGACTAAAATATTAACTTGTAAAAAGAATTACCTAATAGAATGGGAAATACCTTCAGAGGCTTGTATGTCTATATCTATGCTTATGAAAAAAAGGGGAAAGGAGGTTAACGGAGGAGGGTCGCGAGGTCTATTGTTCACAGAACCACATAGCCTTAATTGTTCCACTGCCGGGTAAAGGCCTCCCCTCTTGTCTTCCACGCGTCTCGGTCACTCGCCGCTTGTTGCCATCCAGTTTTGAATTTGCCCAGGTCATCCCACCATCTCTTGAGTGTCAATTAGTCGTTGTGGGCGTTAAGATGGCCAAGCTAAAGTGGGAATGGGGTGGATATGTTTGCCGTATGCCGCCAGATAGATGGGCCCGACTAGCAACATCTTGGGTTCCAGAAGGCCGTAGACCACGAGGCAGATCACGCAAGAGATGGCGGGACAACCTGGACAACATATCCATACTAATATTATAAATATCCATACTAATATTATAAATGCGAAAGTCTGTCTGTCTGTCTGTCTGTCTGTCTGTCTGTCACCTCTTCACGGCTTAACTGCTGGACCGATTGTGATAAAATTTGGTAGGGATGTAGTTAACGACCTGAGGTCACACATAGGCTACTTTTGGGCGCGATATAAGCGAGTCCCACGCGGGCGGAGCCGCGGGGAACAGCTAGTAATATATAAAGAAAACATTTCTACAAATTGAGAACCTCCATCCTTCCAAAGAAAATATATACTACGTGAATACTGTTTACTACTTTATGCTTTATAATATAATTTGCTGTGTGTGACAAGGTGCTCGCTACGAATAACCACGAAAAAGGACTAAGTATTTTTGTATTTGCGCACCAATAGACTGGTCGAAAACGCAAGTTTGGACTTCTTCCAATTTAATCGCTAGTAAGTATAAGTACTAGTTTAATGACTCTGCCTCCGTGGTCCAGTGGTTAAGGCGTGTGCCTGTAGACCCGGGGGTCGAGGGTTCGATTATCAGGGGAAGCATACTTTGTTTAGTTGTTTCCAGTTTGGTTAGGGCATTGCAGGCTTGAATCACCTGATTGTCTGAAGATAAAGATGATTCCGTGCTTCGGAAGATACGTTAAGCCGTTGGTCCCGGCTGCCATCTGGTAGTTGTTAAAGGAACCACGTCAGAGGCCGAGAGGCGGTTCCGAAGAACTTTGACACCAGGGTGTGCATGGTCGATTGACTGTGACGCCTACTCGAAAATGAATGAATGAATGACTAATAACATATGATTCTCGTGTGAAATGACTCTTATTTGCGAGTTAGTAAGGTAGGTGCGCCAAATATTCAATGCACATGCCGATGGATAGGTGAGATCAGACTTCTAATTTTCCTCTTGTTTGATCAAATCTATTTGCTCTAAACTTTCACAACTGGTGCTACTTTAAAAACGTTGACCTGCTCGTGTATGTTTAGTTAATTTTGGCTAACTGCGTGTGAGTCCGAACGCTCAGGGACTGGTCAGCACCGAAACGCGTTTGTTTGCATGCTGTTGAAAAATTGACAAAAGTAGGTATTCCGCAAATAATGTTAGATATATTTACACAAGTCTGAGTTAGACTTCGGTTATCTATCGAATTTTTTTGTAACTTTTTAATTTGAGAGTCGTATTATTTAGTCTTGCAATTTAGATATTCTATCAAATTCTATCATTAGTATTCTCAGCTTGCTACTACGCATAATATGATCGCACTGTAGAGCAAGACCCGGAGTGCCGGGTTGATCGTTCCCATACATGTTTTCCTTGGTCTTTCCCTATCTCTACATTTATATTTATTTTGCATATGAAACTTTAACGTTACATGACCCTCCCAATAATATGCATTCCAACTTATTCAATAACAATAGGGATCTTATGAAAAATAAGCACATTTCTGATTAATTATTGCAATTGTTATCAGATGTGCGAATGGTTGTCTACTGGGGACTGGTGCGATGTGCAGCTTTTTTGTGGCGGGCGTTCGTTCAACGCGCACCGGGCCGTTCTAGCAAGTGCCAGCAGTTTCCTGAGAGTACGTTATACCCAAAGTGTTAATTTTCATCTTTCTAAACTAATAATTAGCTCCAAAACTTATAACTTATTATTGTTACAGAGGATTCTTCTCTCGTGTCCAATAGAAGAATCACCAACGTGTATTTTTTTGCCTGATTTTGATCTTGAAGCTTTCTCGTCAGTCCTTTATTACGTTTACAATGGACAAGTAGCTATTCAGAAATATAAACTACAAAAGTTTATGGATGTTGTGAAGGCTTTAGAAATATTTGTTGATCTTCAATGTCTACAAAAACGTAATGTTCTAGAATGTAATAGTTTTTATTCGGACAAATATTTACTAGAAAATACGTATAATCGTAAAAATAACAACATATTCGCTTTAGATTCTGGCAGTAACAGTGACAAACATTATATTAACATAAGGAAAGGAGAACACAATCAGGACATTCACCCTCCATGTCCAGTAGAAACGTCAGATTTCCGAGACAGTCAATCACGATTTAAGGATTGGATAAATCCAATTCTCCGTCCATCTTTGCAAAATCTACCAACATTTTACTTTGACCGACAAAAAAACTTTTTTCCGCGTGATTTGTGTCTTGAAACATATCCTCGAAACGGTAATACTAACGGTCTGACAGCAAGCGTGCTAGCAATATCAAATGAACCCTATCGTACTCCTGCATCTGTTCATTTGACGAATGCAAATGGTAAGCTTCCAAAAGCGGGCGAAATCTCAGATATAACTAGGAAAACCGCCGACCACGCCTCTCACATCAGTAATAGGGAGAATGTCTTTACTGCAGATAATACATATAAAACTACGGACTCTGTGAGTAGTATGATAAGTGAAGATGAAGTCAAAGACACATGGACCAATTTGACGTCATTTACCGTACCTTCACCATCGTCACAATTAAATATGAATGAACAATTTTTAACTGAACCGGAAGAGCCTTTGCTATCGATGGATTTTAATTCAACATCTGTAATATCAGACCCTCTGCACACCGCATCAACCGCTACTGATCAAAAAAACAATTATTTAATTGAAACAAATACTTCACACATAAATGAAAATACATGTATGGAATCAAATCAGCAGTTGAAGAGGATGCCTGCTTCCATATATAATCAAGTATTAGAAAATCCATGGTGTTCCAGGCTGACTTTCAACTTTAGACCAACATTTAAGAGAATTCCTTCTTATATTGAAGAAAAAGAGGTACTTATGATTAAATAGTGTGCAATACCTACAAGTTCGTCAATTTCTTAATTTTAAATATGTAAGTATACATTATTATAATGTTTTTCAGGTAGACGGTGAGCTTGTCAACGATGATAATAACAATATACAACAACAAGAGTCGTCACAATCGTCGTCGAATCAATTAGTAAAAAAAGTATTAATAAGTAATCCAGAATTCAAATGTATCATTTGTAGTCAAGTGAGTATTGTCTTTTATAAAGCGATTTTTTTGTGTTCATTGGATACTAGTATAATTCTATATTAAATACAATACAACTCTAGAAATCAAACAAATTCTAAAATAAGGTACCTACTTACTCTTTTTTTTTAGGCATTTAGGTAAAGAGTAAAAATACTTAGTAAATGTGCATATAAGGAATACATGTTATATTAAAGCGCGAATAATTGAGGTTCGAATGATTTTATTCAATGTCGTTTACAAGGGATTTAAATTTTTTTATAGATAGGATAGTTCGAACGAAATTTGACATAAAAAACCTATTTACTCGACGCGCCTCTTCTTAAATTAAGTATATTTCATCAAATACCTAGTTGTGACTAGAAATTTTCTTTTTTTTAAGTTACACCGTAAGTACAATTTTCGACTTTTATGACTAATCCAAAAAATATTTAATACCTAGACAACTACTAACTTAACTTACAAATTATAAGCCCAGTTGTATAAAATAATGAAATAATTTTGCACATCGCACATGTTACACAACGTTATGCTCGATTACGTCAACGACCTAAGATTCTGATAAGATAATAAAAATCAAAACAACAGCAACGACAAGTTGAAAATATAACATGTTACTGTGTATGTACTTACCTATCGAAGTTCAGAAACTATTAGGTACCTAGGTATCTACCTATCATAATGCATGCTTGTTCTCTTTATTCTATTTTGTGACCTTGCGACTAAAATATTCAAACTTCGCTTTTAGTGTTGTAAAACATAGTACTATTCAGCATTTACATTTATGTTTCTAAATCTAAAGAATTGGGAATAATTTTATGTTACTAACCTCACTTTTGCCATCCAGTGAGAAACTATTGAGCTTATCGCGAAACTGCATTTATCTAAATACCTATATGCATTTCAAAATAGATAGATATACTCTTTATTGTATTTATTCTAAGCATACCATAAACATTACACGTCGATAAATAGATTAACTTAGGTTATAGGGCGGGCAATAATCGTACGTAGGTATCAACATAAAAATGGACCACCCTATTAAATAACACAAAAGAAAATATTCTCATACAACTCATTGAACACACAAAAATTAACTATTTGTAGAATTTTAAATTAAGATAATGAAAACGAGACTTGATCTCTATTTTAAAGGTAACTAGCAAGTAAGTTATAAACGAATTTTATTCATCACTCTACCTACATAGTCTACATTGATACCTACAAAAAAACCAGCTGATATTAATTTGCTGAATCATTGAGAAAAGTGATAAGTGGAAGAAAGATTGTGTGACATATCGCCTAAATTTTTTTGCATTATCACATAGCATAGGTACATGCTTATTTATGACGAATTTAGTATATACTTACTGATAGTGTTATCTTGTAGCATAGGAACGGTAGAAAAGATGTAAGTACCTACAGCACAGCACTATGTTTTAAGTTTAGGATAAGAAATAAGGAATACTTCTAAAGCCTTTTTGTCCATTTTGTCTTGATCGTAATGGTCTGATGTTGATGTTCAATAAAGATTTATTTATATATTTATCATATAGGTAAATAATCTACGTACTAGAAAAAAATTAAAGGACTACGATTTGGAAGATATCACCAAACACAATCCTAATCTAAAGCATGGAATCGGAATGTCGGTACATATTACAGAATGATAATAATAACTTATTTCCGATTCTCCCTTGGTATTGACTACCAGACTCACTCAGGCAATATAGTCGACGGCCAAAGGTTACCTATATGTTTTTAGAATATAATACTTGGTTCATTTCAGTTTCCACATTTTTGTGTACTGAAATCACCTGATCCCAAATCACCTGGGACAAGATTTTATTTAGTCCTTAAATCACCTGGGAGATTTAAATCAACAAATAATTTTTACTTTTTTTTTTATTTAATCTCCTTTTTAGTAAAATTCCATATTTATTTAAACTAAATAAAATAAATATTTAGGCTAAACTAAAGTCAATGTCTTCTCAATAAAGCCACTTTGAATTTACCAGGTTTTTCCTAACAGCGAGAGTCTCGCCGAACATGCGCGCCAACACTCCTCAGCTGGGCGGTACACGTGCGGCGAATGTGGCAAAACGTTCTCTCAGCTTCGCAACTTCAAGTATCATATGTCAGTCCACCGTGGCACCAGAGAATTTGCCGCTACCTGCACCGTTTGTGGAAAGTACTTTAACGACAGAGGGTATCTCAATAGCCACATGAAGATTCACAGGTTTACAGCATATCATATCGATTTGTTCATTTTTATGTATTGATAAATCTATTCATATCTATTATATACACAGAATTAGGAAATATTATCTTAATTCTGTGATTATATTAAGAAAAAGTAATATTTGTTTTACGCGCATCACACAAAAACTTACTAGTATCGAATGTTGTTTTCACCGTTGTATTGCCAGCTAGTGGCTCTATTTTACAGCGAAGATAAATAAATACAAGTGGCAGGCCAATGTAGTAAGTAAGTAGGTAGGTACTAAATATTTTATATATTACCAAACTGATGATATTGATACTCGTGTTGTACTGTATGTACAGTCGGCAAACTTCGATATTAAATCTGCCAAACATTGATATACTCAATGTATACCGAACTCTACATCTGTGTCAAAGAATTTGGAAGTCGCACGTGGTTTGACGCCAGGCAATTTTTTTCTTCTATGATCTGTGTGCAAAATAATACCAAAAATATATTTAAAAAAAAACACAAAACAACAAACAAGTTACTTATAATATATGAAGTTTGCCTTCACCATTATTTACTTATGAATACGTATACATATAATAATTATAAATCAATGGTCTGATGAATTAACCTTATTAATATTTATATATTCTCAATTCATTAACTAAGTACCGTATTTTTTATTCGTTTACAGAAATCGCAAAGAATACAAGTGTTCCATGTGTCCAAAGTCATTCAACCAGCGTGTGGCATACAACATGCATGTTAGAATTCATACAGGTGATTGTATAGTCAGTGTTACATTAGACAATTTTAAAAGCGCGTTATAACCCTTCTAGTATTGCAGGTGTTCATAGGCTGCAGTAAACACTTTTCATTAAGTAGCACGATTCATCATTTACCTGTTAGAGAAACCATTAGAGACCCGGGACCCGATAGTATGAAAAACTAGTAAACATAATCTCAGTATGTAATCCTTTGCTTAATTATTTACTCCCTAATCAAAGTAGTAATCATAATTATTAAATAAGTATCAGGGGTCCCTATAAGTTGAATACCTAAATTATTAATTATTTATGTCCGTATGGACAATGAATTTTCAGGGGTGAAACCTCACGTATGCGAGCAATGCGGCAAAGCGTTTTCCCGCAAGATGTTGTTGAAGCAGCATCAGCGCACGCACTCTGGAGAGCGACCCTACGCGTGCCCGCACTGCGACAAGCGATTCGCGGACCGCTCCAATATGACGCTGCACCTGCGACTACACACAGGTCTGTAATATTGCTAACACAGCACCAGTAGGCACTACTCTACGAGTGCCTGGACGGAACGCTTTTAAGTCGAATGTGCTCCTATGCGACTACGCACTCAGTTCAGTAATCTGTGTAATCGGTGGTTCAGTGGACGGAAAAAAGTTCAGGTCAGTGGCACTGTTATCAAGTTTTGTTGACACAGCACCAGTAGCAAGTAGTTACTGCAGTAATGCAGTAAGCACTAGCGATGGAAATAACGGCTATTTTAAAATAATGAATAACACTCTTAAATTATTTGCCTATAACTGTTATTGTAAACTGTTATTGTTATCCTGTTATGTTTGTGGCAAAGTGTTTGTCGGAGAGAGAGAGATATAAGGGGGCGGGGCCAAGTGGAAGTCAGGATGGATGGCTCCGAGCATCAATCATAGGGTCATAGGATGGCTTTCGTGGGCAACTCTTCAAAGCAGAGTGACAGTTCACTAACAGGGTATCTTTACACAATCTTACAAAGGTCAAGCGAGGGCATAATTGTCCCGGCAGAGGGACAGCAACCCAAATCACGGCTTAGATCGGTGCCCCACACACGCACACGATAGTAATCTCACAACCAAGACTCTTCTCGATTTCCTCCGTGCTAACACAACTGATAACCAACAGTAATTGGTAAAATCAAAGGGAACACAAGGCATCACGCCCATAGGTCAACAGGGGATAGCTAGCTTCTGGCAATAATCACATAACCACGTGCACGGGTTAACGCTTAAACCAATTTACGTAAACTATTATCTTTTCGATCCATGATCCGCTCAATTAATCACGATACGTATTCCGACCCGAGTGCGCTCGCCCGACGCCATATTCAAAGTGAACGTTTATTTCGATTCCCAACCGCTACTATGACATTTACATTTGACAATGACACTTGGTGTTGCCAACGACACTTTATCCGATTAAGATGTTACGTTTAGATCTTTACTATCTTACACGGCCGGACTGACATTCGACCGTCCACGGGCGTATATTCTTAATGTCGTCATGTGAACAAAAATCTGCATCGCCAATTAAATCCGCTCGTCCAACCTGGCAATGAAAAACAGTACCAACCGAGTCGTGTTACACTTTGTCAAACCAATCCACATAAACTTCCACCTTGAAAGCAAGTGTCCCTTCGACCATATCATACCATGGACCGGACGGCTTGTTTCGACATGACTGACCAAGTAGCCTGGACCGGACGAGTGTGTCCCTATGACCAGCTACAACAAGCTCAGTGTCCCTTCGACCATATCTCGTCATGGACCGGACGACTAGCTTCTGCACGCGTGGCCTGGACCGGATGAGTGCGTCTCTTCAACCAGCCCACCGAGGACATTGATCGGACGACACAATCCCTTCGACCAGCCACTTGACATTGAGCCTGGAGTATATCCCTTCAACCACCCGATCTCGAATCGAGCTGGCCCTGATGATACTGTCCTTTCGACCAGCTTAGACTCCACACGCTACAGAAAGACAAACGTCACCCCAATCAAAAACTCAATATCTTCGTTTTACGCTTTACTCAAGATCTCTCTATGTCAACACATAACCAAAATTGCGTGATCTCAATAATACCACAAATATGCGCATCACCACCTGTGATCGCCGGGTCCAACTGAACCTACGATTTCCTCCAGAAATCCGACCGCCAGAGCTACCGCCTACTCGCGGACTACACAAGGCAGACACCGATTTCTCTTCAGCTACGAGTAGAATTCGGATTCCAACATAATCAAAACACAAGTTATATCAGTCAACGCAAACGTAACTATTGAACTATGAACTAAATCTTTTATAATCACCGAAATAAGTACCAAACGTAACGCTTAAAAGGCACGCTTTCAAAATTTTAATCCAAAATTACTTCGTCATTACTGTACCCTCAAAAATAATTCTTTTTTTTTAGCTGTGTCATAACTACCTTCAAATATCAAATAATTTTCACTGACAATTAAATTACTCCATTGACGATGAACGCAGGAAATTTCAATTAAACCAGTTTCAGATAAAAATTTAAAAAGACTTACCCCGGTTACTGCAACATAACAAACGAATCATACTGTACTAAACACGAAACCGTTATTTTTCAGAAACGTGTACTAACCGCATTATTAACCGCATAAGTAGGTAGTTTTATACGCGTAGGGTAATTACCAGATTATAGCCTATAGATATGAATCAATATCAAGCGTGTCAGAAAACTAAAAACTATCGGGTTCACCATCCCAATTCTGATGTCGGAGAGAGAGAGATATAAGGGGGCGGGGCCAAGTGGAAGTCAGGATGGATGGCTCCGAGCATCAATCATAGGGTCATAGGATGGCTTTCGTGGGCAACTCTTCAAAGCAGAGTGACAGTTCACTAACAGGGTATCTTTACACAATCTTACAAAGGTCAAGCGAGGGCATAATTGTCCCGGCAGAGGGACAGCAACCCAAATCACGGCTTAGAGCGGTGCCCCACACACGCACACGATAGTAATCTCACAACCAAGACTCTTCTCGATTTCCTCCGTGCTAACACAACTGATAACCAACAGTAATTGGTAAAATCAAAGGGAACACAAGGCATCACGCCCATAGGTCAACAGGGGATAGCTAGCTTCTGGCAATAATCACATAACCACGTGCACGGGTTAACGCTTAAACCAATTTACGTAAACTATTATCTTTTCGATCCATGATCCGCTCAATTAATCACGATACGTATTCCGACCCGAGTGCGCTCGCCCGACGCCATATTCAAGTGAACGTTTATTTCGATTCCCAACCGCTACTATGACATTTACATCTGACAATGACACTTGGTGTTGCCAACGACACTTTATCCGATTAAGATGTTACGTTTAGATCTTTACTATCTTACATGTTAATTAATTTTTAGATAACAGCTAATTCTGAAATAATCAAATAACGAAACAATGTATGTCAGTTATGTATGTGTCGTGAGCTATTAAATTGTAATAAAAGGTCAATGAACTTCCCTTCATTCTTGCACAGGCTTAGAACTGGCAGAATTATTTTTTTATTAATATAAATTAAATTTAATTCTGGCGTATTTAAAAATTCATTGACGTTATTTACATTAATTACGTAATATAATACGTACACGATTTAATAAATCGTGCACGGCACGGCAACAGGGCGTAAGTTACATTAACAATAACAGGCATTAATGATAGCTCATTATTTCAGTATCCAATGTTATTCATTATATGAAAATAATGCATTAAATTAACTGTTATCGCAATAATGATCACCACTAGTAAGCACCTCTACGCGTGCCTACAATACGGAATGCTCCAAAATGAAAACTGCGAATACACACCGACACAACATTGCAGTGGCAACGGCAAAGGTGCTGAGGTATGGCATAATCTTTATTGGCCGCTTGCGGTGCGATGTCAATCTCCATTAAAATTACAGTGGTTATGGAATCCGCTTATTATTTAGTTAGGTACTTAAAATTAGTCTTTTGTTCTGTCCTGTATTATTATATTATTCTTTTAATTTTCTGTATTTTTGTCAACAATAAAAATTTTACATACTTACAAATATTATGGAAATTGAGGCCTCATTTTTTTCACTAGTTACACGGTATCCATGAAAAGAGATGGGTGGTATTCTTAAGCCCCGATAACACACGTCTCACTTTATACAATCTAACTGATATTATTGATTATTTCCAGGAGTAAAGCCATTCTCGTGTTCACTGTGTCCGAAGTCGTTCACCAAGAAGCACCACCTCAAGTCCCACCTGAACTTCCACACCGGCGCCAAGCCCTACTCGTGTCCTCGCTGCAAACTCGCTTTCACACAGTCCTCTAACATGAGGACACATTACAAGAAATGTAACGCATTAGAACCTGTTTCCGACACTACTTAGCGGATAATTACAATTACTAAATTAGCCAATTTCTAAAAAGTAGGTTCAATTCGACCGGCATGTATGTAATAATGCCAGAGTTGTATATACATATGTTAGTTTATACGCATTCTAAGCTCGCGTTATAAAGTGTATATGTATGTTTGTCCGCGCATATTTTAAAAACTAAGTTGTCCAGTTGCCAAACTACGCATACCTAGTTCAACTTGGGGAACAGTGCAAATTGGTTCAACAGTTTTTTATATAGACAGCTAGTCGATAAGTCTGATACCCACGTACGACCCATAATCTCCATGCAACCATAAAGAAATTATTGGTTTTCTAGATAACTGATCTAAATCTTATAAAAATTTCAAGGAAGAATAATATGTTCATTTTAAAACATGACACTACTTTAGAATCTTAACAGGATTTAAATATTTACTATTTCATTTAATGGTACATATAAGTGTTAATAAAGCAACAAAACACCATGTAACATATCGGTGTACCTAATTATATAAATAAATAATCTTCTGAAGAATTTATGCTACTTTAGGATTCGATTTGTGACTGACTTGTCTTGTCTCCAGCATTTATTGTGATATTTCGACTTGGATTCAGTACTTACATCAAAATCATTTCAATAATTTTGTAGTAAAATACTAATAACAATAATTTTGTTATAATAAAACACTTGTATTAATGTACTATTTCTATGTTATATAATGATATATATATATATATATATATATATATGAATAAATAAATAAACAGAACATATATTACATAAAAATTAAACAGAAAAAAGTTTCTGTCTTTAAAAGGTTATTCTCGCAGGAGTAAAAAGATTTGATCTAAAAGGAAGATTAATCAGGGTTATTTACCCTCTCACACTTTGGCAGCTTTGGTACCTGTATGAAAATGTCTATAAAGTGAAAATTTATTTTATTTTATAAAGCTACACCTGTGAGATAAAGCTGAATTTGTAGCGACTGGAATCACTCAGCTCAGTATCAGGTTTGTAGTATCAACTTTCTCCCTATGATCGGGATTTCACTTTAGATACCTACCTTCGATAATGCCCGCGATTTAGCAACGGGTTGCCTAATGCCCTTGGTGTAAAATGTATCTACTATTTTCTTTTTTTGAATCTGACTGATACTAAATTAAGACATGAAATAATTAACTATATAAAGTTACATACGAGTAGCAAGTATGTATATTTCATAAGCGGAATAATTAAAACAACGATTTGATATTTTTTATCCTGTTTTAATGGATTTGGTGACGTAAAACAATTTATCGGTCAAGGTGTACAAAATTACAGGCCTTTTACAGTACAAGTAGGTAAGTTCTGGCGCTTTAAGTTAATACAATACTCATTACAGGTGTATGCGAGTCCTTTATAGTATAAATATTGTAGCTGAAGTATTTAACGATACGTAGTGATATATTATTTTGCTGTACCATAAATAGGTATTGTACTTATAAATATGAATGATCTATGTTTCTTAGATGGTACTTTTATACAAGATTGATACACAGAAATGACTGATATTTTATTATAGACAATTTGAAATATACCGAATCAAGTGTAACCACCATCGGAAATATTTACAGTGATGCGATTTACAGACAAATAAGATGATAGTTTTACATGTATCTGAGTTTTATTTCATAGAGAACCTATCTAATTACATAGGTATGTCCAAAATAATAACCTGGCCAAAAAACTAATTGTTGGATTTGAGTAAAATTACATTTGCACGGATATGTGCGGATAAATCGAAAATGTGACGTCCAGATTACACGATGCAGGTCAACGTAAGTAAGCATGGACGATCAATGTTACATTATGAGTAAGTTGAAAGATCTTGTACTTAATATTATTACTTTTACTTTTAACCTGCTTCGTGTAAGTCCTTAGTCAAACATCATATAAGTAAGTACATTTTTTAAACTTTAACAAAAATATACATAGGTACTAAAAATATATATAACTATGAACAAGGAATGGCGAGAAGTGTAATGGTATCTAGTTTCATGCATATGACTGAGATAATATTTATTTTTCTTTTATGTTTGGGAATATTTACCAAACAAGAATATTTTTTGAAATCAATGAAAACACAGTAAAATTACTTTCTTGAAACTTTTTATCACATGCAACGATTATATTTAGAAACATATCTGAGAAATATAAAAATATGTACTTAACATGCCTGTCTAAATAAAATATAATTGACATTACTTTTAAATGTTTATTTAAACGATGTATCGAGATACTTTGCGAGTATTCTAAATAGGACTTATATCAATTGTATTTTATTTTGACAAATTGTACCTCATTGCATTATATCAATTTATGCAATTAAATACACGTACTAATCATTCCACATTTTGTATAAACCCTGTAAGTACTTTGATCAGAAAATATATTTTTAGCCTATACATTTTAATAAAAAAAAATTAAGGACGACAGCGGTTTTAAAATTATAATGCTTTAACAACATGAGTCTACCTCGTAAGGAATAACGACGTGAAATATGTATGTCAAAATTATTGATCTCGCCTTGATACGTTGGTTGAAAAGGAGAACCAGTTGTGAATTACTTTTGGAAAGGTCGAAAGAAATACCTTTTTCATACACTTTTAACATTTCTATGGTATAAAAACACTTGTTACTAAAGATTTTATTTTATTCACACTTTACCATTGAAAATGAAAATAGTACCCACTTCTATTCTAACTTTTCTTACTAACATATCAAAGTTTAAATAATTGTTTTATTTTGTAATTGGATTACTTTTAAGTATATAAGCGCTTCTTTGCAAATGAAATAAAATTGTTGCTAGAGGAAGTTTTAATAATTCACTGATATTAGATATACTTACAAAAATTTAGCAGGTAGACAAATAGTATAAAACATACGGTATAAATCTACTAGGGTTTCTCTTTGTAAAATCTTAATAGTACGAACAATAGAAATATACAAAAAGCTATCGTTTGGTTTTACATCACGTATCAGCTATACTTGACTCTAGACTCCACCTTGTTCGCAAAGCGCTCTTCGACATATAATAAGTAAACGTACTTACTTTTAATATTCGCCAAACGATTTAATTATATATTTATCTCAGCCTTTTTGAATAGGAGAATCATATACTTGAATTTTTGAATATAAAATAGTAACTAGTAGACTCGGTGTATTAACATTACAATGTAGTAATTAGTCTTTCCGTCCGGCACGACACCCGCGGGAGGCTGTCGTCGGGCTGATACAGACCTATACTACTCTACGATGTGAAGCACCATTTGTTCTAGCGTAGGGATAATGTACACGATTCGTCCATTTTAATCTAAATAACATTAGAATTAAGTTTTGCACATACGCGCTTACTTTCCGATTATTCATTAGGAACAACGATTTAAAATACTATACCGACATCTCTTTAGGATAACTTAAAATACATCAACGTGCTTTTGGCACTTACCCCTAGTCAGTGACATTGGATTCTGATTTATTGAAATAAATAGTGATATAATTTTTGTTTGTTTATGGAAGATTAAAGGCTATGCATGCGTAATGTGACGTTGTGTGAGAAGATACGTTTCTTTGGTGTTAAATAAAATCGTCGTAATTATCTCACTGGCGATTAGCTGATGCTTCTTAAGAATGAAATTCGAGAATCAACCGCAATATTAATTTAAATATCACTGAATACGTTGCGGAAACACCACTATTCGTATGCTTAAGACATTATCTACATTGCATAAAAAACCTTATGTAAAGTCGATGTCACAAAATCCTATTTACAATAGAATAATTTCATGTATAAAATTGAGCATTATATAAACAAGGGCTGCTGAAACCTAGGTTTAACGTACGCAAATGCTTGATACTTTATAATACACCCCCAAATGGGACTTATCTATTTAAGTACTTAGTACTTAGCGTCATACTTAATATTAGTTTCTTTACAATTTTTACAACTTAGTGTTCGTATCGTAATCTCATAGCCACTGAATGCAGCGAGTCATCACTCGCCACAATATTGTTTATGCACAAATATTTTTGCTGGATCACAAAACTTGAATTACATAGAGCGGCGGGGGACACGCGTCCGACGTAAGAATGATGCGAGGAGGGCGGCAGCGGCTCTCAGGTACATTCTATGATGAGTGGCTGGCTGGACTCGATGACGCTCGGGCGCGGCTCGGCACCGGGCGAGCCGTAGTGCTGCGGCGCAGGCTCCAAGTCGGGCGGCGGCAGCGCCAGCTGGCGGTACTGCGAGTGCACCGGCGACAGCCCGCCGTGCCCACTCACCAGGTGCGGAGTGGTGGTGTGCGCGTGCCCTCCCAGCGCCACGTCGCTGTGTGACAGCGCCACACGCGCCCCGCCGGCTCCCACCAGACCACCCTGTGATGGAGAGTGCACCTCGTATGCTTCGTGGGCCTCTCTCTCATGGCAGTCTTTGTCGACGGAACCTGCAAAGTGCACGCGAAAATGAAATCAGCGCGTTCAGCGAGAGCGCAAGTGAAAGTTGCGGTTCACCTACGGAGAGAAAGTGCAGCGGGCTGCAGTTGCTCTCGCGATTTCAACCGCGCTTTATTGTATCGCAAAAATATTAAGTGAAACTTTGTTTAAAATGAATTATTTCTAAATGACTTACTGGTTACAAAAAGTAAACTTAAAAAAAAAATACAAATGAAAAAGTGTGTGAACGAATCAAAGAATAATGAACAGTGAGTTTAAAACTTACCTATGCATTCAGTGTTAGCAGCATTTGTAATAGCTAGAACTTCCTCAATGTTGTTCGGCTTACAGCTAGTAGTTTTCCAGTGAGTGCGGAGTCCGGAAGCGCTTATGTACTTCTTATCGCAGCCCTGGCAGACGTACGGCCTGTCGTTGGTGTGCAGCCGCTTGTGAAGTTTCAAGTGAACAAACTGTGTGAACTTCTGCATGCACAAGTCACAGGCGTACGGTTTTTGACCCGAATGTAAGCGTAAATGAGTTTTTAAATTCGATGTGGAAGAAAATCTTTTTTTACAAATATCACATTGGTGAGGTTTTTCCCCTGTATGCACTAGGTGGTGCTTTTGTAGATGGGCTAATTGCGTAAATGATTTATTGCAGACATTGCATTTGAAAGGCCGCTCACCGGAGTGTGTTCTTAAGTGAACTTTTAAGTTTGATAACTGTCCAAATGTTTTACAACAGACGTTACACTCATAATGCATTTTTCCATCTTTTTTCTTTAGTGGATAGGGTAGACTCCTATACCCTCGCGAAGCTTGTGAGTTAGGACTCATTGGAGCAACCATAAGGCCACAGGATCCATCAGGGCTCATGCTTCCGTGTTGTGGCACAAGTTGATTGTTCACATTTGAATTTTGTATCAAACTTAATTGAGAACAATTTTTTAAGGTTATTACACTTGTCGATGATGGATAGAGATGATTACTTTGCCCAGTCTGGGATCTTTCATATTGATGTGAAGAAGTTACAGTTGGTGAGTAAGTACTGGGGGGAGAGCCCAGTTGTGTTATAATTGTTGAATTTGGTGGTGAATATAAATTGTATGAGTAGTTGGGATAATGACTTTCGTAGCGAGTTTCTCTTATCTCCCGAATTTCTCTGATTTCTCTAATTTCCGTGGTGTGTGGGATAGTGTGAGGTGGTGAAGACGAATATACAGAAGCAGCGCTAGGCACTGGTAATTGCTGTGGTAATGGCAGCAATGATGGTAGTGGAGTTAAATTGGAGCTAGAGTCGGGACTGCAAGCATTGCCATATCTTTGACTTTTCTTGTAAGAATATGCCATTTCTGTAGGAGACGATGGCGGCGGGGTTGCATTTGGTTGACGACGATTTGAATCATTATTGTTAGTATCAATCCTGCTACCAGTTAAAATAGTTTCAAGTATACGTGTATCTGGCGGAGAATACCTCATGAATGCTGGTGGAGGGCCTGGTGAAATCGTGCCATCCTCATAATATGGCTTATTTATAGGTACAACTGTATTTTGCGATGATTCTAGGACTATAACGGTTGACGTAGCTGGATCACGTCTTGGAGGTGAAAGATTTTGAGGAGAGACATCCATTACTTCTTCTGCTATTATTAATTCCTTTTCACTTTCACAGTCCATATCTTTGTGATTTTGGTATTGGTAAGCTCTTGGCATTTTTATTTTCACTTTTCTATATTCATTACGATGCATTTCTTGATCTATTTTTTGAACGATTACTGTTTCCTTAGGTTCATTTGTCTTGTTTGAACAGTCTAAAACATAATTTTCAACATCAGAATCGCTGGAATCTTCTGGTGGCGTAAAATCATCATGATATCCATTACTGTGGTATCCTTCGTCATTAGGAGTTAGCTGGTGTTCATAATGAGTTGGTCCACAATGGCCAATACTAGGAGATTTACTTTCCATTTTATCTTGTTGATTTTGTGCCATTGGAGAAGGCCCTCGCATATCCCTAACATGCTGATTCTGTGCTGGTGATCTATTGTTATGTAGCCGTGGATTTTCTAGATGATGTATAACAAAATGTGACGAACTTTCCTTTTGTTGGTGAATCACTAAAGTTTGATTATCTCTATGATGGATTTTAACGGGAGAAGGTGGCTGCATTAAACCATTTGGAGATATAGGCTCGCTATTTATTTGATTTTCTGTTTTCGTATGGATGATATTTGTAGACATATCATTTCTGATAATAGCCCTTTCACTTTTTATTACATTTCGCGGATCGTCTCTTGGAGGCAATGGCGGATCACTAGCTTCTCTTTTCCTTCGCCGGTTTGGTATTTCAGCTTCTAGTAATTCTTTCGTATTTGTGATACCCAAAACGAATTTCATGTGTTTATACGCAATTTCTGGGTGTACAGGGGCTGGTGGTAAACCATATGCTTTTTTGATTGTTTCTTCTTTGCCTGAAAAAATATACATAAATTAAGTTCATAAACGACTACAAAAATATTAAGAAAATTGATAATTTTCAGTTTTGTAAATTATACTTACATATTGAGTAAGTTGCTCGCTCAGGATCGATGTCGTAACCCAGCCTCGTCGCAAAGTCTTTGCAATACCAAACCATAAGTTCTTCATTTGGCATTATATCTCTGAAACAAGCACATACAAACCTTTGATAAGTCTAGGGATAGATTTGCATGTTTTTACAAAGTAAATTTGATGATTGCAATTTTTTTTATTAAAATGACATTGTACAACCCATTTTTGCAAATGAATCCGTGTTGCTGTGTAATATTAAAATACCAAATTTTTTATAACTAATTGTGACCAACATGTGGGATTTATTGTGAAAAAAGTGTTAAATATATAAAACTGAGACGTTTTACCTAATAGTGTAGAAATAAATGTGTTCCTGATGCTGGCAGGCGACCAGGTTCATGACAGACAGCGAGTACGCAGACGCCACATAGCGCATCCAGTTTGCGATGCTCGTGTCCGACCCATCCAGGTAATAGTAGTCGCTGTCTTTGAATATCTGTAATTAAACAATACATAACCATTTAGGTAAGGCCAAACTGCGAACGTCATTTGAAGGTAAAAAGGACACAGTTTTCATTAAATATATCTTGGAATGACTGTTAGACATTGCTAAGGCAAATACAAAGATTAATAAGAATATTTTATATTGAAATAATTATCACAAGTGAGTCGCAATTATTTTGTAAAAATAATCTATAGTTTTTTGGTAAAATGATTATACTTATTGAAGTTGTATGAAGAGAAAATAACGTTTACAGGTTAGTTTTCAAATATTTTGTTATATGCCATTATTAGGTATATGATTTTCAGATCGTAGTTAAATTCGATTTTTGAATTCATTTTAAACATTCGTAGCACAATTTAATGTTCAACCTTGAATCTTCGTCAAACATTAACATCGCTACTCGATAGTGGTGACATTATATGCATTGTTAGCGTTACGTTTTCGATGAGGCACGTGGCACGTGCAGGATATTTGCAGAGCGCGTGCAACTGATAGCAATATTAGTGCGGGAGTCAAGGACTAGTGCAATGTCATTTTTGGTATAGCGGAAGAATGTGATAAACTTTTGAACTCTACGACACTTTAGTAGCTTTCTCTAATATTAACGTTGTACAGAATTAGATTTTGCGAATTCACACGAGTAAAAACATCTAAAAACTAATTAGTATTTACAAAACTTAACTGTTTTTATCACAAATCGAAAAATCATTATAATGAATGTTATATGCTAAGCCTATGTGCATAAAAGAATTTACATGAATAATAAAGTAACAGACATAACATAACACTAGGTAAATATTGTAAGCAATTCTATAAATTATTGAAAATGCAAACCCGATCTCACCTTTATATTTCCATATGTATGATGTCTGACTGTTTCCTGTACCTGGCCCAATAGAAAGGAATAGGTTAGTTAGAGAAAAGAATAGTGCACAGATAAGCAATAATACACAGCTTGTATAACCAACAAAACTTATAAGTAACTAGATTGTTAAATTAAAAATTGAATTTTCTTCAAAACTAAAATTATAAATGCTTGAAAATGCATAGAGTTATTAGATATTTTTAAAAGTAAAGTACCCCTTATTCATATAAACAAAAAAAAAGTTTCAGCCAATTTTAACTAAAATATGTTTTGGAACTTTCTCTCTTATCGAATTTTACCGTGCAAGGCATTTTAGTTAAAACGGGCTTGACTAACGTTTTTTAATTTTTATGAATAAGGGGGACACAATTTTCAACAAAATTGCATTTAAATGACCAAAAATAATGGTATTAAAATTCTTTAATATAATTCAACTTTATTTAAAAAAATACTAGTTACTTATTGACTTGTTACCTCTATATTGACAATAAGGGTTAAGTATGTTAGTCGTTTGTAAGGCTTAAATCTCTAATTATATTGGTCAAATATTTACATTTCGCCTTCTACGTATAATTAATTACAAGGGATGCCTCAACCAAAGCTGCGACTTAAAAGTTAATTTTATTCCTAAAATAAAATAAAACAAGCAGGGTTCGCTTAATCTAAGCAAGTGTTAGAAAGGTATTGTGGTTTTCGAATGAAGACTTACCCTCCAATAATATCTCCAGGAGACTTTGTCATTTGGCTTGTTGGGAGTGCGAGAGCCTTCGAAGGGCCCAAAACGGGTCCCCCTAGGTATCACACCTATACTCCAAACACCTTCAGTCTGTGAAAAAATATTACAGTTAATACATTTATGTCATACATCACTCTATAATACAAGTGTCATCTATAACCAGAATTATTCGAAATAAAATTATAGGTCAATTGCCAATTGATGAACTTTTCATTTTCATTTGAGTAATTAGGAAAATAGAAACACCGTTACTGTTGAGGTTGGAGGCAAGCCGTTTCGAATCGCTGTTCTTTCTGAAGTGACGTAGATAATTTTATAATGTAGTATAGAAGTATTAGACAGTTAATTCTTTTAAAATACACGTTTACAAATTTTGCCTAAAACATTGACTTCACGTGTTATCTCATGTTATTAAACATAGAGACGCCTTTAGAATGCGAATGCTTGTAATTAGAAATTTTGTATTTTTCTCAGTATATTAGAAAACCAACCGAGCATCTGCTACTTACCGGTGTGTTGGGTGTAGATAATACTGCTGATGGTCTTAGTGTGAGGCTGCGTGGGAGCGTCCTCTCTGCCCTGTTTGGGGTGCCCTTCTCACAGGGTACGTCTGGCACTATGTATACTGTGAGTCGCTCAAATTCCTCTTCGCGCATGCGCGTAACATCATAAGCGCCGGCGCCGGAGACCGCACTGGCGGCTCCTGCAGGACTATGACGACCCACCACCGTCGTGCTTGGGACTTCTTCACTCGTTGACTGTAGAGAAAAACAGTAGTTCAAAAAATTTATCGCTACATTATTGAATACTTATTATTAGTTTATTATAATCCCATATGAATACAAA
Organism: Apomyelois bistriatella; assembly: GCA_947044815.1. NCBI lineage: Eukaryota > Metazoa > Arthropoda > Insecta > Lepidoptera > Pyralidae > Apomyelois > Apomyelois bistriatella. Next base: position 7,375,089 of record OX345692.1, on the reverse strand, counting down.
ACTCTATGCATTTACTTATGTAAGCATTTATTATCAAACTAAGATTTATTATGAATTCATCTAGTGCCCGAAATATGCAAATAGTCTAGTGACGGAATGCATCTACTTTTAACAGCCGGGTGCATACGAACCGGTGTAAGTGATATTGAAAGCTAAGGTCTTTGTGAAGAGTTTATTTTCCCAAAGAGCGAGTGAAAAGCGCCGTTCGATAAAGGGGCGGTGCTACTACTGACCCAGTTTGGTGATGAGTGCGCACTTTCCACTGCGCACCGACACTTCCCCTTTGCCTGTTTATATTTCGAGAAAATTTAATTAATCTCTTAAATTTTGAAGCGCCAAGACGATCCGTCACCTTCGCCTAATTGAAGTGTCCAGATACTAATACTATTACACAGTCAAATGATTTAAATTTGTTTCGTATGATTGATTTGCTAACATTATTTTAGTTTAAAGTACATGAATACGCACTTGTAATTTTTTCGTTTTAAATCCAATTGGTGATAGAACTTTTATAGTTACGGTTATATTTTGTCAGAAAATCTAAAATTAAAAAGAAACAAAAACCAAAAAAAAATTTACTCACCAATCGCATCTTGAAATGATTTGTGAATTTCAGACGAAAATTTTCATTATACGAGTTTATTTCATGAAGTAACTTGTACCTGAAACAAAATATTTTATTTTTAGTTTTTAATTTAATAAATAAGAATTTGATAATGCAATTTACTGAAACATTTTATGTAAAAATTGTTGATAAGTTTTAGGTTATATCATAAGGATGTTTTTACTGATAACATGTAAGATCTTCGGTAGAGTAGAATTTTGTATTCGAGCCCTGATTTGTGCTGATAATCATAACCCACATGGTTTTATTCAAGTATATGTATGTAGAAGTGATCTTTAATATATAGTCAGGCTAACCCCCTAGTTATTATAGCATGTATGGTAGGTTAGATTTGTCTGACACCGACTGTATTTTGACTTCCAATTTTACATAACTGAAACTTATTTATACATATTCCTTACATTTCTTATACCTATAAGGAAATAAGTTTCTTGGCAGTTACACTTTATTATACTTTATGTATTTCGCTTGTTACATTTGTCCTTTTTTATATTTTCAATCTTTTTATACCGATTAGTAGTTGCCAACTGTTTTTAAATTTTTTTGCTTCTGTGTAATTATTTTTATGAAGATTTTTGTTATATTTAATCATGACATTAAATTAACAAAATTAAACTGAAGTTACAAAATTAGTATATTCGTTTGTTGCGATGCATTGAGTATTTGCCAAATTGGCATCTTGCACGTGGAATACGGAACTAGAGCTGGCCGCGTACTTTGAATAATTTCATATCATCCGGCAAAAAAAATTTATCTAGTGAATGAAATCATAGGAACATTATAATATAAATTTATCTTTCATGGTTAAGTAATTCATTCTCCAGCTAAAAGTATGCTACTCATTCAAATCACTACACAACAACATGGGTTTTCCCAAAAAGGACGTGAAAATATTTCTTAATGTTCGACATGACACGCCTGAAGTTACAGTCGTCTTTATGCTATGGTAATCGCATTCCATTAAGTTGGCCGTACGCCTGTTTGCCTGCTAAATGTTAATAAAAAATCTACGCCTTTTATTAACACAAGAATAACTTTTACAGAGATGCACGAAACGTCGTAAATATATGTAAAAGTAAATATTGTACCTCTTTACGAAAACTTTAAAGAACGCAATGATATTCCATGGTGCCATAACGAGGTTTGTATTTGAAGTTTCCTATGGAATCTCCGATGAAGCAATCACTAAGTTCAACATTTCATTGCATAATTGCGGAAGTAGCGGAGTGCGGTATCAAAATGAAAAAGTACAGAAATATAGCTCGTACTTCGTTTTGCATTAAATATTTGAACAAAAGGTAGGAAGATAGCAATTTCTTGTTTGATTTCTTTTAAATCACCTTTGTTTATAGAATCAAAACCTTCTTAGTTTGTGATATCGCTATTTTTCTAAAAACGCACTTTATGCAAAGATATTTTCTGTGATGTTTTTACTTTGTAGCAGGAGCATCAACTTCCCTGCTAGCTGGGAGTGAAAATTTGTTTTTGAAACTGGCTTTTTGGACATTCAGATGATTATCAACTTTACACATAATGTAAATATCATTATACCGTATTTTTACCTGTTGAAAATTTTTATACCGTATTATTAAGGAAATATACAATAATGTATATAACAATACTAACTGTGGCCCGTGGCTTCGCTCGTGTGGTACTCTGTAATAACTAAAAGTGAGGACATACCTACAGGGCAACTTTCGCATATACATATAAGTAGGGAATTGTCTATAGATAGCTAAATCCAGCTGATAGATATCTTAGATGGGTCATAGGCCTGATTGCATATCTACTAACTAGTAAGAAAGCATAGTTAATGAGCTTCCGAAATCACAAAAATCGTAGCATTCTAACTGGAATTTAAAGCATTCCTTTTTATTGTGAGTCGAATAAGGGTGCCTTTTTTAGCGCTGTGACAAGTTTAACACTATTTTAAATTGCTTTGGCAAGAAGATTTGTATATTATAATTTTACTACTATAATAAAAGTTAATGAAAAATTAAACATATTGTAAAAATGTTATGTAAATCTCAATTGCCTCTTATGTTTCTTACACAGTTTTTGAAAACTCCATTTTTTTTTAATTTCTCGTCATAAATTACAAGTCATGATATTTAGAATTCATCGTCTGAATGAAGAAGATCATTCAATCAAAACAGTGATAATATCATTTGAAAAAAGTTCCTTGGAAAGTCTCGTAGCTAATTGCTACGACGTTGCTACGAGATTTAACGCGATTTATATCCCAATAGCTCGCACACGCCGCTTTGCCTCTTTGTTTATAATGTGTACAGCGAAGTGGAATTCTTTACCTGACATATTTCCGGACGCCTATAACCCGGTTTTTTAAAACCTAGAGTGAATATGCTATTGAACAAGCGAGCTCTATCTAAGACCATATCTGCACTTATCATCAGGAGGGAACGTTTTTAATCGCTGGGTATCAAAGAAATATTATTAACCACGTTATTGGTCTTAACGTTATTATGTATAACGAAGTGTTGTTTATTCTGTTTAATAATATGTATGTCCATTTATATTTGACAGCAGCCAAAGTAATAAAAAAATCAATTTCAAATAAACTTTATCTGAATAATTATAAATGAAAATTTCCTGTACAATTTGTAAAGAGTCACGAAAAAATAGAGGCGCCACTTTTTTTCGCAATGCAGATAAACTATGGCAATACTCGATAACCTGTATGCAGAAAATTAGAAGTTCTAGTCAAAATAAATTTAGTTCCACATTTGGTACAGTTAATTTACAAGTATTTTGATTAGCTAATACAGTATTAATACAATTTAGTAGATAGCAAAGAAACATAATAATAGTACTAAAAGATATAGAACATACTTTTGGAAATACAATTTCCATTTTTAACATTCCATATTTCTTTAGCACAACCTAAACACCTACGTTTGATTAAAAAAGGTAAGTGCGTTGATAGCTTAGGGGCATGTTTACATATGAGTACTATAAAGTTACGTAGAGCAGCAGGCGGGGCGAGGCGGGGGTGAATGGTTCACACGTGACCATAACTGTTGCGCAATGCGCCCGCGCAATGTCACTCGCAGCACACGGCTCCTAGTAGCTTACATAAAAATGAAATGCCATAGTAGTGTTTCCAATTATATCAGATTATTCATAGAGCTGTCCTTCTTCTTTTTACAGTGTGTTAAGACTAACACGGACTGCCAAAAAGAAGGCAACTTATTTTGTTTGACTGGCAATAGCAGCCCGGACCGCCGGCTTTACGTAACTTCCGGAGCACGAAATTCGATATACGATAGATGAATTATTAATATCTTATTTAAAAAAAATATAAAGAAATCTTAACCTATGAACTTATGTAGAAAATATATCAGTAAGAACACACTGGCAGAACAGTTATTTTGTTATTGAGCCCATTATTCATTGAAAATTTGTGGTACACATATATTAGTGGTATATTTAATTAAATATTTGCTTTTACATTTCTTTGTCTATATTATTATTTTTCTACAAGTGGAAACTACCCATTTGAAGTTGCTTTTATTTACAAAATTGTCTATACAGTTTTTCCTATAATTCTGATAGAAATTCATTAATAACAAACCCCTTTATTCATAAAAATTGACAAACGTGTGTTAAGTCCATTTTAACTACATACACACAACATGTTTTGGCTCTTTCTCTTTCATCAAAACCGTGAAAGAAAGATCCAAAACCCATTTTATTTTTTTGTTAAAATGGGCTTAACAAACGTGTGTTATTTTTTATGAATAAGGGGGTAAGACAATAAATGCTGCCTTCGTGGTCCAGTGGTGAAGGCTGTAGACCCGGCGTTCGTGGGCCCAAGAGAACCATACTGTAATCAGTTGTTTTTAATTTGATGAGGACATTGTAGGCGTGAGTCACCTGATTGTCTGATAATAAAGAAGATTCCGTGCTCCGCTTCATGTCGCCATCAGGTAGTAGTTAAAGGAACCATGTCAGAGGGCGAGAGGCGGTTCCGAAGAACTCTGACGGCAGTAGTAGAGAAAGCGTTGAATGTCGCCTATTTGTTAATTATCAGGATAATCAAACGTTTTACATGTTTTGTTTATTTCGTATGTTATTATTCTACCTATCCGTGTATATGTCAAGTGCATTAGATAAACATTATTTATCTTATAATAAGAACACGTGATCAAGATATTACTGAATAGAATAATTTGATCTCTAATAAATTACTTATTCAAATATTAATGTTTAATGTAACTTTATATAATAATTAACTTGGGTCTTAATCCTTTTTATTGTTTTAAAAACGTATTGTAAAGAGCATTATTAGTCCTTAGCTATTGGCTGATTCAATGAAGACTCTACAGACTACAGATTTTTAACATCTAATTTAATCTATTCCTAGACAGAAAAAGATTTACTTATTATTTATTACTTATTAAAAACTGGACAGAAAAAATGATCAAAGTCAATAACTAAACACAATAAGGCTTCAACATAATACATAAGTAGAGCGAAATGGAAACGGTGATGAAAATCAACTCCTATTAGGCTTCTTATTTTCTAAGGCAAATTAATTTGTTTGATTTATTAAAACTGCGAGACATTATATTTATAATGGAATCTTCTATATAATAAAAAATCAATTTCTGTTCATTAGTTTCGCTTAAACTTGAGAATGGCTGGGCCGAATTGCCTAATTTTGATCTTAAAATGTTTGTGGAAGTTCAGGGAACGTTTAAACGGTGAAAATATATTAATAAATAAAAACATTCGTGTATAAAAAAGCTGAATGAGACACGGATTCTCGAACACAAACTTGAAAATAGCTGGGCCGATTTGGCTAATTTTGATCTTGAAATGTTTGTGGAAGTTCAGGGAACGTTAAAACGGTAAAAATATATTAATAAATAAAATTCGAGTACAAAAAAAGCTGAATGAGACACGGATACTTTAAAAAAACTCATATAATATAAGAAAGTGCATCCCACGCACTTAAAATTAGCTATGAAATAACCTAAGCATCAAATAGGTTAGGAATATACAAGCTACCTGTCCTTTTTCAATTACCACTTCTCAAAAGTGAATGCGAATTCTATTTTTAACAAATCCCGATACGCGATTGTCGTATATATATTCGCGCGTTGCAGCACCGCGCACCGCGCACCGCGCCGCTGCGCATGATGCACATCGCTGCGCCGCGCACCAGGAAGCAACCTTGGCGTATGCGCTTGAACTTGCCCTATTGCGTTAACTCGCGCGCTCCTTATCAATCGATGCGATGTTATGCATTTTCTAATACTGTAATATTTTACATGCACTTAATACCTTTTAAAATGTTTAAAAAAATTGTTTAAAAAACAAAAGAATTACTTTCTGATGTATGCGCGACTGATATAAAACTTAAAGGAAATTAAAAGATCTGACTGTTTCTATTATGTAGTGGTTTATGTTTAGTTTATGTAGTGGTTTATAAAGTAGGTGCGTATCAGGATCATATAATAAGTATGTATACAAATTAAAACTTCATAAAATTTCAGTATTACACTGAAAACATTAACTTGGTATCAGCATCCGATGTAGTTGATGTCTTAGTAATTATCAAAGCTAAAAATAACAAAACGCACCGAATTTACTCACTTATCTTAGAATCTTAATGTGCGCCCAAATTGGGCACCTTAATTTCAAGGTTTTTAAGGTCTTAATTTTTGTCAGCCTAGCCAAAGCCTACCGAGATTAGCCAAACAAACAGACAAAAATTGAAAAAAATGTTACTTCAGTTTATGTAGAGTGTATATCCATATGAATTTAGTAAAAAGCGGTTATTTTAATATTACAAACGGACTATATTACGTTTATTACTATATTATAAAATTTGCATGTTTTGCTATTTATTACATTAAAAGTCATATAGATCCAGCATTTTTAGTTCTATCATTGTCATAAAATTCTAACAATAAGGTATTTGCAACGATGATTTAGTGTCATTGGTACTGAACTATGCTATTATTATGCATATTTTTTTGCTTTTAGATAAACTATGTAAGGTATATTAAGAATTTTTCCGGTGTGTATACTATATCTAAATAATAACACAGTCTTCTGTGCCAAAATATTACAAGGTCAAAACATTACCAAACCGAATCATGTAAGTATTTCGAATTACTGATATATCCATTCATATTAATAAGCTGTGCACTTCCTGTAGAATCAACGAGTAAAAAAACCATTTTGGGATATTTATTTATAGTAGGAAATATATAACTGGGGTTGTTTTTAATGTTATGGTAATTTTATATCGTTTTTTTTTATCGAAATTTCCTGTTCATATTTTAAGTAATAACAAAATATGTTCAAAATAAACTTTAAATAAGGAAACGTGTCTTAAGTATCTGATGAGATGATTATAAAGGTATTATTTGTAAGGTACTTACACAACATACAATCATTGTTTATGTCATCCTTCGAACTATTTCTAGTTTGTGGCTAATATGGACCAATCAGCCACGGATCAGAGTATTTATCGTCTTTGGTAAAGTAGAGGCGGTGGCTTTGGTCGCGTGCGCTGCGAAGACGACGTCGAGCGACTTGAGGTACTCGAGCAGTATGCGGAGTGCCAAGAGCGGGACGAGTGGCCGGTGGCGACGCGCCGCTCTCATGGCGGCCCGGGGCCAGCGGTCCGGCCGGGACCGGGACGCCGCAGCGTCAGCGGGAGCGCGCGGGCCAGCGGGTCGCTCGGCGTGCTCGCCGCCGGAGCTCGGTGCGCATTATGCAATGCGAGGCCGACCTGCCCTACGTCTAGCCAGAGCGCGTCGCACTAACTCGACGCCGCGCCGTGCTATGCCCACCGACCTAGATGCACTTTTACGACGCCGAGAATGCAATCGACACACATATTCGCGTCTCGTTCCGATAAACGCTTCGACGACGAAAGCGACCTGTGACGGAGAATGCGGACGAATTTGACAGCAAATGCAGTGAGTACGTCACGTTCGCGCCTACTATTCTGCTATGAGAGGAGAGCGGGACGGCGCAGTGCAGTGCGACCGCGAGCTGCATTCAAGTTCATTACTTCCGTAGTGTGGCGGGCGCCGCGGCGCGCGCCGTGACCGTGCTCTCGATCCTAACACTATATTGACGATCACCATAAGTGCAGCCGCGGGAAAAACAATTCACATATATGATTTATCTGAAAGTTATGTTTATATGCCTAAAATACAATATCGGGAATGTCTGTTAAACTATAACTAACACTAGCTCTAATAACATTTAGATGATCTGAATGTAAAGTTGATATAAGATATCCAATATCCAGACATTAAAATCTTCTTAGTAACAAATATATTCATTCCATACTTGTATAAAGTACACACATATTAAAAGCGATAATAAAATGAAGTTAAAAATACGGGACGAGTGGCGTGAGAACGGCAGCGAAAGCCATGGCAGGGCGGGCGGCGGCCGCCCGCGCCTCCCGGAACACGCTTTCACTCTCGCGGGTCGACGACACAGCCTGCACGCACCCTTACCAAGGATACTCGAAACGTGGAAAACTAATTCCAGCCGACTATCCATCGACGAAGGGGCGAACTTTGCGAATTGTTAGATCAATGGTAAGGGTGAAGCGCCCACTCTCATCCAGCGCAACGGCATCACCTCTTCGCACCCTGCTCGTTGCCACCTACCATTATCCATTATTGATTTCACTATTTACAGCCTGTAATCTGTTAACAGCTGCAAGCTGCCCGGGTTGTGCATAAAGGACCGCGTCCGGGCTCTGCGTCTGCATGTTGTTTGTCTGAATTGATTTATTTAACCCGTGGTCAGCATTTTAATGTGCTCTAAACGATTGATTATTTATTGGTTTGCTTTGTTCAAGTATAGTAAGATATGTTTAGCAATATCTTGCGGAAATCGGAATCTTTCTTTATGTACAAATATATAATCAAAGGTATACCTACGTTGCAATAATATGAGCTGATTAATAATAAACACTAAACTTCTTAATTAACATACCATAATAATGTTGCTACCTAATGATATCATTGAACCTAAAAATAATAACAATATTCATTAAAGTAACTAATCTAATGGGTGTGACTTCTTTCTTCATCCTAAGGAACTAATCAAGATGCTTTTTAAGTAGCAAAAGTAACTGACCCGGCAAACTCCGTACCGACCGAACGCACTTTTTCACCTTTTAAACCTTTCCTAAACTTCTATAAATATTTCAAATCCAAAATTAGCCAAATCGGCCCCGCCATTCGCTATATTAAGCCAGGCTAAGGAACATCAATTGATTTTTATACTTATCGATAGATAGATTAATGTAGCTTAACACGCTGAACACTATTAGATTATATAAATTATTTATAATTTTTATATTATATATAATTTTATTACAAAATTATTAAGTCTAAATTCTAATAGGCCAATTTCATCCCTGCTCTACATTTTATCAACCTACTTCCTACATACCACTTTCTCATCATTCAAAGTCCCAATTAAAGTCATTAAAACGTAAAGTATTTATAGCGCCGCGGTAATAATGCCCTTATTCACCTACTTGTTATATCGGTTAGGGTACCAGTGCCCGCCGATTAGGGCGAGTCTCACGACCTGCCCTAACGTCTGCCGGCTTAGGCGGCTTAGGTTTCCATCACATGGCTGCATGAAACGCATAGACCTTTTATTTCCCTATTAAGGTATTCATATTTATTACATTCTCGTTAGCGCTAAAATTATAATTGTATACGGTGCGTATTTTGAATATTGTGATTTCTAGTGTTAGATAAGTTAAGTTGATTGTCAAGAATTTTATTCTACTCATTGATAGTTCTGTTATAATAAAAAAGAATAAGGAAATGTTTATAAGCAAAAAATAGCTAAGTCCTAAACATAACATAGAGATTTATTCCCCTTCATTTTCGCTTCACTATAGTTAGGTAATAATAACATACAATAATTTAGATTTTAATTCTGATCTTCGGTCTTGAGAGAATATCTGGATAATAGTTTGAAGCTCTTCTGCTCGTTTTGAATAAGGTAAAAAAGCTATCTACCAATGAATATTATTATTAGGTACTTTTGTTTAAAATGACTATTTTATATCAAACTAAAAATGTAAGAGCTTCTGTCGATCGAGTCGTTTCAGGTGCACTATTATATAAGCTTACCTATTATGTTAATAAATTTAAACACCAAAGTTCGTAAAATCACAATAAGTAAAAACGATACGCGTTGTTAAAAACGAAATTATACAATTGACTGTCAATTAGAGCGTGAAAAGCGAAGCGCATCAAAGAAAATGCAGTTTTCCATCGGCGGAGGCTTGAGCGGTATCAAAACACTGAATCTTCCGGGGTGAACGGCCGCGGAGCCTCGTCCCACCTCGCTAGCCCCCGCCGCCCGGCGACGCTCGGCGTCTCACTCGCGCGCGCTGCGCTCGTGTGCGCCGGGAAATGCGTTTACTGTACAAGTATTGGGCTCAGTCAGGGTCGTTGACATCTTCACTAATTTTCTTTGCACTTACTATGGAAACTTACAAATTGCTATGTATTCCTATTACTAACACCTTAATTTTGTTGTAAAGATATTCTTGTTGGAAATTTTGCATTGGTTTTCTTCACGTTCTCTTATACGTAAAGTCACTTAGTTATTAGTAATAGTAGTTCTAATCATTGTGATTTGAGCCCAAATCGTAATTTTTTTATCTATACTTAAATTATTTTAATGTTCGGTTTTTGTTCAAGAAGTTAAGTAATACTTCTTTTATCTGGGACAGGCTAGACTGACAAAAAAATATGTACCTATATTGGCAGTATTATTGATTTTTTCTGAAAAACAATTAGTTATTTAAGATAAAGTAAAAGTGATTAGACCATGTGAAACGGAAAAGGTCACCTTTAAGCGTAATACAACGAAGATATGTTAAATGACCAGCAGTATATATCTAGTATATCTATATTGAATGTTACTCTGCAAGATATTGCTTCTTGCTTGATATTCAAATTTTATCAGTCCTAACCTACGCCAATATGAAGTAATAGGTATATCCTCCAGGCTCAGCCAGCATGCTTTATATTTTCGACGGACAGCCACTATTGATCTTATTTAGTATAAAGCACAGGCCTGTCTATATCTGTAAGTGGTGGTGCCCGCAGTGCAAACTCGATTTCCCCCTTCTTGGGGTAGGCTTTAAAACTCATTCATGCCTTTTTCCTGCTCTGGCTGCGCCGGGGCTCGTATCGCGGTCCCTGTCGGGGCGCTTCCGTGTTGACGCCGCTACATACGCGCATGCACTAGACCTAGCCCAATGCAGCGAATTTTGCGTAGGTTCAATGTCCTTTGCTACATCTGTACTACTCCATAGCGATATAACATCGTCCTGATAGATCCAGCGAAATTTCTAATTTCTCTGCTTGTTTTATTTTACAATTAGCAATTTCACTTACAGTTCATATTGTGCAATTCTTTGTCGGTATATTTACGGTTATGTCCCTTAGAATGCAATAAACACAAATGACAACGAAATGTGTTATTAAACAAAAGATGTTAAAAATTTATGGGGCCTTTAGAATACCGAACACGCTAAAAAAGCCCATTTGCGCAATTTGCGTAGCTTTAGCAAAAACTTAAAAAAAAAAAATAGTTGCAACAACAAAAGGATGTTAAAAAATGCTAAAGATGTGTACTGCGAAGGACAGCAAATTGTTTTTTTTTTCTGAAAACTGTTTTGTTTATTGCGACAATTTGTATAAGTTACGTTTTTTTATTGATATTTTAATGCGGTTGCACGAAACAGTTACGTTCACCTTCCATTTTTTGATAGTTTACTTTGTGATATTTATTCCTTGCCATAAAGTTTAACTGTATGTAAAAGTCAACAACTTTTTGTATTAGTATGGCTTAAATAATGCTCTTTTTTAATAGTATATCCAAAAAATATATATAGACTTGTGATTTTAATGTTTGTTTGGTTTTAACATAAGATCTGAAATCACTAAAGTAGAGAGTAAGTAGAGGTGAAATTAATTGGCAATATGTAATGGTATCAACAAAAATAAAAGCATTCCAAAAGCCACAAAAAGAAATAGAAAAATATTTTCTCAAATATGCATTTTCCATTCTAATGTTCTCAAGAATGACGTGTTCTAATCCAGTTACCAGTAACTTAGGTGCTAAAATAGAGCCTTGAGGTGCAAAGTACTAGTCTAGAATGTGGCTAGGGTCAAAAGCCGCGCAGTATGTCAGCGTTTAGTATTCCGTCAGCCGCCGGGCCGCTCCGGCCGGCTAACGGGACCTCCAGCTCGTCTGCACCGGCCTTTACTTTCATCGATCGAGCAAACCACATCGGCGGCTTACTTTCCTTTGTTAGTTTTGGCTTCCACACTGCTAGAAGTAGATCCAATAATAATCTGTATTAATTTACGTATTGTACCTTTGTCAGATACAGGGGTAACGGTACCTTTGGCAGGTGTGGAGTATTTGTATCTGCTTTTCTATTTGAATTTTGTAAAGTTAGAACTATTTTTCGGTTGAGACGGCAAGCTCAGAAATTACTTATTTAGAAAAATACCAATATAACCTAACTAGGCTATAAATTTTTAGAATAAGAAACTAGTATACAAAATGATGACAAACAACCTAAGATTTCAAATTATTTAAGTATCTAACTAAGCATTAACAAAATTTCGAGCTAAACTCATCACAGTTCAGTACACAGTTATTACTATTATGATTTATCAATGCATTGAGGATTAGTTATGGGCGTCCAAAAAAAAAATTGAAAGGACAGAAACAAGTGTTGGGTTTGGCAGGTAGGGACCGAAGTGTAGGATAAGTATGGCAGCCTCGTAAGGTACCGTTACAATCGGTGGGAATCCGTCCCGGAAGATATACGATCGCTTAATACAATGCATTCTATGCACCTGTAGATACGTATTGAATCTTTTAAAAGTTTTATGGCTTTTGTTGGATAAACCAAACTAATTCCAGTTACGTTTAAATAAGTAATAATATCAATGGACATGTTACTATTTAACATGTAAGATATCAAAATTATATTTTTAAGGGATTCATATCTGTTTGTTATCTGTATTGAATTGTATGCTTCGATCCCCTATCAAAATGGAAAATTGAAATTTTCTTCTCAGGCAGAAGAAGAGTCAGATTGTTTTGTTCTATAGGCAATACGTCCAACCTAATCTAGTATCGTTGAATAAGAATGAATATTTAAACTATCGCTAAAAGGTGACTGCTACGACGACGCGCTAATACGAGAATTTTCAATTTTGTGGTTATTTATTTTTTGTTTTGTCGTTAGTACCTACTATGAAATATATTCTTCGTTGTGTAGTACTTTCTTTTATTAAAGAAGCGGAAAAAATATTTTCCCACATATTACCTCAGTACAATATTGCGGATGCAAACTAAAGCCTTCGTACGGTACCTAAGAGATTAGCTACCGTTAGGTCGGGGCGATAAAAAATAAAAATTGGAGGGTGAAATCAGAGCCCAGCGGGGCGCGCCGGCCGCCCGTTGCACCGTTCATGTGTAACTCGAGGAAAACCGACATCCCTCTATAACTGCATTTCTAATACAATGCATTAAAATTTTACTTGATACGACTCTTAAGTTGCGAGCAAGTCGAGCAACGGTTAGATATTTATGGGAATTTTAGTGAAGCAACCCACAAAAGTTGTATGAATCATAGTCGTATGACTATATGTAGATACTGACTTCAAAGCCAATGAACCCAATGATATATTTTGAAATGACGTAAATATTCTTTTTGTGTGAAAACACGCATGTGACAAGTGCGAATTTAAGAGTATTGAGATATAAATTTTCCATCCGGCGACTATAATTGCATGAACGGTATATCATGTACATGTATTATTAGATATGCATAAAGTTTATGGTGTGGTAACCGTTTAACAGAGCGGCCACCGGAAGGCTGACGACATTCATACTGTCCTCTTGTATGCATGTAGAATATTTCACGTCATTGATAGCCAACCACTCTGGTTGAACCCCATTTTAAAATTATTTTCAGCTTAAGTGTCATCAATCATCAAAATTGAGACTAATAAAATGGCTTCGAATACTACTTGTACATTGCTTAATGGTAAATTTTTAGCCATATCTATCTATTTCAAAAAATGCTCAAACCATGCTTAAATTTCTGTTTATAAAGAAAAGTAGATAATAACATGGTTTAATTATATAAATCCTGTTTCTGTTTATACAACAAATACATATAGTAAATTTGGGTGATACCCTTTTTTGTACGACGTATAATTGAAACTGGTTTAGTAGTTATGGACGAAAGAGTGCCTACTAAATACTTATGCATCTTGTATTTATAAATTTTACTGTACTTTAAAACAGGTAGGTAGTAGTATGTCAATATAATAGTGCCTCGATCTATATACTTAACTATTTTTATATAATGAGCGTTATTTAGTGCACTTTTTAACAAAAACACTTAAAATATAAAAAATAAATAAATAAAACTTAAAATAAAGTCGTTTTTACACTTCAGTTGGTTACAAAATCTGGATTCAAAAATCAATTTACGACAATCCTTAAGTTACAATTGTTCAGCATAACACATTCTAAAACATCAACTTCAAAATGTAAGAAAATAAACAAGAATGTTGTATGAAAATGAAGTTGCTTGACTTGTTGCCGGCATCTCACATGGGAGGTCATAACGACAAGGCAGTGAAGCAAGAAAAAGGGCATTACATAATGGGTGCGTGTATGTATGCCCGGGGCATGACGCTGAGTACCGTTGTCTGAACAGGTTCCCGGCACCCTCCCCTGTCCCTCCCGCAGGCTGCGCGTGCGCACACCAGAGGTGAGCATTTACTTTCTACCCATCAAGGACCTTCCTGGTATAAGGAACTCACGTGAACTAAGTCATGTGGAATGTTTATTATTAATTGCTTTACAAAACATATATATTTTTTTAAAGAATGGTTTCATATAAGACCGCTTCAAGGTGAGGGATTGCATCATATCGTATCTATTAAATTTGAAACGTATCTAGTCCAAAAGCTGAAGTCTCTCGTTCTCAATCTACATAAGAAAAACATTGTTACATACTTGCGTCATAGACCACAGAGTTTTCAGTCCAAATCTTAACTGTTTAAAATTTAATTTGAATAAGTTGTGTTTGTTTATTTTCAACTTTATTTTGTGCGTAATACATTTGAAAATGGCATAAGCGAAAGCAGCACGAAGTGCGGCCGAATGGCGAGCTCACCGCGGTTCAATGACCGAGTTTTCACGAGTTTGACAGCCTGTTGTTATATCATCGGTCGTTGTCAGTGTCATTGCCGAAACTGCGGGCTGGATGTCGCAAGCTAATTTCCATTATTCGCAAAACTCTTTAGAGTCATTTTCGTTTGTGTAATTTGATTTACTTTTTATACTCTATGGTTAGCGAATAGTGAAGTACGCCTCTACATAATGAATTATGTGCCTACTTAAATAATTATCCGAGGCCTTCTATTTTTGGTGATTTAGCACCAGGTATTTTAATTTTTGAATATCAAACATGTTCCAAATATGTTAGGGTCTACATAGCAAATATAAAATTGAAATATTGATGTTATAAAGTCAATATTGCTAGCGGTTCTGTGAGCAATGGTTACCACGAAATAACCGATATTTTAACGTTTCCTGGCTTAGCAAAGCTATTTAAGAGAACCAACCTACGAATAGTGAAAAAATTTAAAAGAGCTATCCTTTTCCCATGGAAATTAAAGCAATCTTGCTCGGTCAATAATTGGCCAGGAAAATGTTTAGTTCAAGATGTATTATACTAACATAGGGTGTAAGATTGTATTTACTAACAATTTATGGACAAGGTCCGAATTTTTTTTTCATCATACAATCTAGGTATTAGAGATTTATTTTTATTGTATGATAATATAGTCTGAAAAAAGAAAAAAAAAGTGGTACGTATAATATCTTGAGCTATTTTTTTTTCTTGTGTCCAAACTCTCCAAAATGGCTGGGCCGATTTGGGTAATTTTTGTCTTGAAATATTGTAGTTCATGAAAGGTTTAAACAGTAAGAAAAGTTCGTTCAGGTTCGCTGGGTCAGTTAGTGTTGATATAATTTTCTATACATTTGAGATAAACGGTGTGAGTTGCACACTCACACCGTTCATCTCATCTGAAAAGGGTCGTTCGTTCTTTGGTAATGTTTTTTTCTAATAAATCTATAGGTTTCCTCTCTATCTTACTTTGTTAAGAGACTTTTTTTTTGATATTGGTGGTCGATCGTACGAAACTCTAAGAAGCCATTTTGGAAATTTGTCCCAAACATAACATACAAACAATTTTTTCCTATATATTCCCGATATATCGGGCAAATAGCAACCGATAAATAGTAAATGAAACCATAATATGAAAATGTGAAAACTAAGCTTTTTAGCTAGAGCACCACACCAGTAAAAAGTTAAGCTTCAAGTCGAATTTTAGATACAAAATTACTACTTAATATGTATACATATAAAGAAGATAAACATATATTAAATGATTTAAAAGAATGAATGATATAAGCCCTTCAAATCATATATGCAAGGCCACATCAGTAATTAGTAATATTATTTCAATAATTATTACTATTATTATTTCAATAATTACAGTTATATAAAATTCGCAACAGGTCGGAAAATTATCGAGGTGTGAAATGTAAACAAGGTTACATTGCCGGTTTCAGATGCGCACGCCCATGTAAGAAGCGGGAGGGTGAGGGCGCAGAGGGGATTACGTAACCCGTGTAGGTAGATCACGTGTGTTAAATGGTTGCCTTGAATTTGAACTCGCAAAGTTCAAGGTTCAGTTTTTGCAATATCGCGGTCCAACAACAATGGCTAGTGTGTATGTGTGTGCGTGTGTGATAGATTGACTTTTTTATATAAGGCTGTATTTGTGGGTATTAAATTCAGACATCGATCTTCGCTATTTATCCTTGAGGGTAATTTTTGTGGTATTTCATAGTAGGTTTTATTTGTATTTTTTTTTTAATTATAAGTTCTCAACATATAAGACTAAAAAATGCTGAACTAGAACTTCTTCTAAACATTACTTTTCTACAGCGTTAAGGAAAATCAAATGCTAAATATACTTAGCTTGATAAAAATTACAGTTGCAAAATCGTATAAACAAGAAAATGTTACTTCTGTCAACTTACAAAATTATCATCAGAGTTCAAAGTATATGTTCGATAAGACAAATATTCCTGTGTTACAGTTGCCAATATGGTGGAGCCGGGAACAACATGGTCGCACAATAAATGCTAAATACTTACCTAATTTATTGATTTTATATTATTACAGATGAGAAGACTTAAAATTATTTATAGTACTTATTGATTACAATATTAAAAGAAGAATTTGAAATACTCAAATATACTTACTTAAATATATAAAAGTTAACAAAATAAAAAAGCGTTATTAAATAAAAAACAACTTTAAGATAAATAAGCATAATAACTTATATTTTTAATTTTCTCTTAAAATAAAATACTATTATTTTCGTACCTGGTAGTATAAAACAGTCGAAAATTGCAAAAAAGATGAGAGAAGAGCTGAAGAAGCGCGTTGATGTCTTTTGATCGGGCGAAGATCAGCGAAGCTAAAGTCATTAATAAATTACAAAGTATAATGTAAATAAAAAGAATACAAACCATTAGCTGCATGGTAGTCCAAAAAAGTGCGGGAAAATCCAAAATGAAAATCCTCGGGAAATTGTGAAGTCACTACAGCTAGCACTTAAAAATAAATCCACAAGTCACTTAAACTGTCACTTAATAGTATAGAAAAATAAAAATAAGTCTTATATTGAGATCTATGTTGCTGTCAGTCTAGTTTAAATGCAGAACGTCACAGTGTTAGAGCGTCATCTTGGAGCGTACGATACGACGCGGCGCACCGACTCCGGTTGACTGATAGAATACTCGGTTCATGGTCAGAGACGTCCTTCCTGTGCGGCACCCGAGCTGCGAGCCCCGTGTACCTGCGCCCGCGACCAGCGCTCCTCTTCCGTACTCGACGGGTGAATGAACTGCTGTGAGTAACAGGGATACCCTGTCACCCCCCTCGCTTGCACACCAATGCCATGGTCGAGGCTGATGACGTTTGAATCTCGACTATTTCCATCTCTATGTAATCTCATTGTAATCTAGATCAAGCTAAATTGATTGTTTGGACTTAAATTTTTTTTTCGATATTTTTGAAGTAACAAGTGATTTTAGTATATTTTTCGATTTTCAATGTAAAACGAAAAGTGGAAAAAACATGATCAAGGAATATTAAAACTTGAAATATTTTGCCTCTTCTCTACACATTAGCATGTACATATATACCTACTAGCTGTTCCCCGCGGCTTCGCCCCGCGTGGGACTCGGTTATATCGCGCCCAAAAGTAGCCAATGTTTGACCTCAGGTCGTTATACAAATTCTACATCCCTACCAAATTTCATCACAATCGGTCCAGCAGTTTAGCCGTGAAGAGGTGACAGACAGACAGACAGACAGACAGACTTTCGCATTTATAATATTAGTATGGATATGGATATGGATATTGCTAGCGTAAGGACATGGCCAACGGCGCGACATAATGGCCCTAAAATGTTCTTAGTAGAGCCGAATCGACACAGTAGTCGTACGATAACGGTAGAACAAATATTTTTAAAATAAATAACGTTTAATGCCTCATTCTGAGTTAAAATCATTGGCTCTACATTAACAAAAATAGTAATTTACCACCACATGAAATTAAAAAAAAATTAATTTCAAACATAATATAAATAAACACTGATATTTTATTAGAAAGTCCTATAATATTATATTTCTTGAATATTGACCGCAAGTTAATCTGAAGTAGAATTCAAAAATAAGACATTAGCAGATTATAGTTTGTTCGTTTGTAATAACTTTATTACTTCATAACCATTAACCATAAACCATATAGGTACTATTTTCATTCATTAGAAATAGTCCCTCCTCTTTTGGTAGGCTCTCAAAAGTCCAGGCTGTACAGACCAGTGATCCTCAAAGGACATACAAATACTAATATAATACCTAAATTTAGACTTGGGTTTGTGCTTTAGTCGCCATATACATTAATTTTATCTTTTATATGACATCCCCAGGAAGAAAAAAATCAGATATGTATTATATACATATTATAACTCAAACGTAACCCAAACTCATGTTTATCGACAAGCAGATGGTTGGTAGGCACGTGTTATCTCAAAGAAAGGCTTGGCTTGTAATCAACCATCTTGCATACTCCCAAGTCAGTACACAAAACACTACCTCTACTTAAAGGATAATCACAATCGAGATCACAATAACAATAAGTACTTGAGTTTTCAAAAAAGACATTTACAGTTACAACCACACATTACCGAAATTTGGAACATCTGAACAACACAAAAAGTAACATTATATAACTGATGTTGGGTATAATCGCAGTCCTCGATCACAAGATTTGCTCTACCTGCCCGGGACCCAAGTTTTTTGTCTTCAAAGGGTGGCCATTACGGACTCGGTTAAAAAATCTAACGGTTCCCTATCCACCCAAACACACATTGCGATAACAAAAACACAATGACATAGAAACTATTATGTTTCCTGTGACGATAAATATGTGCGATTGTTGATGAAAGCATCGGGAAAAAAATAGTGCGCTTTCACAATGTGATTTGTACCGGCTCGATAGAGAAATGCTCTACTGTACATGTATGTGTTTATTTATAAAAGTTTATCTTATTATTTTCTTCATCAGTCCCGTAAGATACCTAAATATAATAAAACATGAGTATTTTTTTGTTGTTTAGTTAAAAGGATGTTGTTTTTTTTAAAACTGACACCTTTTTCATTTTGTTTAATTTAATGAATGATTATCTTTTAAAAAGTAAAAATGTGCAAGTGCTGCAGTTGCCATCAGCAATAGCAGCTTAAATGAAAACAAGTATTTGTTTAAAATTTAAAATGAAACGGCAGTTTGTACCGTTTTCTTGAAAATGTCTGAAAGAAATAGACAGTCTATGATAATTTTGTTTTGTTTGAACCCGCATGGTACCATTATCGTACTTAAGCTACTTGTCTGCTACAATAAGAAAGTTTTATTACGCAGTAGCCATAGCAATAAAAAAGGGGTGCCTATTGACACTTTTGCTGTTGACCACCCTAAGGGTGGAGAATTTGTGATAAATTGTTTCATGACTTTCTTTTTGATTTATTGTCGGTAGCCGGTCTATTTTGTTGGTGGTCATGACGTTTGTAAGGTAACGGCGTAAGTACTTCTTTTTCATCTCTGCTTAATATTAATACTTTCTAAAACACAATAGTGATAATTAATAATGACTTACTTAAAATGGCGGGTGCATGAAAAGTTGAATTTTAAAACGGCCCTCTGAAAATATATATAAGTATTTTTTTAATTTTCTTGTGACATAAGCATTGGTGTACCTAATTAAAATGTTGTTTGATGATATAATAATTAAATTGAAGAAAAATAGCACACTGCTGACATTAAAATTAAAGCCTTGAAATCTTATATATTCGTACATTTGGTATATAACTGCGTAGAAGCATAGAAAACAAAAAAGAAATAAACGCCCAATCTGACCAGTCGGAGTTGCCCCTCCACCGGCAGGACGCGATCAGCGATTTGGGAGCAACGTCCTCGACCTTGAAACTAGATGAACTTACGTAACCGCCGCCCGAGGGCATGAAGCCTCCTCCACCGAAATATACTTCGCGTTTTTTGCACGCTCGCCACTTTGCACATACCTACGTGTAAAAAGTTGGAAATACGCAGACAAATGTTTAAAACAGTGCAAAAAAATTTGCTTCTGGAATCAAAATTTTTCATGGCTACCTCGAATAAAAAATATGATTTGATCATCACTAACGTGCGTTTCTACCATCTAAAGTAGCCATCTCATTGTAATATGGTAAGACCTGCTACTTGAACTTAGAATACAATTAGAACATTATTATCATCAGGGCACATGGTACAGGGATAAAATCTTGAGTAAGGTTCCATATTTCCAAGGACTACTTTAAACTGACGACTGCGGTCCTTACATAGTTGTGTTCCGGATTAAAGGGTGAGAGAGGCAGTGAAATTACTGTACGGTGATGAAAGTATGTGGAGGGTGGAATGGTAGATTGACCATGTTACCAACATGAAATAATAATATTTTTTTTTGCATTTATTTCTTACTCTTTCTCTCATTATAGTTTTCCAGATCGCTCCCTTAGATAATTAATTCAGAGCTCTAATCCTGTCTTACTTTTCCATTTCACACGTCTTTTAGTCTTTAAATATGTATAAATTAATTTGAAAATCATAACAAAGCATTTCGGGAGTTTAGCCGAGCACTTTTTAATTCTTCGTTTGGTTCAAACATTCTCTTTTTATGATTCAAAACCTTACCTGCATATTAATTCATGTTGTTAGTAAACGTTAGGCGCCAAAAATCATTCAATATTTAAAGAAAATCGGTTTTAATATCGTTTCGTTTTGTATTTTGTCTAATTTTTATGGAGAATATTAAAAAATTCTTCGGTAAATAAATTATGAAGTAAGGCTTTGCTGCTAGGTGAGGTGATGTCATAGCTAAAATCAACTGCACAAAAAAACTATTGTGCGCGTCGTGGGACTAGCTGGATGCGAGCGTTGAACTCTTTTGAGCCACGAAAAGTCAATGTCTGCTATTAGCCAATTTATATGACGACTAACGACGTTTGAATTGCTTTTATATAAACTAATATTATAGAACACAAGTTCGGTCCACGACTTATTATTTGGCAAAGAGGTTTTGCAAGGTTGCTTAGTCGCTTGACAAGTACTATTTTTTTATAATGTCTTTGAACTTGTTATGGTACCTTTCTATATAATTATTATATAAAAACTTAGCTGAACATGTGAGTTTTTGCGTTGAAGCCATTAGAATGTTTGTATTTCTTTGACCAAGCGTGTTTCCTAGTTGCATCTTCAGTCTACGCTTCAGAGCTCAGGGTACGCTTATAATCGTTGTCCTAATTTGGCGATACTGGTTATTACAATGAAGCAATTTCCGTCTGACCTTCGTAACCCGTTTTTTACAGGGAATAGGAAATTGTTCGGGTGTGTTATTGGCCATCACTGTCAGATTTTTTAGGCTACCTAAAGACATCTGACATAGCCTAACGACTGCCACCTACCAATAAAAGGCAGGACAAACGGCTTAAAATGACTTTCGAAGCACGAAGGAGCTTAAGATAGAAAAGCCACTAATGGTGACTAACCCAAGCATCTGCACAGTTGCTATCGCTTGACGCGCGCTATCGTTACGAACAAGCATGCCTGGCAAGGCTATCGAGCTTCTAATTAGAATGTTTGTACTATTTATGTTCTGATATCGAATGTATTGGATAAGTTTTCTGATAATATAGGTATATAGAATTTAATTATAAGAAACTGTTGATTTAAGAACTTTATAGCTTATAGACTAGATTAAGTAAAATTTAATTGAAAAGCCCTCGGATGATAATTATCATGCCTTATAAGTATTATGCATTTATAACTGTGTTCTATTTAGATAAGTAGATAATCATTGGTATTGGTCACCTTTTTGACTAAAGATTGATATATTTTACACGTATTAGGTTCATTCATTCATTCATTTCGTGTTGGGGGTCATAGTCAATCGACCATGCACACCCTGGTGTCAGAGTTCTTCGGAACCGCCTCTCGGCCTCTGACGTGGTTCCTTTAACGACTACCAGATGGCAGCCGGGACCAACGGCTTCACGTGCCTTCCGAAGTACGGAATTATCTGTTTTTGTCAGACAATCGGGTGATACTCGTAAAAGCCTGCAATGTCCTAACCAAACTGAAAACTAAACAAAGTATGCTTCCCGTGGGAATTTATTATCTTACTCTCATATACATATAATACAATACGAAAATTGATTCCACCAAACAAATGCTTACATATTTTAATAAAATCTCTTATATTCTGGCTGGGCCAACTCATATTTAGCCTTAAAGATACGGAAGACACAAAGGCTTACAAGTTAGTCCAATGAATGTCTTAATAATTTATTTATTTGTCCATATAATCACCATGATTTGATGACACTGATTAATAAAACAAATACTTATTTGTATCCAAATATTACCGAAATAAACTATTAAAGTTCAAACTAGAACTCTTACATAAATTTTTGGGATTGGTTATGTGCTTGCTCGCTATACAATATACATTTCTGTTTTTTGCTTGCACGCTGTCATAACTATCATTGATCTAATATATATGAGGTTAACAACTTATAACATTATATGACTGTATTACTTTTTTTAAATACCTGCTCTCGAATTTTATATAGTTTGTTGCAAATTCTTAAACATAAAATAAGAAATCCAAAAATTTTTGCGGCCGCCCGAAACTTAACTCCCGTGGGATTTTTTTGACTGTTTACTGTTACGTAATATTTCTGAATTCCGTAGTACTGCCAAATTTCAAGGTAAAATTGTTTTTGCCAAAAAACGGAACTTACTCTAATTACTTAACTAAAAAGAAAGAAATAATTAATAAATTGCTGTTTAAATATGCTTCATTATCAAACTTTCAATCAAAAAATTTAAACTGCAACGAAAGTAATTATTTTTATTCAGTGTAAATTTTACTTAACCACTCTTATAAAAGAAGAAA
Source organism: Apomyelois bistriatella (assembly GCA_947044815.1). Classification (NCBI taxonomy): domain Eukaryota; kingdom Metazoa; phylum Arthropoda; class Insecta; order Lepidoptera; family Pyralidae; genus Apomyelois; species Apomyelois bistriatella. The sequence goes on along the minus strand of OX345692.1, from coordinate 7,351,751 downwards.
AGTTAAGCTACTTAATGACTCATAGATAAGATTGATATTATACATTTCATTGTATCATTAACATAAAAATAGTAGATTACTGTCGAGGCCAGAAATGAAGCAATTTACGGCCGAGTTATATTGCAAGGCCGAAGCGCAGCTGAGACATCGTATTAAATTTTACAATGGCGTCAACAACAAGCCAGTGCTCGCATTGATCTCCTTTACAAATTTTTGAAATGTTCATACATATTTTTAAACAATAAAAGGACTAATGGTTGGTACCAACCTAACAAAAGTGTCCAGCAATATTCATTCTGGATTACTGGACACTTTTTGGTAGGTTTTTTTTTGTAGGCTGGCCAGAGCGAAACTGAAAAACCTAATATTGAAATCGTGTACATTAGAACACATACATTAGCGGCTGGCAATGTTTTTTTAAAAATTACATTACATTTATAATCGGTGGTGTACTCAGTAAAACTTTTGCATGCTTTTCATTCTGATTTGACTGTCGTACCTTCGTCACTTTCTGAGACGGCATTCCATACACAGGTTGAAAGACTCTTCATTAATATTAAATGCTCAGCCACTATGTTGTTATATGAACATATTTATAATTTGCCGCATATATACATAATACTGATTGTAATTGGATTATCTCGATTGTGAATATGTGCAAGCAATGCTTTTCCACACAAAATATGAATTGCATTTATTCATATTTAGCTACCTATTCAATGTCTGGTGGTATTTCTAATGCCCCTGAGGTTAAGAAATGTATACTGTTTGTCAATTGCACGTGCCTCTAGATGCGCTTTAGTATGCTAATGATTTATTTTCCTACAATTTTTTTAGAGTTCCGTACTTCAAAAGGCAAAAACGGACCCTTTATAAGATTAAATTGTTGTCTGTCTGTCAAACTTATTTCTGGGGAACGAATGAACGTATCAAGTTAAAATTCAAAACATATACACCCACAATAAAATAATCTAAATAATACGTCAAGGCAGATCGCCGATATGACCGTAAATGTTACAAATTTTCGTAAATTTTACGTTTTGAGATGGGAATCAAAACATGGGTAACTTCCCGATGACCTAGAATCATGAATTATGGTAATAAGTAATAGCATATAGCACTTATTTAGGATAAGTCTAAAAACTGTCAATTTGTGGTAAAATTAAAAACAAACAAGAAAAAGCAAAAATTTTAAAATAACCTATTAAGTCTTTAAGTATTGTGTGGTGGTACGGAATACTCAGAGCGCGGGTCCTACTCGCAATTATTCAACTTTTTTTTACTTCATTGTGTTTTCTCTTTCTCTCTCTCTGCCTCACACACCTTACAGCTTTTTAAATTTCGTCATTAGCTGGTTGCTTCAAAGCCCAGGGTCCAATTTCATGCTTTTACTAAACCCTATTATTGCCTTTAACTAAATGGGCCTTCTGAGCTCAGTAAGTCATCAAATGGGTTTACTAAATCATATTCATCCACACTGCATTGGCCACTACTTTTGTTTGTTGTTCTTTAAATAACATAAAAATTTAATTTCAGGATTATTTTTCAGGCTTGGTTCCATTTTTTTTACTACTTACACTTGGTACACGTAGCTCATCTACGTGTAAGTCTTTTTCTTCTTCATCTAAGCGTGTTTCCCGGTTGCATCTTCCGCTTACGCTTCAGAGCCCAAGGTACGCCAAATCAGGACCATGATTAAATCATGGTCCTGATTTGGCGGAACTGGTTATTAAAATGCAGCTACCTCCGTAATCCTTTTTACAAGGAAACCAGACCTACAGGAACATGACCCGGGTGTGTTAGTGGCCAACACTGTCACACGTAGATGAGTGTTGTCAAATAAAAACAATTTTGTGGAGGCATAGTTCTGCTTGAATTTATTTAATGGGTTATTATTCTTTTAGGTATACCTAGATCATATTCTCTTTATGTGAGTGTATAAAACTAAGGCTTAGCTTTAGTTAGGCACAATTCGTTTTTGATCCCTTTGTCATCGTCAAATTTTTTTTTGTTACATTTATGGTCATGGTCATTACATCAGCAACAAAAATGTTTCTCCTCTCCCTTAAACTAAAACATAATATATAGTAAAAAATGGGTTGTTGGGTATAATGGCCTAAAATGACGAACGTCAATATTTTGCTTTTGTATTTATCGATGGATATCTCGCCAACGGCCCATAGTCGTATCAGCTATCCGACCGAATTATCCATTCGTGTCTAAGCTTTGGCACTAATCACGGTAAAGATAGGAGCACCAACCCCGCTCCTATCACTGGGATCCAGCCTGAAGCGTACCAATCCCTCGTCCGTGCCTACCTATGTTAATCTACAGTTACATTTGAACACATATTAAAATTATCAACAGCAATATCATATCAATATCAAATACTAATAATGGCCATGTTAAATCACTAGAGCACAATACACGTCTGCACCGCTCGGCCAACCCAAGGAGAAGAGAGCGTTACACTCATACTCACCCCGACACTACTACTGCCAAGAGGGGTTTACCTGTAGTGGGGAGATATCTGTCACGTGATGTTACCGGGCGCTAACAGTCGTAAATGCTTAAAATAATGAGTGATCTTATTTCGATTTAAAAGATATTTTTTTTAAACATCACTTAATCTAGTAATCTCAATGGGTTAATAGAGCACCAATGACTTCTGCAAAGTAGTACAATTCTAAATGTTTAATCTGTTGTACTGCACCAAATTAAAAAAGAGTTATATATGAAGTCAATCAAGCAAAATCAATTCTCAGATTTTGATGAGATTTAGAACAATGATAGGTTAACATCCCATGGTATATATAGGCTAGGTATATATTATCTCGAATTGTATACCAGTTCCCGAAGGACACACGACCAACAATTTAATGACAACTCAGTTTTTACTGGATTGTTTTACCTTTCGCCATTAGATGACATTGTGAATGTAAATATCCTCCTATAATCCAATCCAATATCCTCCTCTCTTTTCAGATGAAAATAATTGGAGTAAAAACGTTGTTAAGTAGTTTGCTTGTTTTTTGATCAACTTATTGATGACAAGTGACAGATTTTTGATGTCTGTTTCCTTCAAACTTACGACCTTAATGACCAGATTATTAAACAAATATGTAAATGCATAAATATATAGGAGATAATTCGAATCATTCTCACTAGTTCTATTGGCAAATTACAGATTGAGTTAGCCCCAAAGTAAATTCGAGACTTGAGTTATGGGATACTAACTCAACGATACTATATTTTATAACAAATACTTACATGAACATCCAAGAGCCAAGTCAAACAGAAAAAAAAACATTTTCCAATTTGACCTGAACGGGGGTAAAACCAGGGACCTCCTGAGTAGCAGATAAGCAGGTTAACCATTATGCCATTAACGTCATATCAGCTATCCGACCGAATTATCCATTCGTGTCTAAGCTTTGGCACTAATCACGGTAAAGATAGGAGCACCAACCCCGCTCCTATCACTGGGATCCAGCCTGAAGCGTACCAATCCCTCGTCCGTGCCACATGTTAATCTACAGTTACATTTGAACACATATTAAAATTATCAACAGCAATATCATATCAAATACTAATAAAGGCCATGTCAAATCACTAGAGCACAATACACGTCTGCACCGCTCGGCGAACCCAAGGAGAAGAGAGAGCGTTACACTCATACTCACCCCGACACTACTACTGCCAAGAGGGGTTTACCTGTAGTGGGGCGATACCTGTCACGTGATGTTACCGGGCGCTAACACTCGGCCGTCCTGAAAAAATCCGGTCGTCCCCGACCGTTGTGGTCTGGTGTATGGCTAAAAACAAACACAGGAAATAAATACTTTAATATCGGTGACCTTTATAACCAGGTCCACCAATCAACCTGTCATAAATGATCTCTTAATACGGTGTTAGCAATATATTCCCAAGATGCGTTAGCTGCCACGAAGAGTTAAGCAAGTTATCCCATCGTCGGCCAACTTGCTTGTACAACATGGTACAGCCATCAGCACCTAAGGCCGCTGATGCTGTGTATCACCATGCACTCCCAACAAACAACTGTACCTAGTTGTAGGTCATAGCCAACTATCACAACTTGTGAACTTTGCTGAACACACATACACCAGACATATTTAATCAAAGCATCAAACACAGTCAAGATACATTTCGACAAATAGATATTTAATAAAAACAAGTTATTTCCAACTGAAGTGTAATAATAACAAAATGCTTATTACCGTTATGCGTGTGAATGACAACATCCGGTTTCTTACTATTCGTCCATTTCCTCGCCATCTCGATAATGCATAGTATCTTGGGTTGTTTATCAGTGTTCCGAGACCATTATGACTTTTCCGTTTCAGTCACTTCTGGTTTTTAACTGATCGAACCCTCACCTATGCTAGAATCGAGAATGAAGTAAACAACTTTATTTTAAATATTTACAAATGGATTTTATCACAAATCGACATTTTTTTACATCATTCTATTCAAATACTCGCAAAGTTACTTACGCTTGCTATTCCTTCGTAAGTCACTTTATATTCATTACTAGTTACTATTTCGTTAATATTTGAACTCAAGCAAACACATAATAAAACCACATATTCAAGTAAATAAACATTAAACACCAAAGTATATTTACCAAAGCTATTACTAACTTTAGTACTCACAGATTATACAATGAAAAACCCTTATAATTCACATTATAATTGAATAAACCAAATACATCTATTAACCTTTTAAACTTTTTAATGTGTACTGACATCAAAGTCAACAACCAATACCCAACGGTTAACATTTTTTTTTTTTCAACATCATTTTTGAAATACCCACTAAGTAAATAATTTTCACAGATATTTTATTTTCACCCTTTTTTAGGATTCAAATCACATAAAACATGAAGAGACTTACCGCTTCTGCACCAATACTTACAGCCCGACACTACTACTGCCAAGAGGGGTTTACCTGTAGTGGGGAGATATCTGTCAAGTGATGTTACCGGGCGCTAACAGTCATAATATTATGACGCTAGTCCATAGACGCAATAAGTATAGGTATATACCTATAATGTTAGCGGGTTCCAAAAATACCAATTGAGGTATAATCGAAAATAGCTAAGATGCAAGAGAAAGAGTAAGCCTATTAAAACATATTACTGATCTGTCACTTGCAATTTTAGCGGTCCAATTTTACAATTGATTAAATAATTCAGAGAATACAGGTGGAAAATTGCAGATACCGCCGACAGGGTGCTGCCTAGTTTTCTATAGGTAGTAATGTGGACAAAGCGCAGATCGGTGGAGGCGGCGAGGAGTGCGTCGAGTCAAGGTAAGTGTGCCGATGGCCGGGTGTGACCTAGTGTAGCTCCCCACCCTGCTTCGTTCTGCACTCGCGAAAGTTCAACGAACCTACAGCAGAATTCTTACAGCCATATGCGACTGTTACATTACCGGAAAGCAGCTGCAGTCGCCCACATCGTGGTTGCGGCCGACGCTCCTTTGCTCTCGGGAGGATTGCGTTTTTTGGCTGTGCGTGCATGCTGCTGTAAATGATATAATGATTAATGATACATAATAATTTTTATACTAAAATACTGGCAATAGTATACTAGTCAGAACAAAAATAATAAGTTCTAATAAAATACGTTTAACTACATTTAAATATTACAACCAAAGAATTTGAAATCACGCGCGGTCAGCGAGGCAATTTTTTTTAATCTACATATAATCACAATTTTTTTTTTATATTCGTAATTAACTTTACCTAACTTAAGAAGGAGGGCGAAGGCCTTTGCCCAGCAGTGGGACACATTAAAAGTAGGCAAAAAAAAACTTTATTTATTAAATAATTTAAAATTGTTATCATTTCATAATAATAAAGATCAGGAGATTTGTTTCACAAAGTGTGAATGCATGAAGTTTTATTAAAAAAATTCTTCATACAAAGTCGAACAAAAATTGCAGTGTCAGTCATACATAAAACTTAAGTCATTCCAGTTTTCTTATGTATAGTAGTTCTAGTTAGGGTAAACAGTGAGTAAGAGTGAAGGAAAAGAAAGGGGTTTTTCGGCGGAGCGAAATTATGTTAATTTAGTTTATTATGTCACCGGCCAGTTTCGTGAATCATGGCCGGCGCTTACGCACACAACACGTATTGCCTACACCGTTATTACTTTCTACCAGGGCACGAACTTTCCAGATTTGTGATCCAATTCTTATTTAATTTTGTGATTAGATAACGAATGTTGATATGATAGCAATATAATGCATATCTTGTCAATATTTCTTGACAAAATAGCTTTTTGCAATGAGTTAAGGAACTATCGGAAATAAAGCATGAGAATTTGTTTGATAAAAAGCCTTTGCGAAATGATTGAATAATAATATCTAGTCATGTGCCTGGTGAGCTGTTCTTATAAAACTAATTATATTATTCCCCGAGGAATTTTATTTATTTGTTATAGATCAAGTAGTTAGTAAGTGAAGTCGGTGTTGTTTAAATAATATACCTACATATGTTAATCATTGCAGTCATAAACTTCTACCAAACCTTTCATAATACGTACCAGTATACGTTACATTTTATACGTTCAAAACCTCTTTCGAAATGTACGAGCTTTATAAATACATATAAATTTTCAAAATCAAAACAAATCCAGTTTCCACACAATTCATTATTCAGCGGATTTAAATTTCCATACAGCTAGCAGAATCAGCCAATTGTGTCCCTGCTGTCCCATCAGAGCGTAGTTTCGTAGCGGTCACCGCATATTTTATTATAATATTAGCATAAGTTCGAGGGGTCTGGTGATTGGGCTTCTCAACTGGTATTTAAACTAAACTGTACGTTTAAGTGTAATACAGTTTTTTAAATCGGTAGACTCATAAACCTGTTGACTCCATTAATGAAAGGAATCCCAAGGACCTAAAAAAATGCCGAATCTCTCAATCTACATCGCGACGTGTTATTTTCCCCTGTTTCCACTCCGGTTAAGGATGCAAACGAAATAACGTTTAGATGACAATGATAATAAAGCTGCTTAGCCCTTTATCACTCGCGAAATAACGTCAGATACCTTCAGATATCTGAACCTTCATAAGACGGAAAGATGACAAGAACTAGAGAAGAAAAGAAAAGGGGATGACTTAAATACTGCCATACTGCTGCTCTTTTATTGGATCCAGTCGTGAATGTTTTTGTCCTCTATAGTATTCAGCTAAAATCCTGCCTCATATTACAAAGAGATTGTTGAATTAATGATGGCGGGTGTGTCAGGTTTTTCCCTAGATTTTCATACTACAACTCTATGGTCTATGGGATATTACGGAATGTTGGTGCATTTGTTCAATAATTAAAATATATTTGATTTTTTAAAAATAAACACATACATAAAAAATAAATACATAGTTAAGTAATTGCAAAATTTTCAGTAAAAGCGTAAAAGTCGCGAAAGATTTTAATTGCTGGTATCCATCATCATAATTTTCGAGTAAAATTCATCAAATTTATGACCTGATTTGATCCTGATTTATCAGGATCAAAATATGCTATATTTAGTATAAAAAAAAGTATTACTTTTAAGATGTTTATATTAAATTGAGTGAGCTCTATACTTGGCTCTGATTATTGGTCGATGCTTGGTAGATAGCAGCTGAAATCAAGAGTACAGAAATAGCGCTCTTTACAATAAGCTGTTCTATATTTTAGATTAACAGATATTTTGTTATTATAAATATTACATATAAAAATTTGTAAGTATTTTGTAAATTTTACTGATATTATTTGCGCCTCGATAACTATTCTGTTTGTAATGGTTGACTGATATAAATTATTTTTAGCATTTAATTTTCTCTGCTAAATCCTCTTGCAAAACTAAATTTTTGATTTTTTGTACAAACAAGTTTGGCAAACGTGCACTTATAATTAACTCTTCTAGTATCTTATCTCTGAATAATAGATAAACATCCTACATCAAAAAACGTTCTTAATACTATATAATTTTAAAATTTTATAAACTGTTTTACAATAAGAATAAGAATCATTTATTTTGCAAGAATACATATATATATGGTGTTACAATTCTTAGCCAGTGTACTAAAGTCTGTTCGGAGACGTGAAAAAATTACATTACAATTTATCAATTTATATTTATAATTTAGCATTAAACATTCTGTAAAATTATATTACCATATTTTTTAATATTACAAAATACTTAGAAAAAAAGACTACAATTAAAAATACAAAAGAGAAAACAAGAGTTTAGAAGAATATTTGTTTGATTGGTTTAAAAAAATATTTATTCGTTCCGAACGGGAAACCGAGATGGTGGTGTTTTCTTGACTATGAAATAAATATACTCTTACTTACTTATATGAATTTGGGTATTACGTGACGCTTTGTTTCTATATTCTCGATGTTTTGTTATGTCAGCGTGGCGTTCGCGGTAACGGCGCAATCGGGGCCGTTGAACGCGGCTGGCCTTATTCCGGAGAACTATCGCAAGCGAGAAACGCAACGTACTTTCATTGTCACCTCGCAATACGCACGCTTGGATACATTTTCCTGTACTCTCTTCGGCCTATTGCTGAGAGTTGGACATTACTTGTATAATGCGCTGAGGAACCTGAAAGAATAACAAGGCGTTTATTGTAGGTAATTCTACACCAATTCACTCTACCATCTCTCTATTTTTTACCTAATTGAATTGAATCAGACATATCAACATCTCTTTTGGTGTTATCTAAATTGCTTCAAGATATGGAGAAAGTTCAGTTCTTTGCCCACCCAGCCAGATAGGACTGAGTTCCAGCCTAACAAGGTCTGGGAGTGTACGGAGTGGTGTACCTGGACTCATACGGCTGCTTCCTGTGAAGCTGATGCACTGTTTTAGCTTTAAAAAAATGAAAAATGCATTCTTTTCTTGTATTTCTCATGACAACTTCATCGCTAATCGACTGAAAAATAAAGATACTCGTATCTATTCAAGAAAAGGCGCATCAGCACGCACTTGTCATGCTTGTTTAGAATGATACAACTGCGAACACAAACACTTCTTTTTGATTTAAAGGAAATAATTATGTATTTGTATGAACAAATAATGATGTTACTTAAAGAAGTAGAGTTATCTATGCTCTCCTCACAGAGCAAGGAATAATTTGACTTGAAATTAAAATTATTAGGAAACTTAACAAAAAAGTTAAAAATGAGAGGCAAAATTCATATAAGTTTTACGGAACTCTACATTGAGCGTGACCCGACAAACGCTTTGCCAGTTTTATAATTCAAATAGGTTATTATTACAGTGTAACTATTATTGGCAGTACTATCTCACATCCAGGAATGTCCTTGCCAATATGCCACTTAGTTTTGAAATCCTGGTTTGGTCAAATTTCATAATAATCTAATTCTGATGATCTACGTGAAGGATATTTTTTAATTAATATTTAAACCTATAAGAATGTTCTGTTTCAATTTGCATACTTTAAACAATAAAAATTGCATGTTCATACTTCTTGAGAAAGGCGATTACAAACAAAATAGAGATTTATGGAAAAGCAAAATTTCCGACAATAGTCTGACAGAGAACCACGCGGGTGGAGCCACGGGTAACAGTAAGTATTGCTGTAAAAGTGTATTGACTTAAAATTTAAAACACAGCTTTATCTCAACCAAATATCTTACACAAGAGGTCAGCTACGGTATACGATTGTAAAGTTCTGGCAACAATACCGCGAGTGTTGCTACGGCTACGCTGTCGTTGACCCCGCGACCGTGTCAAGTGCAACGCGCATTCACGTTGCATTGCACTCCATCAATTATACAACGTGTATACTATGATCCCGTTACTTCTCATAATCATGAATACTTTATGTCGCGGGGAGGTTTATGTAAAACAATCACGATTTGACTGTATGTGAGTGGTTCGCGATTTGTATTGATACTTTTATTTCGTAGTAGTGGCCGCCCGCGATGAATGTATTTCACCCGTAGCTGAATTTGCAAGAGAGAACTTAATGGGACGTTTTAATTGCTATTTGTTTTAATTTTAGAGATTCTAAAACCCACTGGCGTTTAATTTTAACACTAAATTACATTTTCTAAAGTATTTTTTTTTTTCAGTTAATGATTGAAGCTTGAGATGCAACTGGGAAAACATTTATGAAGGTAATGATCTTTCTGCTCTTGTGTTTGCAAGAAGGGTTCGCAACTTGGATCTTTAATTTAATCAAAGGTTCGCAATAGTGTTGCCTTCTACCCAGGCAGACTCTCACCCTTGAACAGTAATAATACTTAGAAATTTTACAAGCCGCTTATATGTCACGTTGTGAAATTTGCTAGTAATTGGCACCAGCAGCACCATCTCTTCTGAATAAATTTTAACTCATTCAGAATAGGTTTTTACACAAGCTCTCATTGGTTTAGACTAGGTTTTTGTTGTTTAAAATTAAGTCATAAAAACAATACAATGTTGGAAACGCAGTTCCTCAAACCGCCCGACCTGGCGGCAAGATCTTCCTTTGTGGCGGTCGAGCATAAAGCCAACATTTATTATAGAATGGTAAATGTTCCGGTTTATGAATTACCCAAAAATCTTAACAACAATTAAGTTATCAGTTCTTTTGTCGGCAGAATTAAAGCAAAAACATTTTCATTTCTTAGGATAGTGTTTAATTTACGATGTCTTAGCAAAAATTATTAAAGTTTAGCAACTGAATTAATGCCGAACAAGTTTAGGAAAAAAATGGGTTTTGACCATTTCGTTATCTATAATGGCCGAGGTTTATCTTGACTGTATAGCCAGGAGGCGCTGCATTGTGAGAGCCATAAAAGTAAACTCTTTGCAAACTGTAGGTTACAATAAAATCATTTATGATTTTTTCAAAGGATGCCATGAGCTTGAAAGTGAAACTGCTACTATGATCCAGTGGCTAAGGCGTTTGTCTGTAGACCCTGAGGTCATGGGTTTCCACAGGTAGCATAATTTGTTAAGTAGTTTCCAGTTTGATTAGAACACTAATCAAACTGGAAACTACTTTGCAGGGTGAAGTACTGGATTGGTTGACACCGTGCTTCGGAATAAGGATAGAAACCGATATTTTCATTACCCAAAAATAATGATACTTAACCGGTTAAATGAAAATAGACGTTGATTGTCGAAGCGGACCATGGGTTTTGAAGCGGATAGTTGAGGAAACAACCGGAAAAGCGCCAAGTTTAAAGGAAATAGATGTCGATATTAGAGACCAACGGTTGACTGGTAGAGAATGCTCAGAGCATCACAACAATTAAGTCTTAATAAATAAATAAATTTTGTGTAAATACAGGTCGGCCGGAACTGTCGTAATAAGGGTCGCTACAAAAATCAGAATAATGAGCTGGTTTATTATTTAAACTAAGTTAATAATAAAAAATACGCGGATAGCCAAATGTGGTGGTAGCATGAGACTGTATTTTGTACAATAAAGTTTTAATAAATAAATTTTAACGACGACGACTTTTTGTTTGTATTTGTCTTAGCATTGTTTTGTAAAATTTTGGTTTAATAAAGAGTTCTGTGTCGTATTCTAACTTTATCATCTATTTAATAATTTTATAAGTCTAAAATTTATTTATTTTATTTTGACCTTGTTCTCATTAGGTTGAGTAAAATCAACAAGTTTTTCCATTTCTCTCTAAGCTCGTGTTGGTAAGTGAAACGACGTCATTCCACTTTTCCGAGGCGTCAGTGGTTTGTAACGTTACCAGCGTATATTGATCTGCAGAGCTCAGTGGATTCGCTTCTTTGTTTCGCAGATTGCCTGCGTGCAGGGGAGGAAAGGGAGGCCTGATGACGCCGGTGGTTCTATATCCGCAGAAGCTAGCGACGACACGCTGCCGCCGATGCAATTTCGCCGCTGCAGTGTGCAGTAGGTAAGTGTGTCAATGCACTCAAATCCCCTCCTCCCTTCTCTCTGCAATCACTCATGACAAGTTCAACTCGTCTAGCCTCCATCTAATGTAGCACAATCCTAGAAAATGTTCATAACTGAAATTCTGCAAAAATATATATTTTTTTGCACGTATCTAAGACCAAAATGCAGGCAGGCATAACATGAAGTTAAATGAGTGTCTTTTTTTTAAATAATGCCTTTATGCTGCTCTTATGATTTAGATTTAAGTTAAGGTATATGTATGTAGAAATATGGGAAAATAACAGACGTCAATATATTGTACAAATATAATTATGACAATAAAACTATCTTTGATTATTTATTATAAGAAAATTTAATAAAGGAATTATAATATGTTTAAAAATTCCTCTATTTAAAAAAATATATCCATTTAAGACTGGTCCTGCCTGGCATTTAGCACAAAAGACCTTTTCTTTAGAAAAACTGTCTTTATTCTTCCTCTATTGTGGATTGTGGAAGAAATGTTGTCCAAAGGTAAAACCACTTTTGCAAGATTTAGAACTGTGGACTTAGTATTATTAAACAAAATTAAAACAATAATAAGCAATAATTTAGATAAATGTTAAGAAACTAATAGTTACTACATTAATAATAAAAAAAAAAATATCTAAAACAGCACATTCTCCTCATGATCTGATTTTTTAACCATTTGCCTCCGTATTTATCCCCTTGAGGGGTAAAGGTGTAAATACCTGAAAATATGTATGTATCTGTTGTAAAAAAAATTTAGTCAAATAAAAATTGGCGAGTGTAAGTGCCGTGAGAAGCTGTCGGGTTCGATGCCCTGTTCGTTTTCAATGGCGTGCGTCTGCGCCACGGCCGCTGACTCCGCTGAAAACTCTCCTCAAGCCACGGTTTCGGAACATCCACCGAGAAAACACATCCACGCGAGAACTAATTTCTCGTTGCTATGAGGGTTTCACAGTTTCACTTATAAATCTTGCCATTTCCGATAAAAAATGTTCTGTTAAAGTCCTAGGTACAATATTGTTAGGAATATTTTAACATAACTACCTAATTTATGGTAATTGTGGTGGATGATATGTCATAACTATTTCGCATCTAGCACGCAATAATTGCCTTAATATTTGAAAGCAACACAACTAATAAACCACTTGTAAATTGTAACTGTTAACGCTATAGCTTTTCTGTCAAGCAGTCAAAATTAAATGCAAAGGATAACATATATAATTATATATATACATACATATATAATACGGATTTAATAAGCCAGATTTTTAATAGCTTAAATAAGTCACTCCTGATTTTAATCAATCGAAGATGGTTTACCATCTGATCATAAATACTGGTTAATTCAGATGATCATTTAATTTCGTAGCACTGATAAACTTTTTGGCGCCGAACCCCTCCTGTTCGGCGCCAAAAAGAAGCATATTAAGGTGGGTTCGCTAGTGACTATCGTATGGCTGCGTGTTTCCTATCCGTATCTAGGCGAGTGACAGTAGCGGCTTGCGAAAGTGCACATAATTGGATCGGCGCTTTAGAAAGGGGGTTATGAGTTTGTAAGTGCAACGAACCCGCGTGCATTTCCCCGGGGAGATGCAGTTCGCGCGCGGCTGTGGAAAGCGTGCGATTCCAGGAACCACGCGTCGCCCGCCCGCCGCGCTGCCTCCGCCCGCGCATAGCGCTCAGCGACTCTCTATCGCACCTATGGCTTGATAAGGTAAAAAGTGAAAATAAAATACCTCTCAGTACATTCTACCGAGACAATAAACTTGACGGCTGACAACGATTAACTTCTCATCGATAATCTGGAATGTGGGAAGCCACCTAGGAAATTAACTCAAATAATTGACAGAAAAGTCAGAGAAGTATAAGTATGTATTGTGATAATGCACAAATTATATCATAAACAGTTTTGCGTCGAACCCGCTTAACTATTTGTTAATATTACAAAAAAGAAATTTCCTCTGAGAGAACTAATATTTATTGTGAATTGGTTATTCTTAACAATTAAAATAGAAATAAGGCATACGTTTTTGGGATAGTATCTGGATCCGTGTGGTCCATTAGAACATGAGCTTTTTAATGATATATTTAAAAGACTAGTCAAAATATCCAATTACCAAAGGGGTGATGTTTTCTCGCTGAAAAGTTTAGCTTGTCATTCCATGTGGCAATTCGGTCGGCCATTAAGCTTTAGCGGATTGTCGCGATGTAACAATGCAGAGATTTCATAACTTGCACTTTATTGTATTTAATCAATAAATTTCATTCTTCTTCTTCGAGTCATAATGGCTATATGGACTCTATATTGACTTAGCCTATAAGTATTTGGGCACCTGCACCGCCCGGTCGTTTGCCTCGTAGAAGTCCCTCATTGTGTATCAGACAGGGCAGCTAGCTTATAAATTTCATTGAGCTTTGATTATTAACAATATTCAAATTTTGATTGTTTAATTAAAAACTTACAGTGTAACATAAGAGTATTATCTAAAACACTATTAATTAAATATGTGGTTGATTTATTACCAAAATAATTATTTAATATAATAAATAAGATTACATATGGAGTCACGAAATTGAGAAAAATAATAACAATTATATATATCTCGTTTGTCCTCATTTATGTATTGACAAACGGGAATGACTAGAACAAACTTTTAAATAACACATAGGTACTTTTCATAAAATTGACTTAAAGTACCATGTCGAAAACAATACAACGCCAGCAGCATTTTGCGGGCATTTGACATAGCTTTGTTTACGCACTCTTTGTGCGAGTAACGGGAGCGAACCAGCGACGTCGAATAGTGCTTTGTGACGTCACTACCATCACTGCAGTTTTACAAAAGTGCACTTTTGCCGTCATGCTGGCCCATAATAAACTAACAGTTCTCTGTGTAAACCGGGACTTATAGTAATGTCCATTTCGGAGAACCAACGGTCCTTTGCTGGACAATAGACAAAAAAGATATATGACTGACTGTTTTTCTACTGTGACTGATTTGAGGTTTAAATACAAAATTAACTAAAACCTTGCCTGTTTGTTAACACAGGAATGTTCAGGTAGCTATTGTGGTTGACAAAATTAAATAAAGGACATATAACGGTTCTTTGATTATTTACATCATTCAAAATATTATTATTAACCCTTAATATTGCTCAATATGATTATTAAATAAATAAATAAGTATGTATAAGTAGCTTTATAGCTAAGGAATGCGTGTTTTTAAACTTCGTGCGTATCAAGCATCACCGAACGTTGCCTGATCTGACATGATCGCCACTAGTGGCATTTCTATCTTGAGCTTCTCTGTGCTTCGGACGGTAAGTCAAGCCATTCATCTCGTTTGATATAGCTAGATGGCAGTCGTTAAGCTGTATCAAATGTGTTTAGGTTGCCTAAAAAAATCTAATCATGTTCTTGTAAAAACGGTTACGGTGGGCACACGAAAGTCGCTTAACTGTAAAAAAACGATTGCTGCCCTATCCAGAATCATGATTAGATGAAGCAGCGGTATACATACAGGAATTTTATAAAATGAAAAAATATATACTAAATTAACTTAAAGCAGATGTTAATTTGTTGTTAGAAGCAAAAAAAGCAACGCCAGATCGCTCTACAAATTTGTGATGGCATCGATTGTAAATTGTAAGCGATTCAATTAACATACCGCCCATGCGTGCAAATGTAGACTTTTTTAAATAAAAAGTACTGTTATAGCTAACAAAGGAAAGGGGTTTTAATAGCAAGGCCGCAAAAACCTGTGATTACTTAACCCATATCCGGTATTTGGGCCAGGAACATATGGTCTCATAACCCTTTGGCCCCGTTATGTGACGATTGTTGGGGAACAGTTGCATTATGAATATAATAGGTTTATTTTTTTGGTAACTCGAAATAAATTGATTGAACACTCGCCAGGTGATAAGCCTTTTTTTTCATCTTAACTTGTGCGCTATTAACCGTTCCATTTTGGTTCAATCAGTTTCCTTTGAATACTTTACCTACCTTAATAGGTATATAATTGATAACGGTGTATATTTAGAAATGTTTTTTGTTTGTACTTTAATAAATTATCAAACCGGTTGCATCTTGTTGATTTGTATACATAATATCTTCTTCTTCATCGGTCCCTCACTGCTGAGCGTGAGCACATATGTGCCTCCAAGTTATGCGATCACCAGTGCTATGGACCGCTCTGTAGATGCTGCCCCAAGCTGATCTCCTCACTCTGTCCACCCTTCTGGCTGGAGACTTTCCCCTGGCGCGCTTAATATACCTTGTTTTTATTTACATAAGTCGCTGTTAAATAAATAAATAAAAATAAATATATAGGGACAAATCACACAGATTGAGCTAGCCCCAAAGTAAGTTCAAGACTTGTGTTATGGGATACTAACTCAACGATACTATATTTTATAACAAATACATATATAGATAAACATCCAAGACCCAGGTCAATCAGAACAAGATCATTTTTCATCTTGACCTGACCGGGGATCGAACCCGGGACCTCCTGAGTAGCGGTCAGGCATTTTAACCATTACGCCACGGAGGTCGTCCTGCTGGCTGTTAATTCGTTAGATAAGAAAAAAAATTAAAAATATTTTATTCCATGAATTTGCTATAGTACAATAATGTCATATGAGTAATTTATTTCGTAAATCTTAATTATCGTCACTTGGTTGTCCGTCTGTCTGAATGTCCGTCAAACTTTTTTTTCTGAGGAGCGCATGAACGTATCAAATTAAAATGTATAACATATAATCATACCTACGGTCTCTTTTGGCTGTAAAATCATCAAAATTATACATAACGTGATCAAATGATACGACCGAAAATGTGGCAAATTTTCGTAAATTTTGCGATTTCAGATGGGAATCAATACCTATAGGGTACTTCCCGCTGAACAAGAATCATGACATTTGGTAAGAAGCATTATCATATAGCAATTAAATCTAAAAACTGCACAATTGTTGTTAAATTTTAGGAAAATAAATAATGAAAACTATTTTTTATTAAAATTAAAGGAAAGCAGATATCTTAAAATTACCAGTTACTTAATTCTTTTAGTAAAGAACCTTTTAGAGCGCGAGTTTGACTCGCACTTGTCCGATTTTTTTAACATTGGTACAAGTTGTATATATTTATTCGAATAAGATATTTTTCAATTTACACATTACGTAATATTCTTCTTCTACCGGCCTTTTTCCCGTTTTAATTGGGGTCGGCCTTTCCAACCATTTTTCTCAAGAACTGGCGATTCTGGATCATCTTTATTACACATTACGTAATATCCTAATAGAAATATAAACAAATAATAATATAAAATATTATGAAAAAAACGCAATTGTCATAAACTCCGTCCATGAACATATAAAGGAGAATAAAAACAAGGCCAAAAAAGTATCAAGCTTCATTAAAAGTGAACGCATACCTTAGCCGGTCCGAGTTTAGAAAAAAGTAAAATGAAAGGACGAGTCCCGTTAGGATCCCGGCACCACGCGGGGTGCAGTGCAGCAAAGCGGTACTTGTCCCTGTGAGATTCATCTGACAACGTCACAACTCAAATATTTTTAGTTAGATTAGTTGGACGGACATAGAAATAGAACCTTCATGACATTGAGCGCAGAAGGTATATAACTATAATGAATAGTGAATAAACATTTATATATCTACCAGTTTATTGAACCTTTTGAAATGTAGAATATTTGGATTGCAAGTAGTTCTTTTGCCATTCCCGAAAGAAAAATCCAGTTTTTTTGGAGTTTTGTGAGCAACTAGCTTTCGCCCGCGGCTTCGCCCGCGTGAATTTCCCGCGAGAAGAGTGCTTTTTCCCGGGATGACAGATCTATATACAACTTATATTAGAAGGTGGGCAGTCCTTTAGCCAACTCTTTTGCAAACTACATTTTAAATTTGGTAGATGTATTAAAAGTTTTAATTTGATTTAGTTGCTTGAATAACGGATTATCTTGATACTCATAAAAAATAAAAATAAAATAAATATCACTAAATATTATAAGAATATTAAATTCACATACATACAATATTAATAAAAAACTTTTTTATTTATTTACTTACAACTATTATTACAGGCAAAACCCCAATACGATAGATCCTACACAAACAACTTTTAAATCAAATCTTATTAAATAAAACTTAAAAAAATAATTACCTTTTGTATAAAATTTGTCTGTTTATAAAAAAAACAAAAACAAGAATTGGTAGGTTGAATGTTTGTTTAGTCAACTCTTAATACACAAATGTTTATTTCCCCATGCGTTCCTGTCCCATGGTTTCACTATTAAATATTTATCACATTTGAAAACATTTCCCTATCTCTGTCGTTCTTAAGTAAGAGCCATCAGAGAGTGTGAGCCAACGACCTCTTTATGTAGGAGAGCCGAGTTCATAATACAGTCGCTTCCTGGGTAAACTGGACTTAGTTGTGGAATTAAGGGACTGTTTGATTTTGTTATTATTATATAATTTGTTAAAAGGATAAAATCATTTTATAAATTATTTACCAAAAATAAAGTAAATTATTGTCTCGTTCTTATCTACTCAAATTGTATAACATTTGCAACCAATTGTTTGAATTATGTCACGTTAACTTATAGAGGTATATGTATTTTTTTTTTATCCAAAAAACATATGTAATAAAATTAGGGAAGGACTACACGTGTGTTTAAGAGTTAAAAGATAGTTATGCGAAGTTATTTTCGCATTTATAAATAACTAGCTGTTCCCCGCGGCTTCGCCCCGCGTGGGACTCGGTTATATCGCGCCCAAAAGTAGCCTATGTTTGACCTCAGGTCTTTAACTACATCCCTACCAAATTTCATCACAATCGGTCCAGCAGTTTAGCCGTGAAGAGGTGACAGACAGACAGACAGACAGACAGACTTTCGCATTTATAATATTAGTATGGAGTATGGATTATTAGCGAAAAGTAGGTTTAGAGATTTTCAGCATACTAGATTTTAAATGTAAGTGGGTTTCCCGCGATACTGGAGGTGGTCATTTATGATCTTGTGATTGATGAATGCTACCTGCATTTAGGATTTTCTGGGTGTTTTTTTTTACTTGGACACTAATGTCAGCTCCATTGTGCTGTATAGGTACAAGAGATACTAATTTAGTTTGTGAGAAGTTTGACACTAAATCATAAAACTTTCGACAACCAAGGATCCTTCTACAAAGTTTATAGCTAAATAAATAAGCTAAATAAATAAAATAAATAAGCTTCAAGAGCAGTAAAGCGCTCTAAGCTTGTAATAATAGGCCCAAACTTATGTCATTACAAATTGAATCTTATTTCCTCATCCATATTACTATTGTACTGATAAGTATTATACTCCCTTTTAGATTTAAGAACTAGAACAAGAAATTAAAATATACTGCAATAATAAACACGTACTTATTAAAAAAAAAATTACAATGACGTACTCATTGTCGCCCAGCTTATACCATTTATTTATTTACTTGTGTAAAGCTTATACTCACTTACACAGTTTCCCAAAACGTTTAGCTGCGTTAAAAACGGTTTGCATTTTACAAAAAACTGATATTTACATTAACAAATAAGATACGAATAAATTTATAATGAATACATTTTATCCCTATAGAAACTCACTGTTTTTTGTTCATTTTTTAGTTTGAGAAAAATGTCTTGGATTTTACAACTAATCTCATATAAGATTTATCTCACAGAATTCAGCATTTTAAACAAAACGAAATTAACAACTTGATGTGCGAGCACGCACAGAGTGGTTTAAATTTTTTATATATTTTGATGAAGGTTGCCATTTTTAACCGACTTCAAAAAAAAGGAGGAGGTTATCAATTCTACGGAATGTTTTTTTTTTTTTTTATTTTATATGTATGTTACCGGATTACTCGAAGACGGCTGGACCGAATTGAAAAATTTTTTTTAGTTCGAGAGGGTATACCTTTCAATTGGTCCCATATTCAGCAGGCAGGATCTGATGATGGGATCATGGAGAAATCGAGGGAACTCTTCAAGTTTTGTATTGAGCATGGGTATTTTTTGATACCTGGCCTATAATGGATAACCTGGGCCGTTACTTCACATCTACTTTAGACCACCAAGATGAAATGAGAAGTAGGATCGGACAAGCAAAAGCGGCGTTCTTTAAAATGTCCAAGATACTGTGTGACCCAAAAATCTCATTCCCATTGAGACACCGCGTAATGAAATGTTATGTTTGGTCTATCTTGTTGTATGGATGCGAGACATGGGTCCTGAGAAAAGATAGCTGTGACAGACTACAGGCTTTCGAGATGTGGTTATTGCGCAGAATGTTTAAGATACCGTGGACTAGTTTTACATCCAATGTCAAAGTGCTGGAACGAGCCAAATGTAAACGCGAACTTTTGACCACTATTCGGAAGAGGAAAGTTGCCTTCTTTGGCCACATTCAACGGGGACCCCAGTTTGAATTTCTAAGACTAATTTTAGAAGGCAAAATTCCTGGCAAAAGATCTCCTGGCCGTCCTCGACGAAAGTGGATTGATGATATAAAAGATTGGACCGCACTTCGATACAATCAACTAAAAATAGATCAACTAATAATAGCGGCCCATAGCCGGGAGGGTTTCCGTTTGCTGACCTCCAAACTTCAGTTCGAAGATGGCACCCCATGATGATGATGATGATTTTTTGATATATTCCATGTTATTAAGGTGAGACGTAGGTGAGACAATGCTGGAAAATTTAACCCACTTTCAAAAATGCGAGGTATTTACAACTTTTTGATTGCAATATATCTTGCTCGATTACTCGAAGGCTACTGAATCGATTTATAAAATTCTTGTTTTGTTAGAAAGGGTATACTTTCTAGATGGTTCCATAGTCATCAAATCAGGATCTGATGATGGAATCATGGAGTTATCAAGGGAACTCTTCAAGTTTAGTTCAAGTCTACCCAAATCGCAATAGCGATTTGGGTATTTTTTTCCATGTCAATAAAGTGAGACGACGCTGATGACGTTTACCCGACTTTCCAAAATGCAGTGTTTACAACTTTTTAGTTGTAAGGCATTGCGTATTCAAAACTAAAAAGTATAAAATAATTGTTTTTGCCTAAAAAACGAAACCGACTTCAATTCCTGAACTAAAAAGGATAAAATAAGTAATACATTGTTGTTTAAATATGCTTCATATCAAACATTTAAATAAATTTGAAGTTGATGCCAATTTTACGAATTCGTTGACTAGCTGCTGGCTCGTTAATTAGCATATTTTATTAAAAGAACCGGCACCGACTTCAGATTTATTCAAATGTTTGATATGAAGCATATTTAAACAACAATGTATTAATTATTTCATCCTTTTTAGTTCAGGAATTGAAGTCGGTTTCGTTTTTTAGGCAAAAACAATTATGTCCTCCTCTACAGACGACGCCAATTTAAAACTAAGTTTGATAGTCATTTTGAGATACACAGACTGTTTAACTGTTATTTCACTATTATTATCACTACATAGTATAAAACAAAGTCGCTTTCTCTGTCCCTATAACCCTTTGTATGCTTAAATCTTTAAAACTACGCAACGGATTTTGATGCGGTTTTTTTAAATAGATTGTGATTCAAGAGGAAGGTTTTTATGCTCACGCGAAGCCGGGGCGGGTCGCTTGATAATATAATAAGAAGAGATAAAAGACTAAATTTGTCGTCATTATTGGTGAGTAAACAATTTATAAGAAGGCAGAACAGTCATTTGCCCCAGTTGCTGTCACTAGATGGCAGGACCGTAGGACTTCCGTTCTTTTAGGCACACAGTCACTGAAGTTCGCGTTTATAAAATCTCATACTATAAACGCGAACTATTGGCCACTTACAAACAAAATAAGAAAATAATAATATCTGTTTCCTTTCGTTTATTGATTTCAAACTGTAAACGATCATCGATTTTTAGGTTCGTTCGTCTAAGTATTTAAGCAATTCATTAGTAAAGCCGTGTTGTTAGGTTAGTAGTACGCATTCTGCAGTCCTTTTCTGTAACTATTCCGATCCGATGGCTTGGAGTATTAAGGGCAACTTAAAAATTAAATGAAATTGAAAAGCAAAATTTATAAATCCTTTATTGTACGGTTTGGAAATAACTGTGGTATAGGCAATTTATTGTTTGTTTATAATATCTTTATTGCTTTAAAATACATAGTTAAAGGAACATTATTAAAATAAGAAGACAATGGCGGACTTATCCCAGGATGGGATCTCTTACAATCAACCGGCGAATGACGAAAGAAAATGCACAAGAAAAGAGGAGAAGTGCAAACAAAGACTAGCAAAGACATAAAGGATATGAAATGAACATAAACATTTATTGTTAGTTGATTATTCGTTGATTGATTAATTTCAATACCTAATACACAAATAAGTCTTTAAAAATTCTCCATTCCTTATTGGTATACATTTCTTATAAGTATTACATAAGTAAAACATCTCTCCATTTTCTTGTTAGATAATTTGCTCGAGACTTATTACCGACTGAGTTTCCAACAAGAATAAATTTATTTTGTTTTTCTTATTTTATTGAATTGTATTTTCTAAATTTAGGAAAATAAAATGTTTATTTTTATTATTGAAGTTTAATTTTAATATTGTAAAATTATGCGTTGATTAAATAAGTTTTTGTGACTATTAGGCCATTAACACGTTTATAAAATTAAATTTCTTTTTTCTCTCTCAGGTTGTATTTGAAATAAAATAAGGAAAATTATCACAATTTGAACTTCACTGTCTTGTGGTCCAGTGGTTAAGACGTTTGCCTGTAGACTCGGGGTCGTGGGTTCGAGTTATTTCCAGTTTGGTTAGGAAATTGTAGGCTTAAATCACGTAATTGTCTGACAATAAAAATAATTCCGTTGCTTCGAAAAGCACGGTAGGCCGTTGGACCCTGCTGCTGGTGGTAGTCGTTATGGGACCACGTCAGAAGCCGAGAGACGGTTCTGATGAACTCTGACACCAAGGTGTTCATGGTTGATTGACCCTGGAACCTACACAAAATGAATAAATGAACCTAATTTTAAATCGATATAAATTAAACCTGCAATGCCTTATCTACTTGAAAGTCATGGAACAAATGGTTCAAGTTTTCTCGTGACAGATTTTACCAAGACTGCGGCAATTAGCGGCGCAAACGCAACGGCCGGCGCGAAGAAAAGTCATAGTGGTATAAATTAATATTTTTTCTAGAAAAGTGGCGCACAGTAGTTCTTGTGGCCACCGCGTGCGACGTGCGGCGCTGGCGTCGCAAGCAAGCGCATTGCTAGTAGGAAAGTTGCTTATGACGTCGGAAAGTGTCACGTTGAACCATGGTGAACCGCGACCGGTGTCTTCCGCGGTGGCTGGCCTACTCACCAAATTGTCATTCTATCAATCCGTCACCATGACTTTATCTTCAACATCTGACAGCTACACTCACACCGTTTAAAAATATGTCGTTGTGATACCGTTCTTTGGCATTAGCAATCATTTTGGCATGATAAATTGTTTGCTTCAATGAATCATGGCGAATATTACAAGCATCATTATTTTTGCTTTGATTTATTATCATAATTTTAACCACATAATCCACTACGTAAGCCTCTGTAAAAGATTTTTACAAAGACAGTTACAGACAGTTTAGCAATACTCAATCCATACTTCCATATCCATCCATACTAATATTTCCATACTCCATACTAATATTATAAATGCGAAAGTCTGTCTGTCTGTCTTTCTGTCTGTCTGTCACCTCTTCACGGCTAAACTGCTGGACCGATTGTGACAAAATTTGGTAGGGATGTAGTTAACGACCTGAGGTCAAACATAGGCTACTTTTGGGCGCGATATAACCGAGTCCCACTGACATAAGCCTAACGACTGCCATCTACCGATAATAGCCGGGACCAACGGCTTAACGTGCCTTACGAAGCAAGGAGGAGGTCAAGATAGATATGCCATTAATGGCGACCAATCCAAACATGGCCGCACACTCGCCGTCGCCGTCGCTTGACGCGCACTATCGTTATAAATACGGGCGCCGCGCTAGGCTATCTAGCTCCTCCGTGACACAACGACAACCATATTGATTAACTGATGACGTGTGATTACTATCTGAAGTCCATATTTTTCAAGAATGCTTTCAAAAATTCAAGCATTGATAAGTAGTTCATATTTCAGCGGCAAAAATTCACTGCTGGATATTGATCTCCGATTCAGATTCATACATCTGCATTCATCACATGCCGCCTAATTTGGAACTGTTGTGTTGCTCATCTGGGATCGCCTAGGCCTTACTAAGGTTTTATTTTTTAAAGCTAATTTATCCTAAAAAAAATATTATGTAACCAAGTACAATTACAGTACCTGTATAAATCCATATCCATACTAATATTATAAATGCGAAAGTCTGTCTGTCTGTCTGTCTGTCTGTCACCTCTTCACGGCTAAACTGCTGGACCGATTGTGATGAAATTTGGTAGGGATGTAGTTAACGACCTGAGGTCAAACATAGGCTACTTTTGGGCGCGATATAACCGAGTCCCACGCGGGCGGAGCCGCGGGAAACAGCTAGTAAATTATATATCTTTTGCTACAAAAATATTTTAATGTTAGACGCACCTAGACCTAAGTATGTATTATTATAAGTATTTACTTATAATAATATGTACTTACTATAGCTCCATAGTAGTAGTATAGTATTATTAAGATGAAAATGTTCTTTTACAGATTATCTTGGGTCTTGGATGTTTATCTATTTATGTCGTTTTTATGAAACACTATGGCGTAAAATAGATACAATAAAATATAGTTTCTTTTAGTTAGTATCTAATAACACAAGTCTCAACCTTACTTTGGGGCTAGTTCAATTCGTGACATTTATCCATTTATATTTAATTATTATTTTGATCAAGATACCTGAATTCATTTTTGTTTGACTTGTTTTGAATATGTTCCTGTCTTTAATTTGAATATTTATTCTTAAGCAATAGGAAAACAATAAAATAATAATAATACACGTTGCTATAGCAAGTAAAGCTTTATGCTAGGACGGATGCGAGCGGCGCGAGCGTGACGCGAATCGTCGACCTCTAGTTTTGTAACGTTCGGTGGCGAAATAGAGGTCATTGACAAGGCCTAGCTTGCAACAACATCATTCCATTTGGTACCACGCTTTTTGTCTGCCTCGCTCTATTCCGGTTTCGATTTGCCGATGCTTCAGAATTTTTAAGTATATCTAGATGAAAAAGATGAAGAAGCACATTTTAAAAAATTACAACTGTTGTTTTATATATGGTTTTTCTCTTAAATGAATGATATTACACGAATTTATTGAATTTACTCCTAAACTTTACTTTATATTATTTCAAAAGAACTACAACAAAAAGAAAATATGCAAAAAATGTTAAAACACGTGCAAAGTTTAGGATATCATATCAACGGATCAAATATTTTTTATTCAATATTTGCACAAAAATCTTTATCAAGAACAATCATATCGTAAATCAATAGTTATTATAGAGCCTTGTTTGCAAATAAAAGAAAGGATATGTCATAAATTGTAGTGATTGCTGTGGATTTATTCGCGCTCTTTAGAGGAAATTGATTTTTTGTCGATACGATTGAACAATGGCTGTATGAGCTAGTCGTGATGTACAAGTTGGCAGAATGGGATGGGGGGCACATGGTCGCCAGTGGTAGGGGGGAGGGTGAGGTACGCACACAACGTCGCAATCGCAACCAACGAAACGAAAATTTGTGAGGGCAATGACCGCCAGTGGCCGCGCAACCAAACGTCAGGTTGATTCACTTTTCATCTACGCTCACTCTGCAATGAACATTTAACTCTTTACAAACTAAAACTACAAAATAGGAGTTTATTTATGAATAATATTGGTTTCGAAAATCGTATGGTCGTAATAGTTTTCAGTGATTTGGTTTCGTTTCTCGATGCCTATTTGGGTGATTAGGTCGCAGGCAGACGCTGGATGCAGGCCGCTTCCAACCGGTCGTTCTGGAAATCCTTGGGGGAGGCCTACGTTCAGCAGTGGACGACCTGCGGCTGAAATGATGATGATGATCTGGGTAATTGCTAAGCAATTTTTATCTATAACAATCAAAACCTTAACATGCAAAATATTAAATAAACATTTTTAACAATGAGGGAGAAAATCTGAAAATTTGGCACAAACCTTACGAACACCTTACTAAAAGATAGAGCTATAGTACTTATTATCTAATTTATAATATTATTAAACTTTACGCAATTTAATGTTGTTTTACATAATAAAATATGGATGATAGAATGGAGATGCGAGTTGATTTTTTCGTCTTTATTTTAGGTACCTAAATAGTATTAATTATTTCATTTTCATATAGGTAGGTATATATCAAGCAATTTTATTTACATGTTAGAATTTTCTTTTTCTTTTCAAGTTTAGCTACAACACGATTTGTGTTACATAGCGATTCGATAAGTTTACTGTTTTGAGATGACAAATACCACAATTAATTCCGCCGCTACCACCTACACAAGATATTAATGACCATTGATAAATGAGAAAACTGTAACAATTTAATTAGCTATTTCCAAAAAAAATAAAGAATAGGTAGTTTTTTCTTATTAGCTATAACACTATTCGATATATAAACTATATAAATATATATAAAGTCGTGTTATTTACACTATTTCTAACTCAAGAACGGCTGAAGTGATTTGGCTGAAAATAGTGGGGAGGTAGCTTAGAACCAGGAGAAGGACATAGGGTACCTTTCATCCATATCTTTTTTTTTTATCTTAATTAGTTTCAAATGAACTTTAGATAGCAATGCTAACAAAATCTGAAGTGATGTTTAATTACATAAAGAACAGATTTTCCGAAAAACACAAAGAAACTGGAGTGGAGTCTGGGGCGCTGTTAGTACATAAGACTTTGAAACATACCTAAAACTTATTATTTTTTTGGAAAATGCCTTTTCCCAACTAAACGAAGCAATCATATTCGAGTTTGTCTTCATCATCTTTCATAACATTTTATTTCAGCCGTTGGCTGTCCGCTGTTGGACATAGGCCTCCCCCAAGGATTCCCAAAATTACCGGTTAGAAGCAGCCTGCATGCAGCGCCTGCCTGCGACCTTCTTCAGGTCATCTGACCATCTGGTCAGTGGGTGTTCGATGCTGTGATTTACGGTGCGTGGTGCGTCTGGTAGTTAGTGGTTTGCAACAGCAAACTACGATGTTGGCAAAAATAACTAATAATTTGCATAGTTTACAAAAAAAAAAATATGTGTAAGTACCTGTACTTTTGAGTAGACAATGGGTCTACAAAATTTTACACTACGCAAAGTTTAAACATTACGTATGACCGTTTTTTTACGAAGTGATCCCAGCGCAAGAAAATATCAAAGTAAAAATCAAAAACAATACCTAAATATATTATAGTCATTATGTATCTATGACGTAGATAATATGTATGTACTCTTCCATGCTATGTATGATTCCTTTTTTTGATCAATCGATCTCATAACAGGTGAATCGTGTTATCTGCTATATCAACTGTACAAATATAAGATTGTAATGAATATTTATATTTAATGCGAGTCGGAAAGCATGAGGTTTTACTTTTATCGAGCATGCGAGCGGGGTCGTCGACCTCGCCGTTTGGCGGGAACCCACGAGTTTGCGAGCATTCTGTCGCCACGTGACTATACGCTTCATGGGGTCTTGGTGACTGTATGAACTTCCATTAGATCATCATTCATTATTTCATATTACAAAGTTGTTGTTGACTTTTTATTGTATCAACACAAATTACACAAAGTATACAAGTGAGAAAATTATAAGCTGACACAACACCTTTTATCAAGATTTTAATACTATTATTTTGGGGTGTTTAATAAGTAATTATCTGTATCACCATCAAATACTTAAAACTAAGTAATGTAATAATAATATAACCGAAAGTAATGCTTATTCCAAAAAATCTAAAACTACAAAAAGGAGTTAAATTTTCGGTAAAACTAACATTTATACACAAAAGGAACTAAATTCTTAAAAAAATTTGCTTAATTATTAATCAAACTTCGTATTGGTCTTATTTTGGTGGTTCTATAAATTTACTATAATAACAAAATATACCAATACTCAGTGTTATAAGTACGTAATTTAGTTTTCATTCGTATTTGTTAAGTAAAATGCCAAGATTAATTAATGTAGAATTACTTTCATATTATTTTTGAAAACAAAATTTGAAATTTCCAGATGAAATATCGTTTAACATCTTATTGACCTTAACTTTTTTAACATGTAAATTATATAGATATATTTATATATTTTATAACAATAGTGGGTAGACAAACTGATATTTGCCCACTTAGATAACCATTGTATGTGGTTGCCAGAAAAAAAGAGACTAAAGTATCTTTTCATACTATTTGACTGTCTATTTATGTATTAGTCTCTTGGTAAAACAATACAAGGAATTCCATTGCACTAACTCAGCTATATTTTTTTTCTTAACATAAAATATTGGCTTACAGGTTTCCTCCATCTCCCTTTAAAACTTTCTTTGTTCTGATACATATTCCAATATTTCTAAAACGATTGTAAAAATAAATACAAATAAATTTATTGAACAGAAATTAATTATCTCTTTTATACATATATATATAATAATATGTTTAAAAAAAATTATAACAAGGAATAAAAAAGTATTGGCTATTAAGTAGTAAGGCTATTGCGTCTAATGACTACATTAGACGCAATAGCCTAATATAAGACTATTTTTAACAAAAGGCATAAACTTTAGCAGGTAGAGTTATTTTCGCGCAGATAAACAGAACAAGGGAGTTACAGTAGAGCGTTGTTCTTGATAGAGTACAAAGGCACGTTGATGTCGTTTGTATGAGTATACTTAACTCTTTCATCTGTTTTATTGTTTTGTGTATAGAATTAGGAAGTGCGTTCTTAGGCGTGACAAACTTCTTAATTTTATGCTTTTGTAGGATACTTTTGTATGTTTATAAAGTACCAAAAATGTAATATTTGGAAATTCTTTAAACGTTACTTTATGTCTAAGTGGTGTAATTATATGTTTTTAATTAATAGGTAAAATTATATGTATAGATATACATACATAGAGACAGTAAATTATTTATATTTCGTAAAACTTTCATTTAGTCATTTTATCTATTTTTCTTGCATATTACTATGGAATAATGCTTCTCATTCCTTAAAATAATACTTAATAATAATTTATATGTCAACCCTAACTTAGAAATAACAAGAATATTACATAATCGATAACCGATTTGAAAACAATAGTTGTTTAATATACATTGATTATTTAAATGTTTAATGCAGACCTCATAGCATGCCGCAAGAGCCTCCAAAGGCTGCGCGGGCGCAGTCGAGAGGCGCAGTTTCCGCATTGCGCGAACACGATGCGATCGCCGCATGCAGCCTGCATGTACTCGTAACATTTCCGCGGCCGAGCGCCACACGAGTGTCAGGGGTTGAAAACCAACATTCCGTAAAATTTTTGTTATTTTTATGTTAGTAAAACTATATAATATCAATTAAATATTTCTTTATATAGCTAGATTTAAATACTTCAAATCACAGTTGAATGCTATTTGTAAAGTTAACAATGCTATAGGTAATTTGAAGTGTTTCATACTTTCAATAAAAAAATATAAATAACTAGCTTTCGCCGGCAGCTTCGCTCGCATGGATTTCCCGCGGGAACAGTGCTTTTTCCCAGTATGAAAGGTACGCTATGTCCTTTTTAATACTTCTAGCTATGTGTATGCGAAATTTTAAGAAGATTGGTTCAGTAGATAGGGCCTGAAGAGGTAACTAACAAATTAACAAACAAATATCCAAACTCACTTTTGCATTTATATTATTATTGGGATTACACCAGACAAAAAAGTGTTTAAAGAATTTACTTTTATCTAGATATAAAGTAGTGTCGACTAAACTATTATTCTCATTTTATGCAGATGGAAGTCTTATTAAATGTGGCTACCAAATTTGTTAATTTTATACATCTATATATATAAAAGAAAGTCGTGTTAGTTACTCCACTTATAACGCAAGAACGGCTGAACCGATTTAGCTGAAAATTGTCAGGGAGGTAGATTAGAGCCAGGAGAAAGACATAGGGTACCTTTCATCCCGGGAAGTCCACGCGGGCGAAGCCGCGGACAAAAGCTAGTAAAAGATAACATAAAGAGAGAATCTATCTATTTACCAATATTGTGTGATTGTTTAACGAGTGTAACATTAGCAGGAAGTATAATGAATCTCATTGTTGCTGTTTCTTAACTGCTAATCATCAAATAATCGAAAAAAATAACTTACCTACTTCGTTATACAAAAATGTGTTACTGGTTAGGTGATCCCTCAGCTACCGACGGGAATAACAAAACTCATAAGGGTACGCGATTACCAGTCAGCTCTTGGATCTGAGGCATACATTTGTGTTTTAGGCAAATCTGTTTTCTATCACTTCATAAGCATTTGTTGTTGTAAGCTTAGACTAATCGCTTGATTATATTTATTACTAGCGGCCCGGTACGTGCTTTGCTACGTGTAAAGTGAAATAATAAAGAAATGAAGAACCGCTTGAAAGATTTTGTGATAAATTCACATAACCCATCTAATAAATAGTCCGAACAAAGCTTAGTCTTCTTGAGTTATAAAATTACAACGTAAAGTGACATTGATTGAGTAATTTTGAATATATTTTATTTAATGTTTTTCTATTATTAATATATTCAAAGTTACTTACGACTAAAGGTTGACAATGACTGTTGCCATCGAATAGCGGTTTGCAAGGTTCAGGTTCACGTGGGTTCATTGCCATAGTTTTGTAACCCTTGTGTAACTCGCTCTCAACGGCCCTTCGCCTCCACCTCTCACTTGGACTCATTATTGCACTCGCATTATTTATGTTTTTTTTTTATCAGCGGATATGACGTGGCACTATGATATGCGATATGCTAAAAACATTGAGTCATATAACTTGTACATTATTAAAAAGATTTTTAAGCGACTTAAGGATGTCGTATGTCGTTTTCAGCTAGTATGAAATAGTAAGAAGTTATTAGTGAGAGATTACCTAAACTATTGGTATTACTAATTATATATATTTTTTCTAATTTGAATACTTAGTTCGGGGATTCTATTCTTCTTCGGTTCGTGTCAACGCTATTATATTTTTCAGCCCACTATCAAGATAGTAATCAACATATTAGAAATATCAGAACTTCAAAAATGAGAGTTCTTGTGTCTATACCGAACAGTCAATGTGGCCATATACAGTAGGCCACAGAGAAATGTATACCACTTTACCCTAACATTCACATTTA
This sequence comes from Apomyelois bistriatella, assembly GCA_947044815.1. Lineage (NCBI taxonomy): Eukaryota > Metazoa > Arthropoda > Insecta > Lepidoptera > Pyralidae > Apomyelois > Apomyelois bistriatella. Next base: position 7,320,440 of record OX345692.1, on the reverse strand, counting down.
AGGTTTATTTCGTTTCTTCTATATTTGGCCCACTGTACTGGTCAAAACTAATTTAATTAATTAGCCATTCCTACTTGTCAAGAAGAAGAACTAAGAAAGTTATTACTTAAAGTTTAAATGAAGCTGATCTCTGTTATTTATAAATGAACAAGAAGATGTACATAAATACAAGTACATAATGTACATGCGGAATGTTTAATTGAGCGGTGGCGTAGGCTGCGGTTCCGCGTCTAGCGGCCGTTCACCCCGCAGCCTTTCGAGAGTATCGAACCAAACGATTACGTCACCGCGAGCCTCCCGCCCGCGCCTTTTCGCGCCCGCCTAGTGGAGTGTCTTCGCCTTACTTGTGGAATATTCCTATGGTTGGTTTTAGACAAAAAATATGAGCAACTTTGCTATCTTGTTAGGTTGTTAGAATTATGCTTTAAAACGTAAATATTTTCGACATGAGGAAGCTGAATCTTGTGAGTATACCCAGCAAATTTAGGAAAGATAATTAAATTACTAATGTTCAATTGTGATGAAAAACTAAACAAGTATCGAAAAATATTGTACTAAAGTAAGAGTTGATCTTAAAAACATAAAAACAAATTTTACGACACAATCACAACTAAATACGAGTCGATTGAAAAAATTAGAACTCGTAGCTAGTAAATTGTTCTACAGCGTAGCCTCAATAGAAAGTATTGGAGACATTTTTTGGGCACAAAGTTTGGAATAAAACTTTCGTTGGTTACGCTCACTCGATAAAGTAAATAGCATCCGCAGTCAGCAGTCATCGACCGCGCTGCAAGGCCATTCGCTTACACAACTTGCCACTAAATTTTATGGACTTTATCATCCACGCTCTTTCCTGATTATTGTGCGATTGCGTATAAGAATATTAACAGAATTGAGAATATCCTAATGAGGGTCCAATTCAAATAGTGCTTAAGTAATACATAGTGTAATAGTTAAGGACATGAAATATTTTATCCATATATTTTATATTCTACCTCTAATTTGAAACTTAAATTTTGAATTTTTATATTTGTTAATTATTAATACCAATTTCTCTTTATTAGTCCTCCTAAATTATGCTAAATCAGATAAATATATATGTATCTAATTTACAAACCTTCACATTACTCTGATAGCTACGCTTTTTTCATCAAAAATTTTATATTGAGATAAATATATCTCAATATAAAATTTTATATCATTTAGGAGGACTTATAAAGAGAAATTGGTACAGTATACAGTATATAGTTGTACAAAGTACAGTATTCTTTATTTCACTATTCTAATAACAAGTACAGCCAAATCAGGACCATGATTAAAAGCCGTACCCCGAACTTAGGAAACACGCTCGGACGAAGAACACTTTATTGAACTAAATTGAAGATCTTAAAGAACATTACAATAACAAGTACATATGAGGTACAAAGTTGGACTTATCGCTAAAACAATCTCTTCCAGTCGAACCTTAAGGGTGGATAAAAAAAAACTTTTTCCAATAATCGTCCAAATGTTTAAATTCTCTATAATATTATGAGTAATAAGTGTTTGTTGTGAAGTGAAGGAAGGCGAGTGAGTGCGACGTTCTCAATCCCGTGAACTCGGGCGATCGCTGGCGGCTGTGGCGGCCAACAAAAGTACTTTCGGGCCGTAACGGGACTCGCCGGAGAAATGCTCTACGAAATCGAAACACGCGGTACCGTTAGGGCGAGGGCAGGCGCAGCCCGCGGGATAATCGCGGGTAAAGCACGCTCGCGAGATGCTTGCTAGCCATGGTGGTTAGATATGTTCACACCTTTAGGATAGTATGATTTTAATTTACCTAATATTTGCGTAGTGTATATTTTTTTGCTTAATACGATTTATTATTTGATTTAAATTATGTTTAAATTAAATAAACTGCATTGTCATTGATTTTAAGAAGAGTGCGTAATAGGTGTACGAATTTATGATTTATCATTTCTAAAAAATAACAAAATAAAGACACAAAACATTTAGTTTTCACTGGGCTCAATAAACGTTTAATATTTTTTACGAATGAGGAAATATTTTAAAAAGAAACAAAATTGTTGCGCTAGTCTATATTCGAGAATGTTTATAATTACATCCTAATCTGACGCTACAGAGCCACTGATGTATAATAATCTATTACTAAGATTATAAAGCTGAGTGGTTTTTGTTAGTCCGTTTGTTTGAACGCTTATAACTTTAGATCCACTGGTCGGATTTGATGATTCTTGGGGAAGGTGTAGGTCAGTAGATACATACCAAGGGTGACTGAACAATTAGTTGGCAATAAATTTTCACTCTTTTATGGTCCTAGATACTTATTTTTCATTACAGAAAAACCAGACCAATAGAGTCTTCGCATAAACTTTGCTCTGATGCATGTTTTATTTTGTCACAATAGATTTATCTGTGTTTATTAATAAAATATAATTACTTTACTAATAGAAAAACCAATAACAAAGCCCACTCATGATGCTGTAATAGTTTATTTGGTGTCAGTTTTCCTTGAGTTTAATTCATATCGTGTGGGTTCCACCCTCAATTCATTTGTTCGGTATTGGATAGATTCTGGGATTGGACAGATTCGTGATGACCTTGCACACTGGTGGCAGAGGGTTAACTTGCCCCTGTTAAATGATCGTTGGACTACATGGTTAATCACCCCCTTAGGCTCGCTAGCGTCTGCTGCGTTTGAAATATCTCATGTTCGGATTAGAATTTGAAAAAAAAAAAAAATTATTTCATTTTATTACAAGAATTTAGGTAAAAATCTAAAATAAATATAATTCGAATGCTACAAGGACGAAGTCGCGGGCACAGCTAGTAACAAATATAAACACAAAATGAACACTGCGTAGAGGTTTGTAGCAACTTCGTAGGTCGGCTACAAGAAATCGTAGACTTCTAGTAATGGCGTTACAGAGCTCTAGTAATGCCATCTAGCGATTCTTTGTAAAGACACATAGTAGCAAGTACAAGTAGTTCAAGCAATACGGTATGACGAGTTATCTAGTCAAAACGTCGTCGTAGGCATTCTTTGTAACGAACGCCACGAAAAGTTATCGTTAGATGTCGTTACAATAAAAAACCATTTTACGATATCTTACAGGTTAGTCGTTAGTAATATAATTAGGTATAATATTTTAGCATAAGGTCTGACTATTATGACACACAAATGTATTCATACTAAGTAATATTTAAATGAATAAAATAATACAAGAAAATACCCTAAATAGTATAGTATTCAGGCACTTGTGCTTAGAGCTCACGTAAGTATACTCCACGTGTGGTATGTATGAGTCTCTAGTAGTGCCATCTAATGGTAGTTTGTAAAGATACGTCATAGCCAGTAAAAGCGGAAACGTGGTTATTGCTTGTGACATTTCGGACTTTGTTATTGCAAAGAAAGCTTTGGTTGATTTTGTTTATTTCTCAATGGTGATAGAAACGTTCACTAGATGTCTCTTCTTACATATGTTAGTCTTTATCATTCCATAATTAAAAGAAAATAATATTTTCTGTTTGATTGGTAGAGAATGCTTTTAGTATTTAGTGCGCCAATTGTATAAGTATTATTTACTTGTAGAACAATAAAGTTTTAATGAATAAATAAATAGGTATTTATTTTTAAGGAAATTGCCATGGTGGCCCAAAGGGAAACAATACCTGAGCCTCCGTTTTTTTTTTATTTAAGTATTTTTCAGCACAATAAAATACAAATGATCATTATTGCATGCAAAAAGAAGTACCGTTTATTACCACAGTAAAGTAAAACCAAGCACACGTTTAAAGTTTATCATTTTATTTTCATTTGTTATTGGTAAAAACGTGTATCCTTTTTTTATCCAGGTGTTGGCTGGTGAAGTACCTTTTAAATTTATTTAGCTCTTTCTTTTTGACCGATTTATTTTCTCGTGTTATTTCTTTTTGACAGATTTATTTTCTCGTGTTTTCACTTGTGAATAACTGCTTCTTTGATCAAATAGTGACTTAAGTTTTGTTTTATTTATTTAAGATCCATATTCATTATTTAATTAATCATTACTTATCGAATTAAAAGTACAGTGCACAAATTTGGTGGACTTAAAATAGTTGAAATAAATTATAATATGAATTACTTAGATGAATTCCAAGAATAATTTCTAATAATTAAATTAAAGTACAACACTTGAAAAATAAAAATGTTATAGTACTATTTAATAATGTTTTCTATTTAAGATCACCCAAATCAATATAAAAAAAAACATTTAGCACCGACTACCCATAAAACTATCAATCATGCACCTTGCTTACATAAGGGTAAATGTAACAACAAGTGGCATATAAAAACGCAAGTCTTTTTTACCATTTTTATGTTCTTTATTTAAAAAATAAGCGAATTGATTGGCTGCGCGTAACGACAGTCGACCCTCGATGCGCGGCGCAGCGTCCCTCTAAAAACGACCAATGGCAGCTCGCGACCTTATGAGGGTCCTCGCCCTTCAGTGGATTAATATAAAAATGTGCCCTAAATTGCAAACCAAAAATTTGGCTACCTTAATTTAGCGTCTAAATATAGTAGTTTTTCAAATAAACAATACATGTAGGTACTACCTCTTCAAAAGGTATGAAAATAAAGAATACATACCCCCAATCTTAAAAAACCTAATTTGAGCTACTTAATATCATTATAATGCATTTTAATCGTTCACAAACGTATCTTGAACTAACGGTTACCCGTGGTTACACCCACCCTGGTGTGTATGTCGGCTATAGACTTATCTTTCTCTAAGAATCAGGCTATCATATACAAAAAGATTTTTATAGTCGGTGTAATAGTTTCGAAGATTACCTTCTATAAACTAAATAACATATAGGAACACTTCCTCTTTATAATATTACTTATTATTTATACAAATGTATACACAGTCTAGATATATATTAGTTACTAGCTGTTCCCCGCGGCTTCGCCCCGCGTGGGACTCTGTAATATCGCGCCCAAAAGTAGCCTATGTTTGACCTCAGGTGGTTACCTACATCCCTACCAAATTTCATCACAATCGGTCCAGCAGTTTAGCCGTGAAGAGGTGACAGACAGACAGACAGACAGACAGACTTTCGCATTTATAATATTAGTATGGATATGGATGTATCTTGGGTGTAAAGTAAATAAAGAATTGCTTATAAAATTTTAAATTTGTTTTTGATGCCATTTATAGCTTGTCATTCAACTTGAAATTTTTAAACTACTACTATTTTTACCTACTCAAATTGGCCACAAATGCGTAAGATCTGTTTGTTCAGTACTTCATTATGTTGTCGTGGATTCTATTTTCATTGTTTCTAGTTCAAAATTTTGAAAAGCACGTTAAGCCTATATAGTCCCGGTCACCACCTGGTAGTAGAAGCCAATAGGCGGTTTCGGAAAACTGACGCTCAAAATAGATGTCGATTGGAAGCACTAATACATGTATTTATTTGTATTCTATTATAATACTTCAAAGAATAAATAAATAAAATTAATTGCAAATAATCTGCAGTACAATTGGCACTTATGATTTTTCTCCTTAAAAATCTTCCAACGTGATTCTAAATGACCGAATATTCACTATAAATAAGCTGTCTATTATAAGTAACAATTATAATATTAGGTATAACAACTATGTATATTTATCAAACACTACAGATTAAAGCCGAACGCAAACGTACTCATCGTGACTTGTGATTGTCAAAATTTTGATTCAAATTATTAGATATTTAACACAAGAGCGTTTATTTTTATGTAAACGGTGGGTCGTGTGATTGAGGCACATTGTGAGATGGGCAAAAACTTGTCACTTCAGTCCCATGTTTAGAATACTCCCCCACAAAATGTTAGCGAGTGGTGCGACCCTCTGACGCATGCGTGATACATCAATCTAAGTTTGCTGACGCACTCGTTTTGTCAATTTAACAGATAAAATGAGTTAAATTATTTGTTGTGTATAAATATATAATATTGACAGTCTTAGGAGATTCTAAAAATGGTTGGTTAGGAAAGGACTAATTCTTAAAATGGCCAGTTTGAAATAGAATTAGTTCTAATAATGGACAATTTATGCTAGTAATACACGGGTCTAAAGAGGAAGTCATCGAATCTAGTGAATCCCTATTTATATTTCGATTTCTTAATCATAGACTGTGAACATCATCAAAATTGAAAAATTTATCTTGTTTTCATATATGTATATTAAAAAGTTTAAATAGCACCTTAGTCACTTTTTGTGTTTACTGTCGAATATGACGAGATTGAATACTTGTGACATAAATCATTCTTTTTGGCTGTATGATAATAATTAATTAAAATACTAAAGCTATAAATCTGTGGTATAATCCAGCAAATTGGCAATTTTGAAAGGTTGAAGGAATTGCTTTTTATTCCAAATTTGAGGGGTGACACGTGGGCTTAAGTCCACTGAATGGACTTCCATTATTAATACATTTTTTGCTTTTGCGCCCATTTTTTTATACATGGTCAACAAGGGGTCAGTTTTTTATTTTGTTCCGTTGATTGATTGACAGGGAACGGTAATTCGCGATTTACCATCTGCATCTCTTTGATCACAAAAATTATTCGTAATATATTTCAAATTCGAATTATCTGCAACAAACGATGACGAGAAGATATAGGAGGCATAAAGTAAGACAAAAAATGTCTTTGGCAGAAAAATTATGACTTAATTTTACTTTATTATAAAACTAGATTACGCCCGCGGCTTCGCCCGCGTGAGATTCCCTCGAGAACAGTGCCTTTTCCCGGGATGAAAGTGCCATAATGAAGGTACCATAATGTCCTCCTCAATACTTCTAGCTATGTGTATGCCAAATTTCAGGAAGATTGTTTCAGTAGATAGGACGTGAAGAGGTGACAAACAAACAAATATACAAACTCACTTTCGCATTTATAAGCTTAGTTGGGATTTAGGATTATTACCTAATCATGTTTATTTTAACTACGGGAATAAATTTCTTAAATTTCTATTTAGTGCTCGCTTATACATACATGCACTATTTTAAGATTTTAGGCCGTGCGTTAATTTATCAGTCAGCCAATCAGCTCTTTATTTTATATCAGTTTCGCACGTCAATCAGAAGTAGTCTTATTAACAATGATGCCATTGTCCACTACTGCTCGCCTCTGACACGCGCCCGATACTTTTTTAGCGAAATCATTTTTCTGTTGCTTTTTTGCTGCTAACAAAAAACTTCCCCTATTTGCAAAATAACAAGGACCTTTGATCCGGCCGCTTATTAAAAGTAAATATTTCATGAAATAGAAGCGGTCACTTATAGAGTCATATATATTTATTTTTATTGCACCAATATCAGTTTCTCATCATAATATTTGAGCCGCTTTTGATATACGTTTAAGATGATTGATAATGATAAGATATAATTTTAATGATTTTATCTTATACGTGCTTATAGGAACATTACTTCCTAAATCATACAAATTATATACCTACGTTAAATAATGTTATTATTTATTAGTGTGTTGCTTTTTTGATATTTACCTTAAATTAAATACTAATAAAGTTATGTCTGTATCTTTGAATCAATACTTATTTTTTTAAAACGGTGATGTTCCTTTGTATTCTACAAATTTTTCTAAAAAAGAAAGCTACAATTACTAGTACAATCGTACACATACAATACAATCGTCTATGTAAGTAAGTATATAAATATTGAATTTAATACAATGAAATTCATTTATATATGTTTTTTTTTAATTTTATTAAAAAAAACAAATTTACGAAATTTCTGGGTATAGTGGTATTGTGATAGTACTTATGTGTTTTCAACTATTGTAGTTATGTACTTTTTTACTAACTTTGATGAAAACTAAACAAAGACTTTTAGTTGATGATGACTTGTACCCGTTAATTCAAGATTATCAAGTTAACAATCAATCTCACAAAAATTTCATTTGTATTTTGGTAGAGTAGAAAAATAGTTTAATTTGTTTAAATAAAATACATATTTTAAATAGTGGTCGATAAAATTAGAGCAAGTATAAACTTAGTTTTTATTTGAGCATCGTTGCTTCGTAGCCGTAGCATAGCTGAGGGAGGGGTCAGGTAATAGGTGTAGAGTGTCCATGGGTTCAGGAATTTTAGAGACTCACGATTACTTAAATTTTTGAAGTTTCAAGTCGAAATATTTGGTGATAGTGTAGAGCATTTATTTTCGACAAATTAGCAAATGAATAAAACCAAGATGTTGCTATGACAAGGAAGGCAGACCTTTTCTTTTAATCTTTGTATACGGAGTTTACATATTGCTCTACACGGTTTTTCTTTAAAAACATCTTAGTATCTTCTGCTTCACAAGATCCTCGACCACAATAACACAGTACGACACATTGTTTTTATAAATAATAACTTTGATACTAATCATGACAAATAAAATCTGCAAAGTGGATAAAGAAGAGAAATTGTGGTGATTCTAGTGACTCACTATTGTGTCCACGAGCTGACCAGCAGATGTGCGGCCGGCTGCTTGTATTCAGCCACACAGCGCATGCCCCACACATTCGCCAAATATGGCCGCCATCATTTTTTCCACAATACCCGAATTTAATCATTATATTTGTAATAAATCTGTATCTACGTCTATAAGCTAAATTTAAAGGATTAGAAATTATTGTATTTTGAAACCACATTTCCCTTACAAATTTTAGTGATTTACATAGAACTAGGAACGCGGCTTTAAGTGACGCAAATTTTTTTTTAAATCTATGGTGATTTATGAAATGCGAAATACTTGTGTTAAAATAGCCAATAAAAAAACAACAAAGGTAGCAAGAAAATTAAAGATTAAAATATTTTAAATATTTTTCAAGATCTAAATAAATTTTGCATGCACTTTTTAGTCAAGGTTTTATGCATAGATTATAAAAGAAATTGGCCTCAGCGCGCAATTCCAAATTCTATGGTTTCATGCAAAGTTTATTTAGATATCATAGAGTAATATAGACTCGAAATATACGTTGCTCAATCGATTGTGTGTGTAAAAAAAGTTTCGTTGAAAAATGAAAGAAATTATGTTAAATTTATTTGCTGGTCAACCAAAAATCGTTATTCAAAGGCCTTGTTTTGTTTTCAAAAACACGGCAACAAAACTATGCTAAAGTTATACAAGTCTCGTATTGTCACAAAAGGATTCCTGTTCAGAGTGTGAGATGTATGTGATAATATACTTAGTATAAAATTTATAATAAATTTTCGAGAAATAAATAGAAAAACATTTACCTTTTGGATATCCTTATTTTAAATTCTTAAAATAGCGGCCTTTATTTGAGTTGCCTTAGCAGGTTTCATATTGTCTCATTGTGCCAGATTTGGGCCCATTCATTTCGATATTTGGCCCATAATTCATTAACCTCAGGTGTAAACAACCTTTGTTTGAATGAAATAGTTCACAATGATATAGTTAGGTACTTTGTTTTTTCAGAATTTATTTATTTTTGCACATGTGTATATGTGCTAAACTGTACTGTACTAACTAAAGTCTAAAAAGTACATGATTTTTACTGACGATATCCTTACCCGGATGGGATTGTTTGTGAATTTAAATTTTACATTCAAAATACAACAACTACCAATCGAAAATCCTGGCTTTGATTCAAATGAATCCATTATTCACAAAATTGTACTAGCATTCAGAACAGAACCAGATCAAATTGAGTAGGTAGTTATGGATAAGCTAGTTGTCACCTAAATCATAACCCCACTAAATTCATACTTTTCAAACTACAACGTATTTTAATTTTAGGAAATCTATTCTTTGAGGACATCTCCTTAATATATAAAAAGGTACCTGCCAGAAGTTAGGCTTAAAATCTCTTAGTTTTGGAAATTTCGTGTTTACTACATGATTTTTAATAAATGAATTAAAACTTTATTGCATTGCACTATAATACATTATTAGATTGTATAGTCTCGGAACTCTCGGAAATAGAATAAGTACAAAGGCGGACTTTATCGCTAATGCAATTTCTTCCAGACAAACACTTGTTAGAGAAGAATAGAAAAAGTGTGTGTAAGATTGTTTCAGTGACTATTCGCTTTTTTAGGTCGTAATTTAGGCGAGAGCTGATAATATTTTTTAATTTATAATTTTTGTAATCCTGTAAGTGTTTGATGAAATAAAAAGTATTGCATTGTATTTATTATAAAATTTGCCACAATTGCTAGAGCTTCTGCCTTGGAAGACGACGGTCATAAAAAGTGCAGTTCTCGGGTCGTACTGGACAAGCAGGTACGTCAACAGGTGTGCTATGCTTACAGCTGTTATCTTATTAAACATCTCACCTAACTTTAACATTTTTGCTGCCTAACATCTTAGTCAAACTGTGTAGAAACAAATGCGGGTTAGATTTAACAAAATCAGATCTCAAATATATATATCGAGGTCAAAGTTAGTATTTTATATTTTAAAAAAGTAGGGCTTGCAGCTATCAGTGGGTCTTAAAACGCCACTTTGAGCAATTCATCGAGTCGAATTCATATGACGAATTCCTTAGCAATTCTTTAGCAATTCCTTTTTCTTTCAATTTTTTTGAAAGGAAATTGCAAAGTTTAGTTGGCCATTTTACAAAAAATAGAGGAATTGCTACAGAGTTGCTAAGAAATTCATAATATGAATTCGATTGATGAATTGCTCAAAGTGGCGTTTTTAGACCCCCAGTTGGTTTTAATCTGAACATAGATCTAATACATCTCTTTTGAGCTATAAATCTATTAAATTTATTAGTTGAGTTTACCCAAAAATATAACCCAATATCTTAATAATGATAATGCAATACCATAATATGCTGATAATAACGCATTGACATTTAACACAGATGCTATTCTATAAAGTGCATATGCAGATTTATTTTACTTTTTTGCTAGTTCATCAGTATGTGTTTTCCAGTTCACTCTTTTGTCAATAGTTATTCCTAAAAACTTTGTTATTGACTTCATTTATTCTTTTATTAATTTTGATAATGGATTTTGGCATCTGGTTTATGTTATTATAAACGTTATTAAGACTTACTTCAAATTGAAAATAATTATGTAAAACGTATAAAAAATACAGCACATCTCTTGTATATGCACAATGATTGTTAAAATGTATCGTATAAGTAACCAACGAAATTATTTCACACTCATGTTTTAAAAATCCATAAGATAGCTCAAAACTTACCAAATCATTATCCTTATTGTTAATTAATACCCTACAGTCTGACGACTACTTAAATTTGTAAAAAATACATACTTTACTCTATTTACTAAACCAGTGAATGTATCCAACGTCCCCTAACCATGCGCGTCGCCCCACACTAACGCAAAAATACCACGCAGTCTTTCGCAAATCGCCCCACGCGTCACATCTCTATGATGAATATCAACATTATACATTTGAGATACTACAAAAAATCTAATAAACACTTATTTCAATCAATGAATAGACTCTAAGAAAGAACTACCGCGCAGGTCAGTGATATTTTTTATAGCGCGTTATATGCTCGTAAACGTCATCAGGTGTATATTTCATAGTGATGATTTATTTGTAAAAAAGATCATTGAACAATTGACTCATGATTTCGAGAAATAGAGAGTATGTGGTGATTGTGGTGGTTTGCGATATTTGAACAGGGGTGGCCCGTGGTATACATGAAGGGTAAGTTTTCTTATGTATTTATTAAAAAATCAGTGCAAAGTACACAATGTTTTGATAATTCGGGTACACTACCCGAATTATCAAAACATTCTGACAAAATATTTGATAAATATTTTTTTTTTTTTTAACTTAATATGATTACTGCTCTTTGAAAATGGGCTTATTTGCAGATTCCAAATTTTGGAAAAGGTTTTCTTTTTGTGAAGTTGAATTTTATGATTTATAAGCATTAACATAAGTGTAATATCAATACTTAAATATACCTATTCAGTGGACCGCACGTTTGTTTATACAATATCAGATATTTTGAGAGGTTGTCGAGAATGCATAAAATAAATTAATGTTAAAAACAACTACAAAACATGTTTTAATAGGACAAAGAACTATAAAAAAACTTTGTCATTATTATATTTTTTTATTTATGTCGCCAAGTATAGAGTAAAGAAGTCCTATATTTTGTCTTTTGACCCAACTTCCCAGAGCCGCTCTTGGCAAAAGTTATACACTTTTAAATGTTTATTATTATTGATTGAAGCTACATCTGCATTAATTGCCAAAAGATCAGTAACTCTATCCTCAAATATTGTACCAATGTAAGTACAACAACCTATTTTTTACGCTATTGAGTAGCCAAACAAAAATACAATCCACTTGAAATAGAGCAGTGAAGTCAATAATGTATAAAGAAATTAGAAAAAGTAAATTCAAAAATAAATATCCTATACAGGTTTATCCGTTTGGTTTATTTTGAATCAACTAATTACCGCTTTTATGAAACGTAGTTTGGTAATGTAAGTTTTCTTTTAGTAAGTACTTAATTAATTAATATGACGGTTTTATCTTTATAAACATTTAAATGAATGTGAGTATAGACGTTTTTTATTGCTATTCACTATTAAAGAGCATAAAAGAATATACTTCTTCTACTTTCTTGTCGATGACTAAAAACCCCTTATGTAGCATTCCCGACGTGAGTTGACGTTAGCCAGGCGGCTTTTCATTTCATAAATTACTGTCAAATCTAGCTATGAAATGGGACTAAGGGTTGCTTGCGTTGAAGATTTACAGCTATTACTCTAAGATTATGATGGAAGAGATGATCACTACGTAAAGATGAAAGAGTGTTTTTTTTATTATTTACAGAGTGTAGCGTCTGCGCTGCAGCAGCGGCGGCGGCTGCGTGGGCCTCTACCCAAGCGCACAACGCCGGAAAGACAGGAGTCACTAATGTCATTACTAATGGCAGTGTCAACGAAGCACCCATCTATGTTAATGGTATATACTTTATTTTATTTTTTCAATTTAGGCGTCATAAAAAATCCATGTAGGTAGTTATCCCACAAGATGGTCAAAGCTTTTTTTTCTAGTTTTTTTAGTGTTAAAAAACTTTGTTAGTTTTAAAAAACTACTCAGAAACCTAAGTAAAGGATTTAAGACACTCAAAATAAAAACAATTTTATCTCCTAGGCGTATACTTTAATATAACATAGATTAAAAAAAAAAAATTGCATCAGAGACCGCGCGCGATTTGAACTTCTTTGATATAAACACTTAAGCTTCTTTCAATTTTATTACATGTTGGTATGTATTTTTGCTAAGTATTAATAAACAATTAGTATAGGTCAGATATTGGTCTTCCAAAGTACTTTATGACTAAGTTAAACCTGAAATATGTAAGTACCTATAAAAATAAAAACAATTTAATTCACTTGGACGACAAACTCAGGCATATTGATTTTTACCCGGCTTCAAAAAAGGAGGAGGTTCTCAATTTGTTGCAATGTTTTTTTTTATGTATGTTGCCGGATTACTCGAAGACGACTGGACCAATTTGAAAAAAATATTTTTTAGTTTAACGGGTAGACTGTACGATTGGTCCCATATTCATCAGGTCAGGATCTGATGACGTAATCACGGAGAAATTGAGGGAACTCTTTTTTGATATATTCTATGTCAATAAGGTGAGACGATGCCAACTTTCCAAAATGCAATGTGTTTACAACTTTTTAGTTGTAATGTAATGTATTGCGTATTCAAAAAAAGTAAAAAATAAATGATTTTGTCAGAAAAACGAAACCGACTCCAATTACTCAACTGAAATTTTTATAAATTCGAAGTTGGTGCCAATTTTACGAATTCGTTGACTAGCTGCAATGCTTGTTCGTTTATGAGCAAATTTTATTTAAATAATCGGCACAGACTTCAGATTTAAAAAAATGAAAAAATGAAGCATATTTAAACAGCAATGTTTTAATTATTTCATTCTTTTTAGTTGAGTAATTAGAGTCGTATTAGTTTTTAGTTTTTTTGGCAAAAATAATTATAAATCCTTAAGTTTGACATACTGTACCGCTTTTCATAAAATGTCTATGAAACCGAGATAACTCCTATATGTTTTTATTCTTTAATATTATGTGTAGTTGTAATTTTAAATGCTATTTTTCCACCCTTGAGGTAACAGTTTTTCAACTTCCTAAAAAATATAGTATAACTTTTTCTTTAAATATAAAGTTAAAAATTATTTACAATGCTATCTTTGGCAATAGCTCTTCCTATCATTCATATCATCTTTAAAAATTAAATACCTACTATTATTAGATGGGGTTAGGTAGCACCACCCCTTCATAGACCCGCCTCTGAAAAATACAACAATACATTACATAATACATCATGTCACGGAAAAACTGAGGGGGACATCCAAGCGGCGGTGCTTTTTCGCAGCTTCGTTATTATAAAGAATAGTTTAGTTTACTTATTTTGAGATAGATGGCAGTAAAAAGGGGACGCGATCATATCGCCATCTACGAAATTTTAGTGTTACTCTTTATTATTTTGGTAGGCTATAAAAGCATGGAAGCAAGCTTCTTGTGAGAAATGTACTTTGTAGATATTTATATTTAATGGAATATGATTATTGTAGATGTCACTATGGGCAAAGAAAATATTGCTATGGTTGTGATACACAAACTGTTCTAGGTACTTAGAATTTTTATAAAATCTATTCCAAAACAAATATTTTTCATGTAAAATGTTGGGCTAATGACTTGCAGTGTCAATAAGGTATCGGGATATCATGTAGAGGTAGAGCCAACGTTTTAACTCTCTACGCCCTAACAACTAAAAACTTCTACCTAAGTATACTTTATTCGATAGGTATATAACTTGGCCGTTTCGTTTATACAAGAATATTATTATTAATTAACAGAAAAGTAATAAATAGTGAATACATTTTCCACCATACGACTAAATGAAAGAAACAAAATTACCAAGCCACTAATTATTGACGTAGGTGTAGAAGTTTTTAGTAGAGTGTCAGAAGTTTGGGATTAAAAGAAATACTAATTAAAAGGTAGGTAATAATGCCATATTTTATACTCTAATACCTACACCATTTACCATATTTAAATAAAATCTAAGATATAATTCAATATAATATATTTTGCTCAGGTAAAATATACCTATATCCATAAAAACGCGGTTATAAAATTTAGTAAAATTTATTCAAATATTGCTAAAAGCAATCTAAGCGCTAATGAATCCCATTTGTTATCATTTCTACGTAACAAGATAGGGGTTCTTGTTAAGAATAGATTAATTAGCGTATATCTGATTTGCATTACGCATCATCATAGGAATAAAATAGTTCTAACTCCGCCGGATGGGGTGAAAAGATCAGAGAAAGCGGACAACAATCAGTAGCGTTTCATTATTTTCAAAACTTGTCTTTCTGGGTCCACTATTCGGATATTGTCGGTGCATAATCGTATGTGGATTAGAAGGCTGACAATAGAGTTGGCCGGCCAGTTCGTCACAATTTGACATGTCTTGTAGGGTCGGCTTAGGGTGTTAGAACGCACGCTCCAAATTTTGCCGTTCCTACCTGGGCGGTTTGGCTATAACGTGAAAAAATGGATGTGAAATTGTCACTTGCAACAAAAAGCTTTGTGAGCTGCGCTAGGGGAAAACATGTATTTTTTAACAATTAATTCTTCATTTGTTCAACATTGTTATAGTCTATGTAATTTTAGAGAGATAGATTAAGTTGAAGTATATGTTAAGTTTTTAGGTGTAATTTCTTTTACGAATAACTATCTATACTAAAATAATAAAGCTGAAGAGTTTTGTTTGTTCGAACGCTTATGTCTTTAGAAATACTGGTGAGATTTGTATTTTTTTGATGCGTTTGAGCGTTTGATAGCCTGCTTTTTGGGCGGTTTGGAGGTTGGCTAAAGAAGAAGGCTGTAGTAGGACATATGCGCTACGAGCGAGTGATACCGTAGGGAATAGCTAGTTCTTAATAACTTTAGACCGAGGTAGCTGAATAATAATTTATTTGTTTATTATATAACATTAAGTGATTGATATCTATACTCAATATTATATACTTATTATAAACCTAATAACTATAATTAAAAATAAAAATAATAATTTAATTAAAAAAAAACACCATTACTCACTTAAATTGTTCAGAATTATTTTTTCATTGATAAATTATCAAAATTATCTTTTTGTGCCTCAAATGTAGAAAAATAATGAGACACTGTTTCTTTTAGTATTGCACCTAAGAGTTCCAGATCTAAGTTAGGTTTAGACTGAAAATCAGCAGTGTTTGATAATTTACCCCCTGCAGGTGGCAGCATCTACACAGCACACAGCATTAAAAGGACCTCTTCTGTGTCCTACCAGGCTAGTAACAGGTCCTCTGATAGGTGGAGCCATTTAGTAGTTTGTTATTGGGCTAAAAGAATATTAAACCAAAATAATACAAACCTAAGATTGGAGAGACCTTTCATTATCGTCATGTTCATTTTAAATTTTAACTGCTGGCTTCAAAATATAGAGACGTGTGAGAATGTACATAAGTATGATAATTCTATCCATCTAGTTGACATTTGACTTAGATAAAACATAAAAATAGTTATTAGATAAAGTACCTACCCATCTACCATATATAGGTACTTACATAGAATATGTTTTGCAATGATTCGAAAATGAATATAATACAAGTATAAGACTCTATTACAAAATGAACTTTGCACTTGATTTTAGTTTATAAATATAAAACTATGATTTAATGTTTTATTTTTATAATCATGCATTTATTTTATGAATAAAACAAAATAGCCGCTTATCCGCTCTTGGGATAGTTCTTTAGCTTTACTTAAATTACTTAATCTAATTGGATGTCTCTACATAAGTAACTCAAATGAAGTTGGAATGATTTTAAACTAGTTTTTTGCAAGTAGAAAATTTACTAAATAATTAATTTGGTATACACGGTGGGCTTCTAGGGTAAGTAGGATTTCTATAATCTGAAATAAGTAATAGGCTGCCTACCATCTACCTAGTCTACCCCGTTATTCCCACGAGAGCAAAGCCAGGAAAAGTTAGAATAGCAATTGCCAAAATAATAAATACTTAGTTGTAGGTATATAATAGATTTTTTGGGCTTGTAAAGATTAACAGTTTTTTTTTTTTAATTTGAGTTTATTATTAAAAGAAAAATACGACATTTGATAAGATTAAAAAAAATACATGTAATAGTTAACTTTCCTCAAGAATCAAGCTATCATATGCAGAAAGAATTTTTCAAATCCGACCAGTAGTTCCCAAGTTATAAGCGTTCAAACAAACAAACAAACTCTTCAGCTTTATAATATTAGTATAGATTAAAGTTCTAAAAAATTATAAAAGTTTATCCATAAATTTCAACTTTTGGCATCGTACACATAATATACCTAACATCGCTGAAATATTTAGGGTTACACACAGATTGAGTAAGCCCCAAAGTAAGTTTAGAATAATGCTGAGATACCAACTCGACGATATTATATTTATAACAAATCCTTAGTATATAGATAAACTTCCAAGACCCAGGCCCAACCAGAAAAAGATCATTTTTCATCTAGACCTGACCGGGGATCGATCCCGGGGCCTTCTGAGTTATGGGCATGCCTATGTTAACCATAACTTTTCCTACATTTTTGTTAAACATGGAAGTTCCTCTAGATTCTTATGTTTACACATATTATTATGAGTCCTTACGACATTCACTACCTACATTTAAAATATTTTTTAAACCGTTTTGATGAGTATGCGCGTGCTGATGGTGCCGTTCACCCTGGTGCGTGCTCGGCTTCTTCCTGCTTGAAATCATGTCTCCGGCGCGGTGGCGGGCGGCGAAGTCAAGTGACACATTTTGGGCCATGCTATGACTAGGGCAGGGTAAAGCGGCCGGCGCTTTCGGGCAACGCACACGTTCCGTTAGCTTCTCTATTTTAAAAACTTCTTGCTTAACGATATCCGGGAAGGGAGCGACCGCATCGCTGCCGTCCGCACTACGCCACTGCCACTCATTTTGAATGCAGTCGACCTGCGTACGCGTCGTTGGTCGCTACGCGCGAACCCGCGCCCGTTCTTATGCACCCCACTAATTTCAATAGTTGATAACATTTTATGCGCGTTAAATAAAACTAAATGAACTGACAAAAACGAAGTGCCTTTTGTGTATGTGAAGGATGGATGTTACGATCAGGTGATATTTGTGGTGCCGGTTAAGATTATTGAGTTACCATGAGCGGGAGGGAAGGCGGAAATGCAGTTCCCTCTTCTAGTAAGTACCGCATGAAAAAGCTTGAACCATTATCATTATAATATTCTTTAGTTTTTATTTATGCAACACGATATATTTACTTATGTTGTTTTCATTAGACATGTGATAAGTGCAGTGTTTTTATATTATAACAGCCTTTCAGGAGAGATCCCTTTAAATATGTTCATAAGGTAAATGTTTACATATACTGATCCCATGAAGGTAAGAATATAAATACAAAATAGTCGGAATGAGGTTAACAGAGTTAAGTAATTGATGTCGCACATATATGTAGCATGTTTACTTCGAATATCGTTGACAATCAACAACACTAGCTAATTATAAATAAGCGTAATTAATGACGTACCTACTCACTTCCACGACGTACAGTTACGTCAGTTTCTACGCAATGTTTTTATGCTTAAGTCGTAGAATCAGTTCTTGAATGAAAACTAACAATAACCAATAAAGTGATTTTATTCCTCTATATAGCTAGTGTAACTGTGGTTTTGTCTGTATAATAATGTCGGAATATTTTTACTTTATACAATTTTATTTAACAAAGTTTATGTATCGAAGAAGCAATTGTTTACTAAACCGACGGTTCCGTTTTGGTTACTCGCGTGCGTGCCTTTAGCGCGTGCAACACACTTAAAGCGCATCTTGGAGGTATGCCATACTTAACTCTAAATCAACAGCGCTAGAGTATACAACTGACATGAACTATTTTTACTACGCCTATCGAATATAATTATGTGTGTGTGTGTTTAGGTAAGAAGCTGACTGCATTTTCGGAGGACCTTTAATCTTCTCTCCCCACTACCTGCACTACGTGTTTTTGTCATCGACATACCGCAGTTTTAGTGTCAAACTTGTTTATCGATATTAACACGCATCTGTGTTTGTTATAAAAACTCAACCAATACTAGAATATTTCACAGAATATCGCTAACATAAAGTGGAATGTAATTTCAATAGAATAAACGATAGATTAGATCTGTTTTTATCGGTTTTCAAAATAAAAATATTTGCTATGAGCTTGTTATTTCAAGAAGTATCCGGAATGTTTAGAAAGTCGATATTAAGTAACGTCCCTACGGCAGGGTCCGACTCGTAACCAGTCAATTAAAACTGAATGGTGGTACTGTCAACTGTCTCTTTCCCTCTCGGTTCAAGATCCCATAGTCCAAGCGCCACTTGACGGTGATTCACGTTTAAATTCCATACCTACGATTGATAACAACCGAAATAGTGAATGGCACAATGTTTTAGGTCATTTGATTTGCTTGCTGACCATGCACCATTCGACTACATACCAAGTATTTACATGTGTTACGTTTACTAAATTACACGAAGTTACATCTTATGAATGGTTACCGAACGGCATTCCAAAATGTTTTGTGGAGGCTATTGTCTTTTAGTTATTTCTATGTTACATAAGAAGGAATAAACGTTTTAAAATCCAGAAGTTGACGTAAAAAATTCTACGATATACATGTGGATGTCATTGACCTCACAGAATGGGAATACTCGACGCAATGTATCCTACATTTTTGTTGTTGTCACATGTTACTGGTAGAATGCGAGATATCTAGGCGATGCTTAGGGGCATTACACACATGTAGATAATGACATACATAAAACATGGTGACGATAGCTCCCACGTGTTGGTATGATGCTTAGCTTACGTTACTGATTATGGGATATAGGTAGTTTCTGTTATTTTTGAGCCACTTATGTAACAGTCACAATTTGATTTTTGATAAGGCATACCAATAGCTGCATCAGATTTTGGTATATAGCCTTGAATATGGCAGTTAAGGTTATTTGTACTACTTTTGCCAACATATTAATTATATAACACGTAAAAATCAGCTATATTGCTGCCTTAAATAAAATATGGTTTGCCTTACATGCCTGAGAAGCCTACAACGTAAAAGACCTAAAATAAAATTATAATAAGATTTATACCAAACATACAAATCAATATAACACCATAAATTGTATTCTGCTATATGTCACACACTAAACGAAACATTCGATTTAATCATGAAAAATACCAAGCGACGGGTCGTCAAAGTTCTCACGCTATAAATGCTTAATTAGGCTTTTTATATACAGTTCTTTAGATCAAAACATGTGCATTTTAAGCCGTATTTAGTTACAGTGTCGAAAGAGTGGTTGGACACCTAAGTGGCGGACCAGGCTAGTAGTTACTTATTTCTCTATTCTAGTTGATTCTGAATTTATTATAGATTAAGAAAGTCGGATTTTTTTTATGTATATTATCAGAATACTCGAATACATGGACCGATTTGAAAAAATATTATATTGTTTGAAAGGGTATACTTTCCAATTGGTCTTATATTCATCACATGAGAATCAGATAATGTTGTCATGGAGTTATTGAGGGTATTGGGCATTTTTTGATATATTCCATGACAATAAAGATGAGACAATGTTGAAACGATTAATACGACTTTCAAAAATGTAACGTAATTACAACTTCTGAGTTGTAATGTATTGCGTATTCAAAACTTAAAAGTGAAAAATAATTGTTTTTGCCAAAAAAACGAAACCGACTCCAATAACCCAACTAAAAAGGATGAAATAACCAAATAATTGTGGTTTGAATATGCTTCATTAGCAAACATTTCAATAAATTTAAAGTTGGTGCTCGTGGTGGTTTGGGTAACCTTATTAAAAAATAAGAAGTGAATAACTGTTTTTTTTAATAAAAAATATTTTTAGAAATCATCGAGAGATTAGAGGTTATATGATCTAAGTAAGAGGTAGCCTTTACCCTACGTTGCCTTATTCCAACATTAACTATTTTTAGCTAAAAAGAAGATTCAAAATTTTACATTCAATCAAGAATTTTGGTCACTACGATTCAAGTAACAAGCGTTTCTTCTTCTACCAAGACATGCCAATAGAGGTAATTGATATAACCTCTAAACCATTGGAACCACTGCAATAACATACTAAAAATATAAATTTATCCACTGTCAAACTACGCTTTGCTCCCATTATATTATTATTACTTTCTTTTAGGAATGAAATTATACCTACCAATTAAGATTAATCTAAAACCCTGTTTTACCATGTCTGCCGATTCTCAAAGGTTAAAGCGAGATTAAATAAAATAAAAATAACTAAAAAATACTTCAGGAAGTCATTTGTATAAAGTCGCATACCTACTAGGTGTTTGAAAATTACATAAAGTTATAATTTAAGCTTAACCAACAATACAATAGAGCACCTTCACAGTTCCAATATATCGTAAGACGTTGAACGTTGGGGTGCGCGCGGGCAGTTAAATGTTCGACTTGAAATATGCACAGTATTTCCCCTTCCTGCTTTTAAAATAACATACGCTTAAATTAACTCAAGTTCTAAAATAGTATAATCGCTGTAGAAACTAACAATAAACAAGAAATGTCACGATTCCTGTGTCAGAGTCTGGCATGCGATTTGGAGTTAACGTCCATCCGGGTGTATTTGGAACAAAGCTATAAAACCGTGTTTATTTATTTCAAATGTGATAACAGTTCCACAATCGACATAAACTAATAAACTTGTATTGCATAAAATCATACAATTACCTTATATGTATATAAAAATAAAAAGCGTTCTATTATTTTTTAACTGTAAAATTCATAATAGTGCATTGTAGGTAGGTGCGAGTATATTTCATTCGAAATTTAGGTTTACAATAACATTACTGTTTATACAATTATATATTATATGTATATTATTGTACTTTTTAGTTTTATTCGGTTACCTTCGAAAATTATTCTTGACATATAGCTGGAAAACAAAGTGATCCTATAAGGTTGAAACTCATAAAGTATATCTTATTTTTGCCTTTTGAGGCACGAAGGCCTAAACATTGTTCAATTTAATACAAATTAAAATATGATCAAACAATGTGTAAATGTAAAAAATTGCACTAAGGCTTTATTAAAATAAGCAAAATAAAAGTTTACGCGAACAAAATGTAGCGTTATCAAATATTTGATCGGTTATAAATGGTATGCAACCAGAAGTTACGCTACGCATACCCAAGAATGTAGATGTATGGTTGCACAGAAATTCCGAAGTATAAGTAGTTGGCGCGAGATGCAGGCAAGGAGAGAGGGGGGTACATAGAGTGCCGACTCGCGCACACCATGCTGAGTAAACAAATGTACAAAACAGATACATGCCTATGATGCACCTTTGCTACCATTTGATCGCTGCTCACTCAATATATCTAAGTAATTATAAAGCATAATAAATATTAGCCGCTTATTATTATCTCCTTATATCAATTATAGAAGTTCTATGTAACAGTCCAAAGTAAAAGAAAGAAGAAAATGTTATGATAGGTTTGAATCTGTCCGTCGCTATACAACTTTAATGGCAAACAAAAGGTAGATTACTTAGGAGACTTTTACTTAAGTCTATCCATAATCAAACCATAAGGGAAAGACGATTTAGATTTTCACAGATTCAGTCTATTTTTATAACACAGAAAAAGTAATAAAATATAAATTAAATTCATGGAATCATCATCGCTATCTACATGATTTTTCACGATTTTTCATGTAAAAAATGAGAATTCAGTCAAGGAAGGACTACAAGTTGTATTACAGTTAACTGATGACGCAAAATATCTCATAATTCACTCAGTTCAGGTGTATTATTAATCACATTTTAATTAGGCTTTAACACCCAACCAAATTACTATTAAAAACTTTATTCAACTTATTCGTATGTTGCTGTGCTCTATAAAACAAAGTGCATACTCATTTGTATCTGTATTAGAGAAATATATAAAAAAAATAACACGGAAGGCGCAGCCTAGGAATGTTTTGTATAAATATTACTCCTTGGGCTGCATCGCGTTAAAGCGAACATTTTGATAACAGCGATGTTCATTGATCCACAAGAGATAAGATACATTCTGGGGGGTGCAGAGGAATTTTGGTAGTATGACATAACAGAAAAGGAACCTGCTCTCCATGGTTGTTCCAAATAATTTACAAGTGACGAGGATAGAGTAAACGATGTGACATTGGATTAATTCATTGATTTATAAATTACATTGATTTATTTTTCTATCAAATTTATACTGTTTTAGTGGTTTTTTTTAAATATAAGTGTTGTTCCATGGAAGTCGATAAAACGATAAAACTAATGTCACAAGAGAAAATATAATGTTTGTCGTTCGTCGATAGTTTGTTAAGGTTGTAGAGCCGTGGTGTAGCGCGGTTCACGTGGCTGTATGGTATGACGGGCCCTCTAAGTGCAGTGTTACGGCAATGAATGAAAAGGTACCAGAAACGCAACCTAAATACCGGACATTCTTCCAGTCCCCGCCGTCGCCACGTGTGCTGGCTGCGCTGGCTTTTACCGCTGCCGCCGCCGCCGCCCGAAATAATATGCTTAGCTTACATACCAACACATGGCAATGTAAATCAAATCAGCAAATCCTTCAATGATTACAGTCCAATATACCGCTTTCTGTGTAGTATTTGTACTACCCGTAATATCAAATAACATAATAAAATGGTGGTGTGGTTATGATTATGGTTGGTATGGTTATTCATTAAAGCTCAAAGTTTATATTTGCAGCTGTAATATTTTCTGAAATTCTCATTGCTTTGTAATTTATATGAAATATTTTTTACTTTATTTGATCTTTCAAGAACTTGAACTTAGTCTGTGTATTAGGTACTAATAAAAATTTTAGATATTGAGAAGTTAATGATTCATATTTGTCTTCTAAGAAAACAATTATGTAGAGCGACAACACATTCTTAAAGTTGAATTTGGTGATAAATTGATTCGGATACTTAGTCATAGAGTGGTATATCCGCATTGTGATTTATATTGATGTAGTGAGATGCGTAGTTACTTATTTTTACGGAAGTGTCTAATTGATTAGTCATTTCTTTGATCAGAAGTATAGGTACTTTTAATTCATCATGATCTAGTAGTCAATAAACACACCACGTCCGTGGCCGAGAGACCTTTTAGAAGAACTCAGACAACAGGTGTGTATGGCCGACTGACCGTTCGATTTGACTAATAACGCTATAAATATTAACGTTGTTCGCATTAAACAACCACTACTTACGTAGTTTAGTGTGTAAGAAATCTAATATGCTTAAAATGTCTTTAAGGTTTGATAGCTATAGTTCCATATAAAAAGATGAGTCTTTTCTTTAATTCTGTTCCCACGTTGTTTTTTGTGGAGCCCGATAAGGGGAATAGTACCCTTTCTTAGTCCAGTAAGCGATCGTGGGTCCTTATTTATTGCTAATGGATTTCCGAACGGTAAAAAGTCTATGAATGCATTTAGAAGGGGACGGTCTGTCTAATGTAATTACTATTTGTTATTAGTAAATGCTACAAAATTTCACTATTTAACACCACACTAGTGTCAATTTTCATTAATTAACACAATTTGTTCCTATACAAATAAGGTTTAATTAGAACTAAGAATTGAAGCAATATGTGGGCTTAATGCCCTACAGCTTCAAAATCTTTATAATGACTATTGGTAATTTCCGACAATATACATGTTTTCTGTATTTGTCAGTAGGTTTATTTTCTGTAACGGATTCCGTAACATAAATATTATCTGAAGCAACAAAGATAAGGTTTGTGATAACCAGCCACTATATGAATGTGATTTCATAGAAAAATATGTTGAAAAAATTATGTTGCTAATAAATCGTAATAGTAATACCTAACTATGTTTAAAAAATTAAAGCCAATCGTCCATCATTACTTAGACTAAAATCCTTTATTGAAACGACTATCAACAATCTTTATAGCCGTTTGACATATGTTTTTTATTGTTAGGTACACCAACTTTTTTTAAAGAAATACAATGCGACTTTTTGCAGGTGCGGGTAGTGCAAGTAGTAGCGGAGTGGTGGGGGTGACACGGCGTGGGCGCTGCAAGTGGTTCAACGTCGCCAAGGGTTGGGGGTTTATCACCCCCGACGACGGAGGCCAGGATGTTTTTGTTCATCAGGTAAATAATAATTTTAAGTAACAAAATGAAAGTAAAATAATGGGTTAACCGTTTTTGATATGTGTATATCTGGGTAGAGATTAAGTTTGTGTGAATACATATATGTATAAGGTGAATTTAAATCAACTGCAAAATATTTAAGGACAGATTCAAAACACAAAACTGAACAACTTTCCAAATAAACTTATGACGAAATACGACAAAAAATTTTGATCTCCCATACAAATTGAAAATCAGCTGATCTAGTTTAGTATGGAGAGTGAAAAAAAAAATTGTATTTCGGTATAAGTTTATTGGAAAAGTTGTTCAGTATAGTGGCCTGTATCTGCCCTTAAAATATTTGCAGTTGATTTGTGTCCACCTTATATAAAACTAGCTATTACATGCGTCTCTGCCCGCGTAGTACTCTGTTATATCGCGCTAAAAAGTAGCCTATGTTTGTCCCCCGGTGTTTAACAATATCCATATTAAGATTCATCTAAATCGGTCCAGAGGTTTACCCGTCAAAGGGTAACAGGAAGAGTGACGGATAGGCAGACAGACTTTCACAATTATAATATTAGTATGGATTCACCCCAACAGGTACACTTATATCACAATGCATACGTTTCAAATTGAGACTGGGTCTTAAAAGTCACCCTAATAGCACCGTATTGGCAAGTTCTTCACACCACGTTTCCCTTACTTATTGCAATAGACTAGCAACCCTAAGAGGATTTATACCCCTTATTAACTAAAGCTCTGCAGTTCACTTTCATTTTTCCAGTAGATAGAGCTTTATTGTAGATCTAGACATATAAATTAAACTTTTTGATATACATTCAAAAAATGTGTACAAATGCGGACTTATCGCTAATACAATTTCTTCCAGCCAACTTTGTGGTGTCTTGAAGCAACTGACTGGTTGCTTTCCATTTGCCTTTTATATTTTAGGTTTTGTTTTTTGGAACACCCATTGTTAAGTGTATTTTATAAAAATATGTATATATAAAGGAATACTCTCCAACTAAATGAACATGGATAAGATAAGGTTTACATTCAATATCAGGAATGTAACGTGCATATGCATCCTATTTATATTAAAAACGGGAAAACGTAAAATGGCATCTTCAATGACTCCATTGCTGAAGATGCTATTAAATGTATAGAGTTGACAAAATTATAACACCAGTTTGGCGTTTATCAACATAATTAGTTACAAACAACGGAATGCGTTCCATTCCAAATTAGGGTTCTTTTGTATAATTGGGGAAGATTAACTGATAATTTCGAGGTTTCTTTCCCTTACATCCGGCTTTAAATCGGATTTGTTATTCATTCAATTTAAATAGTTGCCTTCATAAAAGTTGGTTTGTCAAATTGGCTAAACCAATTTCTTCAGTAAATACACAATACACTTATAAGGTAAGTATCAGCTTTTTAGACAGCAACGCAATAATTATTAAAATATCCTTGCCTAATTATTTAGTACAAATTTATTTATGTTTGTAATATTTTAAGTGATAAATATAATTTTCCAGGATACATGAACAATATTTTATGAAGTAACGTTAAAATCACAATAGTAAAAAAACACATTCATTGACAGAACACCGCGGTATCTAGCAGTTGACCCGATAGTGCTTATTTGTTTGTTCGGCTTATCAAGGCCGGATGTTTTTTCTATATATTTACGCCACCAAAGTTGTACTTCGTTCGGCTGCAGCGACGCCAGCGGTAAAAATTGTTATTAGGTCAAGACTGTATTACTGAATGACGATAACGTAATTTTTTCTCACCAAACGTTATCTCTCGATTCTAGCTAGATACTATCGTTGGATTTAAATCTATTCTGATTTGTGAGTTGATGCTCGATTTCAAAGTTTGTTTAGGAAATTTTTGTTTTATCATCTCTATGTTTTTTCTAATGACGTTTACTTTGTAAGTCTCTTTGAAAATGAGCACAGTATAACTAAACTGATTCATCATGTAATTTTGACTTGAAAATATAAAACTCTCCTCTTTCAGTTGATTTAAGGCGTCTAGTAACAAAAAAAATGTGTTTCCTTTTCCTTTTCCTATCTGACTGTTGGTGCATTGCAACTTTCACAGCATTCCCAAAAAGGGTTTGCGTCAGTTTTGAAAACTGTGCTAAACTTTATATTTATACAGGCTTTTATGCGTTATATTAACAAGATGATGCTTAGAACTAATACACCCGTTTTGATTAAGAGCCTCTGATGAGATGACGCCATTCATTGCGATTTTCAACCAGTTGTAGCCAATTATCAATCCTAACGATACCTAAGGCAACCAATTATTTAATGTTAAAGATAAAAATGATTATATTTATTATTTTCAGAGTGTCATTCAAATGAACGGCTTTCGATCATTGGGAGACGAAGAAGAAGTGGAGTTTGAATGCAAGGAGTCTGATAAGGGGTTAGAGGCCACGAGGGTGTCGGGGCCGTCCGCAGTGGATTGCCAGGGCTCCCACCGCCGCCCACTCTCCAAGAAACGGTTCAGGAAAATACGGTGAGTACTTACTATATGAGAAATCACAACGAAACCAATGAAAAATCTGAGATCTAAATAAATATCTATTTAGAAAACTAAGACTTACAATGGGATTTTTATATATTAGGTGATACATTTCTTGACTCGTTCTGCAACAGTTCATCCCAATTACTCGTAACACTGTTGTTAGATATGTATATAGTGTTAGTGGCTAACACTGTCAGATATTTTGGGCTGCCTAAAGGCATCTGACACAGCCAAACTTCTGCCATACAAATACTCTTTATTGCACCACAAAAAAATTATGCCATCTAGCGATAACAGCCGGGACAAACGGCTTGACGTGACGTTTCCAAAGCACATAATCATTTTTATTGTTAAACAATCAGGTAATTCAAGCCTACAATGTCCTAACCAAATTAAAAACAAATAAACAAAGTATGCTGCTCGTGGGAATCAAACTCACAACCCTCGGGTATACAGGCAAACGCCTAAACCACTGCACTACAGAGGCAGTTCTCTAGTCACCGCATCTTTCGCGATCGAATCGAATATGACATTTCAAAAATGTATCAAGTTTTTGGTATCATTTTTAATATCAACATACCTATCCTACCTTCATCCCTTTAGATTTGCCTTGGATAGACTTAGAGTGGTCTGTTTTACGTTATAGGTAATAAAATTTATGAAATAATCTAAAAGAATGAACAATACATTCGTTTTTAGTAGATATGTGTAATTTGCGCCCTCTAGTATCCGATGTGCACGGATTTAAATTGTTAAAAATACAGTGCATGAAAGAGGAATCATTAACAGATATAAGTACTCGTAAAAGTAAGCTAAAATATCTTATAAGTATAACAAATCAAGTGTTAATTTCAGTTGCTATAATTGTGGTGAGTTTGCCAACCACATAGCTGCAAAGTGCAGCATCGGACCTCAACCAAAGAGATGTCATAACTGCAAGAGCGAAGACCATCTTATCGCTGACTGCCCAATAAAGGTAATTGTTTTTAATGTATATTTTCCATCAAAATGAGCTTGACAGCGGGGTATCTTATTTATATGTAGATAATAGTGGCTCAAGATTTTCTAAACAACTGTAGACAACTTGTTAGAATAAGAACTGATTAGAATCAGTGGTTTGAAATAAGATATAATCAGCAAATGTGTTCTCTTGTTAGTTTGTTAATAAATACTACTTTACAAAACATTATTTTTTTATTTCACAGATTGAGAAGAAAAGCGATCCTCAGTCAAAAAGCTCCGACAGCTCCCAGGAAAGTCAACAAGGCAGTTCGCACCAGTAGCAACTCCACCGAATTGGAAAAGCAGCAAACAAAACTCTAAACTAGCATGTACAGCGGCATTTATTAGTTATACATATATTTCTTTAGGTATCGTCTTGTGAAATTTCCGAATACCGACTTTTTGATCAATTAATAAGACTAAAACCTTCATTCCATTGCCGGAATTGCCATTGTAGTTTTGAAATAATTAATGTTTAAGTATTTGCTTAAGGATAAGAAAAACAAAATATTTTACTACCTGTAAGCAATCATACTTATCTACCTCATTTACCAAGAAGTACAACTTAGCACAAGACTGAAATATCCACTATAATAATTTAAAACCATATTTTATTTGCATAAATCTTACATCTAAGTTGCAAATGTAATGTAAGTACAAACTTTATGTGTTCATGTGTCAATATTTTAAATTTAAATCGTATTTACCCAAAGCAAACAGTGTGTTTATATGATTATTATTAATTTTAAAATTTGTTGTTATATCTTGTACGTCAATATTTGTTAGAATTAGTATTATATATCTTTATCATAACTGGCTATAAACAATAATCAACATCAAATGGGTAGTAATAATGTTTTAAAGTTTTTTTCAATTTCGAAATGGAAAATGCATAAAAGTAACTACTTATTTACAAAATCATGCTTCAACAAATATACGTTTATGGTATATATAGATTGCTTAAAAATCGAAGAAAAATGTATCGTGTAGAGTCCGCGCCAGAAATAAGTCCTGCAGTCTCGGAGCTACAGTTTCTAGGAGATTGAGTTTTGCCATCACATGTTATTATATCTTATTTTTTCTCATGAATAGAAAGAAAAAGTGTTAAACAAATATTCTTAGTAAATTTATAAAAAAAATAATAGTTAAGGTAGACGGACTTTACATATTAAATAAAAATATAATAGACCCATGCTACCAAATAATGTGAAAGAGTCTAAAAAATATGTATGTCGATTGTTATTTTTATGCAGTCTGTTCTTGACAAAGTGTCTAAAAGTGGAATCTGGGGGAGATTCCAGTTCATAGTGATTCGGCATTTTGATCTATTTTAAGCCACGCGATGCAGCCTATTCAATACAGTTAGATTAAGTAGTTCTTAGAGAATTTCTTAGCAGAGCTACATAGTGTTTGATTTATACAGGTATGCATTTTACCAGTTTTATTGTTTATATCTAGTTAGGGTTACTGTTACTTTAAGTACAACTTCTGGGGGTAAAAACAATAGATGTTTATGAGTTGTATAAAGATAATGCGTGAGTAAAAAACCGATTTGATTGCATCTAAATTAATTTGCACAGGAATGTTGAAGTGCCAAAGCCAAATATTTTATTGCAATATGATATGAACATGTTTTAAGCGTCATGTTAGGTATAATTATGAACCATTTTTACATTTTTACTCTACATTTTAAGTTAATATTTTATAAGTCATAATCTGAAGTGCATAGTACAAATATATTTAGTAAGCTGATGCCAAGTGAAAATGTAATTTATATTTGCTCAAAAGAAGATTGAAGTTTATAATAATGTGTAGGTACTTAATTCGACCACCAATATTTTTTTTATAATATCAAAACATTTCGGATCTTTTGGAATTTAGATTTTATATTTTTAAGTAATAACTTATAAGTACGTATATATTTTATAAAAGCGAAAGAGTTTCTACTAAGTTTCCACGATATTTCGTTTAGATATGTCAAGTGTGAACCTAATCCTGTAACTTAATCTATAGGAGTCTATATCTATGGGCAAAAGTTATCTTTAAATAGTAGTTTTGCCATGGATTTATTTTCGTGAGTCGGATAATTCACTATAACGTATTACTGCCATTAGTTCCAGATAAAATGAAGACAATAATATGACATCTTAAATCTGGTTCATGTAAAATTAGCTTTGCAATGATACTATTAACGCACAAACAGATAAATACACACTTTTGTATTTATAATACTAATGTGAAAGAACAGATAACAGGTTTGCCTACAGAAATGAATAGAAACATATAGCATATATTACTGTATACATATAAATATATGAACCATTTACCTAGTCTCTCCCAAGATTGAATTTACATAACCACCTGCATAAACATATTTAATTCACTTACAAATATTTTAGAAGTATCCGACTGATTATTCTTTAAGTTATTCTTAGTAATAATGGGTCGTTTTTTTTTTGAGATATATATATTCTTAATTTTTTTATTGGACTAGAGAAGTAAACCAGTTAAGTAATTTTAACCTCACCAGATTATATATTTTGAAATCACAAAAATGTTTTTCTTATTCTACAAATTATAAAAATTGAGCAATAATAGATTTTTCGTTCTGAATATGTCAACAAATATTATTATAAAGATAGGTATTATTATCATACGGGTTTTTGTGTTTTCAATTATATGGATAAGTAATTATTTGTAAGATTTTAAAGACTATTCGGAAACATCTACCTCATAATTTAATTTCGTTAAATAGTTTTTTGATAAGTTAGTTAACATTTTACAAATTATAGGATTTATATTACACGAACTATCTTTTGCTAAATGCCGAATTCTTAAAAATGTATGTATCTTATGTGTAGAGTTTAAATTTGTTTTTTTATTATTATTCAAAGAATAAAATTTTAAAATGATTTTTGTTGTTATTTCAAGGGTAAAGATAATAATTTATTGTTATTTTATTATTATTGTGCAAAAATTGTTCCTTTTTTATAACGATTATTCTAAAGTTCTTTTTGGAAAAATCCGAAATGAAAGAAAACATAAAGATGACGCAAGTCTTATTTATTGCAAAAGGATTTGCATAAAATTGAATAAATTTATGAATGTGTAATTGTATTCCAACGTTGCTGGTAAAGTCTCGCGAGTGCAGTCGTAAAAAGAGATGTTCATGGGGTGCACGGAGTGCGACATTTGTAGCCCCTACATTGTTTACCGACAACAAATGTCAGACAGTTGTATGTTGTTGTTGTAAATTTTAGAAAACAATATTCATGATAGAACAAACCTTGATGATATACAAATAAAACATTTTTATCGATTAGAAAACATATTAAATGAAAATAATCTAAAAATTACGTTGATTTACGTCTTAGAGGTAACCTTTATAAGTACACTATACAACAATGACCCAGGAGCTTCGACAGATATGTCGAAAAAGCAAAAGCTTTCCCGGTCGCTTCCTTCGGTTGACTGCTTTGGAGTCCATTAAGTCTTTGGTATCCTGCATTATAAGACCTTTAGCACGCACACATCTAACAGTCCCGTCAAGCTATCACTTTTTAGACTTTCCTCTTCTACCCGGCCCTGGCGGACGGCAGGCATGGCTTGACTTGTTCCCAACATAACTTGCCGGTTTCCGTAAAACGTGGCTGTACCATCGTAGGCATTCTCCTGAAGCTTGTTCGTATTCAGGTCAGCCATCATGTTCGTGAATGTCACGAACATAAAGCTGCCCCGAATGCGAATGCGTATGTAGTAAATGTTCTACAAGAAAAAAAAAAATTGAATTTGTCACAGATAGTGAATTCAAATTTATCGTAACTAGTTTTGTCCTAGCGAAACTATTACATAATTTATATCTGTTTATTTTTTACCATTTCTTTTTTGTGGATCTTTTACACTTACATTTAAAAATGTTATTATAATTAAAATAAAAAATTAAAAGTCCATGGAAATTAGGGAAAAATCCATTTATTGAAATGCCTCCTATATTGGTCATCAATTATGTTAGTACTGAGGAAATTGAGAAGAGTCTTGAGATTGCTACCATATATTTTTTACCAAGAGTCACGTTGGGCAGGCTGGTCATAAAAAAAATGTCAAAACTCGTAATAATTAATAGAACTAGGGAGAAAACTGAAACGTCGCTTGTTAACGGACTTCAGGCTTCAGAGACGTATCTAGAATAAAGCTAAGAAAATGATAATTAAATACGACAACCAAAACAAAATTTATTTACCAGGTAGGTAATTACTCTTATTCGAGTTAATAAATCTTAACAATTCAAAAAGCCTTTTGGACCACAGCCAGGATTTAAAGCCACGATTACGGGAACGCAAGCCAAAGTAAAATCAGTTACAACATGGGACACACTTTATGGGACTGCAATTAATTTGCAGCTCATCATCCATAATGAATCATGTCAAAAATCGCATCAAGGTTATAAGTAGGTGCATCAAATGACCACGAGTGAATGACGGCTAGGTAGAGTCCTAAGAGAGTAGTGGGATGTGAGGCGTGGAGGGGTCGGCGCGGAGGTGTCACGTTTTTCAGCGGAGCCGGGCGAAGATGGGCCCTCGGAGGATGCAGTAGTGCGGGGCGCACCTCCCCACCCCCCGCGCCCCTCGCTGACGTAACGCTGCCGTGTCAGCCGCCCGCCCTAGTGTGTGCCGCGCCGCGCTCCGACTGGGCCATCACGCACGCCGCGCCCTTGCACCATACTAGTGCAAATCATTTGACGTTTCACATTTTTGCGCTCCGATACTTGGCTTGATAAGTGAATGAGGTGCATAATGAGTTTGGGCATATATGCTTTTAAAACGATTTGCCTAAACTCATGCTTACCGTAACTGACACCGCCCTTAGAGGCCGGATGCATCGGTGTCATTCTCCAATCACTAGTAGTTAACAGGGTTGCAAATTCTCGTTATTAACTACGTACACGATTTTCTCAATTCACAAAATTTAAATTATAATTTAAAGAATTCGATTAATAATGTAATTCAAGTTTATTAATTTAGAAAATTATAAAGATATTTTCATCAAAAAAATATATACATAAAGAGCAAATAATTAAGTATACGCATGAATTAAGGAAATTAACTTTTGTAACTTATATTAATATATGAATTTATCCAAATCTTGTTAATACCAAACACGATTAGGTATCATTTTATACAGAAATCTTTTTTATTAGGGTAGTAGTAGAGATGGCGAGAATAAAGTATTGAAACAAACAGCTTCAATGCAACTGATATTTACGATCGTTGAAAGTAAGTCATTACATGTGCAAAACAGTTGTGTTACAGCTATGTGTATGAAATGAATCATTAAATTGAATACAATAACAATATTGGATAAATAAATCACATTGATATGAGCCTATGGTAAGTTCGATGTGGACGATCATGACAGTCTATTGTAATGTTAACATATAGCTTCTTAGAGACTAGAACCATCATGCATTACTAACTCGTAGCATCCCAGACCAGTCATCTGGAGACTCGGACAAAGCATCATTCATCCTCATCGTAGATTTCTTTATTTTAGCAGCATTATAAATGGCCTTGAATTTAGATAAATGTTTCCTATTCTGTTATGCCGCAACAAGGTTAGATTTAGATACTTGAGATGAAAAATAGATATAGGCTGGTATTAGAATGCAATATTTTAAATTTTCCGTCAATAAATACAAATATTTTACAGCTTGGTGGATAATAATGGTGATAGCTATGATACATTGTAGAAAAATAACAAATATGAAAAACGTAGGTGATGAGAAATCAAATCAATTAGAAGAATGAGTCAATCGGTTTGTTATTACTATACAGCTAAATATATAGTTTTTACTTGCGTTAGTTTTGGTAACAAAAAGGCACAGTTGGACAGTAAAATTTAGTTTTATATATATAAATTATTATTTTTTGGATCGTACATTTTTCTGTTATCAAAAGACGTAGGTATTATGTAGTCATATTTAGGAAATTCTAATGTTACTTATGAAAATATAAGTTATGGATAATATAGGATGTATCAATCCGGGATTGGTACCCAATATCAGCATCCACTAGATCAAATTTTAATATGTCAACACTGGGCTAGGGCAAACACCAACAACTTCAACCCTTTACTATATCAATTATTTACGACATCAATGGTTCATTGAATCAACGGATGATTATATTAACAATTCACTAGATTCAGCTATTTACGAGTTGAATAGATGTCAATTAAATATAAGAAGAAGAAAACCTTCTTTACTTACATCAAATAAATATAAAAAGAAACAAGAAAATAAATTAATAAAATGTTGAAGAAGAAAAAGAAACATAATGCATCGTGGTCCAAGCGTTTTTCCTAGTTGCAGCTTATGCTTCAAAGCCAAGGGTACGCTTGTAATCATGGTTCTGATTGGGCAGTACTGCTGCAGTCAACAGCTAGTAGGTTATAAAGGATATGTGTATGATCTATTTTATCAGATCGTCGCTTGCAAATCGTTTCTTTAAGAAGATAGCCTCATCATCGTCAAAGCATTTATCCGTCTGTCTGTTAAAACTTATTGTACCTTATTTAATTTATTTCCCTTCATATAATAAAATAATAAGAAATATGAAGATTTGAAACTATTATAAATATATGCTGTTATTAGAATCATTCACTAGTCGGGCAGATACTAGTAACTTGAGACCGATATTACTTGAGCCGCCCTCTTCCGTCACCTAAGTTATGGCTTAACATAGGTCTTTGGTAGAGTTGAGGAGCTAGCATATTCTTTATTAACCTACTTGAGCAGAACATGATTGATGATAGATCTCTTCTTTGTCTGAGTGTGTTTACTTTAATCATAGTTCTAGATATGGAAACACTAATAAAATTATAATGGAGCGTCTATGTCTGAACTCCATAACCCTTTGAAAATAAATCTTCGCCGTTGGTCCCGTTTGCCATCTGGTAGCCGTTAAAGGAAATAAAGAACACTGACACCAAGGCCAAGCTATTCTTGATCGATTGACCGTGATACCTACACGAAATGAATTAATGAAATGCACCATAGATTACAAGACCTGGGGCCCGATTCTCGCGCAATCGAAGTTCACTTCACCGATTTTCTCCAATTTTTTAAAAGGTTTATGACGGTTTCTGCTTTTTCAAAAAATCACAATTGAAAGTGTTCAATCGGAAGCATCGATCGATCGAATTTTTTCGATTGTGAATTGACTTAAACTCATTGAAAAAAATTGGAGAAAATCGGTGAAGTGAACTTCGATTGGCGTGAGAATTGGGCCCCTGAGACCTAGAAAATTAATTCACTGTAATATACTGTTAAAGTACTGTATTTTACATCGTTTACATCCAAACGTAACTCCAAATATTTACGAGCCTCTCAAATTTCTTCTCGTGTATATAAATAAGCGAGATGTTGGTTGGGTGGCTACTAGTATCGATTTCTGCAAAGTTTAGCCCAAATGCTATCATTTTAATGCTATCTATATCTAAACAGGAGATGGGTAGAATTCATATAGAGCGGTAGTTATTAATCTTGCAACTAGCAACAGTATGTTAAAATGTACAGTAAAATATACGTATATTGATTTTTTCAGGCTTCATAAATATATTGTCCCACTGCTGATCAAAGGTTTTCGTAACCTCCTTCTAAATCTCTCGTATTCCAAAATCTAATTTAAAAAAAATTATCAATCAATAATCAATATTTTTGTAGGGAAACGGTGACCACTGGGTTTCAGTCTGTAAAGGCAGGGTAGCTTGTGGCGTGCACGTAAGTGATGACTCAAAATCTATTATGTCTCATTAAAAGCATTGACGTAAAAGGTTCCGTACCAATAGTTAAATCCTCCATTTACATGTTTTATCAATTAAATATATAAAAAATAAATATATATTCTGTGCCAATGGTTTGTCTGAGGCAAGCAAGATAATGTCTTTATGTAAAAGTGTTTTACACATCATCGTGCAATACGAGTAACTAACTCAAGGGGTAATACTTGTGATGGTATTACACCGGTGCTCTTATTATCGCTTTACACCGATGGTGCCCTACCTACCCAAATAGTCAGTCAGTATCGTGATCTTGTTTTTCTTCATATGATATATCAAAATCAATTGCTGTTTATTAGTCTCGCTAAAACTCGAGAATTTCTGGGCCAATTTGGTTAATTTTTGTCTAGAAATATTTTTGGAAGTTCAGAGAAGGTTTAAACGGTGAGAAAAGTGCGTTCAGGCGGTATGATATTAGCGGGGTCAGCTAATAAATTAATTGAGACCTGCTAAGATCTGTGCGTAACTATATATTTAAGATATTAGTAATAGTTAGTTATTTTATAAAAGAAGGTTTTTGAAAGGTACACCAAATAAGGTGAACTTCTCTGAAAAAACTACGCCATGTCTGCAACGCGGAGGTATTACAAGTTGAGTAGACACAAATAAAGAATAAATTGTACCTTTATCTTGATCTTTTGGTAGCAGAAAAGTTATATATGTTAAGATGTTACATCTTAATTATTACCTATAATTACGGTGATCGAGTCAGCTTATTTATAAATAACTTAAAATTGTGATGGCAGCTAGACTCTACATTTTTATCAAATATAGATTCCCACTTCCTTTTATTTTAATTTGCAATACGTATGGAGAATAACCGAGTACCTAATGGTTTTTAATATTAAAGTTAAATATTTCTTTTGAAAATATATTTTAGGATATGAACATGAAATTAGATAAGAACGTTTAAAAGCATGTTCAACTCGTGTGAAGAGTGTTTCGTAAAGATTCTTTTTTTTTAGATTTATGTTTGATATGAAGCATATTTAAAATCAATGTATTAATAATTTAACATCCTCTTAGTTGAGTCGGTTTCGTTTTAATGGCAACAACAATTTTCTTTATAATTATTTTTGTCCATTATTTATTTTAGTTGTGCAATAAAGTGTGTGAAAAAGGGATGATGGGATG
The DNA here is from genome assembly GCA_947044815.1 of Apomyelois bistriatella. Taxonomy (NCBI): domain Eukaryota; kingdom Metazoa; phylum Arthropoda; class Insecta; order Lepidoptera; family Pyralidae; genus Apomyelois; species Apomyelois bistriatella. The sequence continues at coordinate 7,282,632 of OX345692.1, read as the reverse complement.
GTTTAGACATGTAGAGAGGATGCATAAAAAGAGTCTGACGAAATATACTAAATTAAAAATATAAATTCTATCAAACTAGAAAAATAATTTTGGAATCTGTTTAAGAATGACTTAGTTATGATATAGTAAACAAAAAATATACAACCTAATTGAGAGCCTCCTTTTTTGGAGTCGGTTAAAAAGTGGGTAATAAAAATGAGGGCCAACTCCACTCTTGCATTTGTCTCGTTTTCTTCGCTCTTTATTAAAGTACCGAATTTTTTGTACATTTAAATATATATAGGCTGTTACATTGATGGTGTGTGTGTTAATAATCTGAGCTACGCTGATGATATGGGGCTGCTGAGTGCGTCAATCAGTGGCTTAAATAAGCTTTTGAAGATCTGTGAAAGTTACGCAGTTAGTCATGGGTTGAAATACAATGTCGCAAAAAGCAAGTACATGGTCTTTGAGTCAGCTAGCGCTAGGTGTCCACGTGAGCTGCCAGCTGTGATACTGAACGGAGTTCCGATGGAAAGAGTGGAGCAGTTTACCTACCTAGGACACATAGTTACGGTTGACCACAGAGATCATGCTGATATGGAGAGGGAACGGAGGGCGTTATCAAGGAGGGCAAATATGCTGGCACGCAGGTTTGCGCGTTGCTCAGACCAGGTAAAAATAACTTTGTTTAGAGCGTACTGCACTTCGCTGTACACTTGCAGCCTGTGGGCTAGTTATTCGCAAAAGGCCTGCAACGCTCTCCGTGTCCAATTTAACAACGCTTTTCGGGCGGTATTGGGGCTGCCTCGACGCTGTAGCGCATCAGGTATGTTTGCAGACGCACGGACGGACTGCTTTCACGCAACATTGCGTAAGCGGGCCGCATGCATGGTGCGCAGGGTGCGAGGCAGCTCTAACGCCGTACTGACAGCGATTGCCGAGAGAGAGGACTGTCTGTATCTAAGGCATTGTTGTGACAGGCATGTCCCGTGTAGCCGAGCCGAAAGGCAGTATTAATTATATTTAATTGTATTTTTAATTTCGATTTGATTTCAATATGTATTAATTAATTTAATTTATTTTATATTTAAATATAATGTTTTGTGATTTCGATGTTCAATTATGTAATTATTATTCGAGCGACGACTGTAGAAATGTAATTTTAAATTATGGGCCATAAGTCGCCTGAAATAAACAAATTTTATTTATTTATTTTTTTAAATAATGTTACCTGCCTATTATACGTAAGACATGCTCCAAATACACTAATGAAGTTAGAACATCCCAGCTCACAATGCTATAACTTGCAAATAATAATATTAGGTAACTTCTGTAGTTGGTTCATGGTAAGTAGTAAGAAATAAGATTAAAGACAGTGACTGCATAATATTCTAAAGTGAGTTTGGGACCAATCTACTTTTTAAAATAAGAATATTTTTCTCTCTCTCATCTTAGCATGATGATGATGATTTTCTTAGACAGACGGCCATTCTCAGAAGGCTTAATTTAGAGCGTCCAGTGCAAAATTTTCATGTAAACAAAATAATATTATGTGCTGTTTTTTTTTTAAGTAGCTAACAACTATTTCTATGTGTTGCACTTTAAAAAATATCACTATATTGCATAGTATAACAGATTTATTTTTTCAAAACATTGTTCTTAAATTACCACGACGCGTCCACGCGCTCTCCCAGTTTGAAAACTTGTCTAATACTAATTCAGAGTAAGAGATTTAGTTATTTTAGATGGTTTTTTATATTAAGGAATATATATTCAACAACATATCAAAAATACAACAAGTTACTAGTACTTTCTTTGTCAAAATTATCAAATGAAGACGTGTCCGATCTTGGACAATAATTGCCAAAACCACTTGCAATCGAGGGCGCACATCCCTAAATAAGAATCTCTGGCATATCACTATAGCACAGGTCACGAGCCGTCAGTGTTGTCGAGGTACTAGACTAGTGTTGTTCTGCGCTGTGTCGAGTAATCGCCAATTAGACCCCTAAGTATCTAATGGCCATGACTTTGGTTTTCGATTTTTCTAATTCATGTAGCCTTGATTAAAAACTATGAGTTATTGTTAACTTATTCTTGTTTATTGAAAATAAAGCAGATTTCTGGGCTCTATAGATTATAATGTGTCTTTATGAGAATTCTGTTTATTAAGTAGCTTTTTTTTTGGAAAATTATATTTCTCTCTAAGAGCCACGACGCTAATTGCCACAACTTTTCTAATTGCCATCGCTGCTGTTGTTAAAAAATAAGTATATAACAGCTGTTATTTAAAATACCTCGGTGAACACTAGCGCCACCGTCAATTAAAAACCAAAACAGCTGTTATTTCCGTTAGATTTAAGCAAACTCGAACAATTATAAACTGATTATAATGTTGAATTGTTGCGTTTTATATGATAGTTTCTTAACAAAGTTAATATATAATATGTAAATATCTTCTTTAAATACATAAGCGGTCATTATTCAATATACTTATATGGAAAAATTCAAGTTTCTAATTACCGGAACGAGGTAAAATTATAATTTCTAATTGTCACAACCATCAACTATTTTAGATACCGATAACTTGGATACTACTTATAAGCTTAATAAATGCCAATACGATTAAATTCACACTTGATTCATATTCATTCTCTCTACAGCCATATTTCGTGAATAAGTTCAAGAAATTAAAAGGGTTGTGGTAATTAGACTAAGAATGCCAGAATTGAGAATGGCCGGTATCATCAGTCAGCCGATTGTTATAGAGCCTAACTCATAATCGTCATTTCGTGTAGGTGACACGGTTAATCTACCATGCATACCCTGGTGACTAAGTTTTTCGAAACGACTTGGAACTGTTTTTGTCTTTACAATAAATAGTTGACGTATATGAATTATAAATGGACTTTATTATTTAAAAAATGCTTCGCCTGCGTATTTTTCGGCTAAAGCGACCAAAAGGTGCCTTCCATTTTCATGATTAAAGGTTTCCCCATGCTAAATGTCATTTAAATCCGTCTCTAATAAATCTAAAAACAAGTTCAACAAGTTTTTAGATTTATTTCTAAATTAGTGCGGTATGTTATTGCTTCTTACCAAATTTCATAATTTTCATTTAACTTACGGAAAGTACATCATAACCATTTGATATCGCAAAATTTACGTAAAGCAACATTTCCGGTCATGTCTTTTGATCGCGTTGACGTATAATTTTGATTATTTTACAGCTAAAAGAGACTGTAAAACTGATATATGTCATGAATTTTAACATGATAAGTTTTTACATTCCTCAGAAAAAAAGTTGGACAGACAGACTAACAACAAAGTGATCTTATAGGGGTTCTATTTCTGCCTTTTGAGGTATGGAACCCTAAAAATAGATTTTATGTTACTTAGCTATGTAAAAAGCCGTTAATCTATAATCTATGAAGACAAATAGCCCAATACTTGGAAACAATAATAGAAATTTAGTCTTTTCTCATAAATTATTTAACAAAAAACTTGCGGCACTCGGAGACTGCCGAGGTAAAGCTATTAGGTAACATCGATAAGATATCTATTAAGCATAGCATTTTTTATCAATTTATGCAATAAGTATTAACGCTCGGCCCAGCTACATGGTCGGCGGAGTGAGATGTTAGGTTTTATTTTCGTTACGGAATTTCTTGATTTCACGCGCTCAAAGCCTTTGATAAAAGCTTTGCAATGGCTTAAAAACCTACATGTAGCAACTCAATGCTAATTCAATTACTGCACTTATACGCCTTTTTGTCATGGTTCGATTCACGGTTCCATATCACTTACCCTATGTCAGCTAGCATGACCCATAATTAGGCAGTTAATTATTAATATTTTTACTTATTTTATTTTTAAACTATAACTTATTACTTTGCGTGCTTTCGCAAAGTCTGGTCTCGGTATTAATTATCTTAAAACAAAGAACGACAAACAGCTGCTACTTTTTTGATATTGTTTGCTATAAATTGTTTCTAATCACGTTGCCTTTGTAAGCAAAAAATAAATTGAACGGAAAACTAACCTTATACCTTCGCATGCAAAACCTTTGATTATAAAGGGCAAAACCTTATCTCACCTGCCAATAGTGTACAAGCTTTTTCTGACTATACATATTGTAGGAAGTAGACAAAGTGCAATTTTTAACATGTTATTGTTCGAATGCGCCGTGTTGCTCAAAGTTGACCACATATCAAGCAAAGTAATTGTTGTAGGTATGACATTAAATAATGATGAAAAACAAGCCTGACTTTATTCGGCAAACCGATTGGCTTATTATAAATTTTACAAATATTGTCTGTATATTATATTATATTTGAGAATTGCTTAAAATCATATATACATAGATCTATCTCACGTTGCTCTAAAACATATTTATTAACTTGTCACTTTAGTTCATTAAAGGCAGAAGTGGGTAGTAATGCATAGCGAAATTCAATAAACTCAAAAAATATAAAATAAAAACAGATTATATATAGGTACTTTTTCACTTCGTAGTCATAGTTTATGTTGTTCAAAAAGTAAACTGGTTCTTGACAAATTTAAATTGATAAGTACTCCTGCGCTATACCAAAGTCTAGCTAGAATGAACTATTAAAGCTCTCAGAGGGCCACAGTCAGCTTCCAACAGTCATGGACCAAAATCGAATGTTGTCTCAGGGCGTGCGCGCGCATCACCCGCCCCACACCGCACCGTCCGGACGTCCATTGATGATCTTCGTAATCTCAATATGATTAACACTATTTGTATGCAAAGTCCTTTAGCATACATATTCGTTAAGGAATAGTCTATAATTGTCATAGAAAATTAAACAAAAAATTTGTCAAGCTCTTTATCACCGGTGTAGTATGAACGAGATGATATGGAGGGCGCTGGCCGATGATATCTTTCGTTAGGTTTGGGCGTCGCTGCGTCTCGGCTTTCGGCGGGCGGCCGGTGCGCGGCGCGCGGCTGTGCGCACATAGTGCCGCCACGCACGCTTGAAGAGCGACCCAGTCTGCTCTGACGTTTAGCCGAGCTGCCGTGTCACCGTGTCGCACCGCTTGCCGACCACCGCACATTACATCCTGCGCACTGAGAGATTAGAATAAATCGAAAGTGGTATCGTCCCCGTTTGCTAGCTAAGGTTTCACGGGTAGGCAGTGGACGGCAGTACGGTGTCTAGAGTGTTTGGTAGGCGAGTAGTTAAAGGCAAGCGTGTGGTGAGCGGACAGTCGAGCTGGGGGTCCGCGCCGGGCCAGCAGCTGGCTGTGTTTACACGCCGCGCCTGCACCGCGCCGCCCGTGCGTTGCCGTGTCGTGTGCGGTCGTTTGCTGCAACATACACGACCCCTCATTTACTATTCAACGTTGTGAATTTTTAACTTTGCAAACGACGATAGAAGAGGTACTTAAATGCTTACTAAGCTCTACTCTCATCAGAGAGAACAGTTGTAGTGCACACTAGTGTCACGAAATCAAAGCATTCGCATCGAAAATCAATTGCCATAGTTCATTCAAGTGATTTCACATCTTCATAAAAATGGGTGCTAAAGAGAGCGTGGAGGCCGCGAAATTTTCTTCGCAAAATTGGACCAATTTTGAGGTTCGTAATACCTTTAAATTTATTTGCACATGGAGTGTTTGTATCCCCATCCTCCTCGTGAATGTGTTTAACTGGTACTCTGCCTTAAAATAAATAAATAAATTGAACGTTGTCTCAAATTTTTTGAAGTTAATGCACAGTAAAATTGTTTCGAGCAATAAGTATTATGCATGTTCACAGTTTTGTTTTAAATAAAGAAAATATAAAATAAAATGATTAATTAAGTGTGTGTGTTGAGTGTCAACTATAATAATATATATTTTTTTACATAAATACGGTATAAAATCTTTTGCGCATTGAGCGAATAAATCTTTATATTTTATAAAAAATACTAGATAAACATCCAAAACCCAAGAAAAGGTTGATATAAGAAGAATTTCTTAAAAAGATTGCGTAGTTACATGTTTTTATAAATACTTTGATAAAATAATTCAATTTTATATTAAAATCTTACTAAAATAGAGCTTAAATATATACTGGATGAGCTAAAACCTATGACCTACTGCGTATACCTTTCCAGTAAATGCGACACCACATAGATGACCTGGCACGCATAATTGAATACGTATGGCTTCTACACCATATCAAAATGTTGAGAGTTTTTATTTATTTAGCCATGTTGGCTATATTGTAGAGTTGCAGATACCCTACGAATATATTGTCAATTATACAAGACAACTCCATACAACTTTACCAGTTTTGAGAATAATAAAATGACAGCCATAATCAAACTATACAAATAGATTAAAATTTATAATTAAAGTTAACGCTAAGAAGATTTTTTTTATAAAAGAGAATGTGACCAAAATATCTGACCCCATTTTAGGGAGTCTGTATTAGTTTCTGAAGAAACTCCATGAAATGACCAGCACTTTTCTAATCGAATCTCGATCTGTTAGAGCTGAGCGGTAACTAATTAATTTTGGACTGTTAGAAGACTTCGAAGGAATGTGAAATAGGTATTAGTTATCTCTTCCAATCTACTCGTATTAGGGTATATTTTAATCAGATGACTCTGAGCAGGTTTTACATCTAAGTGTCGATGACGCCATACTCATTGACATTTAAAACAATATAATGGCTTGGTTGTAGGTGCATGAAATGAGTTATTCTATACAAAACAAAATTAGCATACCTAGATTCCATAAATAAATTTTAGTTAGCTGTGCTTCTATTGAATGAAATAAATCTTGAAACTTACAGTAATATTCTAAAACTTTTTCGACGTTGACGTAAGTGCATGAAAATGTATGAAAAATATTAATTAACCAAAAAGCAAAATAAAATTATACCATAAATTCAAAACCTAATCACTATTTAGCATGGCTGGAGACCGTATAAGTTTTATTTAAATGTCACATATTGATAAAATGTAATTTAAGAAATAAATAGTGATTAAGTTTTATTTGCATGCTAATAAAATATGCATATAATAACATTATATTTATTAAGACTTACCCATGACACCCATTATTCAAATCCATATTTCCATTATGTAGATCCATTTACATATAGAGGTACATAAGTAGTTACTCAATATTTGCCCTTTACACTAATTGCAAAGTGTCAGTCATTAGCTGTGAATCCCATACACCTACATCTGATTCCTACACACTATATATTGAAGACTAATTAACATTAATAAATCTTAATGAAAGGAATTAATAACTTTCAACCTGAACAATTATTATTCTCGTTTATTCTCAGAAACAAGATGAAAATCTTCTTCTTCATAAATCTACTGCAAATTGTGACTATCAATAGTGCTCTAGAGTAAATAACTCAATCACGAACAGTGAAACACGAATAACTGCATCCCAAATTAACGCTATCACGAATTTTCTTCACACGAAAAAATCTTATCCGAATCAAAGTACCACGAAAACATCCCGCCACGAATAATTTTATCACGAACGATCATCATCATCATCATTATTTCGTGTGTTACAAGGTCAATTGAGAATGCACACCCTGGTGGCAGAGTTCTTCGAAACCGCCTCTTGACCTCTGACACACGAACGATAAAATACGAATACCTAATTGCATCCCGAATTAACGCCACCACTACACACAAAAGTCGAGTTGAAAAAAAAAAGGAATCGCACCCACCCATAGTGTAAAAAGAAAGTTGAAGAAAAACAGAGATCACAAAATTGACATAACAAGCCCATCCCCGACGTGCCGCTTATTCCATGATCTACCTTTATAAATCGCGCGGTGAAAATCAAGTTTTTTTTGTTTATTATTTACTGTTACTTATTACTACTACTAGCTTTTGCCTGCGACTTCGTCCGCGTGGCGTGTGTTAGCGCCCGGTAACATCACGTGACAGGTATCTCCCCACTACAGGTAAACCCCTCTTGGCAGTAGTAGTGTCGGGGTAAGTATCAGTGTAACGCTCTCTTCTCCTTGGGTTCGCCGAGCGGTGCAGACGTGTATTGTGCTCTAGTGATTTAACATGGCCTTTATTAGTATTTGATATTGATATGATATTGCTGTTGATAATTTTAATATGTGTTCAAATGTAGCTGTAGATTAACACAGGTAGGTACGGACGAGGGATTGGTACGCTTCAGGCTGGATCCCAGTGATAGGAGCGGGGTGCTTCTATCTTTACCGTGATTAGTGCCAAAGCTTAGACACGAATGGGTAATTCGGTCGGATAGCTAATACGTGTTATAAAAGAGAGATCTTTGTGTGTGTGGGACAAAGGTTAAAAAAAATGCTTAATTTTATTATTTTTAAATGAGGTTAAAGTATAAGTAGCTCAGTTGAATAATGAATTGTTTGAAAGTTTAAAATTATTAGTTTATGATAATTTGGTTTGATATAAATTTAGGAAAATACGATCAGTGGAGGCAAACCCTAAAGTACCTATAGGCTTTCTGGAATTCAGAGATAAAAATATGGATGACAGTCGGTATAATAGTAAAAGTTTGACCACATGAAAACTAAAATCGGCCATGTGCGAATCGGACTCGCGCACGAAAAATTCCGTACAAAATTAACAAAAAATCATCGTAAAGACTTATATAACCTACAATTATTTAAACAAAATTTTGAAATTACAAAGAAAATAATAAGATAATTCAAGGGCCGTGAAACGTCCGCCTGGAAAATTTAACAGTAATCTACAACAGAAAACTACCTACTAAAGATTTAAACCGTCCAAGAATAGTGAAAAGTTCGCCCGCAAAATTCAATATTTGACACGACCATCAACGACGTCTGCCCTCACGCGTCTGTCGTGTTCCGGTTGCTCACTCGGGTATCTGCCCCAACGCGCCTCACCGCTGTCAACGCCCCATAACCGCCGCCGCGGCCGCGACGTTCCTTAGTTGCCACTACCGCGAGCTATAAATTTCAAGCCACTAACTCGCTTCCCGTTCCCAGGGGAATTTTTAACTTTGCATACACTAAGGTATCATATTTCAAGCATCTAACTTACCCAGTTTAGATTTTTTCATGCAAATTTTTTTTCCCGCTAACTTAATTTTGAAAATACAGCAATAACTAAACTTTATATTTACTACGGTATGCATGCTAGGTTGAAGTTACATCTTACGTGATTTTTACATACAATTTTTTTTTCTCAATAACTCCTGTTCCCGTGGGAATTATGCAATATCGCGTTGCAAGTAAGCTTTACATTGAACATTAGGGTACCTGCATGCCAAATTGCAATCATCTATCTTACGCGGTTTAGATGTTTTCATACAAAAGTTTTTTTCCGCTAACTCCCGTTCCCGTGGGAATTTTGCAATATCCTGTTGCATTTCCGTCATACATGATTTCTATGTAACTTTAACTACACACGCGACGGAAGCTTAAAAAATGGAGTAACTTCTCCCGTTTTCCCAACATTTCCCTTCACTACTCTGCTCCTATTGATTGTAGCGTGATGAAAAGTATACTATAACCTGCCCAGGAGTATGAAGAATAATTGTAACAAGTTTCGTTAAAATCCGTCGAGTAGTTTTTGTTTCTATAAGGAACATACAGACAGATAGACAGACAAAAATTTTACTGATTGCATTTTTGGCATCAGTATCGATCACTAATCACCCCCTGATAGTTATTTTGAAAATATATTTCATGTACAGAATTGACCTCTCTACAGATTTATTATAAGTATAGATTATTTGAGACCAGCTGTATTAAAATTCAGCTATTCCCCGCGGTCTTACGGCTCATCCGCCCGTATATTAGTGTGTATCCATACTTCCATACTAATATAAATGTGAAAGTCTGTCTTTCCGTCCGTCTGTCTTGACACCAGGGTGTGCATTCTCAATTGACCTTGTAACACACGAAATAATGATGATGATGATGATCGTTCGTGATAAAATTATTCGTGGCGGGATGTTTTCGTGGTACTTTGATTCGGGTAAGATTTTTTCGTGTGAAGAAAATTCGTGATAGCGTTAATTTGGGATGCAGTTATTCGTGTTTCACTGTTCGTGATTGAGTTATTTACTCAGTGCTCTAGTAACTCTAGCTAAAGTTAGTGCTTAACTAAAGAACGTGTAATTTTTGACTAAATATTTTGAGCAAGGTACCTACATGATTCGGGTTTAAAGTTACATGTCCAAACAAAAATATAAACTAAACAATGAGTACCTTTCGTAGTGTGTTTGAGTTAAGTTGTACAAAACAAATGAATGTTTTCAGCATGCCAGTGTGAAGCATCCGTACAGACACGGCACCCAACGTTCTCAGAGTCTCAACCGTGGACATTCGCTCTCGCGCTCCGATGGAACCTGGTGACATCACGGGACCGCGGGTAAAATATTTATTTGAGCTTTGATTCTTGCTCAGGTTCGTACCTTGCAAAGGTGGTCCATGGCAACACAGTGTGGCATTGCCGCCAGTGGCATGGACACTACTTTTACACCAGGGACGATTAGAGTTTTCTCTGACGACAAAACATTTATTTTTTGTTAACATCATTAAGAATTTAACTCGTGCCTTTTTGTAAATAGTTATAATAAGTAACAAACACCTGATAAAATAGTAATATAATGTATGTATATCAAATATGAGTACATATAATATTTGATATACACACATTATATTACTATTTTATCACAATTATTTTAATTTATTCCCATAGTTTGTAAAGCAAAAATCACAAGTGTAGACGAAATCTTAAGGTTTTTATATTCAATTTTCAAGGGATTGCAGAAGTACATTTGTCAAATCTAATAAAATAATTATAATATAAACTAAAAACATTCATTTTTAGTTAACCATTGTTTCCCGCAGTGGTAGACAGAGACTATTTATTTCCATTTGCTACGATTCTTCTGATCCCCTAGAGTTTCCATTGCTTTTTTCATTCTAGTATTACCTCCTAAAATATCTATGTATTTTAATAAACATTTATTATATACAGCAAGCCTACAAAACAAATATAAACTATAAAAACTTATAAGTGTTTGAATTACCTATGATGTTTCTATATACTAATATTATAAAGAGGAAAGATTTAATTGTTTGTTTATTTGTATTTGATAAAAATAAATAATATAAAATGTGTATAGGCGATTACTACTTTTTTATATACATTAACAACTTGGAATGCATGGAAACTCAATGTAGATATTTTTTTTCTCACAGAACTTAATCGAATTATAATTGCCAACTTAATCAATAACTTACAAAGGTATATATACAATATTTACTGTTAATTATTTTTATATGATCTTTAGTCAGCAGTGTCGAGTTCAGTGAACCCAATAGTAATACGACGGACGCTATTAAGCTATATAAATCTAGTCCTGGCTTACCTTTAATGGCAACTCAACTAGTGACAACTTTCTATGCCCACACATTTCATACGTTTTAGGGATTGAGCGTTGCATTTTTGTGCAGTATTCCAAATAATACTGCTAATACTTTTGAAAAAAAAAAAACGTCCTATGATCTTCAATACATACAAGTAAGTTTGTATTATATCGAAAAAATGAATAAATTAGCAAGTAATACCTACGTAAAAGGGTACACATTATATCAACAATAAATAAATTAGTTACGTAGATCGAAATACCGATTAATTTCATTATTTAGCTGACTTTTACCTTTTTATGCAAGGAATTCGCTGCTGGTCCGGTCTTTGCTCTTGTACCTTTACAAATTTCGAAAACTCGTTCTAAGTGGCTATCACTTACATATAAACCATCTGCCTGCCAAATTGCAGCTTCTTAACTCTAGTCGTTTTTTTATATTTAATGTTTACTACATATCTTTAGCTTTAATTTATATACAAAAGTTTGAAGCGAAATTGATCTACAAAAAGGAACACTAGCAATTCAAATATATATAGAAGTACATTCTTCTCTATCCTACATCCATGTGGACAAATCAAACAGATTTTAAAAAATCATTTAAATTAATGAAATAAATATTTACAGGCAACATAGTGGTGTGCGCCGAGTGCGGCACGCGCACGATGGGCAATAAGCTGTCGTCGTGCTCCTGCGCGCCGATCCTTCGCAAGGCGTACCGCTATGAGGACAGCCCGTGGCAGAACTCGCGCCGCAGGGATGGCCATCTACTGAGGTGAGGTTTGACATCATAATAGCTCATTAAATATTTAATGCTCTAAGATTGACTAGTATACAAAAACCTATCGTCGTGCTCCTGCGCGCCGATACTTCGCAACGCGTAGGGCAGCCCAGGCAGAGGTGAGGTTTAACATCATTATAGCTCGTTGACTACATAGTATTGTACAAGTTTGATCAGTGTACAATAAGCTATCGTCTTTTTCTGGCACTAATCTTTTCGCCATATTATATTTCCCACTACAGATTTAACTCAATTCCTTTAATGCGACAAAAAAAATTCTGCCTTATATTAAAACACCAAACTGTCGTATGTCGCTTCTTCTTTATTCATATATGTATTTTCTATGGTGCAATAAAGTATTTTAGCTACTTCCTTACTTCTTATTTTATTTTTTTAATCCTGGGCTGGCTTAGTCCATATGAACATTATTATTTACGACAACGAGTTTAGATCCGTCAAGGTAAACAAACCAAAATAGATAAATCAAACAAACGCGTCTACAAGAATACTCGTTTCTTGCACAAGTAACTTTTTTGAGCTTTGGTACTAAAACCATGACGAAATTACTTAGATGTACATTTGCATAGGTAATCATTACTTTGTTACATTGATTTAATGTATAATCAGCAAATCCTGTGTGCAAAGAAAAATAAAAGAGATAAGATTTAATTTTGTAATACCCGTATATAGGTAGGTTACTTTTGAAAGGCGTAAAGTACTTTTTAACCTATAGAACGATTTCTAATGCAAGCATAGTTACAGACAACAGCTAATAAATTTATAAAGAAAACATATCTGACCACGGTAACTATACTACACAGCACCAATTGTGTGCCTAGTTATAAAAAATGCATGCAATCTGCGCTCCCATGATGTCATAAAATGCGTGCTGGCAGTGGGCACGGTTAGGATAGTTTCCTCATCATTAATATATATTGTCACGCGAGGCACTAACTGTACAAAAATATATAAAACTCGTTTCACGAGATGATGTCTGCATGCTAGCCTGCAAAATTAACTTCAACTATAATTTATTGGCTGACCTAATTAATGTAGGTAGTAGCCCACTAGACTAGCTACCTGTTTTATGCTTAGGCTAGATGGAGCGAACTTTGTTTTGTTCAATCATGAAATGAGATTTGGTATAATTTCGGCAATTTAATAACTTAAATGGATATTTCATTTTATAAGAATTATCCAATTTAGTTATTGATGATGAAATAAATGAATTAGTGCCACCACTGTTTTGGCACAATAACTTTTTCGTTTACACTTCAGTATGTAAGTGTTTTACTTACACTGCTTAAATAAAAAGAAATTAAATAGCATTTAAATTACTGGGTACTGTTGAAAAAGAGCAGTAGAATACTTAGCTTGGATGTTACGACCATCTAAAGGCTAACGGCGTCTGTGCATCCATTTTACCAAATTACTATTTGCGTATAGTGCAGCGAAATTTGAGGGTGAAAAGAAGGTCATCAATTCATTCGGTTACATCTTTGTAACTACTAGTACTAAATTCTTGATTACCTACCTATTTGTAGAAAAAACATGAAATTGAGGCTCCATCATTTACAATGTTTGATATTGACGATCGATTCCAGACTATGGGCGGAAGTATTTCACGTATCAGCGAGTGGTGCCGGCACGGTCAAGTGGCAGCAAGTCTCCGAAGACCTGGTACCAGTAAACATTGCCTGCATCCAGGACTCCCCTGAATGCGTGTTCCACATCACGGCTTACAACTCGCAAGTGGACAAGATCCTCGACGTTCGGCTAATCCAACCTGGTATGTTCAATATATTTTAGCCACAATAAGTCATATAGCTGAAAAGATCAATCCGGAATTATATTAGAATCTATACTTTTGAACATGTCAAAATAAAAATACAGGCATTCCTAATTTAGGAAAATAGTGTTAATTAAAACTATAAAAAAATATGAAGTAATTTAATATTGTCATGTTTGTATTAAAGTACTACCTAGGCGACCTAGCTTCGCTCGTTTAATGGAGAAAATCTTTTTGGGTAAAATGTATTTTCCCAGATTATGAAAGAAAAAAAGATTATATATTTTGTACTTCTTGGTGGATATTGCATGCTAGTCTTATCTATCATTTAGGTATCTGTACCTATCCTAGACTTTATTGAAAAGTTAACAAGATATCTTTGAGTCTGATATTTATGCTAATGCTTATTGAATACAGCTTTAAATAGAATTAGAGGCATTTATAAGTTTGAAAGTCATGATCCAGTATCTGTACCTTGTTGCCATGCCCTTCTAAGTATTCATACATTAATAATAATTAAGACCATATTGTTCGACCTAAATTCAAATACGAACTTAATATTGTTATAATGATGATGCAACATTAATAAAACGCCTCCCGAAATAAGCATTATCTCAAGAGTAACTTCACACTTTTAGAAAACATTTTACGAGGGCAATTGAGAAGATACTCTTACAGCGGCTGTATCGGTAACCTATTTTCAAATTTGTTACAAAAAGTGATCGAATAAAATTTTATATTGTGTAGGAGTATCTTGGATATTTTAGAGTAGGTGTTGTATTTTAAATTAGGTAGGTATATTGCTTTTAACACATTTGTACATTATATTCAAATAATAACTTTATTTACAATCCAGTTCTTTTTATTTATTCAGGACCTCTAAGGGGCCCGACAAATTGGTATTAATTTATTTGTTTTTTGTTTGTAATAACTTATTGTAGTAAAACGTGTATATTTTCTTTGCTAAAACAAAAGTGAATACAAAAGCATAGAATGAAACAAAAGTTCAATGGCGAACTTATCTTTATTTATATATAACCGACTTCAAAAAAAGAAGGAGGTTTTCGATTCGTCGGAATGTTTTATTTGTTTATTAAGTATCTGCCTACACTGGCTTTGCACGGGTAGAAAATTTGAAATAATTTGTTTTCTGAAAATTTTAAGCGTTATTAGTTATTTGCGTTGCGTTCATTAATAATTTTTTTTGGAATAATTTTCTATGAAGTATTGGAAAACCTAAAATAAAAAAGGAAAATGAATTGGTAAGTTTTAATTAGGCGCAACTGTTTTGCAGTTATGAAGTCAACATAAATGTAGTGAACGTATTACATCTTCTGAAATTAAATATCGCTATTACTTATAAAATAATAAGAAAGTATTTGGTGCGATGCAGCTTTTGTATCGAGGTATTTTGTATACGCTAATTAGAATGTTTTGAGTATTTCGTCCATTTCAATTCAAATCGATATTGAATGAAGTGGTATCCTATCAGATTGCCTAAGACTTATTATCCGAATGTCATGATCCATAACAAGTTTGCTATAATCCTCAGTTATAATAATGTTCAACTCACCGTATCAGTTGGTAACATAATTATCATTAGTCATAATACTCTTGTGTCATAATATCGGGTGCTAGAACAATAGCATCTTATAATTAGTAATGGTATAAAGTCACATGCCATATCTGTTGTATTGTATAATGTATTAGTCCGAATGTTAATTTGTCATAATATTAATTATGGTGCCCTTCGATTCACATAAAACTTTTGCATCTAATTTAGCTTCGCCGAACTTTAAATTTCGAAATATTAAAACAATTATTACATCTTAGATTATATTGAAAATATTTAGGGTATGATAGAGAACCATGGATTACAAATCCGACTCAGAGCACCCCGACTCCACGTGGCTCAACTTTGTCATATACTAGAGTGTTATTCCTTCGCGCGGAGCCACGAATGAATCGAAGGGCCGACGAAGCGAGTCTTCTGGTGGAGCCACCCAGAAATACTTGCATGTTTGCTTGCATGCATGCTGCAAGCATGCAAGCTTGCAGCATGCTTGTATGCTAGCTGCAGGCTTGCTGCATGCTTGCTGCATGCTTGCTGCATGCTTGCTGCATGCTTGCTGCATGCAAAAAAAAAGTTCACAGCAAAAGCATATTTACACAATTATCAAATATAAATAGGACAAACCAATTATATTTTTTAAATTTTAGGTATTCCCCCATTAGGGTACAATATTTTATTTAACTTCAAATTCGGGTTACTTTTTATTCGAATAAGTGATTAATATAGAAATATAGATTAGCTTTTATAAATATTATTGATTATGATATTTATCACGCACAAATTTATAGCATTTTATTTTTCGGGAATCCAACTTTAGGGCATGTCATATTATATGACATTGATATCGGGCTAAACACTATTCGGATACAAGACGATTATGGAAAAAACAATTATTCCACCTTAGATTATAGTGAAAATATTTAGGATACCTGATAGAGAACCGAATGAAGTATATTGAGGAGCTCGATAGCCTAGCGCGCGTGTTCATAACGATTGCGCGCGTGAAGCGACGGCGAGTGCGCGGCTATGTTTGGATTGGTCGCCATTAGTGGAATTTCCATCTTGAGCTCCTCCGTGCTTCGGAAAGCACGTTGAAACGTTTTGATCCCGGCTGTGTCAGATGCTTGCCAGAGGCGGCCTGAAAATTCTGACAGTGTTGGCCACTAACACACTGGATCGAGTTCCTATTGATCTGATTTCCCTGTATAATAGGGTTACGGAGGTCAAACGGCAGTTGCTCCATTGTAATAACAAGTTCCGACAAATCAGAAGCCATTTATTAGCGTAGGTACTCTGGGCTCTAAACCAGAAGCTGAAATTGCAACCGGGAAATATTCTCGAACGAAGAAGAACATTGAATGATGTATATTGGAATGAAGAATATTTTGGCAAATAAATCAATCCATACTAAATACATTTATATTAGAAATCCAAATACATTAATTATAACATTTTCAATTTTTAAACTACGAGTGTATCCTACCAAAAGGTCCTTACCGCGGAATATCAATGTATAAAAATATTAAAACACACAAATCCATATCCATATCCATACTTCCATACTAATATTATAAATGCGAAAGTCTGTCTGTCTGTCTGTCACCTCTTCACGGCTAAACTGCTGGACCGATTGTGATGAAATTTGGTAGGGATGTAGTTAACGACCTGAGGTCAAACATAGGCTACTTTTGGGCGCGATATAACCGAGTCCCACGCGGGGCAAAGCCGCGGGGAACAGCTAGTATAATATAAAACTCTCAAAGTTATAAATACATTCATAAGCCACTAGCTTTTGCCCACAACTTCGCCCCGGTAAACTTCCCCCGGGAACAGTACTTTTTCCCTGGATGAAAGGAGATGCCTTTCATGTCCTTCTCAATACTCCTAGCTATGTGTATGCGAAATTTCAGGAAGATTAGTTCAGTAGATAGGGCGTGAAGAGGTAACAAACAAACAAACAAATATACAAACTCACTATCGCGTTTATAATATTAGTAGGGATTCCTACTGGAACACGCAATCTTTTGAAGTCTAAATTATTATAGTTTATTTTATTATTCGTAACACGCTTTCGGACATATATAGAAATGTAGGGGTAAAGTAATGAAATCGTGATTCAATTATATCATTCAGTTATACTTTAATGCAATCCGACCCCTTAAGCCAGCTTAAAAGTCTTAAATCGTCGATTTCACAAAAGGAAGAAGAAAATGATGATACATCGCTTCATAAATAGAAGACACAAAAAGAAAAAGACGCTTCTTCTAAAATATTTCCTATCGTTTCTACTTTGCAGGCACTCGCATTGGTCAGGCTTCGGAATGCTTCGTGTACTGGAAGGACCCGATGACCAACGACACCTGGGGCTTGAACTTCACTTCTCCTATTGACGCTAAGCAATTTAGGGAATGCTGCGTAAGTGCTCAAAATTTCATATTAATATAATCAAAGCAAGGAAGGCGTACATCTAGCTTGCTCTATGACATAGCAATGGCCGCTGGTGGCAGAAATTTGCCGGTATATCAAATTTATGGTACATATTTGATATACCGGCAAATTTACATATTGTGGAATATATGGATAACATGGGTTAATGTGGAGATCTGTGAAAGAGGCATGAATTAAGCATTGGAATTATCTAGACTACAATAGAGATGATCATGATATCAATTTAAGTAAATATTTTAAAGAAATGAAAATAAATCAGATTTTTGAAAATAAGGTCTAATTTCTGTAAAAACAAATTCACTTAAGTAAATTGTGGTTTTTGGTAGATTATTTGTACCATAAAATTATGAGATTAATGTTTATTAAGTCGGATGCTAATGAGAAAAATCTAAAGAATTTCCATAGAGTCCAACTGGTTTGGTGATATTTGCATTTTACAATTACATAAACAATCGATCGAACGCAGTCAACCGATTCACAAAAGTATTCTGTAATTTTAGTCACCATCGTTCAAATTCTCACGTAAGGCATCTTCAAGCTACAGCCTGAAGTTGGAGCCACCGGGCAACAAGCAGAAGTTCAAAGCCAAGAGGAAACCGCTTTCCACTCCAGCTAGCCCAAACCGCTCAAGGTAAAATAATATTCACGTAACCAAGTAAATTGATACCTTTAAGAAATGAAACTTAAGTTGTTTTCTGTCTTGCATAGTTTGACCTACGGTCGCGAGCCGCAGTGCACTTGCATGACACAAGAGCAGTATGCAAGGCTACGGGCGCAAGATCCAAGATATCGTGAGTAAAAATGTCACAAGTACAACATTGATTGAATTCCAGTAAATTAATGATAACGCTTCTCTGCAAATTTAAGCTTTATTATTTTCATGCATTGACATTATTAAAGACCATAAAATCATTGATTTATTCAAATACAGCAACTCATCTGGCAAGATCAGTGTAGATAAATATTTATGTTAATTGTTACTTTCTAAACATGAATTCATAAATACGAAATTCAATTTGTAGTTACCACAGTTCTCTTAATAAAAGAACGGTAATAATTATTGATTTAAGAAGAGTCATTAATCGTGCATTTATACATTTCATCTCTATATTCTATTGAAATGACAACGAGATACAAAATAATCATTATATCAGGTATACCTAATTTAAGTTAAGCGTTACCTTGTTTGTTTTTATTTTATTATGAATGAGCAATAGTCTGTAAAATTAAGCATTTTCACACCCATCTACATCAGGCTCGTCGACTCTGCCGCGTACCACCACTCGCGCAATCGAGACCGAAGTGGGCGCGAGTGGCACCGCCAACCGGACGGACAAAGTAGCTGCTGCCACCTCATCTACCTCGCTTTACGACAACGTCGCCAACTCACAACCTGCCCACCAGGCGCCGCCTAAGCGTGAGCTCTCTTTTACTATTCCTCAGCGAAGTTTTGCAATGAAAATGTTGGCAAACCTTTCATCTACTTGTCATTCTTATCTGACTTAGAGAATCGCGCTTAACCTCGTGGATATGCGCCATTCTCTAACCTCGTGGACTTTATATGCACCAAAACTAGATCCGATTCAAACTTCTTTTAGTTCGTAAAGTACTAGGATTCACTTCCACATTCTATGTACGGTTCGTACCAAATTATCAATTTTAAGATCGAGACCACGCTTTTTCGTGTTTTGAAGCCTACCGTATATAGGTACATGCAATTTTCATAACATTGAACCCAGCTAACTAGGTTTAATAGTTACTATTTGTTTTAAGCTTCGTTGCATTAGAAATATTTGAACTGAAAGTAAATTTTGATGACGACACATTGATCAGACTTTATTAAATGTTTAATAGTTATGTTTTGATAAGTTATATGGTCTAAAATAATTCATCATAAAAAGAAATGGCAAGAATCGGCAGGTATCTATTCTGTCGATTCCTGCTATTTATTTTTAATTTACAATGGTTTTAAACCAATTTTAATGCCTTAATTTTTTTTAGCTGCTGCTCGACAATCTGATTCTCAACCACCAACTAGGCCTCCAAAATCGCAAGAAACGTCTACAATGACTACGAATACTTCCACCGCTCCGAAAACTGTTACCGCCTCTGTTGGAACTCATGGATCAAATGTACGTTACCTAATTTATTATATAAATTTCTTAATTAACAATTGCCTATATACTTTTGAGAAGCTTAATAGCCAAGCGGCGCCACTTACGAACACGCAATGAGCGTGCAGATCTAGCGACGCGATGGCGAGCGCGCTTGACTTGGATTGGTCGCCACTTGTTGCATTTTCAACCGATTTTCAAAAAAAGAGGAGGTTTACAACTCCTTTGGATGTTTTTTTGTTACCTCGTTTCTAGAACGAAATTAAAATTCGAAAAGACATACTATCAAATTGGTCCCATTTTAATTTCATCAAATCGGTGCAGTGTGTTTTAAAATCAAAATAACTGGAATTTGTAAATCGGTTATTTATATTATATTTTTTTTTATATTTAATAGTTGCTTGATGAAGTAATATGCAAGCTCAATCAACCCTGTATACCCCGGTGTTTTTTTAAACCCCCTCACGGTCAATGGATTATACTTGAAGTTTGATTTCCTTTGGGTTAATTCATATACGTATGTTGGTCGGCTCAACTTAGTTGACCCTGCACACTGTGGTGTCAAAGTGATACGCCTTGGTATCACTGCTTTATAATGAGGCACTGCCAATATTATCAATTATTTGTCCATTAGAGTATCAGTTCAATTAACCCTGCTCACATAGGTGTCGAAGTTTTTCTAATCTGACGAAATTTAAGTTAGCCCCAGTAAACAAATTGAAGTCGGTTTTTGATTTTTGGAAAATAGATCATCAACTTGAGCATAGTCGTCGTTATCGCTAGATGGCAGTCGTCAGATACTTTAAGATTTGAAGGTGCCTAGCCTAAAACAACTATTACACCCATATTTTTAAACGTTGCCTCATAGGTCGCCTCCACTCAACCTCATTCGAGGACGCCTCAAGGAAGTCTTCCAACTTTCCTTGAAAATGGTATTCTTGATTGTTTCCTTGAGCAAACTCCAGTGAGGATGAGTCAAGGAATGACGTCCCGTTTCATTTCAGTATGTTGGTAAACCGCCATACTTTTTGACGTAAAAAGAGTTTTTGACAAAGTTTCTTTTTCAAATTTAGCCTACTGGTATAGATTTATTATAAAACAACAAAATACTTAATACACAGAGAACTTATTATAGTAGGTATAAGTTTTTCTTAAATCTGGTCCTCAATAAACCTCACTGGTTGGTTGACTGGTAGAAAAAGCCTATGGCTTTAAGTCCGCCATTTACATTTGTATGTAATGAAGTTAAATAAATAAATAAATAAATAAATAAATGCACCTACTTTCGTTAAACGAAACATTCGAGGCTTCCTTAAGGTACCTCTCGACCAACCTTATATTTTGACAGATCGTTCCTCACCTCCATTGAGTAATTTCCTTAAGGTGAGTAAGCTAGTGTCAACTATGAATACCATTGAGGTCGAGTGAGGATGAGTGGAGTTTGAGGAAACTATTGGTTTCCCAAAAAAAGGGTTACGGCCGTCAAACGGCAGTCACTCCAATGTAAATAGGACCATAAGTAAAAAGTACCCTTAGTTCTGAAGAAACGCAACTGGGAAACAGGTTCGAATGGTGATTTATGTTTGGTTTAATGACGTCAGGCAGGTCATAAAAATAATGCCGAATTGTATACATCGCATTTTACCGAACCACAGTAGCAAACCACTGGCTTGAAAAACGCCAAAATGATAAAAATTCAGAAAATACCGCATCCAGAAAAAAAGAACATTACAACCTACATTGGACCTTGTTCCAAATATTTACCATCGTACCTATCTACTACTAACTTAGAATTATTAAGGATCTACCTCTATAATAAAATATTTATGGGACAGAAAGGTTCTCGAATTTCGACCAAGCACTGGCAATCGCAGTCTTTGGGGGAGGCCTATGTCCAGCAGTGGACAGCCTAAAGTGGACGGCTGAAATAATAATGATGAATAAAATATTTACCACAATTATTTAAATTTTGCCAGGCGTCCGAAGAGGGACAACAATCAGGAGCTGGATCAGGCACTCAGCATGGCCAAGACCTAAAGTCGGAGGGAGTGCAGGCTGGTGGTACTTTGACTTCATCGAAATCGTCTGCCACATCTACCAGGCCTGGGAAGGAGCACCTACAGCATATGCCGAAGAGTGTCGATTATGGCGATGGAAATGAATCGGTGAGCTTTCTTTCCTTTAAAAGAATTCGTAAATAATGCTGATGCTACAACAATGAAACATAAAATTCTTCATTTACCTGTTATTAGAAATACTCTTTACGACCTTTGAGAATGATGAAAATAAATGTCTGAATAGACATATCAATTTGATGCAGAAAATGTTTATTTCCTACATATCGATCTCCGTTAAGAAAAATGCAAGATAGCATTATAATTTTAATTTTAAATTAACTTATAATTCAAAACGCGGCCCGGCATTCATCCGCCTGACCTAACGCAACTATTGTGGTAAACTATCGTTCAGACCTATTTTTGACTTTTGTCATTAGTTCAAAGACGGTAATTCGAATGATTTTCATTCGCTGCACTGCATATTGTTTTTACTTTAAAAATTTTAAACTCATACCAAAGATCTAGACAAAATTCCTCGCTACAAATAAAAACAAATCTATGCTACAAACATATTTTATTTTTAAAGACCCATTGTTATTTAGTCCTATTAATCCATACTACAAAGGTATATAAAAGTAAGAAAAAAAACTAAATTTACGCTAAAATAGTAAAATAACATGAGCATTTATAGCCAATGAAAACTGCTGGTCTGTCAGTTTTATTGTCTTGTCCTTAATAAGGTTGAAAGGGCTTCAGACAATGGATATATAATTGAATTCTATAAATACAATTTTCTTCAAATTTTCGAAGAAAATCGTACCACATATTACATATATAAATTTTTGTAATACTCCTTATATTTTATTTATTCAAACTAAATAATACAAAATACAGTTATGATGACATTTGAGTTTAATGTTCCAGGGTCGTGAGTCTGACCGACATTCGGCGCATCACCACAACGTCATTAACAATAACACTTCAGGCTCTCGTCGCACCAAGTCCAAGAGTACTGAGGATATGAATATGGGTTAGTAAATAAATTAGTATCTAATGTCACTGGGTTACAAAGCTACACAATACAACTATGCTTGTTTCATGCGCTCTATCCCATTCTCGTTGACCACATTCCGACAATTTTTTTTCTCTAGACAAACTCTCTTCATTTAAATGCCAAAATTCAAAATGAGAAAGTTATCAACTAATTTGTTTGTTTTCTATACTATATCTGTGACCTTATAAATCCGTTTGTTCAAAGTTCAAGTTGATTCGTTTTTAAAAATAAACAAAATATATGACTAATGTCATTTAAATATAGACTGGTGTTAATATAAAGACTTTTAGGTAATTGTTATTTGTTTTAGAGGTTTGCTTTTTTAAAAGCTCCCGGCGCTACTGCCATACCTAGATACGTATTAAAAAAATTGCAAGTATTTGCTTATTTAAGGAATTAAGTCCTTGTCTACCTGTATTGTATTAGATTGGTGTTTGGATGGCCATTAATTTCGTCAATTGAGAAAATAGTTTAATTATACGCCTAATTGGAATGTTTCAGACTCTAACACGCTAAAACGCATGCTGAAGCCGATGCCTTCCACCGAGAGTCCTGTAACATCTCCGGAGATGGGTCGGCGTAGGTACGGCGGGGCCGGCCCGTGCCCTCCTTCGTGCGGCTCTCACGGCCATCGGCATCCACAACACATGCATCATGGACATTACTCACATGTCGTCAACAATAATAGTCGGCAGAGCTCGCAGCGGTAGGTTATATTTTATTTTTTACGAATACCATACAATAAGTCCAATGCACTTTGCATTGGACGCGTATGGTTTATTCTTAATTTAATGATGAAATAAGCTTACATACTGTCTATGCTAACAAAAGATCATTGCAAAGATAGCTTATGTAGGACATTGTAGGATTATATTTATGATAACGTATCTATCCGTATAAATAGTTACGCTATTTGGTAAAAACTTTACTCTTACCATGGGTTCAGGTATAATTTCAGTAATTAATTTGTAAGGTTTAACTTCAGTTTAAGGGTTGATCTTCATCATGCTTAATTTATAAACTACCTTTGACGTGGTTCTTTTAACGACTAAGGAATAGTAGCCGTCCAACGGTTTAACATGTCTTCCGAAGCACAGAATAATGTTTGTTGTCAGACAATCAGATGTTTCAAGCCTGCAATGTCCTAACCAAACTGGAAACAAGTAAACAAAGTATGATTCCCATGGTAATCGAACCTACGATCCCTGGATCTACAGGCAACGCCTTGACCACTGGACTACAGAGGTAGTTACAAAATATCATTGATTCATTCAATTTTTAATTGTTACAGACGTGGTGTTGGTGTTGGGGCAGCACCAAGTGGCTATCCTGGTAGAGGATTGTACTTAGAATTGGGTGGAGGAGAACGCGATCTCTCCCCTCCCTCTGATAATGTGATGTTCGACAATCAATGCTACGCTACCACACCTTCCTCATCCAACGGCAATTCCGACCAGGAGCCGTGTCAGCGTCGAGATGGAAGGCAGCACCATCATGGGGTAAAAGCAATTTTATCTTCCATCTTGACTAAGTAGTGACATTAAGAAAATAATTTAGACATAATCAACAATGTACCTTATTGTTGATGTTCTTAAGATGGTGAATGACCAAAAAGCATTTAAGAAACTTCATAAGAATGTAACTAACTCGAGTAGAATATAAACGCAGCCGCTAACATCTGCGTTTATGAAATCTCGTGGTAAAAAAATATACTTATTGCTATATATATTGCTTCTGTGCGTCCACAGAAGCAATATATAAAGCAATAAGTATATTTTTACGAATAGTAAAGTTTGATTTTTGCTAAAATAAGCTATGGTAACAGAATAACAGTAACGAGCACCAATCAAAGTCACAGGAAGTCGCTAATTCGCTATTTCAGCTATATGCCACTTCAAATCGGTCAAAATGGAAATCTGCGGGAGAACCGTAAGTCCAGCAAAAGTCCACTCATTTCTTGTGGCTTTTAGCGGTATCCTTAAAATTTTGGTAAATTAGATATTTAGCCTTGATGATAAATTAATATTTGGTACGCGGCCACGACATCAATTAAAGGAAATGACTGTTCGCCAGAAGCCGTGCCTATCGCGGCAAGCTTCCCAGTCGAGTGCGACTCCAGCGCCGGGGTCACCGACCTCGAGGCTGCTCCTTGAATATGAAATGCATCTACGGAACACCCTCGCCAAAGGCATGGATGCAGAGAGCTACAGTCTTCATACGTTTGAAGCATTGCTGAGTCAGAGTATGGAAGATCTAGGTACGTACAAGAATACTCACAGACTAAAATGTCATAGTCAAAATGTCAAATTTTAAATTTGCTTTTATATTTATATACATTAATAATCTTATTACCTCTCTGGAATACGCCAGTTTTATGATTTTGTAAAAATAATATGAGTAGTAAGTATATTATGAGAACGAAATCATTTCATTGAAATGAATCTAGAACGAAACACCGCATTGGAAGTAACAAAGAGTTGTGCCATATAAGTGCCAGAATAAATTCAATTGATGATTTAAAAATAACTTTTTTATTATTTTGTATAATACTTATCAACCGTTTAAAAGATCGCCTACTTAAAACAGCTCTAAATGTAAGTACTCTTCGCCCACTGGTGTTAATTCATCCATCATCATCAACTAATGCCAAGTATTGTATGTTCCGTAGAATATAACGACAATTTGCCACCATCGAATCAACGAAGTCCCTATCCACCGCGACGTCGTAAGTATTGCAACATATGTTAATCTTTTTCAAAAATTTTGGCTTTATTAACTTTTAAATAAATTTAGATTTCGCTTTTTGTAAACAATACAATTGTCATTGCTATTAAAACTTTTTTATCATTGTAACTTTGTAAGCTTTACCGATAGTATAAATCTATAAAAATATTAAAATACTTACATTTTTTGATTTAACGTAATACTTATACGCACACGCACTTTGTTTGCTAGGTATTTTGATACATAATATACTTGAACCCGTTTTTTGTTTTTTTGTTGAGGACCGACCCAAGAATCCATTCTACACTCTTTGAGAAACCTTAAGGAGGCTGCAATAAGGGCCAGAGGTGAAACATCTGTTATTTATTATTCTAATGCCATTTAACATTGGAACAGTTTCGTTGACTCCTATTAACTCTTCCTGGAGACAAAATCTATATTTATTTTATCTTTATTTCTGTTATGTGTATGTCAATTGTGTGAGTATGTATGCGTTCATAAATGCAGCATCACATGGCACTGCGTGGGTTTGTCATTGATACCACAGCCTCTATCGGTTAATTTTAAAAAGGGTCATGTCATGTCACTATAGACTAATTTTTTGGTGAGTAATTAACCTGTTTGTTTTGTCCCTGACACTAACAAGGCATGAAATAAATAACATACTTACTGTAATTTATACTGTTATTAATTATTAAGTATCATATTTCCAAGTTTTAATTAACTTTATGTAACTTTGCTGTGCACGTCAGTACTGTTAGTAATATTACAAGTATTATTCTATAGCTTTGAGAAAGCTAGTAGCTGTACCATGTTTACTAAGATCGCTTATTTTATTTTAAACTAGCTGTGCCCGCGACTTGGTCCACCAATATTTTAACCCTAATTCTTGCAATAAAGTCAAACAAATTCACACAACAAACATGACTTTCAAACCAGAGAATAAGGGGTTAATTTGACAGTGCAAACTACTCCGTCATCAAGCGAGCTACATGAAGAACAACAAAAAATCAAATTCTTTAATTTATTAGATAGCCGATATCCTTTTTTTAGTTATTTCGATTTTAAAAACCTCATCAAAATTGAACCATTGGTGTAGGCGCTATTATGAACATATAGATACACAGACACCGAACATTTATAAGAGTACCTCTCTTTTTCATAAAGGGTTAATTAAATGAAAGGCGACTATAAAGTTTACTCGAATTATAAGAAGCTGCTGAATCAAACTCATGCTTGACGCTTTAAAGTGGTAAAAAATTCTCGCCTCCTCGTATTTATTACTATGGCTACTTAAGTTACCTAAACGCGTATTTTTGTGTAACTACCTACTATTCCGTAGTGTAAAGAAATCAATACCAGTATTTTGAAACTTCATATGCATTTAGAATAAGGAACCAAAATATTTTATAAAAAGTGTACAATGCCATCTTATGGCGAAATGTGAAACAAACAACTCCCAATATAACCTGAGCTCTCGCTACAATATAAAGCACCTTGCCGCTAGTTTATATTAGGTAGCTCGATTGTCCTTCAGGAATTTGTACAAATTTTGTGATAATTTATAGCCTTTATGTACCTTGTAGTGTTAATCTATCGTCGTACTAAATCTCATCAAAATCTACTGTCTAAATAGACAGACAAACAAATTCTAATAATAGATATTAAAAATATTTATACTTATATAAATAAAATATTTGGCTTCTGTTATCGATTCAGATGCCAAATAAAATACTTTTTTGAAAATATTTTTTTTTTCATGTACAGAACTGGCTTTCCTGAGAATTTATTCAAGGCTCTTATGGCAGAACGTTATAAAATAACAATATTGCACATTCAGCACATTATTTTTTAGTGCTTAGATTGTTGCTCTACTACTCCAACTACCTCCTATTTTATAGAAACACCATATATATTCCCTCTAGAGCTATCTGTTAGACAACATTATATTCCTGACTAAATTTCCCCTTACTACCTACACATACACATAAAACTAATTAATTATTCCCAACTACCTTGATAACTTTTAAACGGAATGCGCCTTAGGAATCGTATCAGATAAGTACAACAGAAAAAAAAAATGTGTCTTTTAAGCCAGTAAAACCAAATCGCAATCGATTTAAATGTTATTTTTATTTTATTTAAGACTGTATTAATTTTTTCAATATAAGTAGAGTTTCTTTCTTTATTTAACTTACTGATTTTGTCAACCCTTTTTCATGCCTAATCTGGTCTGATTAATTTACAAACCTGGATTTTTATGTCATAAGAACCTCTCTTTTAAGGGAATCTGGATTACAAAAAATACTAAATAACGTAGATCCCTCTCAGATTAAGGATCTAAGAATATTTTCTCACACACAAATCAAAAAGCAATATTTCATTATTATAACCATGTTTAGTACCTTTTGAAAAAGTCATGGTATATATTACAGTAGGTTATTTGTAAGCTTTGAATGATTGCTTCATAGGAAATCATCCTTCAAGTACACAATGAAAGCAGATGATCTCTACATAGAACGTATGTAGAGATATAGTCGATGTTACTAAATATTCTCATGTTATTTGTTTGACAATGTAATAGTAGTATGTCGAGTAACAATATTTTTACAACAGGTCCTGCTTCTCAATGTTCGGGCGGTGGTGGTAGCCGATCTTCCACTTTGCCTCTACCACACCGTCTTGGCGTTGAAAGACAGCACAGTGCTAGATCGGACCGGGATGGCTATTATAGGTATGTATGATTAAATACTTGTGTATACTGTAATATAACATACTGCGACCAAATTGCAGACCTTTTAAAAAAGGGAGACATTAGGAGTACCCGAAATCGCCGAGCGTGTATGACGAGAGTGATGAGTGTGGAGGAAGCGAGAAAGGTCTGTAAGGATCGTAGCCAATGCCTACCCCTACGGGAGACGATATGTATGTATGTATACTGTAATTGTATTTCCTAGTTTAGGAGTTGATGCATAGCAATTACTTTTAACCGACTTCAATTTTAAAATCTGCTAAAGTTAATTTAATTCCATTCCTAGAGACCTAGTCTGCTTTTCTTGAAATTGATGTCGTGGTATATTAATATCCCAACTATATAAACCTATATAACTTTAACTTGTTGTTCTAGTGATCGTAATGAACTAATGCGGGAGCGAGAGAGAGAAAGAGAGCGTGGTTACTTGAGCGACCACAATACCAGGTTTGTAAAAACATATTTAGCAAAATTAAAGACTTAAGTTTGCCTTTTGTGCGATACTATTTTAATTTGATCAATAAATATTAAGTAAGTAAATATTATTATTTTGTTATTAGACCTAATATCACTATTTTAATGCTTGAAGTATCCATGAGATATTATAGGTACTTTAATTTAGCATTAACTTTAGGTACTTTCAGCATAAAGTCACCCAAACGCCAAAATTTAAGTGGATGTTTTTTTTTCCACTCATTACGATAATACTGGATTCTGCCGTATTTACCATTTTCCGTAGAAACTAACATCTAAATCGCACAATAATTGCACACTATAGGAAAACTTAACATAGAACTAGCAACTTCGTGCGTGAGACAAAGTTTTTAATTCTATGACTGTAAAAACGAAAGTAACAAAATAAAAAGAAATTACATTTATTATTTTTAAATATTTTAATAATTACATTAATTAAATTTTTACGTTATCCCTTTCCATAATTCTGTAAAAAATCTTGGCCTCTATATTGATTCCACTCTCAGTTGGACCGCACATGTCACTGAAATCAGTCGCTCTATAAATATTACTCTCCAGCAACTGAATCGGCTCAGAAACTTCTTACCCATCAAGACTAAGATTCTATTAATCCAAACGTTAGTTTTCCCTATTCTGGACTATGCTGATGTATGTTATCCGGATGTATGTTATGTTATCCGGAAGATCTCCTCAATAAGCTAGACCGTCTCATAAATAATTGTATTCGCTTCATCTTTTGCCTCCGTAAATATGACCACATATCGTCTTATCGTTCCGAAGATGGCTGCAAATTCGTCAACGTAGACAACTTAGGCTTCTGTGTACACTTTTTTCGATTATTACGAATCCTCAGTCACCTGAATACTTAAAATGTAAGTTCAAATTTCTTGCAGACTCTCACGACCGACAGCTTCGTTCTTCTAACTCTCATTTGCTGTTTATTCCATTATTTCGCAGTAGTTTTATGGCAAATTCCTACACATTATAATCCATCCGACTCTGGAATGCTTTGCCTGCCGATATATTTAAAGAAATTTCTTCTAAATTTACCTTTAAAAAAGAGTTCATGCTCACTTCTGCGTGTGAAAGTTCTTTGTGAAAGTTTTCGTAAAAGTATTTATGTAGGCTTATATAATGTATACTCGTATGTATGTGCATAGATAAATATATATATATTTTTTTTAATATATGTAGATATATAAGTAAGGGTATAAGTATGTATATTTATGTATTGTGTATGTATGTTTACGTAGTTTAGTATGATATGCATTAAAATACCCATCGTGGTATATTTGTTTATTTTTAAGTACCTATTTTCCCTTGTAACTTTTTTGCGCCGCACAGTTTTTCTGTTTCTCCCAATGGTTGACTGGTAGAGAATGCTTTTAGCATTAAGTCCGCCAATTTTATAAGTATTTTGTACTTATGGAACAATAAAGTTTTAATAAATAAATACATTTATTGAGGATAGCAGAAGTCCATATTGACACATGGCTAACTAAAATTGGTGACTGGGCGCTCATCTTACGCAGGCCGTATGCTTGACTGTTTTATATAAAAAAAAGTACCAATAACAAGAAAAAGTGTTGTTTGAGACATTTTGAGTAATATCACCAGAAACGGGCGCATTTAAGACACCCTTTGTAATTTAAGATAATGTGAAAAGTTGGATCATAAAAATAAACTACATTTATGTAAAATGTGAGAGAAGTTTTATTTGCCTTCTCTCACATAAAAGTTACGCCTGAGTGAAGCGGGTTCTTCGAATTTGTGTTAAATTAGATAACGATAGAACAAATTCGGATCATTTGGTATGACTTCGTGATTTGGATAAAAAAACTAGGTCAATTAAATAGCGCTTACGGTGGATTAAGCTATGAAATAGATAAAATTTATGTAACAATTTTGCTACTGCGGCTAAAAGTATGAAATTTTGACCCAAAAGTTTTGTGAAGACGGAATTGTTACTTGTAAATATTCGTTAGATTAAATAAATGTCCGTATAATTGTTTGTTTTCCCTATATTCACAAAAAAACGGATTTAACGGAGTTAAAGTGATCTTTCACTTATAAGTACCAAAATAAGTACCAACAGTGTTATTATAGCTAGATGGTAGGTTAGGCTGGTGTCAATTGAAAAATCTGACCATATTGGTCACTAATACACCCGTTTCAAGAATCCATTATGCTTTCCCTAAAAAAGGGTTACGGAGATCAAATGGCAGTCGCTCTATCATAATAATCAGCGTTAGCTGCAACAATACTACGACAAAACATGCAACTATAATAAAGAAATTAATATAAATCATGGAGAAAATATTATGCAAAAAAGGACTTTGACAGTACAAATAAACTATTAGTCATCTGATAAAAACTGACCGGGGTGATAAAATAATTACTTCTTGTTACAGAGATCGAGGTCGGGATCGTGATCAGGGTTATTTGAGTGATCATCAATCCAGGTAAGTACAAAAAGTTTTTAAAAATGGTCATAAGTTTGAATTATCAATTGTGTACTTATGCGACCAGCCCTGGCTTGGCACGGCTATAAAAACCTTCTTCTGGAATCACTCTAGCAATTTAAAAAACCACGTCAAAATCCGTAGCATACATAGGGACAGACAGCGGGAAGCAACTTTGTTTTATACTATGTAATGATAATGATGCAATGATAATGATGTCGCAATAAACCGATTTTTGAGTAAATCCAAAATCTAGAGTGATTTCATATGCACTTTTATCGCGATATATCAGACCTGCAATACCCGCATAAACCTAAGCTCGAAAATTATACTATACATATACAAAACTAACTATGTAGATCTGCTATGTAATTTATACATTAAGTTTCAATCGAACTGTGTAAGATAATATGATTATTTTCACTCGGAATAAGCAGATGTTGATCTGCTAAAAAGATCTGAATATTATAATTGAGAACCGCCTCAACCAAATCATTTTTTATTGAACCTATTTGATGATAGAGTCAGTTTAAATTTCTTGTGGATAAAAAGGGGCAGTAGGTGTGGAAAGAACGCACCAACCACTATATAAAGTTGGCCCAGATTTTAGCTTCCAAGGTAAGGTAAGGTGTACATATACGATAAAAAGAGTGTATATATATGTGTGTATATTTATTTATTCGCACTTCTGGTATTTATCATTTTAAAAAGAGTTAAATAATTGGTCCATTATTTGAACGCTAAAATGATACAAACAGAAATACAGCTTAAACGTAAAAAAGCACCTCTTAAATATTATGTTTATTAGATATTTTATTGTTCAATATTCAATAAATACAACAATAATACATATTTAAAAAGACAAGCTCTCTAATTATTACTATGCATGGCTGTAAGTCTACCATTTATATGCCTTGTAAAAAGGTAAAAAAAAGCATAAGTTAAGTTTCCTTAGATTAAAAACACACGACCCGGAGAATCACGGTGGCTTTCCTAAATTTATTACTAACTGGATAATGAAGACCTTAAACCAAAATGCAAAATCTATTTTCATTTATTATGTTTAATTATATGATATTGTTTGAATTATTCCTTTTCTTGTCATGTCAAATAATGCCATTACATGATGATGATGCCAATCTGCGTTACCAACTGGACTGCCCAGTGGACAGTCCATTCTCTCTCTGTGTGGAGAAATTGTTGCCCAGGGTGCGCCGAACGTATTTGTATTTCTATACATCATAGGGGGAGGCTTCTTTTTTGCACTCCTTGCACGTGTTTAGATAAGTGAACAATTGATATTAAATAACCATAGGGTTATACAAAACTGAAGCTATTGCAGTTATAAAGAAATATACTTATTTAAAAAGATCAGCTAACCAAGAAACTCTTTGTTTTTTCTTTTAATTTCACTTAATTGACCCCGAATTTCTTATTGCACATTTGACATAAGTAATCTTTTTTTTTTTTCAAAAAACAAAAACTAACTTCATTTTGTTTACTGGGGCCATAGATTTAAAAAAAAAATTGTGTCACTTAAAATAGATATAACATATGACACTAAATGTATGGGCACCGGCCGCGCCATTTGCGGGGTAAAGGCTGAGGTAAAGGAGGGTAGGAGGGGGGTCCGTCACCAAATACACACATAATGGAATGAGTCACAAACTATTCTTATTGCAAAATCAAACAAAAATGACTTTATGATACAGGATTAAGGCTTAGTACAAATGCACTGTATTTCCACTCCGACCAACTAAGCAGTCTGAGCCTATAAGACTCAGGGGTCGTGAGAGCTTATTAAGTTGTTTCCAGTTTGGTTAGGACATTGCAGGCCTGATTCACCTGACTGTCTGATAATAAAGATGATTCTGTGCTTCGGAATGCATGTTAAGCCGTTGGTCCCGGCTGCCATCTGGTAGTCGTTAAAGGAACCATTTTAAAGGCCGGAAGAGGCTTCCGACGAACTCTGACACCAGGGTGTACATGGTCGATTGACCGTCTCACCTACACAAAAAGATGATGAGTCTGAGCAGGAAATAATTAAATTTCCATGTATATTCTCGAGCAATAGAAAAAAGTTCACATTCGTAAAAAAGTTCGAAGTGTACGTACGGTATTGCCGTTTGTAACGTTTGAGCGTAGGTTTTGTTCTGGTCTGGATATAAAGATACCTTCTCGTTCTCAATACGACTGTTATTTACCAAGTACATGCTATTTTTTTATTTATAATTACTAATATATATAAATAAATAGAATACATAGGTCAGACGTCAATCGCTCCATTGAACCATGTTTAATAGCGTACCCTGGGCTCTGAAACGTAAGCTGAAGACGCAACCGGGAAAAACACAAATATATAGTATACTAGCTGTTCCCCGCGGCTTCGCCCCGCGTGGGACTCGGTTATATCGCGCCCAAAAGTAGCCTATGTTTGACCTCAGGTCGTTAACTACATCCCTACCAAATTTCATCACAATCGGTCCAGCAGTTTAGCCGTGAAGAGGTGACAGACAGACAGACAGACAGACTTTCGCATTTATAATATTAGTATGGATAATCATAATATAAAATAAGGCCGGGAAAGATTAACGCACAGTTACTTTAGCCTATTTACGCTCGTGATACCACAGAATAGATAACAGTACTGATACCTGGAGTGTCACTAGCGTGATATTACTAGTAAGTACTATTATTTATTGCTAGGTTTGAATACATGATCTAATTAAATAGATAGACAGGAAAACGAAGCCATTTCATCCTCGAATTTATATGTACCTACTTATAGATGAGTGTCCTTACAATAAACGCTAATATTTATTACGCGCTAACTTCAAATGGCTTGCCTACAGTTTCTTACTATCACAGAACGCCACAGTCTAAGGAGCAAAATTAGGTAATAATTACGGGTACATTTTGAGTTGCTGCTTTATCTCGTAAATATTTTTGTCATATTTATATATATATATATATATATATATATATATTTATATATATATATATATATTGTTATTTATGTATTTATATATCTAGGTATATATGTAAGTATATGTATGTAAGTTTATGTAAATTTATATTACTATTATATTAAACCCACATTACGATTTCTGCTTGACCTAAAGGTTGACTGTTAGATAATGCTTTTAGCATTAAGTTCGCCTATTGTGCTATACAACTGTATTTTGTACAATAAAGTTTAAATAAATAAATAAATAAAATTCTCTTTTGAAATTCTGACAGGAAAATTGGTATGCATTAATGCCCGATATATGTCTTCTCTATTAGTCACAGTTTACTTAAGTTCCATAAACTAGAGCAACATTATAAAATTAATTTTACTCGCTCTTTCAAATAACAGCACTGAATATGATAAACTGAAATAATCTTAATGAGCTGGTATCCATAGGTCCTCTAGGATATGACCAAATGTTAAGTACCAAATCTGTTAATAGATTTGCAGTTATATTAGAAAATTGCGTTGTTGCAGTCAGAGCAAGAATCTTGGAGCGCGGTAGTAGCACTGCAGCATTAACATAAGCTTCAAATTTAGAATGTAATTAATGTTAAGTGTATAACCTAAAATATTTTGCAAATTCGGTCCAGTTTTCTAGATACACCAACTGCATAAATAACTTTGTAATCCCATATAAATATATAGGATAACAAAGTTACATACGCGATGGCCATATATATATTTTTCAGAGTGACAGAGACACGGTGTTCAATGCTTATCGTCACTCTAAAAAGTAATAACTCATTCCATTTGTATAATTATTACGTCTATTTGTTGCCATTTTGACATGACAGCAGGCAAAATTAGTGAAGTAACAGATTCGCGTAGCATCGATATATCGAGAATACGTTGAATTATTATTGTTATTTTTTTATTGGTATTTATTAATATTTGATTTTATTACACTTTTTAAATTTAATCATAATTTACTGTTTATATCTGTATGGGCTAGCATGGTCTGACATGAAGAATACTATTTATTAAACTACTAAGTCACAAACAATGCATTTGGCGGTGGTGGTCATTAGCCAGACTCGATACGATAAGTATATCATGAAACAATATGAAAAAATAACCAGAAGTCGAAGCAAACAGGATCATGAGCATAATGGCCTGAGATGACTGGTTTTACTTGTGATTCCAGAATGCCGGTCAGGCTCAAGGGTCAGGTCTATATAACCATCATTAGAACTGTCCGCTGCGCTGGATGTGTGAAATATCGCGAAAAGAGCGCGTTAGAAACTGCCACCACGTTCGGGACAGCCTTCATATCCATAACATAGCAGATAGATAAGCTTCAAAAGAGTGGTCTGCGATGGTACGATCACGTCTCGTGGAAACAGGTGTCTTGACCATGCCACCTCCCACGGGGCTTGGTATGGTGGAAGGGGCATTTAACGTTTTCAAGTTGCTTGCATAATGTATTAGTACCTTCTAAAGTCAATCGACCTAATATACTGTAGAACTAATGTTTAATAGATGCTGTAATGTTTTATATTGCGTCCGTTTCCCTTTTTGATTATTAATTCATATCAAGTGGGTAAAAGCTCAATTCACCCTGCACACTCTTGCGTCACAGAGGTCATTGGACCCTCTAAGGCCTGGCATCATTGTTTTGATAAAAAAATTAATGAAATGTCAATTTTGTCTGTAGTTCGACTTATTTCTCCCCCTCTCCCCCTCACCCATATATTTTCCAGGCATTAGGTATTTTCCCCACTAATACCCCTAGAGCTTTTTCACAGCTTAACCTATTTTCATTGAACATTTTATTTTGTACTGTGGACGTGATGCGTTTTAATTTCAGACCCCACTCGAGTATATATTTGCAGGCATGCGGTTATTCTTTTCCCCTTTCACCCCCACAAGTTACAAACGGCTCAACCGATTTTCATCAAACATATATCTAAAAACACTCGCACATAAGTCACCGTTAGTACAAAAAAAATTTAAACTGAAATTGCTTTATCCATTACCACAGACAGACACGTCAAACTTATAATACCCCTCTTTTTGGGTTAAAAATAGCGTGAATGCCACTGTTATGATTTTGTAGTCCATTGGACTTTGAAAATCCAATTATCTGATTTTTCTTAACCATCCCTCTGGGTTTGACGTTTAAACCCACGTCTAGTTTTACTTCAACATATGTCCTACTTCATAAGAAAACATTACTTCACAAGCATTTCGTCTTTTCTTTTCGATCCCGAAGATTGTCATATAATATGTAAGACGTTACAAACAAGAATAATTTTCCGGAATTTTATGATAACAATAGCAATTTCGGAAACTGGTTTCTTCATTCATTTCCCGTTGACATTTACCTACAAGAATTATGTTGATAATTAATCCCGAATTTTACTCCAAACTCGCCTCCTAACTTCGTTTATCGATACTTGACGAAAGAAACGTAAGAGCAACAACACTATGCTTAGCACATGCTCTTGACTGAATTATATTTTTTTCATTCAAAATGGCGTTGAATGTGCTGTAGTATTTTACATAATATAAGGCTTTAACTTGTATAAAACGTAAAAAAAAGTATCAGGAGAACTCATATTTGGATTTATACAATTATTTTTACATATTGTGAAGGCATAAATCGGCATTAATACCCAAAATTGATTTTTTTTGTTGTCCTTGTATATACTCCGCAATAGACATTAGTAGACTGTGAACCCCAGGATGGCATACACGTAAATATCGTGTATGAGTGGTAAGACAGTTTAGCTTGTCATGCTACTTCTATTAGAGCCGCGTTCCTAGTTCTATGACTGGGGCAAACTTGTTCTTTGTTAAATAATAACAGTGGCAGTGCCCTA
Source organism: Apomyelois bistriatella (assembly GCA_947044815.1). NCBI lineage: Eukaryota > Metazoa > Arthropoda > Insecta > Lepidoptera > Pyralidae > Apomyelois > Apomyelois bistriatella. Next base: position 7,245,199 of record OX345692.1, on the reverse strand, counting down.
TATTTAAAATAATGATACTAAGGCATACAGGGTTGATTGATCATCATTGCAGCGGACGTGAGGACACATAGCAAGCAACTTGTTAAGATATGAAAACTCAAAAATGGTTAATACTTTGACTTAGTTTATTTATTTCAGTTATGTTGATTTTAATACAATGTGACCAAATGAAGTAAAGTATTTGAACAAAAAATGATTTTCAAAATCAGTCCGTGTAAATGACGGAGATATGATTAATACATTTTTATACTTAGTATTTTTTCCTGTACATGAGATACTAAAGATATACTACAAGCGAGATTCGTCATTGTTTTATAACCGAACCCCTAATGTTGATCCCCCTTAGGGATGCTTTTATAGTATTGAAATCCAAAACCTGTCTGAATATGTAAGGAAAACGAAATTCAGGCTATGTTTTATTCCTCACTTTCCTTTTACGACATCTTATCTAGGGAATAAATAGGAGTGGTCTATTCTGAGAACAGCCCTTTTTTTCTTTCCATAAATGTGAATCGAAAATGTTATTGGTTTGTAGGGATACAATAATAAATGAGATAATTTATTACAGGCTTGTTTTCCAATCACGTTGAAATTATGGCCAGTGCTGAGCAAAACGAATACGAAATAAGAGCTCTAAATGCTAACGGTATTCTACTCATAAATCTTGTTTAATTACATCATACTGCAGACTACCTGCCTATCGTGTATTCTATGTAAGGATAACAAGTGTATAAAATTGATAGATTATTTTTTCTATCCATACTTCCATACTTGCTACGACATTATAAATGCGAAAGTCTGTCTGTTCGTCTGTCTGTTAAGCTTCCCTGACTAAACCGCTGGACCGCTTTTGATAAAAATTTGGTTTGGATATAGTTTAGGACTAGCGGTAAAATATAGACTAATGTTGGGATATAGCCGAGTTTTTAATTCCAATTCAATACCCGATAATACAATTGAAGCACGTAATTGCGATTTAACATTATTAATGCTGATCAGAGTAATTACCTGAATCATGAAAGTAATGACGGTTCTATAAAAGCCATTTTACGAGTATTTTCTGTTTGTAACAGGAATACAGGGTATTCTGTGGTTTGTTAAACAGAGTAATTTTATTACTATGATATTTCATGTGGGTTGATGCATTCTCTAAACATATATACTATACACTTAAATACTTTATCATAGTTTCTCCTTTGCCTTTGTTTAGGTTCGGTAGAAACTCTCCAAACATTCCTTAATCATGTTTGATATAGAATACATTGAGAATAGAAGACTGTTTGGGATAGGAAGATCTTTTCTATTATCTTCATCAGCATCCTAATCAAACAAATAAACATAAACATACGAGGATCGATTTCGATGTCTTCAACAATGTATCAAATTGTTTACATATACTATTTCTCAACATTATTTTTTAACTTTTTGTAAAAATATGAAATATCGATTTTCGATACCTTAATAAAACATAGATATACAATATATCTTTCTTTAAGTATGCAATATTATAAATATACCTAACAAACGGCTTGATCATAGTCAAGCATTTCAACAGTCTTTTATCAGAAAAAGTCTTAGGTTTTGTGACCTTTATTCATAGCTTACTAGCTATATGGCTAATGGATTACATTGGTATCAAGTTGCCTAAAGAATACTTTAATGTGTAAAGTAAAATGATTACCTCGTTTTATTCAAAAGAAGCCAAAACACCCACATAATAGTTTATTCTGCTAAGAGTTACAACTAAAGCAATTAATAAACATATCTAATGAATGATAATGAAATGGAACGCACAAATATTTACTTCCATTAGCGATAGCTTTTAGCTTTATACAAGATGCCAATGGTGCCTCTTTGAGGTATAATATATTTTCGTTAGCAGGCATTCCGGCAGATATCGATCGCATATCCCGGTTTATTTTCGTAGGCTTTTTCGTCGTGAATGCCCGAGGGGATTCCTACTCCCGATTCGAAATTAGCCGATGGGCATAGATATTATGAATAAAAAAATATTAAAATATACCAGAATGGAATTCTGGTTATTGAAATATTCCTATCTCAAATGAATAATATTATGGTAATAAACGTTTTTACTCAAAATAGGAATTTGTTAATTAATAACTAATGCAATTTTATTTTATAACGTAAAAGAGCTACGTTATAAAAATGTGGCTATCATAGGTCGTGGAATGATACCTCATTGACACATACTTTACTTACTTACGGTACGACCATAGTGTTCATGAGGTCTGAACTAAATTATAGAACTTGAGAAGCCTTATAGTCTGCGTATGTTCGTACCCGCAGATTGGCTTGGTCGCCAGAAGTGGCATTTCTTTGAGAGCCTTCGTGCTTCGGAACGCTATTTTCGTTAGACTGAAGCCTAAAAAATCTGACAGTGTTGGCCACTTACACAATCTGATTATGTTTGTATTTGCGCCTTCCCTGTAAGTAAAATGATTAAGGAGTTTAGATGTTCATGATGAATGGAGCAACCATTATAATAACTGGTACTGCCAAATTTAGAACAAATCGTAACGTATTTCTTTTTCTTTTCGAGTCATAACAATAATAATAAGAGGCTTTAAGTCCGCCCTTTACAATTGTATAATAAAGTTAAATAAATAAAAATAATGGCTATATTGAATTATCCCAGTATTTGGCCACCTGCACCGCCCGGTCGTTTGCCTCGTTCAAGTTCCTCATTGTGCAGGAGACAGGGCAGCTAAGGCACGGTAGGTGAGTCATCGACTGCACCGCGCCACAGTCACACAGGCTGCTGTCAGACCCCATCTAGCACGGCTCTCCCGGCATCTTCCAACACCAGCTCGAAGTATGTTGAGTGACTTCCAGGTTGCCCAGGGAAGGTCACTGCCAGGAGGGAGTTTCTCTACTGGTGCAAGATAGGCCGATAATGGAGGATAAAAGCTCTTCCACTTCTCCAATCTAGCAGCAGCAGCAGCTTCCCCAGTCTCCAAGCATTGGTGACCAGCAAAGCTACTGCGGCTTTTCAGGCGTCTGTGTGGAGGGACATAGTTGTAGAGCGGATGCCTGTCATCATGAAGCTGCTTTCACCTCTTCACTGCCCTCCCTATATCACTTGGAGGCGCAATTCCAGCCAAAGAGTACACGCGAGGCAGCGGCGTTAGCTTGAGAGTTCCAGTAGCTATGCGGCAGGAGTCATTGAGGAAAACGTCAACCTCCTTGGCACTTGCGCATCGTGCCCAAACCGGACACGCCTATTCACCAGCCGAGTAGCACAAAACCAGACTGCTGGTGTGAAGTACGTGGGCTGAAGCACTCCAGTCTGTAGTAGTTAGGCGGCGTAAGATGTTGTTGCGCGAACTGACTTTTATAGTTTTCCTTGTATAACAAGACCTATGGCACCAAGGTATTTAGGTGTATGGTTGTCGTAAAGTTAAAAGCTGTAACTGAAAAATATGCTTGTGTTAATGATGATAAATCGTTTTCAGACTTTTTTGACCCGTTTACAATTTTGATTAAAAAAATTCGGTCAATACAAACAAAAATCCTTAATAAGCTACACAAAGTATAATTCAATTTAAGTACGTAATGAATTTAAAGCAAGCACGGTTAATCTGACACGAAACAGTAGTATCCCGGCGGGATTCACGGGAACGTCCAATTCAAATTAGTTTATCCTCTGATGACTCTAAAGCCCCTCTTATATTAGCTGTTATCCATCACTTTGGTTTCAGAAACGAATTACTACTTACTCGTATACGCCTAGCGTCTGACTTTTATTCAGGCTAGCAAATACCTAGTTTTAATATCGTGTCGATCTGCGTTGTCCAAATCAAAATCTGTTTTTCTGTCTGTCTGTATATCTGTTTGTATTTTTATATTGTATATGATAAAATTTGGTTTAGATATAGATAAAGACCTGGGATCAAACATAGTCTACTTTTTGGCGCTTTATAACCAAGTACCACGCGGGCAGAGCCGCGGGTAACAGCCTGTGACATATAGTAATGAGGAAGAGAAGGATATTTAATACATAAACCTATTGTCTATTATAAATGTGTGTAAAATAACTCCATTTATATTATAAATGCGAAACAATAAAGATATTTGTATTTGTAAATAACCCTGCAAATTGACCTTTTCATGTCAAACCTAACGAACCCAATTTAATGAAATTTGATACATTATACTCGAGAAAGGGTAAGAAAAGCCTATTGTTTAACATGTGGGCAAAGTAGCGAGCTTATAATAAATATCAAATGTGTGTGATTAGTCCATATTTATTAAAACTAGCTGTTTCCTGCGGCTCGGCCCGCGTGAGACACGGTTATATTGCACCCAAAAGTATCCTATATGTCTGTCGTCTCTGTATGCCTTAACTATATTCATACCAAATTTAATCAAAATCTGTCCAAAGGTTAATCCTTGAAAGCTGACGAGACAGTCAGTCTGTCGGTCTGTCTGTCTGTCTTTAGGTACATATTTCACATTTATAATATTTGTTATTTCTAACGGATAACCGGCAGATAATGCTAATCTATGATGCCAATAGTATTTAGTTCACTTATTGTATCTTATGGCTCAATAAAGTTTGAAATATATTGTGACGCGCTCCTCAATTATAAGGTTTATTTAAGTAAAGCTTATCTTTATATATGATCAGTTACTTGTAACTTAACTACTTAAATCATACTATTAGTATTTTAACACAATGCTACAAACAAACTGTTATTACAGACAAAAGATAATTGTAAATTAATTACATAAAAAAATATCAACAATGTTGTGATTGCTACAAAAACTCGTAGATAGGCTACGAGATACATAATCAAATGCTACGAGATTCGCTCATATCTCGGGAGTAATATATTCGTTTAATTTGTAATAGACAATAAATATAATTTAAATTATAAGCAATTGCATAAGGTATGTGTGCCTCCTCATGATCAGTCAGAAACTCAGAAGTCTTAGACTCGTTTAACGTTTAAACGAGCGGTTCTAGCACATTTTCTTCAAGAACTATCAGACAGATTATAATATATGTGTAGCAAAAAATTTGGAATCGCGCGCGGTCTCAAGGCAAATTTTTAAAGCTATGATGTGTAGTATATGTATTGGTTATTACATATTACACATATATGTATATTTGTATGTATTATAAGTAGTTATATATTTTTAGATTTAGATTTATATACGTTATACATAACTACCAAACTATATAACTGTACGTTACATAGCACCATTTACTATCAGTCTTTCTGACTAAATCTACGGGAATCGCGTACTTTTCAGGATAAAAAGTATAACCTAAAGTAAACCCTATATATTAGTTCAAGGTATTAGCTACCTGCATACCAAATTACATAAAAATTGGCCATTTGAGCGTGAAGATACATAAAGATACGAGAGGATACGTGAAGATACTCGCAAACTTTTCCTTAGTTATATTAGTGGTAAGTGGAATGTGATGGGATGACAATACAGTCTTCTATAACTTTATATATATGAAATAGAACTAGAGGAAGTGAGTTCTAAGATCATATTATAGAGACTACAAATATTCAATATTGTCATTTGCAGTACTTACAACACATGAACAAAAGCCAGCTACGAAATCTAGCTACGAAATGGGACTTAGGGAGCTCGAGCACCGCCTATTATATTTTTTGTCAACAATCACTTTATATTTAGGTTGTCTGGAAGAGATTGCATTAGTGATAAGGCCGCCTTTTGTAATATCTGCTAACTTTTGCCCGCGGCTTCGTCCGCGTAAAATAAAAAAATGTGATAAATGAGCCTCTGGACCGATTTTGTAGAAACTTCACATAAATCATCTACGAAATAGTCGACAAGTGGCATTGATATTTATACATATGATGTTTGAAATTTCCTAATTGTACATTTTTACAGGTGCAATAAAGAATTTTTGTCTTGTCTTGTCTAGCAGTGTAGTTTCATAAAATTATTTTTGTCTACAGTTTCGTGAGCGCATCCCGTTGTGCATCTTGCATCGGCGAATCGGCGCGAGCAGCTTGGTACCGCCACTCGGACGGCTGGCGCGGCGCCCCCCCACCAGGACCTCGCCGCTCGCCTTGGGACTCCTTACCTAGTCTACGACATGAAGGCAGTCTCAACGACTCCGGCTACAGGAGCAACCGAGCTGATAGTTTTGAACAGCGGTAATTAGTCTTAATCTGATCTTGAGCTTCAAATCGCATGGGAGTATTACTTTTTATAAGTTGTATTATAAGTTATTACAGGATTTGACTGATTGTTCAATAAGAATGATGAACCGTATACCTATAGCAAGACACATTAAACCATTGGTCACTGCTGTCATCTGAATAAATAAATCACATCAAAAGTCGAGAGGAGGTTTCCAAAAACTAAGACACTAGCCGGTGCACAATTAAAATTATAACCCAAATTACCTATATGAAAAAGTAAATGAATCAACTGTAAGTAAAAATAAATGGCAAAATTATAATGGGTAGCATAAAAAAGGCTCTTTCACATTTTGCAGTACAAAAAATAAGCTTTGATACTCGTTAGTCAGCGTTTATGATCGAGCACTCAATTGGGAGAACAATTACGTTATAATATTTTTTCTCTTTCATAGTAAGTATTGAGATATTTTACTGATATTGCTTTTTGAACCCTTGAGAGTTCTTTGTTCTGAGTAGACGCTGCAAACAGGTCACATCATTGAAATTAATCAAATTTGTGATTTATAGCCACTATACCAGAGGTTGGTGCGGTTAAAATGATAATTATAATGATGAAATTAATCCCAATGCGGTTTAGCATTAGGATTTTTACCATTACACCAAAATCAAAGAATTTGGACATCGCGCGCTGAGGTATTTTTTTTAAATTCATCAGTTACCTGGTAACTGAGTATTTTATTGAATTATTTTGTTACAGTGGGGTGTTTGACAGACAAGACAGCGTCCGATCTGAGTACACGAGCGATCGTGAATCTACCCGATACGGGATCGTCCAGCAAGCTTCCATCGACAGCACTGATTCCCGGATTTGTTACTTGACATCGAGTGAGGTAAGAATTTTTTTCTCTATGTTAAATAGTGTAAATGCTCAATCTATATATATATATATATGAAAATTATATTTTGAAGGGGAAATGCATATGCATTTAAAAATATAATTTTCATTATTAGAACACTACGTTCACCGCTAAATATGCATATTTATTGAGCCTAAAAATTCAAAGGGCAATGCGCAAACTTACCTCGTTTGTTATTAGGTATATATATATAAGGTAAAACATGCATCAAATGTGACAGCATATAATATTAATCCGTCCTGTATTTATTGCTCGTTCTTTCTCCTCTAACAAGCGTTGTGATAGGTGATGATAATTTTTCACTATGCACTTTTGGCGAAATTTGTTGTAATAAAGTTTTTTAGCTACACCACTAAAACATCAAGATCGACGGCCCCATATTTTATATATCCATCCTGGAATTAATTTATCATAGTTTTCAAAGGTAAGGAAGATTAATTTTTGTTCAAAATTCAGCTAAACCAAGGATGTCGCATTCTATTGGGCTAAATTGATGTAGTTCTGATCTAGTTGCGGAAGAAGAATGCCATTAATATTTTTGTTGGTAGAAGATCAACCATGTCACAGTGAAAATTTTAGGCATTTTCCATACAAAAATATTACAAAATTAGGGACTATTGAAAGCAATATAATTATATGTTATTTATAGAAAGGCAAAACCATTTTATTGGGATTTAATTCAACAAATCTACTACTTTCTTCTACCTATGTTCTCATTTATGAATATCGAGCTACCTATTGTATCTATCAAATTAATACTTGTATTATTCTAATCACATGCACTGGATGATCAAAATTATTAAGTACATAAATACGCCAGCTTATGGTGACAAAATGTTATTCATAATTAAACCAAGAAGTTTTGATTTTTTAAAATATTTCATACTTACATAACCAACGTAGATCTCATCCTCATCCAAAGATAGATTGACAAATTGATGGCGTGTGAACGATTCTTGCAGTTCAAAATCTATATTCTTCTTTCCCTTTACCTTATCCCGCATCCTTATATGGGGTCGGCACAGTATATAAGTTCCTTCCACTTATATTTATTGCCAGCTGTTTCCTGTCTCACACCCGTCCTCGTCATATCTTCCGTCACACACGCTCTCCATCTCTTTTTGGTTTTTCACTCCTAGCTCCTGTAATCCTCATATTAGTTTGAAATCCCTGCAGCAAATAAATTGTTTGGAATTAAGTGTGGCATTCACATCGCACTAGCTGTTGCCCGCGGCTCCACCCGCGTGTGCCTCGGTTATATCGCGCCCGAAAGTAGGCTATGTTTGACTCCTAGTGCATAACTATATCCACACCAAATTTCATCACAATCGGTCCAGCTGTTTAGCCGTGAAGAGGTGACAGACAGAAAGACAGACTTTTGCATTTATAATATTAGTATGGAAGTATGGATAATAAATGAATTCGTATTTTTATATTAAATACACATGCTTAACACCGTTCAAAACAGTAATCTGTAAATTTTTAAAATGGGTATTGTTAACAATACAAATTGCCAAAGATTCAGTATCTTTAAAATTTTCAATGTACTATATAGTCTAACATGATGTTTAATATTTAATAAATAATACTAGTAGTAAGGTACTGGCTGCAATAAATAAGATTATATTGACAGAATTCGGTCCTTACGAGACCAGTGGCAAGAAATACTACAATGCAATAAAACAAAGATCGAGTTGCACAAACTTTATCTGTACAATTGCAGTGCGATTGTTCATTTACAACCTAACCTAACACTATAAACTGATGCACTGTGACTCAAACTTTGAGTTTTTAATTGTTTAGCAATAAGACGTCAGTCTATTAAATAATATTGTTTGATTTCTTTTGGAATTCTGGCATTATATTCTGGATTTATATTTTCCGTTTCAAATTTACATCAATACGTAAGTACGTCGTCGTCGTCGCGGTTACATAAGTAAGTATTTGCAGATGACATTGAAAGCATTGATCTAGTCACAGATCTAATTGAGATGGAATCTGATCGGGATATGCACTGAATAATCCCCAAGCCAGCAACCCAAATCCATCCTCTTTGCAGCTCTAGGTAAATTGCTTCGCATTTCAATTATCCTATTCCTTGCATGACGAACTTTAAGGACTATTTAAATTCAAATATGATAATTGACTTTTAAATATTATTTATACTTAGATCGTAAGTATTTATATAATTAGCATAGATAGATTAAAAAAAAATGCGTCAAGAGAGACCGCGCGCGATTTGAACTTCTTTGTATATTAGTATATTTTTTTAATATCTGAGATGGTATTTTGTCTGGCTGAGACACGTTTGTCCAATAATAAAACATCGTAGAATACTTATCAATATTATTTATGAATACTTATATAAGAATACTTATCCAAATAAACATTCGAGTAGAACAGAAAAAACACAAACCCAATACTACGCGTTTTGTATCGAATTTCAAACTGAAACCTTTTCGCGTTAACGATTTTACAAATAGAATCAAAATCAATAGCACCTACCCGGGCTATCTCTTTACTTGTACCTACTACTAATTCCTTTCATGACCTGCATAAAATGTTTACTCGAAGTAAAGCTAAATATTCTGAAAATAGAGGTGTGCAAATATATGGCTGGCCTTCCTTTATGTTCTTATTCATATTATTCAGCATAATGTACCTACCATCCAATATAAAATATGCACGTATGAAAGCGACGTAATTTGTAGGACGAGTAAAGTGCCCTACCTATTGTTGATCCGGAGAGCTGGGTAGCTCGGCCTCGATCGGTCCCCATCGGCGGAGACTGCGCACGGCGGCGCATGTCGCAGCGCCCCAACCTCTTCCAATCGCATCCTAAACGTAGCTTCAAAAATATTATTTTGAGGTTAACTTCTACTTGCAAAACAATGAATAAAGACCAATTGTGAGTTTCTAATGTGTAGATACGACGAAAAATAGTCGTATCGAATGTCGCGTAAGAGAACTTTGAATCGAAAACTGAGACGTTTTGTTTGTGTAAATACAAAGCTTTTACTGTCAAGTGCACGGACAAAGAAGATTTACGTCGTCCCCCGCTATGTTTCGCTACATCATTGAAATTTAATCTCCATGGTTGTTACAGGAAAGACTGTTCTAGTTTAAAACTTGTGAATTATTGTATTTTACAAACATATCCTTTGTGTCAAAGTGAAGTCAATTCTAAGGCCTAATGTACGAGTAAATTGTTAACATTGGGTCAAAAATATCTAGTTAATAATTCTCTATCAATAGCAACAGAAGAGTAATTTCATTAGAGAAAATATATATTTTTATTAGAGTTCCTGCTTGTACATGCTTGATCCACCTGTGATATTTCGTCTTGTTAATTAAATGTTAACCTATGTGTGTTACTTCTAAAGCTGCCAATGTTTACTATTATTAAATGATTTATTGTGACTCATAGAGTGTTCAATGTTGTTATCTTAATAGTAATATTTTACTTAAGTAGTTGATTAATAATAAAAATATTAACATTCATAAATATACTATTGTTGGTTATATTATATTATTAAAAACGAAATTAGCAATCAACTGAAGCAATTATGAAGGTCATTGATTAACTGCATGGGGGCCATCAAATCAAAGAATGCTGCGTTTATGGAGGTATTGTTTATTTATTACATTATGTAGTGGCGATTCCCTTCCTGGCAAAATTTGCGACTTTCTAGCTTTGTAATTACCGCTTAGTTATACTTAAATAATTATCTAGATTATATCTCGCTTTTGCTGAACTTTTACTCAGACATCAACAAAATTTCCTACTTCAGTTTAAATTCATTAAAAGATAAGGAAAAAAAACTGAGATAAAAAAAAAACATTACTCCAAGAGCTGCATATAAATGTCATTTCCGTTATACAAATGTATTTTGTTCAAAAAGTTTGAATAAAGAAATACCCATACGTTTATTGGATTTGAAGTAGAAAAACAAAATTAAAATCATCATTTTTTGGTTTTTAAAAAAATATGATTCATCAAAAAGGCCATACCTTATTAAAATAAAAGCAGCCATTATGTTTCACTTAAGTATGCTTACCTAACATATAGCAGTAAATAATCAAGTTTTGGCTTAAAATATCAAACATTTCAATGATCCGGACTAACTGTTTCGTTTTCGTTAGTAAGTAACTTTAATTTTTTATACAAGGATAATGTACTATACTATTTAGTGACTAAACTTTTTTTTTATTTTGAACTATAAAATCGTGTTTTTTCAAGCAAGGTCTGCCTTGCGTTCAAGGACGAGTCCATGAACATATTTACGAGTACTTTATCTATATTCAAGGATGAGAAAGTCGGCACAAGGTTTATTTTTGGAAGACGATAAATGATGTCAGTTCCCCAATTTTACCGAAAATTATTTTCACTCGATAAGCAAGCTAATAAACTTAATAAACGGTTTTGGGATTTTTTTTAGAAATGCGTTATTAGAAACGGCAGTAGCAGATATCAACTTTTTCAAGATTGTGTTTAATTAATTTTGATTATCCGGAACATGTTTTTACTTAATCCCGCAGATTTAACGCGTCTGATTCCAGTTTTTTTCTTATATTTACTACTTGAAGAGTAGAGAAACCTAACCTAACGGTTACCGATCTCACGGATGCCTGCAATGGCTTGCAGGTGCATTAAGGACTCATGAAAAAAGATCAGCTATTATTGACAAACATCTATACTATCTCATCTAAGCGATTTCCCGGTTGCGTCCTTAACTGTTTGTTTGGGAACCCAGTGTTCGCTTTCCTGCTTTTTTTTCTCAACATTTTCCGGTCTTTGGTATCCTTGGTTGTGAGATCATGATACGCGTACCCTCCACGACATCAAACCAACAGTTATGTCAGTGTATAATTAAATACAAGAGGTGAGGAGAAAAGATAAGGAGAGTACGTGTGGAAAAGGCTACGCCTACCACCCAGCCATGAACGGGAATCTGGATGGTTATGTGGGCCTTAAACCCACTAAAAACCACACGGTGTCAAACACCTACTGCTTATTGCCAGGGCTATGTGCTTCTTGATGCTCCACAGCCCCTTCGCGGCGGCCGCTACCACGGCAACCTCGGCACGGCCACTCTCCTCAGAGTAGCCCATCGGCTACTCTTCCTGAAGGGATAAAGGCGCGCTTGACACCGGCGCGCCTTTCAACCCAAGGCCGTTTGTGTCGGACGACAGAATCCCGTTTGTTCAGTCACCTGACTGGCCTTAATCTATGCTAGTTTTACAATATTTTTCCTTTCTATTCTCTTATTTTTGAGGAAGATATATGAAATACCACATGGATAAATATTTCACTGGCGGGTGAAACCGTAAGTGTTTAGTTCTAATAACGAGGGTAATTGCTAGGATGCTATTTTTCTGTATGTATAATATATATATATATATATATATATATATATATATATATATATACTATATATATATACTTAGACGATTTATTTACACGGACCGACGATTCTTTCTATACTTTGGTGTTACTCTAACTAGAAAAGTTAGGCAATTTAAGTAAACGAGTCACGCTGTGCGGAACGCGGAAAAGATCGTCACCAGAAGAATACTAATGAGTGTGTGATTGTGATCAGTTCTAATATACAGTAAACCTCTACGACCGCTACAAATGAAGTCACAATCAAACTCACGATAAAATGCGATAAAACAAAAATACAGTTTGATTACAGATAGGTCGAAATACAGTGACTTATTGATTTAAACTTTCTATAATCCTTAGGATGATCTGCCATAAGAACTAATGTATTTCGTACGCCTGTACGTAATGTTATTGTTGAAATAATATGTCTGAAACGCTCGAAAGCTTAGCTGGACCTTAGTGGCAAATTATGGCCAATTTCGGTTATATTTTGCTTCAAATAAAAAGTAGTTTTGAAAATAAATGTCATTAAATTACTTTAACAAAGAAAAATATCAGATTTATTACAGCTGAATTGAAAACTTCCTATTTGAAAGTCTTTTGAAAACATCGTCATATTTCAAATTCAGTTATTCTAAAAAAATAACAATATTTTGGCTCTTAGTACAAATTATAGCCGAGCTTATAGTGACTCAAGGATATTGTAAGAATGAATCCGTTAAATCCTCTTTTCGCGTAAATCTCTCAACTGAGATAATATTTATATCTAGTTACCGCAGGTAGTTACCTTTTTTCAGAATAATTTCATATATATATATTATATTAAACCGATTGAATGATTTCAATCGGTTTCAATTTTAAGTATTTATATAAAATATTAAAAAGTGTGAATCCCGTGCATTTTTCGTATCAATTCGGTTTTTGTGTAACTAATAAAAATAAGATTTCTATATTGTGGATTTATTTTTGTACCAAACATTACCCTTATATGTTTTTCTTTTATGAATAAAATACACAAAATATATCTGATATCCTTACATTCTCTTGTCCTTGTCATTTTCTTCGGAATCGAAATCGAAAATTCGGAATAAATAATACTACTTATAACTTCAGATGCTACTATTTAATTTCATCAGATATAGAAATACAACGTAACTATTAAAAGTCAAATATTTTAAGTATGCGAGCTCCTTACCAATTAATGAGTTTTGGGATATGTCTCGAACTATAAGTAGGTCGCTTTGAGCGCAAGATTTTGATTAATTCTTGATCGAATTTCCCATTATATTCTTAATCGAGTTATCCAAAAGTTCATTCAAGTCAAGAAATTCAGTCGTATAAAGGAACCACTGTTGTACGAGTACAATAGCGGTAGTTTCTGTGTGAACTCGAAGTAAACGACTTAAGGATTTGACGGGGTTTGGCATTAAATCTAAAAGAGTTTCAGAAATAACTTGATTTTATAATTTTAATCTTAACATCTACATATTTAGACGTTATTTAAAATAGTATTGTTTATTATACTATTTATTAGGACTAATACCTAATAAATATGGAAAAAGTAATAAATATGTATAAACACCTACATATATTTTTAATGTTATCATGTTTAAATCTGTTTAAGCATGGGATATGAATCTGTCAAATAGTTTTGATTAAAATAATAACTTTAAATTTGTTTGAGTCATCTTCTTCATAGCGAGTCGACTCTGGCTGATTCATATTAGTGAGGACCAGAACTCCGCCACTGACAAGGCATTGTCAGTGGCTTCGTATCTCTTGAGCGTGCAAGTGGCTGAGCTCGCAGGGCACTAAACTGAGAGGCTTCGCCAGTCAAAGGTTGAGTCTCTTTGACGAAGCTGTGTCGACTCTTTAGCCGTGACTGGCACGTAGTCGTACAAAGGGTGCCAGAGTCTCTTTATTGGCCCTTTCTGAATAGTTGGCCACATTTCTGCGAACGTCTGGGGGAGCAAACACCAGCCAGAGAGTACAGCTTCTCTTCAGGTGTAGGTTTCAGGCTTTTTTTTTTTTTTGAGTAAAAGACTCTTTTTTGTTATCACCTCTTACATAGCTGTTTCTAAATCAAATATTAATTAAAATTTCTACACTGTTCATTTCAACCTAATTTTAACCTAAAGGCCTCATTTTTATTTTTGAGCATGGTTGCGACTTGGTTAAGCACGACTTCTGCAAATTGTGTCAGGGTCGGCTTTCTATTGATCCCGTTTCTTTCAAAGCGACAACACAAAAATACAGAGGGATAGAAGTATTACTTTATTGTTATATCTGTTTAAGCAATAACGTTTCATGTCATTTAAACATGATTATTTATTACCATTATGTTTTTTATTCAAGGAACCGTATTTTTTCCAAATAAAATAAGCATAGGTATGTATATTACCAACGTATTGCATCAACTACACGTTAACGCAAGCCCTATTAAAATCAGAATATACGAGTAGGTATAGAGGTAGCGCATTTGGGATAAAATACAACCGCTACGATATTTATTTTTTTAAATAAAAAAATATTTGTGACCAAAGCTAAATGTAAAGATTTTAGGAAATTGCTTCTCTGACTGACTCGAAGAAAGAAAAAGAAAATTGCAAATATATATTAAAACTAAAATTTAAAAATATTTAAGGCGATATTTATTTATTTTTACTTTTATGAAGAACACGAAGATGCAACCAAACACTGTTGTGTCAAAGATAATATACACTGTTGTTTTCCAACGTTCCATTTTTTATTTCATATTTACCTGATGTCATAAATTAATTTTCAATGAAAATCTACAAGCTACTTCTGCTCTCTACATTTTTGACAACGAACCCGTCCAATGTGTTTTTCAGCTTCAGCTTGATGTGATGTGTAATTAATACTGACGCGACGTCCCGTAATAAATCAAAACAAAAAGCTTTGGAACAAAATTATGATTGACTACGTGAAAATGAGAGGCATTTACATAATGTGCTTTTACATTATGTTGTTTTAACTTTAAGTAATATTACTATATCAAATTACAAAATCGCTATAACTACAGGACGTGCAGAATTTTCATTGAATGTATTCACATTATAAAATAACTGTAACAACTTTTATACTGCTCGCTGAATAATAATTTTGTTTCTATCATTATAACTGAATTAGTTAGTGATGATGATGATGACTGAATTATCAATAAAATAATTGTTTTTGCCTAAAAAACGAAACAGACTTCAATTCCTTAACTAAAAAGGATGAAATAATCAATACATTGTTGTTTAAATATGCTTCATATCAAACATTTTAATAAATCTGAAGTCGGTGCCGGTTCTTTTAATAAAATATGCTAATTAACGAGCCAGTAGCTAGTGAACGAATTCATAAATTGCCACCAACTTCAAATTTATTAAAATGTTTGATATGAAGCATATTTAAACAACAATGTATTGATTATTTCATCCTTTTTAGTTAAGGAATTTAAGTCGGTTTCGTTTTTTAGGCAAAAACAGTTATTTTATACTTTTTAGTTTTGAATACGCAATGCCTTACAACTAAAAAGTTGTAAACACTGCATTTTGGAAAGTCGGGTAAACGTCATCAGCGTCGTCTCACCTTATTGACATGAAATATATCAAAAACTACCCAAATCGCAATAAAACTTGAAGAGGTCCCTCGATAACTCCATGATTCCATCATCAGATTCTGATCTGATGACTATGGAACTATCTAGAAAGTATACGCTTTCTAACAAACAAAGAACTTTACAAATCGATTCAGTGGCCTTCGAGTAATCGAGCAAGATATATTGCAATCAAAAAGTTGTAAATACCTCGCATTTTTGAAAGTGGGTTAAATTTTCCATCATTGTCTCACCTACGTCTCACCCTAACATGAAATATATCAAAAAATACCCATGCCCAATACAAAACTTGAAGAGTTCCCTCGATTTCTCCATGATCCCATCATCAGATCCTGACTTGCTGAATATGTGACCAATTGGAAAGTATACCCTCTCGAACTAAAAAAAAAATTTTCAATTCGGTCCAGCCGTCTTCGAGTAATCCGGTAACATTCATAAAAAAAAAAAAAAAACATACCGACAAATTGAGAACCTCCTCCTTTTTTTGAAGTCGGTTAATAAGAAAACTAATTCAATGCATTAACTACAGGAAATTTTCTTGTTTCTCTCTGTCAGATTGCGTTCCAGTTTTTTGTCGTCTACGATTTTTGATTAAAGGTGAATTTCCCCCAAGAAAGGATTTTAAAATTTCCATAAATTATAATATATCTCGCTTGCTTGTTAACTAGATGAGGAACTCTTTCTTGACGTCTATCTTTGTAGAACATGCTTTGGTTTCAATTATGCATTTATGCGTTGGTGAAAGTAATGTTTGTTGAGGTTTGTGATCGTGTAAAGAGTATCAAAACTCTAATAGATGATGACTGTGAAATGTCAAATGTAAACTCGTCTGATTTGACTCAAATTTTGTGAATTGACGTTTTTGAAGAAAATGCTGCTGTGGAGTTTGTGGCGCCACTTCTTCTCCACTTGCGCTTTGGAAGTGGTTGTAAACTTAAAATAAGTAACAATTGAGGTCAATAAGTGATAAGAATATCCTATATTGAAAATAAACAATTTGAATTTGAATTTGAACTCTATCTGAAGACAACAAAACATTTTCGAGTGGTCTGTAATAACTTTTTTTTTAGTAATGAGAAAAACATTATATGTGAAGGCTAAGAACATGAAGTTCTTAGCTCATAAGAGCTTCGATCACCATATACATAATTTGATGCAAAAAAATGTTTTCTGTCAAAGTTTAGTTCCTTGAAGTAATCGTATAAATTAAATCGCTACCCATTAAAAAGTAAAAGTATGTGACAATGCGGGTAGGACTGGATTGTATTTGTATGGCAGTGTTAATATATTGTGCTTCTTCTTTAACCAAGAACTCCCGGTATTTGCATTGAAGGAAAGGGTCCACCTTCCTACTTTTTTAACTTTATTTTTTTTTATTGTTTTCAGCGTCACTTTGCCCGGTCTTCGATGAACAATATTATTATTATTCATAGATTTAAAAAAATGCCTCGCGCGCGATTCGAAATTCTTTGTTATTTTTATCCTATTTACTAAAATTGGTAGGTTACGAACACTATCCAGTGGTCCATCACTAATCTGTATCCATACTCGTACATACACGAAAATAGTAAAACTATTTTGTCTGTGCGAGTACGAGTAATTTTGACTGAAATGGATAGAAGGACATTTAAAATAAATAAAAGAGAGCAAATTTTTTTTTAATTTTGTCTGTTTTTTGTGTTGTTTATTGTCATGACAAACTTTGTATAAAAGAAAATAGAGATTCCTGGGAATTTCAGGAGCAATCCCGAAATTCCCACGATAACGGGAACAAAGCCCACGTGCACGAAGTCGTGGGCTACAGCTAGTATACTATATAATTGACTAAGATATAAGCTGCTAAATATGAAATACATAAAAAGTATTTTTAAGAAAATATACGCGCTATTTTCGCAAATGACTAAAACAAATGGTTGGAAAAATAGCTCAACATGATGTATTTCCTCAGGAAACATGTTCTACGGCGAAGACAGGATATATATCGTATTTAATGTATACGCTATTTGCTAGGGATGCTTTTGGTCCAAAATATTAATAGAACACATGGGAAACACGTATCTAAATATATTTTCATAATTTTTTGCCTTTACCCATATACCTACCCATACTTTATGATTGCACAATGCTTAATTTCTACATTTGACATTACTTTTGTTATGCATGTTAACTTAGATTCCATCACATTTATACATACTTATAAAAATTTATAATACAAATGCGATTACGTGATACTTTATAATTCTTAGAGCGTTTCAGATCTAAGCTATCTTCATTTTCCTCTTCGAAAGCCTCGGTATACTAAGTTTCATTGTATTTAGTAGACCATTATATCGGACATTAACACATGAAATACATAACCGACAATATTATGAGTAAGTAGTATTATATTTCGTTTTTTTACTAAAATTCTAAAGAAGCGTATACATTTTTGAACTAGTATAAGTTTATATATAATAATATAAGTTTATAGACAATGAACAATCCAGGATAATTACCGTAGTAACTTTTTCTAGTAAAAATTTTCAAGTAGTTCCAGTGTTTTTTTTTTTAGAAAAGAAAAAGGTTATTTTTAAACTTCGTAATATCGTTCTCGTTTTCCTTTACAAACTTTAATTTTAAATTTATTTTTCATAATTATTTATCTTATTGTTTGGCCTTCGATACCACCAGAGCACTCCACTTTTCTCTACTCCATGCCACTCCAGCCAGTCCGCCTCCTAAGTCCTTCACAACTTCATCTCTCCAGTGGTAGTTGGATAATGTACGAGTGAAGAAATTGCCATTGTTATTAATTTACTTCTATCTCATTACAGTGTGTTTATTTTTCTATTTTCTTTTATCGCTTTACATCACATTCATTTGAAAAAATAACACGGAAATAAAAATAATAAATGTCACAATTTTAATCCCGTTTTCATCTTTATTCACGTTAATAAGAAGCAAGCCTCTACACGTGTTATACTTTTCTCAAAGCCTGTTCCGTCCTAGGTGCATTAATTTGAACCTGTGAAGCGCAATGCAGAGAACCATCCTGTGTTATATTACCCGTACATGTGACACTACCCCATCTGCAATTATAATAAAGTTACCTTTCTGTGTGATATATTTCCTATTTTACTGTAAATAAAATGATGTTTTAATACGTACACCAACTTACAACTACATATACTAAGAGCATTGGTAATGTATGTAAGTATATAAATTTTATTTTATTTGTTACAGGTAAGGAAATTCAATATTCAGCATCTTCCATTGTTGAATGTAGGTAAGTTAAAAATTTGCAGTTCATTAGACTAGATAAAGAAGAAAACAGGAAATGGCGGACTTTTTAAACATAAGGTTGCGTCTTACCTCTTTGACGAAGTACAATATCAATGAAACAAAATTTACTGTTATTATTAAAGTCGTAGAAAGAGAAGAAAGAAAACGATGGAATATCCGCGCCGAACTTACAAGAAAACTCTTTTCATTACATAAACACTAATAACTTTAATGCTACCTTCTCAGTCATGACTTTCCGGAATTGAAAATATTTATAAAGGTGAAATATCAAAGTCACTACCTTCCGCAAGGCGATTCACATCAGTCCTATGGTTAGCAAAAAAGAGATAGTACACTATGAATACCTTTTTTTTTTTTTGTTAACGGAGGGGAAATGCATTTACACACAGAGTGTGGGACTCCCAGGCCTAGTGCCCGGACTACCCACTAAAACCCCTCCGGCGTTTCCGCGCATGGCCGTTGAGGGCGTCATGGGGTCGCGTTAGCATTCTACCACGACGCCCTCCAGCCTGGCCTTTCGGCCCCAACCAGTGCGCTGGGCAAAAGCCCAGCGCTCCCTAACGATGGCCTCCCTCTGTGAAATAAATATTCCACAGATGGAGGCCCCCACCTCGGGGTGGGGCATCCGCTCACCATCTACTAAAAGATGGGGGGAGTGCCCCACAGTTTGCAGGACATTGGCCGACAGTCAATAAGACCCCGAATATCAGGGAGTTATTAACTGCCGCCCAGGGTGCACCGTCCCAAATCACTTGTCAACCAGCTCTCTCACCGGATCCGTTTGGATCAAGCGAGAACGCAAAGCTTTCAAGTGACTGGGTACTCGAGGAGGTTTCCTGCACTTAGCACCCCACACTATGAATACCTGCTCCAAGTATGTTTAACGCTGGACACACACAACAATAAATTAATCAATGGGATTTCAGGTGAGTAATTTCAGTCTATTGAGTTACCGATTGTCATCCCTAATATTATCACGTTTACAGTATTTCACTGTCAATCTTGCCATCCAAATTGAAAATAATAAAAATCGTGTTGTCAGATAAAGATGATAAAAAGAGTGTCGGTTTACCCAGATACAGACTACTATTTTAATCCCCGACGCAAAAAGAGGGGTGTTATAAGTTTGACGTGTCTGTCTGTCTGTTTCTGGCATCATAGTTCCCGAACGGATGAAGCGATTTCAATTTAGGTTTTTATTTTGTATTAAAGGTGACTTATGGGCGAGTGTTCTTAGACATGTTTGATGAGAATCGGTTGAGCCGTTTATAAGTTGTGGGGGTAAATGTGAGGAAGAATCACCGAATATCTGCAAATATACTCAAATGGGGTCTCAAATGAAAGCGCGTCACATGCATGCACATTACAAAATATTAGGTTCAATGAATATCGTTTGAGCATTATCATCATCGTGCAAATAATATGTGGGGGGGGGGGGAATCAGTCAACCCTAACTACTAATTTTTTCGCTTCCTTTGTCCCTATGTCCCTTTGTACGCTTAAATCTTTGAAACTACGCTACGGATTTTGATGCGGTTTTTTGTTTAAATAGATATAGTGATTCAAGAGGTAGGTTTTTATGCCCATACGAAGCCAGGGCGGATCGCTAGTTTACGATATAACTCACCAAAAAAAGAGGTGATGGTCTATTAGGAAGCTGAAGATCACACGGCTAATATTATTTTACACTACCTATTTATTATTGATTACAAAAAAACGGTGCGCTTTTACGGTATTTTAAATATAAAAGTAATTTTGCGTATTTAGTTGATTTACCAAAATTTCTTGTTCATAAAAACCTTTAGGTAAAATTTATAGTCCACCTCTTATATCCATTAACGTAGTTGGAGAAAAACAAAACATTTCTTTTCTGAATTCACTTCAGACGAAAATACTCGTATGCCAAGAATTCACACTGAATAGTCGACGATATACGGACTATGTTGCAATTTATTTGATGTTGTAAATAAATTTCTTCACCACTTAAAGGAAAGATAATACTTTAAATAACATCCTACAGTAAAAGTCTTTACAGTAAATACCTACATTTACTCATGCAGTTCAGAACACGACGCGGATTTTAAATACATTATGCATTAAGGGTCAACCGACTTTTTACTGGAAGCGCTATGTGTTTTGTGCTTATATATACGCGCCTCTAAAGTTAGCTCATGTCTTTAGGCCAAAGTTAAACATAGTATAGAGCGAACATAAAAATATGGTGGTTCTAGTTAAAACTTACCCAAATCTAAGATTTTATTAAGATTTTGTTATACATTTAATACACATGTCAACATTATCTGTAACTTTCCGTTTGGAATTTTCGGCGGATAAGGTGATACCTCGGTGAACACTAGCGCCACCGTCATTTAAAAATCATTACTCACAAAAAGACAAGTTATCAAAAATCCCTCTGCTGTAATTAAGGTTCTGGATCTGAAGTTAATTTTAAACATATTAAATTATTAAATTGTAATTCCCTATAGTTACAAATTGCATTATTGCTTAAAACGGCCACTTTTAGCAGTTTTGAAATTTGTAACTATATGGAACTATAATTTGATAATTGAATATGATTAAAATTAATTTCAGATCCAGAACCATAATTACAGCAAAGGGATTTTTGATAACTTGTGTTTTCAGTGAGTAATGATTTTTAAATGACGGTGGCGCTAGTGTTCACCGAGGTATCACCTTAAGGATTGATCTGTAGCTGGTCATTAACATCATGTCAGAAGATATTGTAATGTCTCAACAACATGTCCTGATTAAATAAAAAGATTATAATGCAACTATGCAACTAAAACTTGACCATTAAAAAATCCTTGTTCACAAGATATAAGAATAAATATTATACGTAAATACGAGTACTAGATTAAGAAAGATAGTACGTAAGAAGGCTTTTTTTTAATAACAAATTTGTATTCCTCCTGAGCTTAAGTTTTTTTTGTTTTTCATTTTATTTAGAGACTTCAATTTCCTATTTAATTTTCAATGAGATTATTGAATACAATAAAATTATGGCGAAAATACCTTTTTTCGATTTAAGGTGATTACTTTTCTATGTTACGCTTTAGCTTTCTAAATGAAGATGTCTGCAATACTGCTATATTGATTTCAGAAAATTGAGGTCGATTATTTCCTTTATATTTTTTTTTACATCTGATTAAAAACTCAGTATGTATTCTTCATTATAAACAGTACTAGTAACTATTTATTCATGAATGTCGGAAAAAGGCGTTTGTAGGTTTAAGCATAATGTAATGGACGCCTCACTCTACTCGATCCTCCTCTCGGCAACAGAGCGGCACGCTAGCTGCTACGTAAATGCAATGAAGCTGTCCCTTACGACGGTACAATAATGGATTTCGATGCTTATGGTAAAGCCACACAGGCCACTCTACTTTGTACATGCAATACATTGGGGAGGGTGAGGAGTGCGGGGATTCCGTCGAAGCCTTACGCCTGCGCTCCTGTGTCAGCGCCATATTATTTTCTTATATCGTATTCTCGGTTCGTTTGCTACGTCAATTAGTTCCAACACATCGGAGATACGGCATAACACGATAAACTGGCAATCACATACACAATTGCATATACCACCTAATAATCTGGGATTTCTCCTACTGTCTCTACAAACATACATAATTTTCACATCTTTATCACAGACAGATAGATAGAGCCTCAGATTTAGCATAAGCCATCTTTTTTATAGACACCATTAGCATTTCTTGGGCTCGTAGGATGAAAAAGATCTTGTGTTCCCATTGCCTTTTTAGTCCAGGAAAAACAGCCATATACTATAGTTACAGCCATATAATATAGCTGTTTTATATATCTAGTATTGTTTATCAATTTATTCATTAATATTATGTGGGTAACACTGAATCTACAATTGTTTTTCAAATTTTCAAATAGGAATCAAAGGTTCAGTTAAATTTAATCACGTTTGCTGAAATAAATACAGTCGTACCTTTGATCTCACGAAAGGTAATTCAAGTTGTAATTAAATTGATGACGATGCTCAGCCAACGAGTGATGATAATTTATGATTCATTAACTTTACCTTTTAGCGACATTGAAAACACCTACACTTAGTCGTTGAGTAGGTGTAATTGATTGTATTAATAAGGAATCCGGACTGCAACCACTTAAAGGATTTTTAATATCTTATCTTATATCTATTAATATAAAATAACAGATAGTCAGGCGCGCAGTTATATTTTGGCATTTAGAAATGTAATTGAGTAAGTAATAAGAAAATGTTACATTCAAATATTCCAGAATTTTGCATGTATGTCTCTAGCCTGAAATATTGTGTCTTTTAACTTTGCGTTGGCGATTGTCGACGATAACGCAACACAAAAATTTTTACCTACTACCCTTCAGACTTCATAATTATATAATATTTATATATATTTTTTAAAGATGTTTAAAAATATGGCAACTCCGATGCAGATAAAATTTTGAATGAGATTGTAAGACATCGAAAAATAGGTATAATGTATTTGTAGCATGTTATTGTTGATTAAATAATAATAATAATAAAAACCTCAGTTTACTCTCATTCCCTAGATTAGTTTTATACGTTCCCCACGAGGAGCAGCCAACAAATTACCTTGTACGTTCCGATAATCATTATTTTCCAACAGACCATGAATGTCGATCGAGTATTCAGACTGATAGAGTTATATTTTACAACATTATATGGCCAAAGATATCTTGATTTGGTGATTTAATCTGCTAGGATCAAATGTGTTCATCTAATATGCAGTTTAAGTAGCTGTTATTATTCGCCTCTTAAGTGGACGGATATCGGCTTATAAACATTCAGTGTGCGCAAAAACACATTCTATTTTTTCTGAGATTACACATTTTTTTTTTTTGTTTTAATTAAGCACTTGCATTAATATATCTACACACAAGTATAATTATATCCGTTACCTAAAAGGGAGTATAAACATTAAATTAAATTTAGTACTTATTATTTGTTTTGAAATTAACGCATTTTAATTGGATTCAAGTAAACATTTTATTTATTTCGTATATTATATAACTCAATTACAATAAGAATATTCAATTCAGTATAAGATACTTATATGTAGTTTAATATCAAATTTGCTTGCATATTGACAAGTCCAAACACAGATCATCCCAATCCAACGGAACCCTATTCATGGCTGTATATTAGTTCGTATTATTCGTCAGTTTGTGTTTATTACGAAATTAAGGAAAACAGCACTATTGATCATCAATCGTTAAAAGTCTTAATTAGGACCACTTTTACATGGGATACGACTAAGAAAAGTAAAAAAAAAAGTAAAAATTTCACCGGAGGATTTTCAAGCATATTTCGAATAAAGTGGCGCAATCAGCATAGCACTAAAGTCCGGATTCGAGTCTAATGAAAATAGGTTAGAAGGTTATGCCAAGGAGTAACAAACCATAAAATAAAAAAACATACAAATGTGGCATTTAATACAACAAGCGCTGCGTTAGGTCCTACAACGAGTATTATAAGCAATTACTGAATAACAGTCAGTTTGATTTATTTATCGGAAAAGATATCTATATTTATTGTACCATAAACTTACATATTTTTTTAAAATTGACATACGTTATCATATTAAATATTGTTAAAGCATCAACTACAAATACAGGGTTCGCAAAATAAATAACCAGTCTTCCCCATGACAATAAAGATTATATTAGGTATGTACCCATTTTTAATTACTTCGTTAATTATTTAGTACCAAACTAGTACATTGCTATAATCATGAACCAAGTAAAATACACAAATAACCTAATAAAATAAATAAATAAATTTTACTCAATTTGAAATAATTTTTAAATTCTATTAAAACTTAAGGTAGTAATGAAAAAAAAAAAACATAAAGTATAAAATCGCGCGCGGTCTCTCAACAGACCATTTTTTTAAATCTATGAATAATAATGTTACTCTTCTGTACATCTTTTGTTTTATGTCCAAACCGTCTGGTTGCCTGCCTCCGCTTTCGTGGTAAATATTTTACAAAACGGAAGCTCTGTCAAAGAGTTTTCAACTCTATTAAAGGACGGACCACCTAGTTCGATATAAAATAACTAGTAAACACAAATTACAAGTTCCTACATAGTTTATTGAATGTGTACGTTTAGCATAGATACATGTATTTCTTCTTGAGCTTCCGAAGTTACTAATGATTCATTAATACTAATTCTACTAAACTTTTAGGTCGAAAGAATATATTTCAAAAATGTTGAAAGCTGCCTTTTTTATATATATAAAATAATACATTTATATTACATTACTTCACTAGTTGTGGTAGAATATATTTATTTGCTCTACCAACTTAATGTGAACACCATTACTTTACACGTAGTTATCATTATTCTAAGAAATTAATGGCTATCCAATACATTCCCTATGAGATATACAGTGAGGTTTTGCCAAACTTTGAACCACACTAATTACAACTGTATGTAGTATATATAAATTTTATTTAATATTATTTATTATTTACTATACATATACAGCTTAGTAAAATTTTGTTCACAGTGGAATAAAAACTCATTTGCCTACATGCATAATCCTTGAAATATTATTATATTCCGCATGGCTTCGGGCTTAACAATAGACCACTCAAATACTCACTTAATAAAATAGAAATCTAAACTGTATGGTTACTTATTTATATGCTGTATCATAATATCTAATAATCATTAGGTAGAATCGTAAGTAATTGCGACATGTCACTGACAAACAAATCTAACAGGTAATTCATAAACAGAAATTGATATAACATAAACAAAATAGGAAACAAAAGTATCTAAGACAAAATATATATAGATATATATAGATAAGTATATATATAACGAATAAAACAAACAAAGAAATAACTTCTAACTTTATTCTCGGGAAGAAATTCTCCCATGATTTAGATATGTGATCATGCCAAAAGTTTACACGGGGACATGAATAAATACTTAGAGTTGTGAATCAGGAAAGTGACAAAGCAAGTACTTACTATAGTGCACAGTGTTCACTCACTTTATGCTCCATTAGAGGTACATTTTTGTCGTTTAAATATCAAACCTCTCCGATTATATAACATTTTCCTCCTAACTAAAACGTTTTTCGTATTTTCCTAGATAGCAACGATTAAAAATGATGGACGAGTTTTACTACCGCCCATAAAATCTTATCAAAAAAATACCTATTGGTGATCACGATGGAAAAAACGGAAAAATGATACCCATCAATATTATCCATGACATACTCTGATAAAATCTAGCATGTATAGTAAATAAACGCGGCAGCTCATCGACCCCGGCTCGGATAATAAATGTGTAAGTCGCATGTTTTATGACGTTTTACTTCTCGGAAACACGAACACGGCAAGAATATTTTCCGCGTGAGAAAACTCTGCAGCAGAGCATGACAGTCGTGCGATAACGTTCTGCCATGTTGTACTCTAATTAGATTAAGCTGCGACTGCATAAAATTCTGCACGTAACACCGGGCCGCTACCCCTTACTTAGATCTTCACAATTTATTTATTCATGATAACGTCACCATTTTATTTAATGAGAAATATCTTTGCATTGCTTACATTTCTTTGAACATCTTCTATTCTTCTTCTCGGTTTTTCTACTTACTTCTCATTAAATTTTATCCACTTGCTTTTTTACTTTTTTTTTAACAAAAAAGTGGGCTAAAACATATTCTAAATAATAAATGTCAATCTTAAATTATTCTTATATGAATACTAAACTATATTTATATATTAAATAATATGAGCAGTTGATAATTTATCCCTAATAGTTTATCAGTATTTTCGTTAATTTAAAGCAATAAATTAAAAGTCCGTTTGATATAGTAGTAGGCGGATAGAGCAGGCACAGGGGCGCCGCCCGCCCGCAGGCGCGCGTGCTCCGAAAGCGCCCGAGGACTTACGGTCGTTTCAGTCCGAATCGTAACGAAGTTCGACGATCACAACCACCCACCGTCGTCGACGCGTGCCGGATCCAGTCGCAGCGAGGCCGCCAGGGCGTTCGAGCGGTTCAGTGTGTGCCTAGTGCTTGGTTATGTAACTCAAAAAACTTATTTACCTATTCACTTAAACAAATCAACTCGCGCCTATGTCTATGTCAAGCTGACTTATACATTGAAGCCAAAATGATTTGAAATAAAGCTGTTTATATTATGTGCAGAAGTGATGTGTACGCCTTTCCTTGCGGCGATAGTACGTCAGAACAGGTTTAGCGTTACGTTTAAAAAAAATTGTAATTGTTCGTAATGTCTGTTGTCAAAATTTAAGTTTTAGTTTAGAATTATAAAGTTTCATTGAAATTGTAGTAGAGTAGTGCTATAAAAAAAATATTCATCGTTTTGGTACAATATTGCTGTAATTTTGACAAAAAATTAAGGCATACCAGGTGGTGAACGTTTGACAATAAAGGTTCCAAGATGTAAACGGCGGGGCAGGTGTACCGTCGTTGTTCCAATTAAAAGAACAAATAGAATAAAACAAATGGGATTTTGGCGCAATGCAGGACGCTGGATGAAAACGTCCACGCAGTTGCGGTGACTCATTCCGAATCCATAATTGCTTAGTCGACCCAATATTCGATTCAATTTCAAACGTTGATTTAACTCGTATCTGATCTGTCAACATTGATAATTGAGATAGGAGCACAGAAAACATGAGGCCCTGATTTTTCAAATTAATACAAAAATAATTAAAAAAAATATAATTGTTAATGTTATGATATTTATTATCAAAGTTAGTAATGTAAATGTAATAGAATAAATTTTGAACTCACCTCCCATTTCAATCTTACTTCTCGATGCATCCAAGTGCAATGTAAATCTTTTCGAATATAGATAGACGTCGTCCTTGTGCATCCGGACATTTGAATTTGCTGATTTTTCCTATCAACATTTCCAGACGCAGTATATTTTATTCATAATATGTCGTAGTGTTTCGAATGTATTTTAAACTGGTTAAGTTATACATTAATCATTTTAAAAATTACATCAAATAACACTGTTATTGCATATTGTAATAAATATGTATTTGTTTTGATTATACATATATATCACCAATTCAAAACATTATCCGAGAAATCTAGAAATCATTTTGGTATTCCGTTATCTTAGAAAAAAAACACAATAATATTATTCTATCATCTATTGAATTCTAATCCGCCACTATTAAAATATTTAGGAATATATAACTAAAAGGCAATATATACTTACGCTGTTCGTGATACTTTCTATGTAAATTATAAATGTATCCTTGACCCGCCGGCCAAAGGAATTTTTGATATTTCATTCTAAGAAAGGGGAAAATTTTGTTCGTACGTCGGAATAAATTCTTATGAAGAGGTCCTTTGAAATAACTGAGACATGTCGAGTCAAATTGTTATCAATCTCTGATTTTATTATTTCTTTTAGTTTTGTACATATTGATAAGCGTTAGAAAGAGTAAATATGTTAATATACTGTAAAGGAATAATTATTAACTTTATCTCGCAATTCTCTTTTTTTTTGTTTTGACTTCAAGACATGTCCAATAACACAGATCAAAAAATTGGTTTCACATTCCTTAGTTAAATGAGTAATCAACAACACCAACAAAAGTTCCTTAGTGAAAAGATTGTATTGCATGTTTAGACCAAATTATTTAAACGTCATTTTTAACAAATACTCACTCATCTTTCACGAAGTGCGAAAGACAAATGACAACGACGATGATCCAAATACGATGTCGCTTTGGTGCGGTACTTCACGCCCTACTTCACTAGGAAAAGTTCGCGCCGGCTATTAGCGTAATTAAAAACGCAACAATACTACTAACAATCAAGTATCGTTTTCAGTTTCATAAATAAATAGAAGACATTTTAGTTTTGATAAGAGGAACAAGTAAACTAAATTCATAATCTCAAGCCGTCTTTGTTTTTAACACTGTGGCTATTTTCATTTTAATCACCATTATATAATTTTTTTAATGATTGTGTGACTATAGTCGTGTAAGTATATAAAAAAACCGGTCAAGTGCGAGTTGAACTCGCGTGGAGAGGGTTCCGTACAATGCCAATGTCAGTTTTTAAAATTAATTGTGGTATATCAACTAACTACTACTATCGCCATCTAGAGGTATTTTAGTGAACAATTTGAAAACAATTGTCAATTGACAGAGTTTTTGTAGGTTTTCCTGTAATCTACAGGCAATGAACTATATTTTGTATTTTTTTCAAAATTTTAGGCTCAGTAGATTCGGAGATCAGGGGGGGGGGGGGAATGGTCAACTTTCGTCTAGCGTAATAAGCGCTTTGACATTTTAGATGCTTCTTATACGTACATTATCGCATACTCGTTCAACATTTTGCTATCTTTTCTTAGTTTTAGGTCGCACTAAAACTGTGTCATATCAATCTATTTTATTTTTTGGGAAATAATTTTAGCCATAATTTAATCGATTTCAAATGTTAATTCGATAGATTACGTTTTCTAAAATATGAAAATAAAGTGAAATCATAAATATGTTACTCATTATTTTGTCAATACAATATAGCTATAATCAAATTATTACTCAAGAAAACACCTTACATGTATGTATTCGTAAAACTAATTTTAAAACGTCGTTAAATACAAATAAAATGTAATGCATAATTACGCAAATCAAAGCAAATTAATTATACAAAATGTTTGAGACAATTTGAAAACGAAAGAATATAGGTTTGGTTGACAATTATTTTTACTGGCTGGCAGCTTGTTAACGTCTCCTCGGGGACAAGCCACTTCAAACGCAGACCGTTTACATCAGATTTTCAATACAAATACTTAGGTAGGTACCTATTTCCATGTTCTCTTTCGTTCAACAGATTTCAAGTTTACATCAATATAGCAAAATTTTGATTTTAATAGAAAATTAATTCATCGTTTAGTTTAATAAATGTACATTCCAAATACAGATCATAATGTCAATTGATTGCTTTCTGTCAGACATCTAATTTACAAATGAATGTTCATTTTTCTATCGTTTGCTTGCAACGAACGTTCCGCCACCTGGTTTGTTTTTAGAATTTCTCTTAAGTCTTAATCTGTCGTATCTTGTCATATAAAAATATCTTCAGAAATAAAGTACTTATTTGAGTTTAATTGAACTCAAACAGGTACTTATATATTGTGACTATATGTTAAGGTATATCATAATATTACTTTAGTAATACTTCATTTATAAAGAAACATTCATACATTTTATTTAGAAAAAACATCGGATAATAGACAATGAATTTCAAAAACTTTGCGTAACAAAGTCAGTGTTCAATTTATACACCTTTATTCCTTCTTGAAAGTTCGAGTTTAACTAACAAAGCAACCAGTGTTTTCAAAATGACTTTAATCCATGGACCCTGTATAAAATGATGTTCGTGACACGTTCGTGATAACGGTGCTAGAAAAGGCGTCAAGGCAGGAGCGGAAGTCAAAGTGGAAAGGCGGGTGCGTGATGAGGTGACGCTCGAGCGCCGGCCGCTGACGCCGCTCCTCGCCAATGATGGTGGAGACGCACCGCGCGCCGCCGCCCCGATGTGCGCGCGCGCCGGAGCCTCGTACCAAGCCTGCCTCCGCTTCTGCACCTCCCTCGCTCGCTGGAAGCGGCACGGTTATGCACTTGCGTCGTCGACGGCACAAGACTGTTCACTTTGGCGAGAATCTTCTGATGCAGGTCTGCGCTGACCGAGCACACCTAGCGGCTTTAGGAGCTAGAGTCCCCGATGTATCTTTTTGTCATAAGGCTCATACTGGGGTACGAAAAGGGGATGCGCGTTTTTGTTGCGTAGCGCACCACTGCTGCTTAGCAGCTGGGGCTCTGGTAGCTTTATCGTCGAACGGACGTCCCAAGCCACGAAGAGAACGCAGTGGTGATTCGCACTCGAGTGGCGGTGAGACCGCAGACAAAGGAGAGGGTGGCAGTAATACGATAGCCAAAGAACCTAAACGCAAGACAAAACATCATCACCACCACCATCATCATCACCATAAAATTCATAGTTGTCCATACCACGATGTTGCACCACCCCCTGAAGATGAGCCTGAAGAGAAAGCGATTGTACCCAAAAAAACAGTTTCGCCTTATCTATATATACCTAGTAAATTAGAGCCAAATGTGCAGCAACTGTTCAGTTTCATAGAAAGTGTTCTGAGTGCGTGGGCTGCCGAAGAAGGGCTGACTAGCACGGGCGAGTATTCAGAGCCGGACGAACGTATCGTGCGCCGGCGTAAACTTAACAAGTACAAAAAGCGCACAGATGTACTTAACATACGACGAATAGTTTATGAAGTTTCAATTTTGCATGGTACCAAGTTACTAGGCAATGTAAGATACCGTCATTACCATTGGAAAGGAACGGCACAGACGTGTAACGAAGCCTTTCTAAGGAAGGTGAGTGCTTGAATGTATCTGATTTCTTTAGTTTATCAATAGCAAATAAGACGGCGCATAAGCATACGGCCTACCTGTAGGCTCATGTTCACCGTAGGTAACCTCATAATTTAAAAAAATTGCTGTCACATGCATATGGATTAAGGAAGCACATTATCGTTCCAAACTTCTAAAATTATGTGACAATTTTTTAACTGCCTCATAACAACTGTCTTGGTTTATTTATTTGACGTTTGTTTACCGTCGGATTCGAACCACGACCTTTGGTTCATTTGGTAAAAGCCTTAATTAAAAGTCCACAGATGCAGTCTTCTAGTATAACAATAAAAGTACTTAGTTGCTTGTATTTTTTCTGGAAATTATAAGTAATCGGATAACAAGACAGTAATAAACGTTATACCTATTAGCTCCTCCCGCGGCTTCTTCGCCCGAGTAGATGTCGGCTATCGCAACCAAAAGCCTAGGCTTTGTCTATCGTCATGGTTTAAGTTATCCCCATGCCAAACTTCTTTTCGACGTGAAAGACTGATAAACGTACAAACACACACGCCTTCACAATTATAAGTATGTATTGATGACATTTTAATGAACATGACTAAATAATATCTTTTTATTACTGACTAAATAACTATAAGTATTTTCTTAGATAACACTGCGTCATTAACAAATAACCTTTTAAAATGGAAGTAACTCCATTAAAAGCCTGCGGTAGATAGCTAACATTTTGACCTTATTTCAGTTTCCCCTTGAAAGAAACTGCAATTTCCTTTTTTGCTAATGAGCGCCTTTTATTTCTCTCTCTATTTTGGCCCAATTGGCAAACAAATATTTGTTTTCCACTCCTCAAGCGCTATACGCCAAGGTTCTGAAACATGCTACACGATAACACCAGCTATTTGCATGCTATCCAACACAATCATCAACACAGGATGTGTTGATGATTGTGTTGGATAGCATCGAGATTCATGAACTTTGTAATGGTATTGCTTAAGAGGATTAAATTCTTTTATGTCTCATGTTTTTGTAAGAATCTTATGAAACAAATATAAAAGAATTGGCAAACAAAGTTAATATTAAGTACATTTAAGGTGATACCGGTAAATAAAACATTATTTGGAATCAAACATTTTTATCAATATATTTCTTACCTTGTTTTTAGTATTTTGTGTGCATTTAATTTTCAAACGCCGTAAGACAAAAAAAAACGCATGGACGTGATCTATACAGTTTTGTAAGTTGTATTTTAATGATTGTTTGTAAGTGGGTAAAGTGACCCACTAATACAAGAATAATATAAGGAGTTTAGTAATTGTCTTAAAAATAACTTCCCGCTTAATGGAACCAAGACAATACATTTAAAACGAATAGACTGTTATAAATTATACATTCCCGTGAAAAATATTACTGTTTGACAATAACGATCATAACACTGGACAGTAATTATTTACGCTGCACCTTACGTTGTAATCATGTAGAGATGTCTCTAATAACTTAATTAGTGAGAATGTAATTAACTAGTGAGTTTTGGCATACTTACTCTTTTCAAGAAATATTCCGAAGTGAAAACCTCTTTAGCGGCGGTGTGCACTTTTTGTTGACGGGGAAAAATGTTAAACTCGCGTCAGAGTCAAGTGACCGTTAGATTCGTCAGACTGAAATTTCGTAAGACGGACACCTGACCTATTATAATCGAAAAACTGTTACAATGTCATTGAAGCCACCGCGTGGCGAAAATGTATGCCTGCTGTTTCGTTTGTAATAGCTCTGAAGTGTACAATTTTTTATGTAAATTATAAAGTGTCATGTTTATGTACGATAGTGCAATAAATGAATCTTGTATTTTACCACACACCTAAATGATAGTACTTTTATACTGATTATTAAAGTAATTCGTGCAAAATTATTCTCTTACTTTTCCAAAATATCAAAAATGCACAGTTAGTTTTCACTTCTGCCGGCACTCCCGGAGTGCAAACCGTAGATTTTTCATGAAATTGGGTTTAATAAGCATTTAACGTTCCCAAAATAAAAGTTTGTTTCTAAAACTACAACGAATTCCAGTTTACTAAGCTTGACAGCAATGTCTGAGTGTTATAATATCTGTACTGTGACCATGTTTTCGTGGAATGAGCTCTAAGCTGCCAAAAGCGATTAATATTTAATGCAATTTAATTTAAAGCCGGATTAACGACTCGGCTCTTTGAAACTTCAGCTATGTTCCCGTAGGCATGTTTAAAGAATTTTTTTTGGAAACTTAACTGATACATGCCTTATATTGACATTAATATTTTTAATATATCAATGTGTTTACTTATCTTTGGTTTTCTTCATTATTTGGATTTATGTATGTAAAAATCTTTATTATACTTAAACCATAACACATAAAAAATATTTATTATATTATGACCTAACTATTTAAAACAACATAACCAACCTCTACACACATAAAAAAACATGTTTGTGTCCTTCTACGCGTATGTAAAATTTAATTATTTATTTTTATGAAGATTTTGTTATGTGGTGGTTTCCTTTTTTGCTCGTGAAAGGCGGAAGCGAGGGCGCAGCGGCGTCAAGTGCCATCGAGCCGAGAGCGCGCTACCACGGTCCGCATGCGCCTACCTCAAAGCAATTCTTACCTTCTTGTATTGTGTTGTGATCAAAAGCGCAGGAGACACTGTTCTTTATTATATTATACCTTAACATGGTTATTTTATACAGTATCAAAACTATGCTAGGATTCGGTTGCTTGCTTCAAAATGGAACCTGTCTTTTTTCCAAGTCTTATCTATCTAATTACTGACTTCGATGTAAATCATTTCAATGATTTAGGTACAAGACGTAAAAAATGTAAATTAGGTATTAAGATAGTATGTATATATGAAATATATCTATAGTACATTATAAAACTTCCAGATAATTATGTATTTAGTCAATTCACTAAGCCAAGTTATATGATATTAATCTAAAACATAAAATTAGCTTGTTCAAATTCAAATTCAAAAATAGCATATTTATCATGCTGAAAGGCTCCGTATAGATATTTGATATTATTCAATCTGTTTTTTCTCCCTATCGCATTTTAAATAGTCCATTGATATCGTAAATTTCAATTACAAAACGGCATTTTTATAAAAATGTTCTCAATCAAAAACAAATATTAATCATTTACCTGTAAATGCGAAGATATTAAAATTTACGAAATACATTTTTCATTTCTGAGAAATAAATTTCTGCCAAAGTAATGAAAGTCTCGTTTTGCACTCGTTCCAGTGCTTTGCGACCGTACATAGGAACCTATGTATTATGAAGGTACGGGGTAGAATAGAGAGGTAGGCAACAATTTTCTGAGGTGCAGACGCCGGAACTGTAGTGGTGGAAAACTGCGTTACATATATGATAAGCTATGCTAAGGCTTGAATACTTAGTTACGCGTTAAATGTTTACTTACATCATCACTCGTTATTAATATTGTTATAAGTTTAATTAAAGTTTAATAACATAATTTAAAGGTGCGTTATTTTGCTTCATTAAATTAGATTCTTCAAATATCTAATGAATTGTTTATTAATAACACTTATAAATACAACGTTTTTATGCTGTAATGAGTATATAAAAAGCTATAACAAAACCATTGTAGTTCATGGCCTGTTACATATTAAGCTCGTCTACGGCTTGGTTTATGCTGCATAGATTCAAGTGATAATAAAAGCGATGACATGACTTTCTTTAAATATTTGGTCATGGGCTAACTATTTGGCCGCTACATATTAACTCTGTACGCTTGTCATTTCGTTTCATCTCAGGAAATTTAAACTTTACTGAAACTATTTAATCTATTAAAATAACTAGTTCTCAAATTGCCAGCCAAGTGTAATCAAAGTAAGGAAGGTTTCTCTAACATGATGTAACATTTAGGAGTTGAGAAGTCTATTATGAAATTAGTTCTATTTCTCTTATTATAATTTCAAGGCAAATACGACTTTATACTTTACTAACGATTCGTCCTGAATTTGCTCGGGTTAAATATCACTCGGAAGAAGACGTAGCTGATAGACGCGAAGACTTTAATTTATAACATGTATATAAACCGTGTATTTATTGCCCTGTTTTTAGACGAACGACCTAAGGGGTGGAGGTGACCAAGTAATAGTCAAAATCAGTGTAGTGTCCATAGCCTTTATGGGTGGAGAAAAAGAAGTTAATTTAGATAATAATAAAATATATTTTGTCAACAGATATCGGATGACGATCGCATGTCGTTGACGACAGCTGTGTCCGACGAGGAAGACCCGGGTGAGAGCGCGATGAACTCCCCGTACAAAGGAAAGCAGACGGGCGCCGCGGCGGCCTCCTTCAACTGCACAGGAGCCGTCAGGAAAGCTGGGTGAGTACATTTATAAAACTCATTAACTAATAACTTTATTACTTCATACTGACAATTATGACATGAATGAAGTATAGCAGTAAGTAAATATAACATTAAAACTTCGATTTTATTGGAGAGTTCTATTATGGACCTAAACATGTCACTTAATTTGAACAATAATTTAATTGAAACCTAAATTAATACATGGTGGTAAACTTAATTTAAGTAATGATTGACGTCAATAAGTGATAAGAATGTCCTATATTGAAAATAAACAATTTGAATTTGAATTTTGAATTTGAATTTATTGTGCTGCTATTTAAAAATTTGAAGTTTTGAAAGTCATCTAATAGAGAATTTATTATCCGAATTATAAATATCGTACCTATATTTAAATATCCAAGGATTTAAAAAATAACATATTTCAATTCAAGCACATCTTATTACAGAATACTTCATCCATAAATAACCGACTTAAAAAAAATTAGCTAATATAACTGACTTTATAATTTCAAATATTCTAGAGCCAATAAAAAAGGCTTATGTTTATAGGACCGACAGATTTAGGAAAATATAGAGAATAAATAAATGATGCACTGCTTACAATAGAAGACAAAATGTGTAATTTATCAAAATAATATATATTACAGTCATGTTTCACTAAATGGAATTTTTTTATATAATCATAAAATTATAAATTTACCACAAGTACCTTTTATTTGTGCATTTAAATAATAAAAAAATAATAAAAATTTTATTATGCGCACCGGCCAGTTTGCCCCTATTTTATACTCTCACGGGTCTATTGGAAGAGATTCTTTTGAAATAAGTAGCCACCATGTTCTAATTTTATCATAGTTGTTTATTTTTTTGTATTCCATGTGTATATCTACACATGTGCAATAAATATTGTAAATACCTATTATTATATGACTGTAAAGACAACAAGCGTGCATTAGACATTTTATTAAGTTTTGTAGAAAGTTTTTCCATTTATAAAAAATAATACAAGTAAGACTCATTCCTCGTTTTCTTTGATAAGTTGCCATTGTATAAATTATATGAACAAAAAATAATTCTAAGAAAATGTATCCTCTCCCTTTATAGTAATCAATGTCAGAACCCCAACACAAAGAATATTGCTCGGTGGAATTATTCCTGCGCTCTCAAACAAAGTTGCTATTGAACATCTTCTCGGTACACGTATCGCTGCACATTAACGCTTGTTTGCAGACAAACAAAAAGTTTAATAGAATGCTCGTCGCTCCGGAGATTCAAAATGTAAGTAAAACAAGGAATGAACGAAAGAAAGGCGACATCTTACCTCTGACAAGTTTCTGTTAGAAAAGCCTACGGCGTCCTTTGTGTACCCTAAGGCTACAATTTCTCTTCCATGAATCCCAAATGACCTGAGGGAAATCTTAGCCATGACCCATTCAACATCGCTGTAAAAACTTAAGTACGGTATCTGTGAGGACATCCATGAGAAGAAAAGCCTTTCGTGATAAGATTTTTCTCAGCTGTGTTATGTGAAATTGTAGGTACCTAAATGATATCTTCTTTTTACTAGAAGGCAAAATTTTATAACACAGTCACGTTTTGCCTAACCCGGATAATTAATTTTCAAGACATTAAGCATTTTACACGAGTCACCGCGCTTGTAACATCGGTAAACTGTAAGTTCAGCTCTCAACTTTTATTCAATCACGCTTAATTTGCTGGACTTTTATTCCGGCCTGTATTTATAGGTGGCAATAATTCTTGTATAAAATGATTAATGAATTTCTCTCTCGCTTCGTTTCGCGCACCGCAAATACAGATTTCTTGTGAATAATAGCTAACTATATAAATCATGAAATTGTTCTGCCTGTGATATTTCTGTATGTGAATTAAAATTATTAATGATATTATGTCACATCTACTGTTTTAAATGCAAACTCGCTCTATTTTATTAATGCTTCTTCTTCAAAAACTATTATTATTGTAATTGGATAGAGACTGACATTGGATTCGATTTATCTTTTTGCACTAAAGCACTAAAGTAATAAGATTATCGCGGGATTACTTTTCTAAGCCTTGAATATAAAATAATTATTAAGTTTGAGTTCTATATGCCCACAAACTAATGAAATCAAATTTATACGAACTGCGGGAAATAGTTTTTGTTTTATCAGTTCGCCCTTTCTATTTTAACGTTAAGTTTTCATATGCTAAATACGTAACCATGAAACGAGACCATAAAAGTGATAATTAGTTGTCAAAAATTTTTGCGAGACTAACAACTATTCCTGGCTTTTTCTATTAATAATATTGAGATTTTTGTGCCTTTAAAGAATTCAAATATATCCTCCTCACACATTTATTTCATGAATTAACATTGAGTAATAAAACGACAAAGTAAGTGATCTAGCAAACAATATTAGCGTAATATAGGTAGGTAAGGCATATAAATTTTTTTTATGGTTATTATTTATAAATGTCTGTGGTGATGACAAAATTAACCAAAGAGGAAAATTTACAACCATAGAAAAAAAAACAATGTCAATGAAAAATGACACTAAAAACAGTCAACATTACAAAATGAGAAATTATTTTCCTTAAAGATTATAAAAATAAAAAAGATAAGAGAAATAAAAATTTAAACTAAAATACAGAATGTGTGCAAAATTAACATGTCGCAGAGTGATTCCTCTATCTCGACTGTTTTCCAAGTGAAAACAGATATAAAAGTACCGAAGAGCTCGAAGGACAAACGGCTAAAGCAATTCCCTGCCCCTGTGAATGTTATTATTTGGGCAATGGAAATTCTCGGCAAGAGATCAAAAGGAGTATCGTTGCCAAAAATTCGATCACTAATAAAAAAACACTTCATTTTGCCGTGCAAGAAAATTGATGTCGATAAAAAAATCGATATGACCGTTATGTTTGCAGTATATTTCGGGGTGCTGGAACAAATAAACGATTTATTCTATTTGAAAAATTGGAAACTTCCTGTAGAACATTATTTCAACAAGTAAAAAGATAACATACATGCAAAAATTGGTGTGTTAATTTGTGTAAGCAAAGATGATGTAGCTACCGTGAAATAAAAATTTGTCGTTGTACATTTGATTTTTATTGCTTTACTAGCTGTTGCCCGCGGCTCCGCCCGCGTGTAGGTCGCTTTTCGCGTAACCTATGGAAACTAACAACTATCCAGACCTATAGTTAATTCTATTGTATCCTTTTCCCGTGCCAATTTTATAAAGCCATTACATTGCTACGATATCATTTAATATTAGGGCCACTTCTTTCTCAAATACCGTTTTTAAAATCAAAAGGAATCAGTATTAAACATTCGTAAAATTAAAAAAAAAAAAAATTTTAGTTGAGGATCTAGCAGAGTGAAATTCGCTTACAGTAACAGTAACAATATCAGACAAAATTCGCTCGATAGAAAAATCTAAGTTGCCTCCTTTGGAAGTTTATTTTCAATACTATGCCTAAAATAATAAACTTATTGTCCTGCTTTTTATACCAGCCTTTAGATAAAGTATTTCTATAGTGAAAATCGCTGAAGTAGATTTTGTAGTGTTATTTTCCCAAATATGATGTCTAAATGCCTACAAAATGAGTGAGCGCCGCGACTACGCGGCTTACGGACAACGGACCTTTAGAAGGAGCCCTTAACATTCATACTATCAATCTTTGTCTCTAAAAGAGTAGACGCAGCCTATTACAGAGTCATTAGGACCTAAAATCCACTCCCAAAGTTGTAGTGGGCGTGAAAAGTGGAGAAAATCTCAATAAATAGTGATAAGTCAGATAAATTAGTCCTTACGACACGACCGTATGTTCCGTCAAACACCGATTTGATTTTTTTTTAAACCAAAGCCAAACCAAACCAACCAATCAATTCAAATAGCTTACAATACAACACAACAAACGACTGATAAACAAACCAACCAATAGTAACTAAATCAACAACCAATTTTTTTTTAAATAATTAGAATTAATTGCTGCCGTAAAGAAAAATTTCAATCTGCTATTAAAATAAAGTCAGCGCCATCTATTGATATTTTATGTAACTAAATCATACGCCCACAAACATTCAATGTGTTATTTTATTAAAATTTAATAGAGACTGCAGTGTGTTTTTGTCTTTATTGATATAAGTAGAAATTCTAGCTTTATCTAAATTAAATACGTTTATGTAAATCGCATTCAACTGTTTAAAAGTTTTGAAGCAGTGCTTGTAGTAAACTTTAAATGACCATAACTTCTTTTTTCCTTAACCGATTTTGATGAAACAAAGATTTTACAACGCTCCTAATTATATGTAATTCACCTGTGAAAACAGCGTTCAAATCTGTTGAGTAGTTTTGAAATTATAACGCACTACACAGACAGAAAGACAGACAGACAAAAATTGCAAAAAATGTTTTTTTTTTGTTTTTATTACTCTTCTTTAATTGCCCCGTAGAGGTTTTTTAGAAAAATATTTAATGTACAGACACTCGATTTTTACTGTCTTATTATATGTATAGATAGATAAGTACAAATTACTTTTATATTAACGGAATTAACGCTAAGAGCTTTCTCTAAGTAAGAAAATAATTCTAGAAAACAAATAAAAACCGAAAACAGAAAATTATTGTTTGTGGCAGGATTTGATCCAGCTACTTTCTAGAAACATTTCCTTACTAAAATATTTAAAAAAAAATAGACTTCTAAAAAATTAATACAAAACAAAAAAAGGGTAAAAACGAAAGAAGTGATGTCTAGCAGGATTCGAATCCTCTACTTAAAAAAATGATCCGCGACCTCTACCGATAGGCCAACATGCTTTGCTTGTTACTGCCGAAATTGACAAAATTTCATTTTTTATGCCATTTGTTTTCTTATGCTCAGTAAATAGTATTTTGAAAACTAGGAAACACGTATCTTTTCTTTTCGTGATATTTTAGATCTAAGTTATAGAAAAATATTTTTAAAGTTTTGTAAATTCAAAAAATGCTTTAGAGGATAAATAAACCCATTACCTTTGTTAAAAAAATAAAAATAATGAAATTGACATTGTCACGTCACATCACATTGACGTTTGACGTTTGTTTGTTTTTGTTTTTGGTTGGTAGTGGTGATAACATAGATTTAGAAATAATATAGATGTAGTTATAATTTGTCATTTCCTGCGAAAATGAGTTGGCGAAATAGGAAAGTCCATCTTCTGTCTCATGTGCCGCAATGCTATTTGTACATCTATAGGTACATGATCTAAGGTGATAGGAGGAGAATGAAAGGAATGGTCAAACCACAGACTATCTCTTTATTTGAATTGACAATGACATTTGACACCTCAATTTTTTAATTACACTGTGTAAATGCGCAAAGGTATACACGACGTTAATCCG
Organism: Apomyelois bistriatella; assembly: GCA_947044815.1. NCBI lineage: Eukaryota > Metazoa > Arthropoda > Insecta > Lepidoptera > Pyralidae > Apomyelois > Apomyelois bistriatella. The sequence continues at coordinate 7,203,632 of OX345692.1, read as the reverse complement.
CCATTGAGACTGCACAAAGTTTTTTGGGAATATTTCGATAAATAAGCGATAAAAATAGTCGAATTTTTTTTTACGGTATTATTAAAACATAAACTTCAAAATAGTTAACAATTTGAGGTACCTATAAAAAATTGAAATGTTGTGAATTTCAAATGGGTTTTGTCTATAGGTACGCAAATTAACGCATTATAAGTTTTAAAGCAGTGTTTGAAGTAAATTTTCAATCGACCATAACTTCTTTATCCCTTAACCGATTTTGACGAAACAAAGTTTTGACAACGCTCCTAATTATATGTAATCCAACTGTAAAAACCGCGTTTAAATCCGTTGAGTATTTTCGAAGTTATAACGTACCAGACAGACATACATACATACATACAGACAGACAAAAATTCCAAAAACTGTCTTTTTGGTTTCTGTTACTCTTTTTTAATCGCATTCAATCAGTTTTTTTGAAAAATATTAAATGTACAGACACTCACATTTTAGTGTCTTATTATATGTATTGATGAAATATCTACTAATACTTTTGTCGTGGTTGCTTACTATTTTCACGGCATTCCTATATACTTGGAATGGCTTATTAAGTTTTAACTAACAGCAACTTATTAACATAATATTTCATTACAATATTGAATTGATATATAATCATAGTTATTTAAATAATACTTTCAGGTGCTGCAATTGACGTATAATGTGAAATTTCTTTTTAAGTTTTTAGTTTAGTAACACAGTTCAGTAACTAATTAGATTTTTAGGTTTTTTTATGGATCAAACAAAACTATACTTATCGATTTTTTTCTTTCTCTCAACGATACATTTTTCTACAAGTACTGTATTGATAAGGTTTTGAGAAACCTATTTGTTGAGATGTCACAATTAGAAGCGTTAAGGAGCTCGATAGCCTAGCGCGGCGCGCGTGTTCGTAAGCGGTAGCACGCATCATGCGACGGCGACGGCGAGTGTGCGCCCATGTTTGGATTGGTCGCCATTTGTGGCATTCCTATCTTAAACTCCTCCGTGCTTCGGAAGGCACGTAAAGCCGTTGGTCCCGGCTGTTATCTGTAGATGGATATTCGTCGGCTATGTCAGATGCCTTTAGGCAGCCTGGAAAATCTGACAGTATTGGCCACACACACCCGGATCATGTTCCTGTGGGTCTGGTTTCCCTGTAAATTGTAATAACCAGTTCCGCCAAATCAAGACCATGATTAATAGCGCACCCTGGGCTTTGAAGCGAAAGCTGAAGATGCAAACGGGAAAAAACGCTCGGACGAAGTCACAATTAGAAGCGTAGTTAGATTTTTTTAGATGAGACATTTTTAGGGTTCCGTACAAAAATGTAAAAACGGAACCCTTATAGGATCACTCGTGCGTCTGCCTGTCTATCCGTCCGTCTGTCACAGCCAATTTTCTCCGAACCTACTGGATTAAAACAGATGAAATTTGATAGGATGGCGTGATCCTGTGACCCAAACACAGATGTGCAAAGTAAATAATTTTTTTTATAAAATAAGTACCAGTTTCGGGGGACAAATTAGGAATTTAAAAAATAAAGTTTAGCAAACCTTACCGTGTAATATATCAAAAAAAGGGCTCGTTATGAGGATTTCAAATATATTTTTTTTATTATCGTAACATAAATATTCTTGATTTTATTCATGAAAGAAGACAAAAATTGACCATTCCCCCCCTGATCTCCGAAACTACTGAGCCTAAAATTTTGAAAAAAATACTAAATATAGTTTATTGCCTGTAGATTACAAGAAAACCTACAAGAACTCTGTCAATTGACAATTAAGTGGTAAATTCAATATAAAACGTTTTAGTTCACTAAAACAGCACTAGATGGCGATAGTAGTAGTTAGTTGAAATACCACAATTGAATTTAAAAACTGACATTGGCATTGTACGGAACCCTCATCACGCGAGTTCAACTCACACTTGACCGGTTTTTTATTACCGTCAAGGAATAACTTATAATATTATACTCTTTAAATACAACGATGTGTTGAAGTAAATTAAATAGAATTAACAAATCAGGATTTTTCATTTGTCTTAGATTTCTAAGTGTTAAGAAATGGCTGCTGCGAAAGAAACATCAAATTGAACTGGCCCGTAAACGAGGATGGAAAGGCTACTGGGTGTGCTTGAAGGGCACAACTCTCCTTTTCTATCCATGCGACTCTCGCGAAGGCCGCTCTGTGGAAGCCGCGCCCAAGCACCTCATTATAGTAGACGGTGCCATCATGCAGCCTATCCCGGAGCACCCCAAACGAGATTACATATTTTGTCTCAGCACTGCATTTGGTGATGCTTACTTATTCCAAGCGCCGTGCCAGGTAAGTGTATACTTTTTTTTATTTTTTTATTTCTTAAATACATATGGTATCTAATTAATTAAAACATCACCATAATTATTTTAACGTAAATGAGTTTAAACCTATTACATGTAGTTATGTATTAAGCTGATAGTTTTATTTTTCTATTTAAACGTCCTATAAAATCCATGCTATGTTATGTATGAACTAAATAAGATTGGAAAACCTTTTTATATGTATGTTTTAATGAAACTACGAAGTGTTACAGCAAACTTATTGTTATTACTAGCAATAAGTGCTCTTTTTAGTAAATATGTCAATTTAGGTGGAGCTTGAAAACTGGGTGAACAGCATCCATAGTGCGTGTGCCGCAGCATTCGCTCGCCACCGCGGGAAAACAGGAACACTACATTTACTGCAAGAGGAGATTTATCGCCTCGAAAAAGCTATTGAATCGGTAAGTACATTGTTGTGGTGCCACCGTATCGTATCTTACCAAATATATTATCTTTTAAAATAAGCCATTGAATTTTCATAATTTGTTGTTCGTTCTCAACTTTCATAAACTTAAGATTTAATTAAAAGATTAGTGAAATTTCTTACATTACACACAAACATTTTTCTAAGCCTGGTATTTAGAAGCAAAAAAAATTTTGTAGCAGTGCATTTATCTTTGCTTTCAAAGTAAATCCTGAGTAAGTCTCAGTAGGTACAGGTATATTTTTATTATTTCCATAGGCACCTATGGAAATAATAGAAATATGCTGAAACGTGGAGTGGGTCTCGCTCGCTGAAATATTATACCACGCTCGACCTGACTGTGCATCGCATCGGCTTGAACTAACATAAGCATTGTTTGACTGGCACGAATCTCTAACTACCTACCATCGTAAACCGATCTCTTAACAGAAGTGAACTTTACTCCCTCGCTACATGGATCAATTTCAAACACGTTTTATGTTTCCCATTTCACGCTATTAACCTTTTAGTGTACAATATTGCGAACCAAAAACTATGCGCTTCAGACTTTTGCCAGCTATATTTATTGCTTTTCGCAGTATCGACGTAAGCACGTTAAACTATCTTTTGTACTGCTCTTTTAAAATTCATGCCATGGATGCGTTCATTTTAATAAAATAAAATATGCAAGTGCTGCGCAAAGTAAGGCTCCACTTCATCAAAATGGGAACAAAAATTTGCATAATATGTCTACAAGACAATGGAAGGGATTATATGTCGCCAACTTGAAAATAGTATGATCGTGTTATGCCCTTAGTTTGATTTGGAACATAAACTTCATACTAGTGTTGT